>CM041015.1:21172500-22409380 GCA_022984855.1 Dimocarpus longan
TGACATAAATTTGTTTTTTGAAATACTACAATAAGTTCAGGATTTAGGAGGGGAGAGATGCCTCAAACTCACAACCTCTAGGGACTAGGATGTAAGTGTGAGGGGTATACCAACCTCATATTGTCGACTGTGCATTATATTGTAAGTAATAGAAACTAGGGTTAGAATAAGAGCATGCTATGGGTCTTGATAATGAGGTGAACATAATTCTTTGATCAGCATCTTTATATGCTTGGATTTCATATTTTTGCCTTTCAATAATCTCACATTTGAATAATATTGTTGAAAGGATGAGATGTGATATTTGGGTATGGAATTGTTTACTTTCATGTGATAGGTCTAGACAAATTGCTGGAAATTGTTGCTATTGGTGAATTGTTTAGATCGTGTTTCTTGTGTTAACAGGAAACACAGGTTTCGATTTTTTTTTTTAATGAATTTTATGCTTTTCATTTCTCTTTAAAAAGTCTTTCTTGTGTTAAACTCAACTGTCATTAAGCTTTCATCCTGATCTGATTTCACTTTGTAGGATTTATAGTTTTAATGTGTTTGTGTGTCAATTATTTGTAGGCTGGAGATTTAGGTGGGTTGATTGCATTTCATAATGATGGAGAATTAGTTAGGAAATAATATTAGAAATTTTACACTTTATTTTGCTCGGGACTTATTTTCAGTGTAGAAGTGGATTATTTTGGGAAACAAAGTTTTTACTTGTTTTAGGTTTATTTTCTTTTCTATTTGATATGATTTGATGAAACAAAGTGATTTTGTGTTTTCCTCCCTGTTTTTCTCCCCTCGATTTTATCTTTAGTTTCCTTACTCTCTAGTTTAATATATTTTGTAACCCTAATTCTCTCTCTATTCCTTATTTTGTTTGTGTTTGTCCTGCATCAATTTGGCTCAACCAATCAAACAAGCAACCAGAAGTATTGTGATAGAGAATAGTAAACGATATGTTTTAGCGATTTATAGCCTTATTAGTACAAGGTTTTAATAAGCATTCTCCTTTTATTTATGATTTTAGTAGGATTTTATTTCTTTCCTATTTAAGTGATTTACTTACCAATTTGAACAGTATTAGATGCCTCTAAATAGGACTTTTCTATGCATTTGTTTTCTATAGACTATGATTTGATGAAAGGATGCCGATATTGCCGCCCATTAAAGTGATTTATACACCCTTTTTTTAATTAAAATTTCATATTACAAAACTATCCTTGCACAAAATTGCTAAGATGGACAAAACATATACTAAACACTAATTGTATTCCTTTACTTTTACTTTGTCCATTCTTCTTTTATCTTTATGGTCAACCTAATAAACTAATCAAATATCCTATTGTTTAAAAAAAATTAAAAAAAAAATAAATAACAAAACTAGTCAAATGGTATAATCATATTTATCTTGATTCTTGAATAACAATTTAAAACTAGAAACAAAATTTTATATTTAGAGGAAAAAAAAATGTATTTTTACAAACACTTGGTGAGCAAATTCAAATCCATAAAATTTTAAATCTTCCATAACCTAATTATTGCAATAACCATTTATTCACAAATATATAACTCGTTTAACGATAGAGACGATATCTAATGAACAACTAGATAACCCACAAAGATGAAAATTCAAAAAATTCATTAAGGGAGCCACGACATATGATTTCCTTTTTTGAACATCTTTAGTCCTTAACTATTTGCCTTGTTTGGCTTCACATTCGCCTCACCATTAGATTATTGAATTCTGAGCTTGCTTCATCTGCTTCTTGCTATCTAAAACAAATTGCATAATGCATAGTACAGTCACCAAAACTACCTTTCACCTTCTCATAATACTCTATTAAGCTTGGTTTTGGTATTTATTGGGTGCTTATAGTAAATTTAATATTTTAAAGATATAACTATGGGTATACTAATCCAATTGGGTGTGTAAATCACTTTAGTGGGTGGCAATATCGGTATCCTTGATGAAACAGAGTGACATTGGAGAATCCTCCCCATTTTTCTATCCTCAGTTTTCCTCTAGTTTCTTCCCCTTTCTTCTATATTTTCTCCCCTTTAATTTTCTATTTCTGTCTTCCCTAAACTTAATTATCCCTTCATTCTATATATCTTGTGTAGCTACATCATAGTGACTTCAGAAATCCCAATGCATCATCACCTTTGGCCACTGCGACCATACAGCAACTTTAGGATCATTAAACTATGAGGATCTTCAGTGAATTTAAAACACTTCAAGAGATTTCATTGCTTAATGTTAAATAATGAATCAGTAATTTTAAAACACCTTAAGATATTTCTTTTGTGATTCTCAAAGATCTTTTTACTTCGATCAAAACTTCATTCCTTTTTGCCAAAGTTGTGGATACATAATTTGTTTTTTGAGGTATTTGGTTTGATAAGTTATTTTAATCAACTAGGAACAAGATGCGGTATTTTCTAGTTTGATGGATGCAACCAGTTCAACTTGTTAGTAGTTCTTTTTCAGTTTACTGGATGCAACCTATTCGCCTTAACAAGAGTTGAGTTTTTTTTTTAAAATTTTTTTTAATTTTTTTTAATAAATAGCAGAGGAGAACAGTGGATATTAGTTAAAATAATCTTACAGATTTTTAAATTTATTTTGCTTCGAATTTTCGCTGAAGTGGATTATTATGGAAAGCATATTTTGCTGAAGTAAATTGCCTTAGATTTATTTATTAATTTTGAAATAGATTTATCTTCTTTTCTAGTTCTTGTGATTTGGTCTCTACAAATTGAGACCTAAGTTTTATCGTTTAAGCAAACTTTGATCGATGAATAAATAGAGTATTGAATTTCCCCATTAAATATTTCCTCTAAACTCCTCCCCTACCTGTGGTCCCACCTCTTTCATCTAGTTTTCTGTCTTCCCTAACCCAGATTCTCACTCTATGCCCTTTTCCTTGCATTTGTCCTGCGTCACACAATATTGAGATAAATATAGGAACCAAACCTAAAACCTAAGCATTTACCTAAATTTGTACTTATCTCAAAACCTAAGAGAAAAGTTTAAATTTGCTGATTCATTATTTAACATTACAGCAATATCCCATATTTATAAGGCTGAAATAGACCCTTAGAACCATTGAAAGACACTTATAGAAAATAGAAACATCGGAGACCTAATATAAAAATGCTCTTAAAATTGTTTTGACCAACCTGGTAAGATTTTTTGAAAATAACTATTAAGACATTTTAAATCTAAAAAACATAAGGCTCTTCGACTACTTCAGCCTGACATTAGTGATTCTTTATAGACTATATGTTGCACATCATAACTTCTCTTATGTTGAGCTTTTCTGGTTCATTCTTTTACATGTTTTGAAAATTTATTGAATTGACTGCCTCTTGCCTTCATCAAATCTCCTAAGTGGATAATGAGCTGTTGGAAACTCTTTCTTCACCATGACAAACCTGGACACTTTTGAAAAACTGTAATTATCAGTTGAAATACTCTGGAAAAAATTCTTTGTGTTTTACATTCTACCCCTATCACGCTTTCGTTCCTATGGATTTTGTATATATATGTTTCTTATTATTATTATTTTTTTTAGTATATTTCCAAAGTTGATAGTGAGCTACCTGAAATCACCTATCCGCTGACTAGGCTGGATATTTTTGAAAAATTGTAATTATTGGCTGAGTAAGCTGAATAAATGTCTTAGTATGGATGGGTGACGATGAAGAAAAGTGTGAGCTTCCTCATTTATGCTCCCAACATCCTCATTGTGATCTTTGATGGAAAAGCTCATCAGCTGTGGGTGACAACAATTTCATGTTCATCATCATATTGATGATTAATCCCTAGTGCCCTGCCATAAGGTCTTGGAGTCCTAGCACGGTAGGCGGAGCAAAAGGGAGAATTGCAAGGTGTTGCTAGTTGTCCCATCCAAGATGAAGCCCTTTCATCTGTTCGCCATGGCTGTATCTTATTTTAATGTTTCATTTAAATTCGTATCAAGAGTTTTATCCTTTAGATGCCAAATCTGCTTGCCTAATTATTAGTCTACTTGTATATTAACTGAAAACAAGCTTGTTCATCCACTCTCTAAAGCCTCTAATTCATGCAATCAAAAAATATAAAACAAAAACACAGCAAAATCGAAGAGAATTAGGGAAGGTGAAGAAGGTTAAGATCTTTGAAAGATCTGAAGTTTAGGTTGTTTCCTTCAAGAGTGAGGATTAGTGAGAGAGTGGGGAATGGAAATTTCATGACAAATGAAAAGGGAGACTTGGTGAAAGAGAGACAATTCGGGATTGAAAGAGTCCTCATGCATAACGCATTGGCTTCCTGCAGGAGTGCCATACAATTAGGTTGTTTCTTTGATTATCTTTATTATTATTATTATTATTTTTTGTAGATAGAAATACATTTCTTTGATGTTGGTTGTTGGAGAATGACTGACATCAAGACATCAAGATAAAAAATTTTATCCAGATGTCTACTCTAAACAAACTTGTATCTAATGCGCACCTGTGCACAAAATGCATGCATATGCATAACCACTTACTGAAAGTAAAATAACTTATTAGCTGAGTAAATTGTTGCACATGTACATATCTACCAATTCAATTTATTTGATCACAGCATGGGAAAAATGAAAACCATTACCAAATTGGTTAATGCAAGTGGGGCACCACAATTACTCTATTTTACCAAATGATGTGGCCCATTTTTAAAATCTTCCAAGATGAATGTGGATGACATATATTAGTGCTGTTACAATTAAGTCTTATGGATCTCTTCTGACCAGCACATAAACCATTTTGCCCTTTTAAATCTTGCAGATTCGTTCAACTTGCTGGTTAACAATGGTGCAGCTGCAGGCCAAGTTATATTTCATGTAAGTTCTAAATTTCATTCAAGATAGTCTCTTGACGAAAACTTGAATAATGGTGTATTACCTTGCAAACCAAGTTATACGAATTCCTTCTGAAGTAGTGGTGTATTTTCTGTTGCAAACCAAAATAGCGTCTTACTTTTTAACTTAATTAAAACATGGTCCTTGGAGGAGAAGGAAATCATTTTTTTTTTTTAATTTTGTTATTGATTTTTTGCTTTTGAAATGTGTGAATTTCAGACTCATGTCCATATAATTCCCAGAAAAGCAAGTGATTGCTTATGGGCTTCCGAGGTATGCACAAGTTGCTTATATGCTTTGTTGTGATAGTTAGAGCAGTTGTTCTGGATGAGAAATATTAACTAATGTTGAAGTTTTGCAGAGTTTGAGGAGGCGTCCCTTAAAGTTAGATCAGGAAACTTCACAACTTGCAGATCTAGTGCGGGAACAGTTATCAAAAATTACAGAGGATAGGCTGGGTCAATAACCTGATCCAGTCTCTCAAGATTCCTGATATTTGTGGGATCAGCTACTTCTTGTAATTTCTACATATATACATGATGATAGTGGCAGGTGAATATACGATCATTCTTTTAAGTGTCATAATTGACTTTCAAAGTGGTTGCTATACAGTGCTGATGCCATATCCATAGTGGTTCCGCCTTCCGCGGTGCTGTGATCTAAATCTGCTGGTTAAAGTTCTGATACCATATCCGTACTGGTTCAATGGTGCTGTTATCTAAATATGTGACGTTGTGACTCTTTTTGGTTAGGGCTTGATTGATGTGCTTTGACAATTGTAAGGGCCACCTGGTTAAGCTATAAACTCTGATAAGGTCCATATTTCTAAAAATAAAATGTATGGATCAAAATGATAATTGAAGGGTCTTTGGCGTTGGTTGGCACCAGCAACCACCCATACCCCATAGTGTAGCATGGGTTCCACACCCCCTGTGACGTCCAAACAAATCATTGTTTGTATAATAATAATAATAATATACTGTTATACAATAATAGTTCTTCCATCATTAAGTGTGGGTCGTCTTTCCACTTTCATATGGATTTTTTTTCCATCTTCGTGTGGATGAATCTTTTTCATTTGGAAGTAGTTTTTCGAATTGTGTCATAGTGTTTTTATCTTGGTTGGTTTCAGATGTTCCGTGAGTCAATCTCATTTCTTAAAAAAAAAAAATGATAATTGAAGGAAGTGTAAAATATAAAAAACCTGTTGACCTTTAGAGAAAAATAGAAGGGTCGAGTGGTAAAATCATTGTCACCTGCTCTATCATTCAAAGCGAGTTCAACCCAATGTCATATGAGAAAAAAAAATGTTGACCTTTTTAAAATGATGGATTATTGCAGAAGTATGACTTAATTTGTAAACCTCCCTCTAACGAACCGTGCGCGTGATGTGTATAAATTGATCATTTTACTGACTGAGGTAGTTAGCTTAATAGTTAAAATAAGTTATATAAAATTGTTCATAGAAATTAAATAAGTATATAAAAATTCTGAGAGAGAAAATGTCAACTTAAAAAAATAATATTGGAATTAATTAGAGGTTTGTCTCTTGCGTCTTGAAGCGAAATCAAGTCGCTGGGCGAAGATGGCTGTTGCGGGATGGTCAATGGGGATTCACCTTATTAGCGTTTATGCTGCACAGGATTAAGTGAATGCGTGATCAAAACCCCGCTTAGTCATGTGTTTCGTGTGTGCCCCAGATTACATTAGATAATCTTGGGTACCCACATAGTCCTTGCAAGCCAGGATACAAACCCGTCAATTTGGCAGGTTTGTGTAATCTTAACTTGTTAGGACCACACTTTTAATTATACTATTAATGACTAATTCTAAATAATTTTAATTATTTTACTAAAAAATTAAATATTGTTTATTCAGAAATTAAATTATTTTAATATTATATTACTAATTTTACTATATTAAATATAAAAACATAATTTTTTTTTATTCAATCTCATGTTACGTCAAATAAAAGACATCATTATTTTTAATTTAATCCTAACTATATCAAACACACAAAAGTATTAATTTAGGGTATATTTATTTCATGGATTGACGAATGAAAATGAGAAATAAAAATCATTAATGATGTTTACTTCTGTAAAAATTATTTTCTAATGGGTATGAAAATGTGGGTCTCACGTGTTCTTGGGGTTATAGAATGAGAATCTCATTCCCCAACTCCACTTGATAATCTTATTCTCATTTCCTTTTTCAAATTAAAACGATTTTTATTTATTTAAAAAAAAAACTATTTTATGCCCTTTTTTAAAAAAAAAAATTACAAAAGCAAAACAAATTTAAATAACATTTTATATATTAAAAAAAATCCTGATTTGATATACAATATAGATACAAAATATGGTTACAATAATTATATTAAGAATTTTTTTTTTGTTTTAGTTTATTATGACGAGTTATATGACAAAAAGTTGACACCGCATCTTAAACACAATTTTATAAAAAGATACACGTTGCTTCTTTTGTAATTTGTAAAATCTCAATGGTTAGAATTTTTTTTTTTTTTTTTAAAAAAAAAGCCTATGGTGTACATAATTTTAATTAAGGGTATTTTTGTAACTTGTAATTAATTTATTCTGATTACAAAATAAAGTAAATAGCTCAATGAGAATATTACTGATTCCAATTTCGATTCCTACAACCGAAGTAAACAATTTATACGTCATTCCGATTCCAAGTCCTTATGATTTCAAGTTATTTCGATTTTTAAATCATTTTGATTTCTATTTCGATTCCTATAATTAAAATAAATGTAATGTTAGTTTAATTTATTTTTGTTGTATGTATTTTTGGGCTACACAAAAAGGGCTGACAAAAGCCCAAAGAATTAATAGACTGATTTAATAGGTCGACCTAACAGATAGGAGCCCAACAGATAAAGGCTCAACTGGCCAGCATACGACCAACAGAAGCAAGCCCCTGGTTTATGAGACGACCGGCTCACGGGAACAAGCCTTCATATAGCAAAGGCTCTGCTTGCACAACCACGACCTCAACTCACATAAATGAGTTTTCTCCCAGGTTGCTGGCCACGATTAAAGCTGTCTAACGAGCTCCAGCTCTTCCAAAGTAGAACCAGCTTATGGTATGGCGTGACGTGCACGTTGAATCTTATACAGAATGGTAACAACATGATTTATAGAGATTTCAACCACCAAGTCTGAAGATAATATTAAATCCCGGAAATCAAAGATACAATCTCGGGAAATGTAATCACTAATAAATTATTTCCTATTTATACACAAACAGTAGCATTCTCCCCCATCTATAAATAGGGGATGAAATTCATTGTAAAATGGGATGACTCCTAGACCAACTCACAACACATAATAAAAGAGACTGTTTCTCTAACCGAAGAAGGTTATTCTTAGTCGAACCACGTAAAACCTTATTTCTTATTCTCTCTCTCTATTTCTCCTATCTCTTTCTGCTTTATTTTTTGATTCGTTGCAGTATTGAGCTCAAAGAATCTTGTTAATAAGATTTGAACGTCAACATTTTGGCGCTAGAGGAAAGACCTAAATCGCAACTTTTTTTATCTAGTTTTCGAAAAATATAGCAAGAGGAAGAACCAGGAGTTAGAATGCAGTAGCTGACCAACCTGGGAGACAAACAGATCAGTAGCAAGGCTCCCAACTGGTAAGAGATATCATTGCCCCCACAAATGGTGCTGTTGGAGACGAGCTCCCTACAACCTTTTGCCAGCCAACTCCGATGATCCCTACGAATGAGGGGCTGTAGGAATAGCACCAGTGACAGGAGATGATGTAGAATGCGATACAGCAGCTAACGGATGCAGTCAGGGCGTTAGTGCAGGCCCAAGCACAAAACATAGAGGAGCTACGACTTTTTAACTCAGCTCGCCCCTCCAACTCTCATTCAAGAGCTGAAAGTCGTCGAACTCCTAAAGAGGAAGAGATAGGCTATTAACATGTGTATTTGTATCGAGTTTATAGCTTGCAAGAGACCAGTCAGGAATATATTTGAACCATAACTCTTCAGGTTGTGAGTGTATATGAGACTACATGCCTCAAGACCCAAGGGTTGAAGAGCTCCTCCAAAGAATCCACCAGTTCAAAACGCGACCTGAAGCTTAAGAACAAAGTGATCAGTATGGGGAAAGAACCTCTCTCCTAAGAAGGTTCAAGGTCCCCAATATTCCTCAATATAATGGGGATACTGACCCTAACAACCACCTCGATGCCTTCAATGTCCAGATGGACCTTTAAACGATAGATCAATTGGTCAAGTGTCATGTCTTCTCGGTCATTTTAAGGGATATTCCACGAGTCTGGTTCAAAATTTTTTTAGCTCGTAGTATAAACAATTGGGAAGAATTTCAAAAAAGATTCATCAGTCAGTATAAGGCTCTGAAAAAGTAGCTTGCACCACATTACCACCTCGCTACAGTCTTCCAGCGACAAGATGAATAGCTAAAAGATTACATTACTAGATTCAAATTTGAGGTCAACAGGGTAGAAAACCCCTTAGATGAAACCGTCCTAACCGCGATCTCGATCAGACTCCGTAAGGATGGAAAGCTGTATGAAAATATATATAAGTCCCCAGTGAGGGACCTGAGTGAGTTTTATGAACGAGCCGTCAAGGAGATCAGGTGAGAAGAGACTTTCAAACCTACACGATCTGACCAAGAAGATAAAGTGAGCAACTCCAACCATTCAGGAAAAAGAAGCAATGATGAAAGTAACCAAGTCGCTAAGAAGGCTAAGAGAGGGCCCAAGAACGAGCGACTTTGGTATCAAAATTGCTACAGCACCCTGTCAAACACTTAGGATAAAATTTTTGTAGTAAAAAAGGATAGGGAAGACTTTGGGAGGCTCAACCCTTTGAAGACTCCCATTCATTGCAAAAACAAATCACAACAAGGTTAGACACAACATCTCAGATCGAAAGGATTTGAGGGACGTAATTGAGAAGTTCATAAGGCGAGGTTGCTTGAGAGACTACGTTGTGTCACCAGCAAGCTCGCGACCTCAACAACTACAACAATCAGCACAGCAGCGAGCTCTCGAACAATAGCGTGAACATGCAATATAGTGATCCTCAACGCAAAGGTACTTCTCCATGTTCCGTAACTTTCTGAGCTCAAGCTCCTAAAATACTAAATTTAATTATTGAGAAAAGAATTATATTGTTATGCTATCATTACCTTGTGTTATTTTCCTAAATGCTAAAACTCTTTAGCCAAAAGAGTATGCAATTCAAACTATGTTATCAGACGACGACCCCTTGGACATAGTTATTCAAAAATAACGATGTTATCAGGTGACGACCTTCTGGACAGCTTGGCAGAATATTATGCTGTACAGCTCGAGTTACGATCCTTTGAGCGTAACTTGAGAGATTTATTGTACTGTACAGCTCAAATTATGACCCTTTGAGCATAAGCTGAGGTTCCAACCTCCTCAACTCTCGCTATAGAGCTCGGGTTACGACTCTTTGAATGTAACTTGAAAGGTTTATTATACTGTACAGCTCGGATTCCAACCCTTTGAGCACAGTTGAGGTTCCATCTACATAACTCTCGCTATGTCATCAGATTCTAACATTCCCTAGGCATAACTTGAGAGGTTTATTATTGCTAATTCATGACTTCATTTTTTAGTCCATAGAAAATTTCAGGACTTGGTGGGATAAAAACACAAAGCGAGTATCAAAGTGAAGCAAGCAAATACCGAGCAAACCTTACGACGAGGTGAATCAAGTGGCTTGCTCCCAACACCTCTCCGCCTCGCGGTCCTCACAAAAACGACCTCAGGTCGAAACTCGATACACGACCTTTTCCAACTCACTCCCTATTCTGATTCAGTTCTTTCTCACTCTCAAGGAACTCAAGTTGGAAGTCTGACTATGTAACTGTGCGAATGTATTCCCTATAAGCCAAAGTGGCAAGACAAAATTTGAAAAGACTACGCAACAAGTCTCCCCAAATCAGCTTTTATTAGCGAGCTCAAACTTCCAGTCCATAAAATGCACTAAGAGCTGAGAAGCTTATGTTGTATGTATTTTTGGGCCACCTAAAAAGGGATGGTAAAAGCCTAAAGAACTAATAGATTGATTCAATAGGCCAACCTAACACATAGGGGCCCAGCAGATAAAGGCTCAACTGGCCAGCATTCAACTCACAGAAGTAAGCTCTTGGTTGATGAGACGACCAGCTCATGGGAACAAGCCTTCACTATATCAAAGGCTTCACTCACACAATCACGACCTCAACTCATATAAAGGAGTTCTCTCCCAGGTCGTTGGCCACGATCAAAGCTGCCTAACGAGCTCCAGCTCGCCCAGAGCAAAATCAGCTCGTGGTATGGCGTGACGTGCACGTTGAATCTTATCAAAAATGATAACAACATGATTTACGGAGATCTCAACTATCAAGTTTGAAGATAATATCAAATCCCGAAAATCAATGGCACAATCTTAGGAAATGTAATCACTAATAAATGATTTCCTATTTGTACACAAACAGTAGTATTCTTCCCTTTTTATGAATAAGGGGATGAAATTTATTATAAAAGAGGGTGACTCCTAGACCAACACACAACACATAATAAAAGAGACTCTTTAACCAGAAAAGGCACCGTGGATATAGGCTATTCTTAGCTGAACCACGTAAAAACCTTGTTTCTTATTCTTTCTCTTTGCTTCTCCTCTCTCTTTTCTGCTTTATCTTTTGATCCGTTGTAGTATTGAGCTTAAAGAATCTTGTTGACCAGATCCGAATGTCAATAATTTTAATTCATTTCAATCTCACAAACTAAATACATCCTATGTGTGTTTTCGAAATAGCCATAATACTAGTTTGCGTTCTTTCAAGGTGACATGACGTGAGTAGCTTTTATTTTTGTGTTAGTTCATTTATGATGAAGGGCAAGGGCAAGGGTTAAGTCTAGTGACTTCGATATCGGTTTGCTAGGTAGAACAAGAAAATATTGGACAAAATTTTTATTTAATCCTATGTTTTGCAATTTTCCTAGTGTTGGACAAAATAATTCATATCAAACACTTGCACGATTAGATAGTCTTGCCACAAAGCACATGGTTTCATCCATTTTATTTTTCTTTTTGGACAAAATAATTCATATCGGTTTGTTTTCTGTTTTGTAAAATAATATAATTACATTTTCATACAATAATTTAAATAATAAATTAAATATTTTGTTAAGATTTTATATTTTAAAATAATCTTGATAATTTTTTTTACTAAAATTTATTTAAATTGATGATTAAATAAAATTTTATTTTGATTATAATTAATTTAATAATTGTTTTATGATGATTTTGCTAGATTAATGGTGATTTTGGTTGAAGAAGATGAGGAATGAGAGGTTGAAGGTGAAAAATTTTATTTTTATTTAATTATTTAATTTTTCAATTTTTTTATTAGGTCAATTGGATCAATTTCAACTATAAAAGTATTTTGATCTTTTTATAATATTTATACTACTTACGGTTAAATGTAACGAAAATTTATTAATTATAAGATGGTTAATTACAATAAAACTGTAATCTTTGCTCAATTTGAATAAGGTTTTAAAAGAGACGACTAGATTGTAATTTATTAAATAAAATAATATAAAATGTGAGTTCTATCTAGACATGACCACGGTTCGGTTCAAACCGTACGGTTCGAACCGAACCATCACTGTAGAACCGGAACCAAAACATAAAGTTCTGGTTCCGGTTTGGAACCGAACCGAAACCGTCACTGTAGCGGTTTCGGTTCCGGTTCTAACCTTAAAAGAACCGGAACCGTCGGTTCAAAGAACCGATGGAACCGGAACCGCCTTGAACCGACGGTTCCGGTTCTTAAATAAATTAAAAAAAAAAACGAAAAAAAAAACAAGAGTCAAGTCAGTCAACCGTTGGCCGTGCGTCTGGAAACCCAGATCTGGGTTTGGAAACCCAGACGGCGTCTGGGTGGCCGCGCGTCTTGGAAACCCAGATCTGGGTTTGGAAACCCAGATGGCGTCTGGGGGTGTTTCCCCCAAACGCCGTCTGGGTTTCCCCCAGACGCCGATCTAGTTTCCCAGAACCCAGATCGGCGTCGTTTCCCCCAGACGCCGATCTGGGTTCCCAGAACCTAGATCGACGCCGATCTGGGTTCTGGGAACCCAGATCGATCGGCCAGAACCTAGATCGATCGGCCAGAACCCAGATCGGCGTCGATCTGGGTTCGGCTGGTGAAGAAAACAAACAAAACAAAAAGAAGAAGAAGAAGAAGAAGAAGAAGAGAGGAGAGAAAGAGAAGAAAACAGAGAAATAGAAAAGAAGAAGAAGAGGGAGAATCGGAGAGAGAGAGACAGAGAGAGGAGAGAGAAGAGTGGGTTAGTGAGGGACACTGGGTAGGTAAATGGGTAATCGGGTAGGTAATGCATTTTATTTGATTTGTGTATAAATTTATTTTTTAATTTTAAAATATAATTTAATATTACTTTTTAAATTTTAAATTATCATTTAAAAAAAAGGTTCCAGAACCGGAACCGGAACCGAAACCTGAACCGTTATAAAACCGTAGGTTTCAGAACCGAACCGGAACCGTGTTATTTCGGTTAAGGTTCCGGTTCTAGCTTTTTTAGAACCGGAACTGTCGGTTCGGAACCGGAACCGAAACCGAACCGAACCGTGGTCATGTCTAGTTCTATCCATTTAAAAAAAAAAAAAAAGTGAGGCCTATCTACATTGACCCATAAATAATATAAAATAAAATGCCTCAATAAAAATATAAGATTGCGATCTTGAGCGAAGTTGCAAAGTAAAATGCGGGAAATTGCAAGGCAAACTTGAGAAAAAGACTTGGGCTGACTGATTGGACATCAAAAAACAAAGTGAGAGCTAAAAATTTGTCGTTTTGTTTCTACAAAATCATGTCTTAAAAGAAGGACAAGTGTGCCGGACCCAGGTCTCCCCTTCTCCATTTCTCTCTGGAACAATCGTGATACAAAACCGCCCTTTCCTTCACTGGAGCATCATTTGCCATGTCGAGAGGAAAAATGGGGATTTTGTCTGCGGCAGCTAAGCAAGCGGAGCAACTCAGGATTGAGGGCAACTTGTGCTTTTCTAAAGAACGGTTTGGTGCTGCCATCGACGCCTACACCGAGGTACTTGTTTTCTTTTCTTTGATCGATTGTTCCTGTCTAGCTTACCTTGTAATCAATTCTGTTTGAATTGAATTTACAGGCAATCACGCTCTGCCCTAATGTGCCTATATATTTCACCAATCGAGCTCTCTGTCATCGCAAGAGGAAGTATGTATGACCATTTATAATAATAATCTGTGTTTGCTTCGTTTGTTTTAGTGTTAGGTTGTTTTGCTCACTTGGCTTGTTGGTTTCAAATTACAGTGATTGGACGAAAGTTGAAGCGGACTGTCGGAGAGCTATTCAACTTGACCACAATTCTGTCAAGGTGAAATTGAGTTTCTTTGTAAATTAATAGTGAAAAATTAAAACTGTTATCGGAAAATTTAGGGTTTCTTTGTGGCTTTAATTGCTGAAATGCTCTAAAAATAATTTAGTTTGCACCTACTTGGCTTATTGGCATAATTATTGTGTAAGGAGTGTCGACAATCCAATACTAATGTCATGTTATTGATTTGGAAGAAAGGATTTTTTTAGGTCTTCTGATATTCGACCACCTGTTTGCATTTTCACTTTCTACATACATTGTGTTGGGTTTCTTGATAATTCATAGACTCTTTAATCTAAATGTTCTATAAACTGTTGATGTAATTGACAGCATCAGCTTACCTGACCATCTTTGAAGTTATTGTTGTTTTCGTTGGGTATTTACTTTAATCTTGTGTAATACATTTTTATTTTTTTCTATTTCTTTCTTTGGACTATTGTAATCTTATGCTGCATGTTTGCTCCTTGACAGGCACATTATATGTTGGGACTTACTTTGCTACAGAGAAAAGATTATACTGAGGGAGTCAAAGAACTGGAAAAGGTATGAAATAAGACAGTCATCAGAATTTTAATATGTACTAGTGCGAGTTTTTACTGAGGCAATCAAAATGGAATTGTAAGTTTTTACCTTTTTTTTTCTGGCCTTTTCCTTAAATCTTTTGCTTACCCATTGGATTATGAACCTTAATATATTGATCAAATCTAGTTTTGTTATGTATTGTTATAAAATTATCTCAATAAGAGGCTTGTCAAAGTCACTTAGGCATCAAGTTTGTGTTTGATGGGATATATTAAGGATGTAATTTTTATAATAAGATTTTAGAACGTTTGGATAATTATTAAGCAGCTGGTCTGTATCTGCTGATATCTTCTTCTTGATTTCTTAAAGTTTGACTAGTGTTGAAAGTTTTCTAATGTCAAAATGTTGACGAAAGAGGGGAAAAAAAAAAAAACTATAGATTTTAAATTTGTAAGTTAGTGGCAGAAATTATTACAATCAGAGTCATAATCTGATACTTTCTCCTCACGTCATAATCTGAATGTCTAAATGCACCCTCAGAATACCTCTGTGTTCAAGACTTCTATATTGTGACTTGACATCTTGCTTATTGAAATGAACAATATCTTCTGTTTCTGAGCAGACCAAAAAGAAATCTTTTGTTATGTTTATTGATGGATATTTGAGACTTTACCTGGTTTTAGAGGGTATAGGAACCGTTTCATAATAGCCTTGAAAATTTTCCTTGATAGGCTTTCATATTTTGAAATTGTTTCATAATAGTCTCCTCATCAATTTTATCGAAAATATCTTTCTCCATATATACAAGCAAGCTCTCATCAATCACTCAACTTGCATTTGATTATGAGTGAAATCTTCACAATATTCATGGTAGAAAATACTCTCCCTAATGGTTGTAGTTGCTTCTGCCTTCTGGTAGTAGTGATGCCTAGGTCAAGATTATGTAATCTAATGGAAATACCTTTTTTCAATTCTTCTCAACCATCTTTAGTGCCAAATCAATAAGGTTATTTAATTTTGATTTCAAAGCTAGAGTGCATAACTGCAATGTAATTATTAAGTTGGTTTTTAAGTGCTAAGAGCTTGATGGAGAAAAGTTTCTTGGATATAATGGAGCATGTCAAATCAGTTTCTATTTGTCAAAAGGAAAATACTGATTTCTTGAACTGAGACATGCAATGCAAAGAAGCAACTTAGTGGTGTCAACTTTATCTTCGGAAAATGATTATTTAACTCTTGAAGCTGCATAATAAGTCAATTCAATATTGATGCATATTGATGATCTCCCGAGTTTTACACCTTCATTGCCCTTAAGATATAAGTATATCATCCATGTTAAAACTTTTGATCTAGTGCATCTGACAAAATGAAGAAACCACGCTCAGTATTGAATGCTACCCATTCTCCCTCATTGTTTGAGGTTGTTCCTTTACTTTTACCTAGTTCCTGATATATATCATATCTTGACCTTTCTTCAGCAATGGTTGTGGCAACTCATTTGTGATTCCCACTTTTAATTTCATCAAATAGGGAAGCATATACAACTGAAGCGAATATGGAAATCATTTTGAATATACTCTTGTAATGTGAGCATCAACATCTATCACTTACTCTTTTTAAGACTAATTTCTTGATTGAAGCCCTGCCCACTTGAAAGCTTATTATTTTTGAGTGCTTCATAAACTTTAGTTGCTTATATGGAGGTCATTTTGAGTATAGTATTGTAATGTGAGCATCAGCATGTCTTATTTGCTCTTTCAAGACTAGCTTCTTGAGTTTAGCCCTACCCACTTGAAAGCTTATTATTTGCAAGTGCTTCATAACTTTAGTTGTTTATATGGATTTATTTTGAATATAGTATTGTAATGTGGAATCAACATGTATTCCTTGCTTGTTTAAGACTAATTTCTTGAGTTGAGCCCTGCCCACTTGAAAGTTTATTATATTTTAGTTCTTTTAAAACTTTAAGTTTAATAATCATAGATGGACAATTTTGATGAAATAAATTAAAATTTGAGGTTTTAGGATTTATTAATTAGATGTGCGTTAAATTTAAAATATTTCAGCAGAAATTTAAAGCGACCAATGATAAAATAAAAATCAATTAAGTAATCTGTGATGATGAAAGACAAGCAGAGCAGTGGAGTGTGGGAGTAAGGGTAACTTGTTGAACAAAACGACAACTACTGAAACAAGGAGACAAAAGAATGAATGCTATAGAGACAGCAAACAGATATTAAAAGACAGTAAAAGATATTCACATGAGGGTAAATCTGGATTCTCAGTTGTAAAATATTGATAATAATAAAAATTTAGGGGTGGATGCCCCTCCTCGATCCTGAGTGATTTTGTTTTCATGTGCAACTAGCTAATCTTGCTATTTCCGAAAAAAAAAAAAAAAAAAAATTCCTAGCTGGTCTTGCCAGTGTTTTGTTAGATGGTCTGTGAACTGGTTGCAGAGTTTCAAGATTAAATGATGCTAGAGGTTATACCAAAAACCTCATAATATGTAGCCAGTGAGCTACGTTTGGTGCTTTGATGCTTTAAACTTTAGGGATAGAAATGAGCTGTGGCAGGTCTTTTATATTTGATAAAGATGCTGTGAATTATCCTGGTAATGATTGTATGATATTTTGTTGGAACACCCTTTATAACAGCTTTATAGTTGAGTACCAATGACTTATTTCGCAATGGCAATGAAGGAATTATTAATCTTAGTATGGGGGATTGTACAAAGGTGAGAAGTGAGATACTGAGAAAAGAATATAGAAAATCTGTATCGATGTTTGATTTATGAATAGGATATAGCTTTGCAATAAGTGTTCTTTAATTTGGTTAGAGCTGACTGGGCTTTATATTTATTTTAACTTATGTTGCAAACAAATCTTAACTGTCTGGGCTTATATTTATTTTAACTTATGTTGATAACAAATCTTAACTATCAGATGTTATTAAGTTGCTGTTTCTTTCTATAAGCTTGATGTGATGTTGAGTGACTGATTGTAAGTATAATAGTAGAAGTGCTTGAATGACTTCCTTTTACAGGCTTTGGATCTCGGGAGGGGTGCAAACCCAAAGGGTTATATGGTAGAGGAAATCTGGCAGGAACTTGCAAAAGCAAAATACTTGGAGTGGGAGCAAGCATCTAGCAAGCGGACATGGGAATTACAATGCTTGAAGTATGTTTTCCCTGTGAGTTCTGAGCTTTGTTTTTGGGCAGGTGGTCTGATTGGTGGATGATTGATATGTTTATTTGATTATTGATATGTTTATTTTGTCATGGGATGCTTTATAGTTTATACAATATTCTTATGTTTGTCTCAGAGAAGCTTGTGAGACAGCTCTTCAAGAAAAGCATGCCTTTGATGTTTCTGGAGCAGAAGGGTTCTGGGATGAATTAACTAATTCTCATTTAAAACAAATGGAGGACCTGAGTGAAGTGTTTGCGAGAGCTGCAGAAGCTGACACACGAACAGAGGTGAGCAGCTGCCTTTGCTCCATGTATAAAATTAATTGTTATATGATAGTTAAATGCTTATTGTGAAAATATTGATTTTATATATCAGGTGCCAGATTATCTGTGTTGTAATATAACTCTTGATATTTTCCGTGATCCTGTGATTACTCCAAGTGGTATTACATATGAGAGGGCGGTTATACTCGAGCATCTTCAGAAGGTGATGGTATACTTGGAAGTATAATATGGTCGAATGTAGTAATTGTATATTTGCATATGCCTTCGCTGATCCTTTCATCTTTATAACAAATTAGGTAGGGAAGTTTGATCCAGTCACTCGGGAACCCCTGCATCCATCGCAGCTAGTACCAAACCTGGCAATTAAGGAAGCAGTCCAAGCATATCTTAATAAACATGGTTGGGCATATAAGGCTAGTTGACATTTAATTGCATGGTTAGTTGAGCTGAATGTATGATGGACTATTGGTCAAAGCCAAGTACTTAGAACTTTTGAGGAGTCTTTTTGTATGCATCGTTGACTATGCTTCACATGGTTCAATGTGCAATGTCATGATTCAGATTCCAATCATATTTGACATCCAATGAGGGGAAGAAATTGTACAGGTACCATTATACCATTTAGAATGATAATGTATGTGTCCAGATTTTCAGATTGCTATACTGTTTTGTTCGAGTAAGAAGTATTATGGATGACTTACTCGATTTACTTAATTTCCTCACTTGAAAGAACTTACAATTTCTGGCCACTCTACGCATATTACTTGCAATTATTGCTTAGTATCCATGCTTTCCATTCCAGTAGAAATTAACGAATAGGACCTGTGGCCCTGTGAGTTAAAAGTTAAAACCAGATCCAAATGGACTGCTCCCGCCCATTGGAAGTGAATGTATATAAATTTATATACGGATATGATTATTGAGCAAAAGGGAATTCTTCGAGTTTTTCACCGGGCAAAAACTAAAGACTTATTGAGGTTTGATTTTAAATCGAATTAGTCCCTATAGTTCTAAAGATACATAAATCCTTTGTATAAAAATTCATCTACCATTTCTGTATGATTAGAGTTAACAATCTACATCTCAATTAAACAGAAAAAATTTCACATTTATACCATCTGTTTTGTGATTTGTCACCTATGTAAATGTTTTTGTTATAATAGGAGTCTTAGGTTTCGTTCAGTATAATTTCTCTAAATATATCTTTTGAAAATAGTTCTTTTCAAAATAAGTTGGTGGTTGTTAATTGAAAAAACACTTTTAAATTATAGACTGTTTGATTATATTACTTTTAAAAACTCTTTTAGATTATAAATTTATCGAAAAGAACATTAGACATCATTATGTTTTTCACTTTGAATTTTTACCGAAAAAATACATTGGACTAGAGGGTGTTGACCTACCTTTAAGATTCTTCCCAGGGATTTTTACAGATTTGGTTAACACACTTATTTGACCATCCGATAAATCATTGTTTTTTTGCATGCTCTCCTTGTTCTAATTCAACATCTCATTTTCTTTGTGTAATGATTGATGATAAAATCTGTTAACATTATCAAGATATGCCACAACATAATGAAATTTGTTAACATTATATTTTTGCAAATTTAGAACCAACAAATATAATTAAGTATTTTTTTTTCCTCAAAAGTGAGTACCGTAAAAGGAAAAATAGAAGAGCATTCAAAACTGAATTAATTGTAATACAAAAAATGACCTAACTAAACCCACCTAATCAGTTGCAGACCTAAGCACCTTCGTTTGTTGACTCTGAAATTGTGTAGTCGCTTCTTTTTATATAAAATCACAAACCAATCTTTCGGGGAAGAAATAAAAAACAGTTTGCAATTTCGCACATTTTCAGTTAGTTGATATGTAATGATTTCATCATGATCCTATATCATCAATCCCATACGTTACTATTCAGTTTTTTTAATTTTCAATTTCCAACCAAATACGTCACTTGAATGTCGAAATCTTTCATCAATCCCATATCTCAAAATGTATTAGGGTTTTTAGGGTATAGTGAATTTAACAAAATATAATAGAAGTGTTTTAGACATTTTAATTTTTTTTTTTAGATAACTCAAAAGGATTTACTTGAAAAAACTCAAAATTTGAGTTTTTTTAAATAGACTTTTTTTAATTTTTTAATTGTTTAAAAGTTTTATTAAGATGATAACCAAACGATGTAAAAGAAATCAAGTAAAATTTTGAACATTAAAAAAAAAAACTTTTGATCGATAGAGAAGTTATACTAAATCATAGGTTTGGTTCCTAATTCCCTTCAAAATTCATTACTCCGGTACTTCCATTTGATAGAGGACAGTCAAAGACAACACAGGCGGGGTATTTCAATCTTAATGCGTTAGATCCGATCCACTTATAGATTCATATGCGCACGTGCAAAACAAACATACAACTGACAACAAAATTAATTATTTTATTTATTAAATGATAATAATAGATTGCACAAGACCCTCCCTCAGGTTTAAGTTTTTGCACGCAAATTTAAATTTTCATTTAATTACACCAATCCCTCGTTTCGTTAGTCACACTTAATCAAAATTTATTTTCTTTTAATAAATTGTCAATTAGAAAGGATGGTGCAAATAAAAAAAATAAATTTACTTCTCTTTTTATAAATTAATTAAAATACATAGATATCACTGTTCATTTCTAAATAGATAATGGAGATGTATACTTTTATCATAAAATCATTGTAAGAAAAGAAAATAATATTTGAATTAAAAAAAAAAAAAAATTAGACATCCAACTCAAGTTGGATCTACTGGACTGTGGAGATCTCACTTCGGTTGAATCTCCATTCACCTCTCATCTCCAACTATTTGGTTGGATGAATCTTTATAATCGGAGGTATCCAACAATGCCAAGAACTAAATCTCCTATGATAGATACCCAAAAGGAGACCCTTGGGTTTCCATCCCTTGAAAACCAATAATATGAGTTTCTAGTAATGGAAACTTATAAACAATCAATTTTTAAAAATAAAAAAAGAAAATCAATTTTTTGGTGTTAATAATGATAAAGAGGATGACGATGATGATCTAGGGTTTATGAGAGATTGAAGGTTGAGTATGAACGGTAGTAGTGCTTGGTGTCAAAAATGAATAGGAGGAATGTTGGGTTTGGCATTGAAGTTGAATATTGTTGTGGACGGATGAATAGTGATTGAATCTCTACCGTTGGATTTTGACCTATTTTTCTTTAAATAATTGATTTTTTAATTGATTCTTAACTCATTCATACTTTTTTCCATCTCCACCGTCTATCACAAGGATTATTGATGGAGATTACAATTTTTTGAAAAATAAAATTTGTCATTTTCTTAAAAAAAAAAAAAACTATATTATGAATTCTTTTAAAATCTATTTTTATAAGATTTTTTTTTTCATCTTTATCATCCATCACAAGGATGAATGGTGGTGATTATAATTATTTTTAATTTTTTTTTTCAATATCTTCTTTCTACAAAGATATTCGCCCTCGATTTGATAGACAATGGAGATTTCATTTCTTTTTTTTTGGTGGTAAATTATTGAATAATTATTGGGGCAATTTCATCTTTTAAATCAATAAAATCCAATCAATTCTTATAATTAATAAAATATGACTAACGAGGTGGGGATTCTGTATAATTAAATCTCAGAGAGGTCCCATGGAATTTTCATTTTAAAATGTATCTCAAAATAATAATGACAATAAAGTCTCAATAAATTAGGCGGTTCAAAATTTATTTATTAATCGATAAATTAATAATTTATTAATTTACAGAGTGCATTACTATTCAATATATAAAAAATAGCCAGCTAAAGATTCAACTAATATAATTAATTTGTATAAAAAAAAACTAATATAATTAATTAAAATTCAATAAAAAGACTATTCTGTTGTGCTTATCTACTTAATTAATTAAAATTCGTTGTAATTGTATTCACATAGGAATACAACGAACTAAAGATTCAACTAATCTAATTAATTAAATATTCATTAATCAACTGAAATGTTCAACAATCAACTAATACATTTCAGCTTGGATGGTAGGTGTTCAAACAAAGACAATTGCAAATTGTTGACATTGTTACAAATTTGTTCTATGGAAGACTTGACCTCAAAGAACTTAGATGAATCCTTAGATGGAGAAAGCGGCAATGGTGAAATAGGGACAACAATCAAAGGATTGGCTTACCATGATGAAATGGATGTAAATTACATCTTGGATTATCTAGGTGAAAATGGTGTAAGTTCAAAGGTTTTAAGTTTAGAAGAATTGTTGATAAAATCATTGGGAATCCCGCTAATGACGAGGATAATACAACTTCTTTGAAAAGAAATTAAAAAAAAAAAAAGAAAAACTCCACTGTTGGGGATTCATTTAAAAATAAAAATTAAAAAGTTATTAAAAATTCAAAATTTTAAGTTAAAGATTTGGATTCAAAACCTCCGTCTTCTCTCTTCTTTCTTGTCTTTTTCTTCTTCATCAATCTCACCCTTCTTCATCATCTTCTCATCATCGATCAACCTTATCTAAGCCATCACAATATCACAAAAACAAATCCATCTTAAAATTAAAAGATCCATCCAAAAAACAAATAAATAAATAAATAAAAACTATTAGGTCATTGCCCGACACCCAGAATTTCTAATTGGTGGAGACCACTTGAGTCTCCATATATGTAGACCTAGAACTAGGTCTTCAATGATGGAGGCCCAAAATCGGGTACGATTTTCATGATAAAGACCTATAACCGGATCTTTGCTTGAGTCTTCGATGGTGGAGATTGAAGATCCAATTCTGAGTCTTTGCCTGAGTTTCTAACGGTGGGGACTATTTGGATCTCCACCATTAGAGACCTAATGGTCTCCATTGAAGACCATCTGGAATGGTCTCTAACGATGGAGATGGTAGAGACAATGAATTCCACCGTTGGAGACCATCCCAGATGTTCATCTTGGTTTTTTATTATTTTTATTTTTATTTTTTGATTATAATACCATTTTATTTATTAATTTATGTTTATTTATTTGTTTAGTGAGGTGTCATCATTAAAACCATCATAATTTATTTTTTCTTTGCCCCGGAGTCAAACTATCAAAATTTTCATCTTAATAGAATTAGCGATGATTAGAAACATTGTTGTTATTTCATATTCCGGAGATTTTTAGACAAACTACAGTAGCTTTTTGGGATTTTCCCTTAAATGAATTTGGAAAATGCTTGAACTTCGATTTTATAAAATCTAAAACACAAAGAAAAGATCAATGACATTACCTTATAATCTATAAATCTATATGTGCGCTAAACTGACTTGTTGATACGCTGTTACCACAAGAGACAATTAAATGATTTCGGCATATTTACCTAGCTAGCTTGCCGACAGTGACTAAATTTCGCTATTAAAGAAAGCTTGCCGACAGTGACTAAATTTCGCTATTGAAGGAAGTAATCATTGGTATGACAAAATCAACACCACCGTGATAGTCGGTCCTTCTAAGAAAAGTTAAAAGAGTTAACAACACTTATAATTTCCATACATTCATTCAAAAAAAAAAAAAAAAACAGTTGTAATTTCCATACGTGGTTGTGACTTTTTTAAACAATTGGGTCATGTATGGTCCACAATATATGAAGAAAAGTGAGGCATGGTAGACCTATTTGCGATTTGACCATATTGCTTTACATCTTGTTATTTATTGTTTTAATTTTTATAATTAACTTACGATTTAGAGTAAATAATATTGAAACTCAAAATTTTAAGGTATATGTGTAAAAGACATAACATTAGAATAATCTCGTATGGTCTATTTTTTAAGGGGATTTATTGAAAATAACTCATTACCAACACCATATATCATATATCATATTATACGATATAAGTATTTCATATCATTGTAACTAGATTGTTGGCTTCGTTAGTTAAGTATTTTGCACCCGTGTCATGATGCACAAGTTCTACATCCAAAATAAACATCCCACCCTATTAAATGTATGAGTTTTCTTTTCACCTTATATAGGTTCCCCATTTCACCTATGTGTGAGATATTCCTTCCCGTATGAGAACTGTTTCTTGGATCGCACCCTGAATCAAATCTTAATTGACGAGATTGCAAAACGTTTAGATCCTTCCGTCTATATCTATAGAAATTTGTGGTTTATAATGGCATGAATATAAAAAACGTTGTTTGTATTAGTTCCGAGCTTTCCAGCACATAAGCCTATCATTCACACAGTCACATCTTATAACATCAACACCAATAATTCATAAATCACTAAATAACAATAAAATAGGAGGAGAGACATACTATTTTTTCTTTACCCTTTTTCTTTTTTGAAGTGTTTCTTCACCATAACTGGATAAATACATACATTATTATATTGGAGAAAAAAGACATTTGTGGAAACAGGACTTGCAGGTCCCAGTAGTCTAATTTAATCAAATTAATAGGGCTAAGACTGGGAACTAGAGCCTGCCTCTGCCTGTGCTGCCGCTTGGAAGGTTATGGAGAGTTATTTAGGCGGTGTCACATGGTAGACCCACTTTGCTTTCATAAAATATGTGACTTATCAAACTCCACCGTTCATGCCTTACGCCATCACCATCATTAATACTTTTCCCTTCATCTTCTTTAAAACATGATTGAAATCAGTCCACTATCATCTGCCTAAATATAGGTTCTATATTTTTGCAGATGTTAAGTCCCTTGACCTCTCTGCAGCATCGGCTCTGACTTTCTTCTGCAAATGGAGGAAATCTTTATTGCCTGTAATGTACCAATCATCATGCGATGAATCGTGCACAAGACGATTGAAGATTTGACACCTGCCTATGTTAAGCTGAAATTGGAAAAAAATAAATGAAAGGGTTTTATAATTGTGACTTTGTTGAAGAATGATGGGGGAAATGTTTGATGATAGTTGAAGCAGAGTGTGTTAGATGTCTTTGAGTTTCAGCTTTATATGGACAGTCATTTCAAATTAATAATAATAATAATAATATGGACAGATGTCAAACCTCTGATTAAGGCTTTGCTTGTTACAATCAAATTGAATAATTTTCAGTCCAATCCCATGTGTGCCTGAGTTCTCTAAATTTTTTTCCTATGACCACCTATAATTCGAAAGCGGAGTGGCGTTCTGAACAAGGCGTGGTGGCCAGGGAGATTGGTAACTTACTCAAGGAAGTAGGGGTTCAGCAGTATCAGGTGATTCAGGGCTCTACGAATCGTCTGATTTGTAATCTTGCAAAATCTGCTATAATGTACAATAGAGATAGGTGTTGGCATGCAGAAGCTTAGTGTAAATATGCTTCTGCTCAGTAAGTTGTAAGTTGGAGGTTGGCTGTAGTTGTCTTGTGTATATGTTTCCTTAAATAAAAAAAATATAAATATATATATTAGAGGAGTAATACAAAAAACATAATGGTCCTTGGACCAGCCAATTAACAGTAGGGAGTTTCGTGAACTAAAGCGTGTGTGATGTGTCTCACTTTGACTTCTTCAATGCTTTGGGAGGAAAAGTTAAAAGTGTAATTTACCTAAATGGACAAGAATGAGTAATTTGTCGGTGAAACTTGAGAGAACAAACTTAGGTGGGGTAGCTGTTCCATTGAAGACTTTCACAAAAATAAGTGGCATCATGTTGAACTTGCACGGACCACAACACCAGAAATCACAGCGCCATTCAATGTGGACACAATATTCTTGTTACCTTTCTAACTCTTTGAGAACCATTCATTCGTGTTTCATCCTTTGGATTTATTCATCAATCCATCTACTGTGTCATACAAAGGTTTTGGTTTTAATGCCAAGATCACGCTGAACACTTAACACATCACATTTTGGCATTTCCTACTGCCAAGTATCCACTCAATACGACAATTGGCCCAACTAGAAGACTAAGTCCAACCAAGGAGAGGCGCAAACAAAGAAGAACTAGTGGACGGTTGAGTGAATAATTCAAACCACGTAAAGAAATTGAAGCTGGTATACACGAATTAAGACAGCAAAGAGACGGTTGAGAACCTAAGTAGAAGTGACTGACATTACTTGTTCAAGCAAAGATCCAGGCATTTTGAAAAATACGGCACAAGACGGTATTATTGCACAAAACTAACGGAAAAATCTTATAAATAAAGTTTCGGACATATTTATTCACAGTGACCGAGTCATAAAACGGGACTGAAATTTAAAGGAGAGAATTTACAAAATGGTGGCAGAGGATGAGTGGCGCTGAGATTTGAGAATCAAGGACCAGAAAAACAGTTGTAGTTTTTCTAAAGGGAGTGCTTGGTAGTGGAGGACTAGTGATTTCTTTATGCTGTGTGAGTAATATTAACAGCCCTCTTAAGTCTGTCAAGAATACCATTAGCTTTCCTCTTGGCTCTTGCAGTTCCATCTTGAGCAAGCTTAGAAATTGTTCCATAGGTATTCTCCTCTTCCCTCATCGCTCTCAATTTGGTTCGATCATTCAAACAGATAGTGTGGAGGATTGCTATGCAATTCTCCTTATTGCGTTCGCAGGTACTCTCCCTAATAATGCCAAGTAAGCAAGGAATGGCTTCAAGATCTCCCAATTCCTCAACAGCCCTATGGTGACTCGAAAGCACAACGAGAATAGCCAACAACTCATCGACATGAACCCCATCCATAATTTTCTTCAGAATAACCCTCACTGCACCGTCTCTCACTGCTCTTCCCTTGTTCTCATGCATAATACATAGATTAAATAATGCGGAGGCAACATCTTTCAGTGTCAATGGATGACCCTCTTCTAAAAGATCAATGAGAGGTTTTAAGCCACCAGATTTTCCGATTAGTGACTTGTTGGAATCAAGAGCAGATAATGTGAAAAGAGCTGCAGCTGCATTACTCTTTGTTTCAATGGTCCCAGATCTTAATGCTTCCACGAGAAGAGGAATTACCATAGGAGTTTCAGCAACAAGCTTCTTGTTATTGTCATGGATAGAAATGTTTAAGATCGTTGTTATCACATCTTCTTGGAGACTGGGGTGAACCCCACTCAGAGACTTGTTTTCAGATAGTGGACTCAGCAATTGAGGTATGGCATCAAGAGACTCACCGAACAGAACCCGAAATGATGGCATCCTCTTTGTCAACAATCGAAGTTCTTTAGCAGCTTCTTTCTGCTCAAAAAGAGTTGTTGTCGTCATCTTCTCCAGCAATGAAAGAAAATGGTCACGATCTGCTTCTGTTATACCTTCCTCATTAATATACTGAACAGGATTGGGCAATTCTATTCCCTGACTCTTACACCATTGTGATATCATTTCCCGGACAAGGTGATTTGGAGTAAGGATTGTGTGAGACAAGACTTGCTGGCTTCGTGGGCACGTTCGATTGCCTGCTTTTAGAAATCTCTGGATGTAGGGCCTATCAAAAGTCTGTACAACAGAAACATAACATATGAAACATATTAAGAATCTATTTCCAAAAAACATATTAAGAATCAAGAAGATACACATTCAACATGAATTAATAGGAATTCAGGACAAAAGACTACCAGAGACTTCAGATTCCAGCAACTCAAAATGGTAAATTCATTTTAATTAACGAAACAATAAGAAATCAACCAAGAAACACGGGTGCATAATAATGACTTTGATATGGATGATACTTGTAATAAGCTGTTGGAAGAAGAGAAGGAGTTATTCAAACAAAGGTACTTCTATTCATTATCCTAAACATTATCACATTAAAAACAACAAAATAATACATGCCACAATATCATTTTGTAAACAACAAAATATTTTATGACAATCAACATTTGCGAGATAAATACACAATAAACATTAGTAAGGAAATCCCAACTCCATGAAAAAAAAATTTAAGGATACTACAAATCTCAGAGTTTAATTTCACCAACCACCAGATGTCACAGTATATAGTATATACAGTCTTACTAAATTTTAAACCAAACATAATATTTTGAACTCTAATGCAATAACACCACTTCAATTTAAAATGCTGAACACAACAGAGAAATCAGTTTCTCCAACAACAAATTCAAAATCGCAACTCATTAATAATAAATAAAAAATAAATAAAATAAAACTCACAAAATTTTGATGGACAAATGCAAAAAAAATTCAAAACCGTCAAAATCTCTTTACAATTTCTGTTTGGTTGCCGAGAAAACTAGAGAGAAAAGAAAAAGAATTAAACCGAATTCCACTTTAGATTTGCTGAAATGGAGAGACGAACCTGACCAGAAGCCAAAACGACGGGATCTCTCATCAACTCCTTAGAAAGTGGACACTTGAACTCTTCAGGACAGCGCAGGGTTTCATGTAACTTGAGGGAGAGCGATCTCTTCTTCATCTTCAAATCTTTCAGGGCGTATAGAGTTTCTTTGGCTTGATCGATGGTGTCGCTGCGGCAATCCTCCTCATCCTCCACGATTACCTTCACTAATTTCTGCAGCTCTTTTTTCAACTCGCTAGCTTTCACCATCACCGTCGGATCGGAATCGAAGACGCCCGTTTTGGCCATAGGATTAAATGGCTAATCAAATCCGAGTCGTCGATTGTGCGCTTCTTGAGTACTTTTCCAAATTTTTAATTGTAGCCGATAATGGTAAAACAGCGAATGAGAATCAGAATGAGAATGCTCTGTTTCATTCTCTTCTTTTTGCTTCGCTTTTCGCTTTTTTTTTTTTTTTTTAATTTTTGTCGTTTTATTCTCTCCAGTCGTTCCGGCTTCTAATCTGGGTAGTTCTCATGCACTGTATTTGTCTGAACACGCTTTGTTTGAGGAGGAGGCTGATGTATTTGCTTGCTTCCCTCACTCTCTTCTTCAGTGCAGAGTCTCTCACACGCATCTTTAATGGGATCAGCACTTGGTTTTCATTAATGTCTTGCTTGCCACGTGACACGTCAACTTTTTTACATTGATTTTTATGCAGAGCTACTAGAAGTTACAGAGAGTGTGTTCAGGAAAAATATATATATATATATATATATTCTATTTGAAAAAATCAGGAAAATTATTTGTATTAATTATTATGATTACATGTAATTTGATATCAAATTCAGTATATATTGGAAGGATTTAGCTACCTGATTGTTTAGAAATTGTATCATATTACCTTATTGGAATCATTAATATTGTGAGGATAAAAAATAGTCATGAATTCAATCCAAGAATTCCTAAAAATTGAAGATTTAAAAAATATAAAAAAAAAAATAAAGCAATGAAAAGAACAATTCCTTCGTGAAGCTATCTTCTAACAATGCAATTCTCAATAATACTCAGTGTTCCAAAACTCGTTACTCGTTACTCGATCGACGAGGTAGTGAGCAGCGAATATTCGAAAACTCGGTGAGGGGTAAATTTGATAAAAACTATAAAAAAAGTATAAAAAAAACTATAAATAACATAAAGAAATGGGCTAATTGAAAATAATAAAAATGATTATATTATTAAAGATAATGGTTTTTTTGAAATACTAGAAATAATGAAGGGTAATTTTGTTCAAAAGCTAAAAAACTAAGGGACATTTTTGAATAAATATTTGAAACCAACAGGTCCAAACCCTATTTTCTTCCACATCTCCTTCACTTCTCTGTGTCTCTACTCTACTCTTTGATTTCTTTCTTCTTCTTCTTCTTCCGATCTTCATGGTAATGAATATTACTTGTTAGACAATAAACTGAGATGATGACAGCAACGCAGCGGACAAAGTAGACAGAGTGGATTCACAGACGGAAACGGTGACTGCGGAGGAAGGAGTGACGAAGGACGACGAGAAGACAGCAGCAGCAAAAGTCGACCGACGATAGCAGAACCAGACTCAGTAGGATCGACAGAAGAAGCATGGCAGCAGGCAGAACAGAACGCATCAGAAGTGCAGAACAAAAACGCAGAAGCAGAAGTGCAGAACAAAAATGTAGAAGCAGAAGTGCAGAACAAAAACGCAGAAGTAGAAGTGCAGAATTGAACTGAACTGAAGACTGACTGTGTGCTCGAAAACCGAGTCGACTGATTCCGAGTCGGGCCGAGTCAACCCGAGTTGGGCCGAGTTAGCCCGAGTCGGCACGAGTTGGGCCCGAGTTGAGTCGATTTTGGACAGTAACCGAGTTGGAACCCCCGATCTGGGGGTTCTCGACTCTATAACCAGCCGAGCGGCGAGTTCTCGGTGAGAACTCGGCCAACTCGACCGAGTTTTTAAACACTGATAATACTGCAGTTATTTTGTTTCCTAGAAGCTTATGTTTGGTTACTATATCTTATGTTGATGTTCGAAACTAGACCCCAGAAGAATTATGCAACCAAAATACCTATAAGGTTGAGGTTTGTGGTTTAATTCCAGAAGCGACCTGGGTTGGAAAGGTGAACATACCTGTCAGTTCTGAGCCAAAAGGGTTCAACTTGAGTTGTGGAAGATGGACGTGTTTGTCAGCTCAAGGGTCACACAAATTGTTCGGGTGTTGATCCGGTTCGCGGTCGCCCGCTTACGCCTACGAGTCCCCCAGATGGGGCTAAAGGACTTTAGGATCCGGTTCCAAGCTTCAACATCTCATATATAATTAACAAATAATTATGAAAACTATTATTATTTTGAATCATATTTTCATTCATTTATTTTGTAACACTCGATTCTCATAAAACTTTTAAAGTAGAATCCAAATGTTTTAATAACTATATAGATTTTGTAGAATAGCATAATATCATTTTTTTTTAATGTACATCTGCAATGTAATTGCCGATGTTACATTAAAAAAAAAAAATTATCTTCATATTATTAAATGTAGATTTGCTAAGAGAAAATTCTCTTTCTATACTAATTAATGTATATGGTACAAAAAATTTATTATCTACATAATCAGTATCAGAAATAAATTAATATAAATGTTCGAAATTCTATTAAGAGAAAACTCACCATTTTGTTGATAACAAATATTGTGAAACTACTAAAAAGTAAAAACACACGTGTTAACTTAAATAGATCAGAACTGGAAAGAGAAAATATATTAATCAATTAAACTAAAAATTATCATGGATATAAATTTAATTTAATGTCATAAAAATTGAGAATCAATTAATCAATGATAGTAAAAGTAAGATAAGAGGGGAACGATAGGGCCCAGATGGCAGAAGACGCACAAACGCGGACATCAGGAGTCTGTGCAGCTGGCATGACGCGTGGAAAAAATTTGCTTACTACTCTATCATGTGCATGACCGGCACGCTGTAGTCTGGAGATCCACTAACTAGGGGCTAATCACGATCACTGCTCGTGGGGAGTTGTTTCCTTTGCGGTGGAAATTACTAGCAATGCCCATTGTAAAAGAATGATTTATGTTTTTACCCCTTATTTTTGAAAAAATCATTTTTAACCTCTAAAATAAATTAATTTCATACTATACCCAAATTACCCATATTATCCCTATATAATTTTACTCATAAACCCTTAACTTTTAAAATTTTATAAAAAATCGAAGTGTATAATTACGAAATAACTCCTATATGCATAACAGGTTAAGAAATCAATCAACCTCATTCTCATCGATTTCAAAACTTGAACATCGACCCATAAGTGGAACCTGGCACCCAATCGAGACCTAGCAAGCCATTTCGACCGTCTTCGGCCATTCTCGTGCTGTTGCCCACCTTGACAGAGCTTCTTTAACCACCATTGAGCTTGTTCACCTCTTTTGTTTGCCAAGGTACATGACGTTTGGATTGTATTTAAGAATTTGTGATTTTTTTTAAAAAAATTTTGGTTTGAGACTTTGAAATATTTTTTGGATGTTGGGTTATAATGATTAGGATTAAAATAGGTTATATTTAGTTGGACTTGAGTTGAAAAATGACAGATTCCAATGAAAGCAATGTCACAACAATCTTTTGTTAGGATGTGAAAAACCAGTAAATATTATTTACAGTAAAAAACCGATTGGCAGAATTTTGAAATTTTGTGATTTCTTGATTTTTTTTTGTGATTTTTATATTTGTTTTATATTATGGAAGTTGAGTAATGATGAATAGGTTATATTAAGTTAAATTTGGTTGGATTTGATTTAAACAATGGAGAAATTGTTGAGAGCATCTGTAAGAGCATTATCTTGTGAAATTGATTTTTCAGTTGGATGTAGAAACTGGTGAATAACATTAACTGATTTTTCACATTCCACTAAAAAATCGATCAATTTAATAAATTAAAAATTAAAATTAGTAATAAGAAATTAATTTAGGAATAATTAAGTTAAATTAATAAATTAAACTTTATAAAATTACTAGTAATTAATTGGATTGTAAATGAAATAAATTAATTAATTAAAAATGAATGTAATTATTGAGTAAATAATTTTATTTAAATTAAATTAAAGAAATGAAATAAAATTATATTAAGCAAAAATAGAAATGGAAAAGTTGTATTAATTTTTCTATTTAATTACCATTTTTAGTAAAGTCATACTAACCGCTTGTAGTTTTTCTTTCATTCAGATGGAATTTAAAAATTTACACAATTCACAAACAGTTGATGTGGAAATGGATGGGAATACATACATTGGTTACAAATGACTTGGTAAAATAATTGCAGTTGTTATGAGACGAGGTTTGTACCAACGGTTCATAAGAGAGTACCAATTCGGATATATTTTATTGATATCTAATAGCAATATGGCTGCTCCCGTCTTGATATTAGGGTTTCTTGCTAGAGAGTTGATGGTCTCAGTGGGCGCTGTGATGCAATATGGTTTAAAGTAAGGAAGAGAACATATAGGTTTGGGAAACATGAATACTTATTGGTGTTAGGACTCTCTTTTGAGGGTATCGATTGAAAATTCTTCGGTATGATGCAAAATAAGTCTCTTATGGTGATTTTTTAATGGAATGTTACCCAAGTGTGCCCAACATAATCACCTTTCTCAAGGTAAAGAGCGATACAACGCAAATGGGCTGTGCAGTTGAGGACATAATAAATGATGACGATCAGTTGAAGTTAGATAATGTAAAGATTTCCATCTATTTTTCGGGCATGATGACAGGTCTCATTCCTTACTTTATGTAGGTCATTATAGAGGATGTAGAGCATTTCTGACAGGACCCAAACCAGACCTTCTCTAGGCTCTTGTCTAGAGGGCCCCGCCAGGCACTTCAACGGACTCCTCGAACCCGACTTGTCGGATTGGAGAAATCCGGGAAGCGAACCCCTTTACTTTACTTTACTTAACTGGTTTACTCGTTTTAGGCTTAAAAATTTTATTTTCTTTTAATATAGTTGAAACGGTGTGAATTTTTCGTGTTTGATTGAAAACTAATTTTATAAAAATCGGACAGCATAACAGCTGTAAGTTTAACATTTCCAAAATCAATCTGCATAAGAAATACACTTCGAACTATTTTGATCACCGTCCAACTTCTTTCAATCTCAAACATGCATTTTTCATTCATTTCACAAACATGCAATTCTTTTACAAACATAATTCACATATGTAATTAACATCTAACAACTCATACTTATATGAAACATGTACCTTGTGCAATATGTGCATATCAAGTGTAATGGTTCATTTATAGATACATATAAAAATATGATTTATAATCCGTCAAGTATCTCATGTCAACACATTAACATCCATATATTTCGTCTCATTATTTTCCCCACCTAAAGTTAATCAAAATAATATCCTTGATGCAAGAGCGTCCGTGCCAACGTCTACACGTCTACTAAAGTATACAAGCTACACAAAACAAAGAGAGGTTAGGCAATATATATAAAGGTATAACTCCGCACAGACATTACTTAGAAAATAATTGATTTTATTTTTTTCTTTTGAAAACCATTTCTCATAAGACAACCATGTGCAAAGCCACTACGCACGGAATTTGCTACATCGCGACATAGGGCGAGCTTTCTCAACTCTAGGTAACCACAACGCGGAATTTTCTACATTGCCGTTGTAGTGCCAATAGCTTATATTTTACGCAACTACATACGAAATTTTCTACATCGCATATTGTAATGCAATTTACTCATCACTTGCAATTAGATACGGAATTTTCTACATCGTATCACATTGCTATCAACCTTGACAACTACGAGCGGAATTTTCTACCTCGCCGCGTAGTGCCAAGATGCTAATATCACAATATGCACACGGGTCTTAATTCAACTTTATTTTGCTTTACTTTTAAACCTTTTTGCAACTTACTTTCGCCTTCGAATCTCATTTCTAGATTCTAGCCATAACTCATTACTCAACATAAAACTTATGATTTTGGAAAATCATTTGGAAAATTCTTTGAAACAATATATTATATCATTGTCATATAAATGGAAATCAACTAGATGTCAGTGAAGTGAAGGACACTTACCTTGATCCCAACGCTCTCAATGCCTCAACGAGCCTCTCTCGTCTCGTCCGCGTGCTCGTCACCTACACATCATAGTCTCGTTATAACTTACTCACTTTCATAGCTAAAACTAATAAAAATAGAGTTTCCAATACATTGAAAACTCACTACACCACACTTTCCCAACTCGATTTTTGACTAGATCGAGGCTCTCAAAATTTGGTTTCTTTATAAAAGTCTTACTTCTAGACCCCTAGGATCATCCCCATATGTTTCGTTTGGTCTCCAGAAGCTTAAAACAAAAAGTCAACTTTTTAACTATACGGTTGACCACGAAAAACAGAATTGAAACCAGCCATGGTTTCACCTCCGTTCTTTTTTCTAGCGTCTCCTTATCACATAACTAAGTCACCTGTAAAGTTTCGTCGAGAAACTCCATCGTTTGCTATGTCAATCTAGGCAAAACGCCCATTTTCGGGCACTTTTAGTGTTCTTTTTATGCACTTTTTTGTTTCGGACTAGCGACGCTAGTTTTTCTTTCATATCTAAGCTTCATTTACCTCATTATGATCATTTAACCTCATCCCATGTAATAAAAATTTCATTTGTATAGTTATTTCACCTATCGACTCTCTAACGGCACTATTTTGCGCATAACTTGCGCAATTTTTATCGGATTCGATCCATTCCAAAACCTATGATTTTCTATAGTTCCTAGGCATCATTTGAGGTGTAGAACACCCCCATACATGTCAGACTTGGTCAGGTTTTCTCTAGCTCATGATTTGTGCTCGGGATTCCACATTTACTCTATGACACTTCTTACGCGCATTCTTTTGGCCATAACTTTGCCAATTTTTATCGGAAAGATTCCGTTCTAATTCCTATGGTTTTCTATGTTCCGGAGGCATGTTTTGAGGTGTAGAACAACCTCAAATAAGCTAGAATAAGTCAGGTCTCTACTGACCATTCATCAAGCTCGGGATTGCTAGTTTGCTCAAAACTACTTCCATTAAACTTCTATCCTTTCTACTTATCTTCCTAATATTATTTATGGTAAAATTCTGGTTCAAAACCATCTAATTTCAGAGTTTGTCTACTGATCTTCACAGCCATGACACACACATAAACACCATTTTGTCATTTAACCTCTCACAACTCACTCACCAATTTTATCGACTACTTGATGTGCATATAAACACAGATTTTTGTTTCTACTTTAATCAAGTAGATGGCAGCCCATATTTACAACCCTAAGCTACCATTTACACATCTCAACTTATCATTTAACTCTCTACAATAATCACTTAGAGTTCTACCATAATTTTGAGGGTAAAATACCCAACACAACACAACAAAATTCTGCACATGACAGCAACTAAATTTTCTGGACAGTTTTGATACTTCAAAATCCTCATGAAAACTAATTTTAATTCACTCAAAACTCACTTACCCTTGTTGGATGACCTTCCTAGCTTGTTATTGACCTTTTTTTTGCTTGAAAACTCTTCAAAAATGGGCTGAAATGGTGCAAAACGGGACTGTTCTTTCATCCCCTGCAGTGCTGGCAGCTACACTTCTCTTCTTTATTTCTCTTCGTGATTTTGCTGGATGTTGGCTGACCAACATCTCCCCCTCTCAATAATATATAACACTTCAAAGATTAAATTGTTTAAATTACTTTACTACCCTTAGTTATCTCTTTTACTAACAACTAACATATGGGCTTTATGGGCTTTTATGTCTTTCATTAATATCTTTAATCCTTTATCATTTAATCAATGTCTTTGAGTTTTTAAATTTTACAACTTTATCACTTAATCATTTATCTCATTATGGAATAACCATATTGCCCTTCGTGGCATTTATCTCTTTATTATTAATATTTAACACTTTATATTAATTTTATTGTTATTTGTTACAATTCCTACATCTCCCTTGAAAATATCAAATTTCTAGTATTAGTGAGTGATTTATCAAGAATCAAATAGGGGTTTACAATTTCCTTAAGGTACATTAAGCTATAGTATAATGGTCTACAGCCTCCATGTGGTGATTAATAAGGAGTGAATTAAAAATCAACCGAAGAATGTTAACATAAATGACTATGTCCTAGTGTTTCAGGTACAACTAATACAGTTAATATTTAAGTTATATATATATATATATACACTAAATATATGTTTGTCTTTTGTTATTTTTGCATTATAGTGATGGCCACTCGAAACATTCCTAGTGTTGAGAGATAAGGTAGGGAAAAGGAATGAGTACTTGGAAAATGAGATGCCAAGGTGTAAAAGATGGTCATTTAAAAGGATACCGAAAGACATAAAAACCCTAAATGATTTTCCCCCTATAAGTGTCGAACCTAACCTAAATTGGTTTTTTTTTTTTTCAACTATCCTTATTTATATTAAGTATATAATAATAATATAACTATATATATATTATAGATAGTTAGCATGAGTAGAACCCTTGAGCCTACTGATGCTGAAAAGACATGAATTGTTGGAAATCGTTCAATCTTAAGCATTAGGTTGGCGAAAAGGTATATAAAGTTGGTGGTGGAAGGAGTGAGGATGATAATGAGGTGGAGAGTTGGTTTATGGGGTGATGATGATAATGAGGTGGAAGGGGTGATTGTGAGGTGGAGGGTGATCGGGATGCTTATGAGGTGGAGGGTAATGATGATCATATGGTTAAGAAGTTTAGAAGGAAGGAGGATGCGAAATAAAGACGTCCCAAACGTGCAATCTGAATCAAATGATACATTTTCAGAGTTGAGGACATAATATCGAACAATGTACGAAACGTAATCTTGCGGTACAAATCTTCTATTTATTTTGTTATTAAATGAATATTCATATTAGTAAATGGAAAAGTTGTAGATATGTTGTATAATAGTATGAAGTTAGACAGAGCCACGGAGTCTCTAAACATGATAAACGAAGTGTAATTCTTTAAATATGCTGGTTATATTTTCCTGGATAATCAATTTTTTTTTTTTTTTAAAAAAAATGTGTACAATGTGTAATTATATATATGTTTGACAAGTGAAACAATTATTTGAGTATCTAGTGGATTTGTAGAAAGCAAACAACAGGATCCAAAGTAGGATGGATAGGACGCTGACAAGGGTGAAAGATCATTTAAAAATTCCTATGTCTCCAACTGGTGGACATAATCCGGATGATGACGACAATGATGATGATGATAAGCATGATGTTGTGAGCGTTGTCCGAGATGACCACATCCATAACCCACCACACCACCACCATATTGGGATAAAGGGGTTTATCAGTCACCTATCTATGAAGACGAGGGGGTTCATCAGTCACCCCTCCAATAGAAGGACCAAAAGATCTACCAGTCCTAGGATATCGACTAGTTACCTATCCATCAGCAAGACTAGAAGGTCCATCAGTCTCAGGATGTCCACCAACCACCCTTCCGGTTGGAGAATTAAAAGATCCACCATTCGTAGAAGGTCTTAAGAGGTCCATTAGTCTTGGAGGCTGAATATTGTGATGATTAGGTTAAATTTTGTAATTTTATTATGTTATAGTATGATATATAACTAAATGTCTAATTGATGTATTTGATTTGGTTATAGTTACAGGATAAAGTCATCCAAGAACGGGTAAACGAAAGACCAAGCAAGCGGTATCTCTACGGTTGCCATACACTAATTTTGGACTGTCGAAAAAGAAAAATAAAGTGCCAAAACTAGTGGTTGATTAGATAGCGGAGTCTGTAGACCACGTATTGGTTATGTACAATGAATACAAAGCTTCATTGGCTAAGGACCTTAGGTATTGTTAAAAAAACATCATTATTCTTTCATTTTGGTTACTAATGTAATAAAATTTGCATTAATTTTATTATTATTATTATTTTAGGCATGCAGTTGATTGTTTTAGGTGGTGCGTGATACTGTTCATGTTGAAAACCCTCAAGGACCACCACCAGTAGTTAAGTTCATAGCACAACAATTGTTATTTAATGTGCTTATGAAAGAAAGGGTGGAATGAGGTTAAAGACACTTGATACGTGGTCTACAAGACTTTCTTGTTTGTGAGAGTTTGCATTATAGTTATGCATTTCAATTTCTTGTCATGTGTCCTTGAAGTTAAATAACATGTTTAATTTTCATCTTGTAGGCATTTATGATAGTGTACTACAAAGAGCAATATGTCTGCTTAGGAATAAAATTTGATCTGATTACGGCTGTTGTATCCCTAGAGTAGTACGCAGATGCTAGTGGTCAGATAGACGCATTAGTCTTGGTGGCATGTTCAAAATATAAGATTAATTATTTTATCATCTGAATTAGTCCTATACCACCGATGTCTTCAACTTGTCGGTGTTACTGTCATGTAGTCTTAATCAAAGTTATTGGGTCCTTTGTTAAGTGTGCATAAGAGAGTAGAAACTATTAATCTATGATCCTCTTGAAGATATCAACTTTGATATGCAGAGCGAGCCACCTGAGTCGTTGATGTGTTTGATGCCCTTCTTGATATACATAGTTATGAGAGGATCAACATAGTTATGCCACCTATGGATGAGCGGTGGAAACCTGAGCATCTTGATATAGCCTATATATCTTAGCAACCCGATAGGTGAGTAAATTAATTACATACTTAATTATATTATATTCTAAATGTTAATTTATTTAATTAAATTAATTTATTACTAATATAGGACAAGTTGTGGAGCGTACGTGGTAATGTACATATGTGAACTTTTATAGTCAAAAGAGGGTATATGGAAATTAAAAAGATGAGATCAAGTTGAAGACGTCATTGCATTAAGGACAGAGATTGCTAGGGATATACATATATATATGTGTGTGTATATGTATGTATTCGATATCATTGTATAATATAGACAAATTTGGGCAATGGATAATAGACTCTAATAGAGAGGTTGCATGTAAGTAAATTTATTAATTTGTTAATTACTAACTTACTAAAATAATGTACTGATTATATTATTTAGGTTAATATTGTTAAGTATATAATAAGTTAATATTTTAAAATTAATTTAATTAATATTATATTAATTCAAGTAAAGTAAATATTTGTCAACATGAAAACATAAAGTCAAAGTCCAAGTGCAAGACAACACTCATGTAATACACTTTTAGAAGTAATAACTGGTTTTTGATGGGGACCTGAAAAACCGAAATCAATTTTTCACTGTTATTAAAAACTGATCACACACCTTTCGGTTTTTTAAAGAGATTGAAAAATCAATTTTAGTTTTCTAAGCCTTATAAAAAACTGATCAAATATTTTTTCCCTTTTTTTACCTCTTTTCCTCCAATTTTCCAGGTTCCAAAGACCAAAAAGATATAAAAACCATAGAATTGATATAATATACCGTAATGGATCAACATTATAAACAAACATGGTTGGATGAATCAACCGTAAGAATTGCACAAGCTGAAATGTAGTCACCTAATATCATGTCTCACTCTAATGTATATGGTGGCATTTTATAGGCTATTCACTCAATTCTACCTTACTTGATTAAATTCAAGCAATTTTGGGCTATTTATTACCCATTGAAAGTCATATCAAAGGGAGAAAATAAAAAAAAGATGTTGATAAGTTTTTAAAGGGTTTGAAAAACCGAGGTTTTTCAACGCCCTATAGAAAACTGATCCAACTTTTTCCCTCTTTTTACCTCTTTCCCCTTATTTTAATGTTAATTACTTTACTTCATTAAATTTACATTTATTACTAATTTAATTTTTAATAATTAATGAAAATTTAATAGAGTCTCCCCTGCTTTTTGACTGTTTGGATATAATAGTATCTTTGTATTATAAATGGAGTTGGAAGTTTCAAAATATAATATAACATAGATGAAAACAGAAGTTTTAAATTAATATCTATTCATTGTTTTTATTATTATCCAACATTGGAATAAGAGAAAGAAACCACTGATGACATCTACGTTAGCTGTGTTTAGTTTATGATAAAGGCGGCATCTATAGGAGGGCACGACATTTTCACTAGTATTTGCGCTCGTCCCAACTTATGCAGCAACAGCTTCGCTCATCTCAACTTCCCCAATAACGGTTACACTCGTCTCTCAACTGGTGGATGTAGGAGAGTTAGGGTAATAAAGAAGGTTGTGTGACCATATTTTTCACACTTTTTCGTACGGTGATTACTAATTGCAAAGTGTATTATAACCAACGCATTCGAACCTAACATACATCATAAAAGCAGAGTGTTATGACATGACATTATATAGTGAAAGTAACAAATTACAATTACGATACCTAACAATAGCACATGCATGAAGACATGACAACTGATCTAGGTTCTATTGTAAGCAACTGCATGTGTTCGCTTGAATATCAACTATTGTGTCACCTTTACTAGGATGCATGGTAGTGTAACTGATCAGTTTTGTAATGGGATGTACGCTACCATTTGTTGATAAAATTTTTGTCAACATTACATGATCATACGTAGTAGTGGTAATATAAATTGTGAGTTTCTTAGCTGCAACACGTATATTATGAAACCATTTCTACAACAAATTTTTCACATATTCATGTGCAGTTGTTATTGACAAACAACATGCTTATATCATGCAATTGTTGAGCGATTTTGTAATATTAGTGGTCATCATTTTGTATCTTTTTTTGGACAATGTGACAACCACTTGCTCAATGTGTTTTCAGATATAACGCCCGAATTTCTTCCAATATTCTATTACAATCATATGGCACATAACTGTAGCTATATTGTAAAATGTATTTTTCACATTCGAACGTCTTTTACAATGTTACATCAGATTTTGCCATAGGTGGAAAAAACACAACATGTGTGGAACTTTAGGAAAAGCTACTCTCATTTCATTCGATACACTTTTATGACGATCGAATATGATAAGTAAATTATCTAACACAGTGATCGCCTCTCAAAATCTTCTGAACAACCAAGTCCATGAATGGTTCGACTCTCAATCAGCAAATCTAAAAATGATGGGATAAATCATTTCCGACCCATCTTTGCACGTAGCAAAAATAATCATTTCTTTATATTTACCTTTCAAATGAGTGACATTAATAGCAATAACCAATCTTATGTAAGATAAAAAACCTTCAATAGAAGCTCTAAGTGCAACCAATGAATACAAGAACCGATTGTTTTCATCCTTCTCAAGTTTTGTCATTGTGCCGAGATTTGATCGTTTTATCATTTCAAAGTATGACAGAAGCTATTAATATGACTTATCCGCTTGTCCATATGTTAATATTTTTATTAATAGTAAAGCCTTCCAAGCTTTACTGTACAAGATCTATACGCCATACTATTTTAGCATTTTTTCAATCAACGATTAAGTATATAAATATCTCTTCCTACCTTTCTTCGCATATAATTTTTCTGTGATAATAGCCTTCACACTCTTCATATGTAATTTCATAACTGTCTGATGATATATGTGTTCCACTACATACTTCAACACAAATAACATCGAACAACCCTCTCTGCATGTTGTATGAACTATAAAGCTACAACTCTTATCCTTGTAACCAGCCTCAAATCCCTCCGTGTTTCAATGTTTAATCCGATATTTAAACTTGGCTTTTAGAGTATATTTTTCAATGGTTGTACTCAGTTTTTGTTTACTGTCAAAGAATGCACTTTTATAGAACCTATCACATTGGTAAACGATTGATATAGTGCTTGAAGTAGCCTCAATGTCACTTAATTCTATACTAGAATCAATCCAGTATGGTTTTGAAGGATGACTCAAAAATTACAAACCTAAAAATTTTATTTCTAGAAACACTTTATTGTCAATGATTTCATCATTTCGAGTTTCCTCTTCATTATTATCCAGTGTCCAATCACTATCATCATTTGTGTCCCGATTTTCATCATCAGTAGCATCATTCATATAGTCATCATTAATATCGCATATGAGACTTTCCATAGATGTAAATGTAGTGATAGAAGTATCAACTTGATTACTACCAATACTTAAAGAAAGATAAAATTAACTTTCTACCATACACGAATTTATAGGCCTATTTGCATTTGCCATGTCATGTCATGTCTTGTGTTTAGTATTGAGTTGGTGACTTATGGATGAACGGTAGGCTTACTAACTCCAACTCCAGAATATCTTATAATCTTATCTATATAAATCTCTCTGACATCAATATTTTTAATCACCATCAAACTAACTGCACCAAGCTCAGACATGATGCATATCTTTTTAACTTAGGTATTTGTCATACTTTGCAGTAAATAATAAATATGGATATCCCATATACTTATATTAAAGCCAACCTCTTTGTACATAATGTCCACCAATAATAAAAAAAATACTATCTTTGGAGACTTCACACATGATCGACTCATCTAATGTAGTTAGATCAATTCCACTCTCATTGAAGTTGATAACGATTGTCTCTTTAAGTCATTCCTGTAATATTCAAAGAATATTAATAAATTAGTCACACTCGAATAAGTCAACATTACAAAATACAATCAAAGTGAACTAAATCTAACACTATAAATCAATACCCAACATAAAAAAACATAAGAAATATCAAAATTATACTCAAACTATCTAACTTGGTTTTTAAGAGGACTAAAAAACCGTTAACGGTAATTGATTGATGCAATTATTGTGCAAATAAACAAATCACAACACTTTCCAACCAAATCCAACCAAATGCAACAAAACACAATCATATCTAACCACATATAACATTAAAATTTAATACACAATATTCAAAACACAACAAATATAAAAAATATAGAAAAATTGCTTAAATCGGTTTTTCATTGGACTGAAAAACCGATATGGGTTTTTCAGTCCAACGAAAAACCAATTTCATTTCAAAATTTGTAAAAACTATAGATCTGCCTTATGAATACTATAACTCATAACCAAATCACTCTTAAAGCCTTTAACTTGCAATGTGAACAAAAAAAATCTAAAAACCAACCAACAAAAACATTACCTTCGAAACTCAAATTACTTCAAATGGAAGAAGAAGCTTGAAAACCTTTAATAGATGAAACTTGAATGGATCAAAAACCTTAAATGGGAGAAAAAATTTCAATGATTCTTCCGAGGAGGTTTGTTTTTTGACTACAATGGTGGATGGAAGAAGAAAAACCATGAATGGAGTAGACAAAAGAGGTTAGGATGTTGTTAAGAAGAAGAAGACCATTTTGATTATTTCAAATTAAGGCAATTTGGTGAATTTAATTTAATGGTAGTTTAGTAATCTTGGGTATAGAGGTCAAAAACAATTTTTTTTAAAAAAAAATGGGTAACAACAAAAATTTTCTTTTTATTTAGTTAAAAATTATAAATCTCCCTGCACGCAATATCGGACCTAGAAACTTTATTTAAGAGGGCACATAAATAAAGTAACAAAAATATTAAAAATTAAGAATATACTGAATATATAATGTTTTTATATAAAATAATATTTGATAACACTATATAGTTTAAATGAAATGAAATATACATAATATTTACGCAAAACAAATAGTCTTATACTTAAAAATCCAAATGAAATTACTAAAATAAATAAAATTGAAAAAAAAAACTAGGTATAAATTTTCCTTGACGAGTTTTCATATCTTGAGATATAAAATTGAATTATAACAATACATGAATAATTTTAATATAATAATTCAATGTTTAAGATTTTAGGGTTTATTGATGAGATGTATATTAAGTTCAAATTATCAAAAAATAAATAAATTAAAAAAAAAATCAATTTAGTAGGCTAACTTAGTAAGCGATAAGATATCAAAGTAAAGATAAAATGATGTCAAACAATGACGAAGAGAAAATATTTTAAGAAAAAAGTTTTAAAATGTTTACATACTAAAATTATAAATTGCTAATAGATTTTGTGCAGCACATAAAAAGTAGAGGTAGATAATACTTATGTTGGAGAAAAGTAAAATGATAAATTTGAAAAAAAAAAAATTAATTAGTTAGGATTAGTAAAAATGTTAGAAGTAGAAAAATTAGATAAAGGAATCAAGTTAATTATAATATAAATAGAAAGAATAAATAATAGAGTTAAAAAATCATGATAAACAATTTAAAAATGAAAACAAAAAGTTGAGATCTGGATAAAAGAGGAAAAATTATAAAATGGAGATCAGTGTGCGTCCACTTGAGCATTAACCGTCCTAACTCTGATAGGTTAAAGTAATAATTAAGAGTACCAAAGAAACCGTTTAATAGCCATAAAATGTCTTCTGTGAGACAATGATACTGCCACTTTTCATCTAATTTACATTATGGTTTATAAACTGAAAATAAAAATAAAAAAATTAATAAAGAGAATTTGATTCTTTTAATATAAGAAAGTTAAATTTTCTTTATAATAAAAATTAATTCCTAATTGAAACATGAGATTGGTATAATATAATTTCCTATTTATTTTTGTAAACATTATAATCATAAATCAAGAATTAAATTCTTCTTTTCTCCTCAAGGGTGGTGGTTTATTCAAATTAAGATTTCATTATAATTTAAAGGATTTCAAAAGTTTGAGTATATTCAATTCAAATTTGAATAAATGTAATTGATATATAGATGTATTTAATCCACATTTGTGTGAAATCCATTGTAATTTAAGTGTATTTGATTCAGATTTATATAGAATTTAATAAAATTTAAATGTATTTAAAAAGTCATTAACTCCATGAATTTTATTTAAGTGATGGATTTTGATGGAATTTAAAATGATTTTTATAAAGAACAAAGTTTATAACAAATCTTACCATTTTGCTCAACATTTGATTGAATTTGTTAAATAATTCTAACAAAATCAATATAGAGTTTATAGAATATGTAAATTTCGTAAATTCTAAAACTTTTGTTTTATAAATAGTCTCTCTCTTATGTTATTTTGTACCAAAACTTATTTGAAAAATTTGCTATTTTTTCCGAGCGTTGAAAGACAATTATTTTGAGAGTCTAGATTATCTGTGTGAGAGCATAATTTTTTCTAGGCTTTTGTATTATGTTTTGATTACTTGTAATTGTATACATATTTACATGTGTATGCACTGATTGATTTGGGCAACTTATAGCCTTACTTTCTTGAAGAGTTAAGAAAAGAGGAGAGTTTGTGTCATTTGAGCGTAAGTCGATAAGAAGAATTTGAGACTGTAACGAATTTGGAAAACAGACAAAGTTGTTAACTAAGTTGAAGGAAAATATTGGGTTGCTGCTAGTTAGGTAAACGTTAAATAGCTAGACAAGGGATTCAAACACTATTTATATTTTGTCATTTACTAGTAAAGTTTCATTTAAAAATGGTCATCGAGGGTTCTACTCCCATAATATTTACCTTTTAGGGTATTTTATGTAAAAATCATTGTGCACAATTTTCTCATCTTCATCTTTCTTTTATTTATTTGGCTCATAATTTCACTACGTGTTTAACATTGATACAACTAAAAATTTTGATAACCTATTCACCCCTGATAGGTTAATTTAGTATTCACTTAAACTCTCAATCATATCATAAATTGGAATGTAATTGAGATATAAGAGGTGAGATGTGTAGCATAATAGATTATATCATATTATTAGAGCTTATACTTTTACAATTAAAAAAAAAAAAAGTTTTAGTTTCTACTGTTTTAATGAACTATTGAAAGTAAAAAGTAAATGTTATTTCAAAGAAGCCTAAATACTTTAGGGTGGTTAATTTTATAAGTTGATGTTAGAAGTATATTCTTCTAAGTGTTAGAATTTCAATTCTTATTGTTAGTTACCTTCAAATCCAAAAGTTTAAGCTGATAGAAAATGGTCAAATTATAATATTTAAGACTTGAGGTTAACACGTGACATGCTCTCTCACGTGTAACGTAGACAGATGACAGATGACGGACACATGCTACACTCCTCCTACCGTATAACATGTGTAATGAGATGATATTGAGATAAAGGGAGAAGAGAGAGTTTGAATCAAAGACCTCTAAGCTCTGATACCATGTTAGTTACCATCAGACCAAAAAACTTCAGCTAATAGGAAATGACCCAACTATAGTATTTAAGACTTGAGGTTGACACGTGACACTCATTAATACAGACATCAAAATATACCCACGTACCCAAATACTTGGGCACCCATAACCATTTAGGGATAATTTTTTAGGTATGACTATAGGTTTGGGGATAAATTCAATGCCCATTTGCAACTGGGTACGTGGCAGCCCATCCATATACCCATTTACTCATTTCCCCTAAATTACTTTTTAATAAATAAATGAATATATTAGTTATTATTAAATTTTATTTATATACACAATTATATACATTAATAATTGTTGAGTTATTCATGCATATGGTATTATTATTATTATTATTATTATAAGTTGTAAGTTGTAACTTATGTAAAATTGAATTGCAACGAGTGATGAGATTATTATTATTAATTTTTTTTAGAGTTAACATAATTATTTGATGAATTATGTTTGTATTTATATGTATTTGATTATATGAATTTTATTATTCTTTTATTCCTTTCGCTCAAATATGCTTAAATCTGAGTAACAAGAATGGTATGGCGTAAGCCATCCCCAAATATCCTTATATCCATTGCCCCAAACGGGGGTTTGAGAGACTATGAGGAGAAGGACAGAGAATGGGTTTAGGAATAGGGATACCAACCCCTATACCTATTTAATCCATTGACAACCCTACTCACTAAGTATTGTAATATAGTTTTCTTATGTAAAAATACTAGAAACACCCATTCCAAAAGAGTGATTTTTATGTTTACCCACTATTAAAAAAACTTATTTTTAACCCCTCAAACAAATTAATTTTATCGTATACTAAAATTACAAATAATGCCCCTACACAATTTTACCCATAAACCTTTACTTTTTAAATTTTTTTTTTTTAAAAAAAATCAAACTGTGTAATTACGAAACAACCTCTATAAATATAAGAGATTAAGAAATCAATTAACCCTCATTACCACTGATTGCAAAACTCGAAAATCGGACCGTTTTGTGCCTTGGACCCAATCGAGACCCGATGAACCATTTCCATCGCCTTTGTCCATTCTTGCACTGTTGTTGACCTTGCCAAAGCTTCTCCGACTACCGTAGAGCTTATTGACCTCCTCCGATTGCCAAGGTACATGACCTTTGGATTGCATTTGAAAACTTGAGATTTTTTTATTGTGGATTGGGATTTTGAGATTTTTTTTTTTTTTTTTTGTTTTATGGATATTAGGTTATGATGATTACGATTAGAATAGGTTAGATTTGGGTTGAAAATGGTAAATTCCAATGAAAGCAGCGTCGTCTTCTTCATGTTAATGCAATCGATTTTAAACTTCGATTTTTCACTGGCATGTGGAAAATCGGTAAATAACATTGACCAATTTTTCATACCTATAAAAAATCGATTGGCCGATTTATGAAAATTTGGTATTTGTTGATTTTTGTTTCGTCATTTTTAACTTTGTTTTGTGTTATGGAAGTTAGTAATGATGAATAGGGTTAGATTAGGTTTAATGTGATTGGATTTGGCTTCAAAAATGTAGAAATCCACTAAATTATGAAATTGATTTTTTACTGGGTGTGAAAAACCAATGAATAATATTAACCAATTTTTTAAATCCAGTAAAAAATCGATTGGCTGAATATTGAAAATTTGTGATTTATTGATTTTGTTTTGTCATTTTTAGATTTGTTTTGTGTTATGAAAGTAAGATAATGATGAATAGGGTTAAATTAAGTTAAATTTGGTTGGATTTGGATTGAAAAATGGAGGAATCCACCAACTTGCATAATCGATTTTTTACAGGGGGTGAAAAATCAATGAATAACATTGATTAGTTTTTAACACCCAATAAAAAATCAATTGGCCTAATATTGAAAATTTGTGATGTGTTGATTTTGTTTTGCCATTTTTAGATATGTTTTGTGTTATGAAAGTTAGGTAATGATGAATAGGGTTAGATTAGGTTAAATTTTGTTCGATTTAGCTTGAAAAAAAGGAACCCACCAACTTGCAAAATCGTTTTTTATTGAATGTGAAAAACTTGTGAATAACATTGATAGATTTTTATTGAATGTGAAAAACTTGTGAATAACATTGATCGATTTTTCATACCTAGTAAAAAATTGATCAATTTAATAAATTAAAATCAAAAGTTAGTAATAAGAAATATATTAGGAATAATTAAATTAAATGAAAATAAAAGTATCAGGGTATTTAATTATCATTTTTTCTCGTAAAGTAATACTAATCATTTGCTATTTTTCATTCCTACAGATGGAATTCAAGTATTTACATATTTCACAAACAGTTGACAAGAATATGGGTGGGAATACACACATTGGTCACAAATGGTTGGTAAAATAATTTTAGTTATTACTAGATAAGGTTTGTATGATTGGTTTATAGGAGAGTGCCCGTTCGGACATATTTTGGAGATAAGCAATAACAATACAACTACTCTTCTCGTGATATTAGGGTTATTTGCTAGAGAGATAGAGGTCCCCAATGAGCCCATGATGAAATGTGGTTTGAAATTGGAGGGAAAACATATAGGTTTGGAAAACATGAGTTTTTATTTGTGATAAGACTTGAATGAGCCTTTTAGGGGTATCGATCAAAAAATCTTCAGTACACTGTAAAATTATGAGAACAGTCTTCTATGACGATTGTTCAATGGAGTGTCATTGAGTCACCGAGTATGCCCAGCCTAACCACCTTTCTTAAGGCAAAGAGCTATACAACGCATAAGGCCATGTAGTTGAGGACATAATAAATAATGAGAATCTATTGAAGTTAATTAATGTAGGGATCGTCTTCCATCTATTTATGGGGCAAGATGATAAGGCCACCATTGCTCATTTTACGTGGTCATTATAGAGAATGCAGAGGTGTGGAGCTCGTTCTCTTGAGGTACATTAAGCTATAGTATGCTAGTCTATTACTTTCATATGGTAATTACTAATGAGCATATTAAAATCCATCGAAGATCGTTAATAGTTATGGCTATATCTCGATGTTTTATGTGCACCTAATATGGTTAGTATTTATAGTTTTCTTTTAATACGGTTAATATTTAGAGTTTATATATATATACTAACTATATATTTGTTTCTTGTTTAATCATTTTTGCATTATAGTGGTAGCTAGTCGAAATGTTTTTGGTGTTGAGAAATAAGATAGGGAAAAGTAACAAATTCTTGGAAAATAAGTTGTTAAGGTGTAAGAAATGGACACTTAAGAGGACGTCGAAAGACATATTAAGCCTTAATTATTTCCCACTGTAAGTGGTGAACCTAACCTAAATTGTTTTTTTTTTTTTTTTTTTAACTATCCTTACTTATATTAAGTATATAATAATGATATAACTATATAAATATATATTTCAGATAGTTAGCATGGTGCAAACCCTTAAAACTACTAATGCTAAAAGCGACACAGATTATTAGAAATCTTTTAATCCGAAGCATTTGGTTGGTAAAGAGATATATAAAGTTAGCGGTGAAGGGAGTGAGGATGATGATGATGATGATGACGATGATGGTGCATAAGGTGATGATGATTATGAGGTGGAGGACGGAAGAGGTGATGATGAGGTGGAGGATAATGATGATCATGTGGTTAAGGAGTTTATAAGGGAGGAAGATAAGTGACATGAAGACATTCTAAGCGTATAATCCGAATCAGAGAATACATTTGTAGAGTTCTTAACAAAATGGTTGCACGATGCACAAAATGTACATCTTGAGGTATGAATCTTTTATTTATTTTATTGTTAAGTGATTATCCATTTTAGTAAATGAAAAAGTTATGGATATGTTGTATAGCAGTATGAAATGAGATAGAGAGACGGAGTCTCTAAACATGATAGACGAAGTGTAATTATTAAAATATACATGTTATATTTCCTTGAATACTCAAAAAATAGGGGAAACTTTGTCAAAAAAGTTTTATAATTATGTACAACATGTAAAATGATATGTGTATATATATATATTCTACAGGTGAAACGGTTGTTTGAGTATCTTGTGGATTTACAAAGGCAACTAATAAGAAAATAAGTAGGATAGATAAAAGGTAGAAGGCAACCTATAAAATCGTAAGGGAGATATAGGAGGTTAAGACAAGTGGAAGAGCATTTAAAAATTCTTAGGTCTCCAGCTGGTCAGCATGATTCGGATGACGACGGTGACGACGATGATGATAATGATGATAAGCACATCTACAGCTCAATGACAACAATAGCAACAACATCACCACTACCACCACCACCAACACATCAGGATAAAAAGGTCCATCGGTTAGCTCTCCATGAGGACAAGATGACTCATGAGTTACCAATCCATGAAGACTACTTAATCGTCCATTAGAAGGACTAGGAGATCTACCACTCTTAGAAGGTACATGAGGTCCATCAGAGGCAGATGCTGAATATGGTGATGACTTGATAAATATAGTATTTATATTGTGTTACAGTTTGACATATAATTTTGAATGTCTAATTGATAGTTTTGATTTGCTTACAATTGTAGGACGAAGTCATCTACGAACAGGGCAAACGAAAGATGAAGCTAATGGCATCTTTGTGGACTCTATACACGGATCCTAGATCATCGAAAAAGAAAAAGAAAATGCCCCAGCTATAGGTAGAGGAGGTAACGGAGTCTGTGGACCTCGTAGAGGCTGTCTATGATGAATACAAAGTTTCCTCGTCTTTAGACTTCATGTATTAATAAAAAATATCATTATCCTTTTATCCTGATTGCTAATGTAATAAAATTTATAATATATATATATATATATGTATATATATTATATTTTAGGTGTGCGATTGATAGTTATGGGTAGTGTGTGATACCAAACATACTGCGAACCATCGAGGATGAGAACCAAATTTTTGAGTTTAGAGCACATCGATTCTTATTTGATGTGTCTACAAAAGAAATTGTGGAATGAAGTTGATGACACTAGATACACGGTCCATGGAAGTTCCTTGTTTGTGAGTGTTTACATTTCAGTCAATTATGCATTTTAATTTCTTGTCATATGTCATTAAAGTTAAATAACATATTTAATTTTTATCTTGCAGATAGTTATGATATTGTACTATAAATAGCATTATGTTCATCTGGGAATAAAATTTGATTCGATTACAGCTAATGTACCTCTAATGTGGCTTGCATTCGGTAGTGGTTAGATAAATGCATTAGTCCTATGGTGGCATGTTGAAAATGTAAGTGTTGTTCGAAAATTAAGAGTTATTATTTGATTATCCGAAGTTGTCCTATACCATTGACGTCTTCAAGCTATAGATGTTGGTACCATGTAGCCTAAATAAAAAATACTAGGTCCTCTGTCAGGTGTGCCTCAGAGAGAAGAAAATATTAATACATGATTCCTTTAAACATATTGATTTGATAAACGGAGCGAGCCACTTGAGTCGCTGGTGTCTTTTATGCTCATCTTATTATGGTTTATTGGATTTTATAAGAAAACCAACATAGATATGCCACCTATGGATGAGCATCGAAAATTTGAGCATCTTAATAGATCATATATGCCCCAATAACATGATGGGTTGGTAAATTTATAACTTAATTAATATATGTTTTAAATGTTAAATCATTTAATTAATTTATTATTGATAAAGGACGAGTTGTGGAGTGTACGTAACAATGTACATATGCCATCTTATACAGTCGAAAGAAAGTTTATGGAAATCAAGATGACTCAATCAAGTTGTAAACACTATTGCATTGAGGATGGAGATTGCTAGGGATCTATACATGTTTTCGACAACAATGTATAAGGTACATAAATTTGAAAAATGGACATTAAACTCTAATGGAGAATTTATATATAAGCAAATGTATTAATTTATATATTAATTTTTCATTATGTTCGTTACTAAATTATGAAAATAATATATTGATTATAATTATTCAGGTTAATATTGCTAAGTATATAATTAGTTAATATGTTATATTTTATTTAAGATATTATATTAATTCAATTCAAGTAAAGTAAATAATTGTCAACTTGAAAACATAAAATCAAAGGATAACCACAAGACAGCATACATCTAATACGCTTCCAAAAGCAACTTTCGATTTTTTATGGGGCCTAGAAAACCACAATTGATTTTCCAAGGGGGGAAAAATCAGAAAATAGTCAAATCAATTTTTAAAGGGATTAAAAAATCGAAATCGGTTTCTCAATATCTTGAAAAACCGATCCAATGTTTTCTCGCTTTTTTACCCTTTTTCCTACCAAATTTGAAGATCCTTAATGACCAAAAAGACATAAAAACTATAGAACTGATGTTATATCCTATAATATATCACTATTACAAACAAACATGATTGGATGAATCAAAATTGAAATTTGCACAAAGTGAAACATAGTCACCTAATGTCATGTCTCACTGGAATATCACCATATGAAGGCATTATGTCAGATATTTACTTAATTCCACTTTAATTAATTAAATCCAAGCAATTTGAGACTACTTGTTGCCAATTGAAAGCTATCTGAAATGGAGAAAATCAAGAAAAAGTATGATCGATTTTTTAAAAGGGTTAAAAAATTGAAATCGGTTTTTCAACCACTTTGAAATACCGATTCAATGTTTTCTCATCTTTTTACCTCTTTTTCCATCAAATTTGAAGGTTTATACTGATAAAAAAGATATAAAAACCATAGAACTAATGTTATATCCCATAACAGATCATCATTACAAACAAACATGGTTAGATGAATCAAAATTGAGATTTGTATTAGGTGAAACACAGTCACCTAATGTTATGTCTCAGTTTATCTTAATTGATTAAATTGAAGTAATTTGGGGTCTTTCTTGCCCATTGAAAGCCTTAACAAAGGGAGAAAATAATTTTTTTTTTAAAAAAAACTATTGATTAATTTTTTAAAAGGGTTCGATTTTTTAGGCCCTCTTAAAAACCCATCCAATGATTTCCCCTAATTTTATCCATTTTTCCCCAATTTTATTGTCAATTACTTTACTTTATTCATTAAATTTGCATTTATTAATAATTTTTTTATTAAAATTGATGAAAATTTAACAGAGTTTCCCCTGTTTTTTGACTATTCGAATATAATAGTACTGCTATATTAATAATTTAATGGAGTAATATTTCATTTCAAAAAGTAACATAACATAACATACATGAAACAAAAATTATAAATTAGTGTCTAATCATTGTTTTTATCATTACGCAACATTGGATTAGGAGTAGGAAACTGTTGAGTATATCAACATTGGTTGTGTCCAGTTTTATGACAAATGCACCATCTTTGAGAGGGTGTAACATTTTCACAAGCATTGGCGCTCATCTCGGCTTTTACAGCAGTAGCTCCACTTGTCTGGGCTTCCGCACCGACGGCTACGCTCATCTCTCTACTGGCAGATGTAAAGGAGTTAGGGAAACGAAGATGGTTGCATCCCGTTTGATCACATTTTCACACTTTTTCATACGACGAGCTTTTCCAACTAAAGGAATCTAAACCTCCTATAGGTGATAGTATAATCATGCTTCTAACTTCGTTAGGAATGTTCCAACTAGCCAATTTAGGGATGAGATTGATCGGGCGTGCATATGCAGCTTTCATCCACTCTATGCTATGATACTGACTGCAAAGTGTATCATAACCGACGCTCTTGAACCTGACATGTATTATAAATTTAAGTGTTACGATATGACATTAAACAACAAAAGTAACAACGTACAATTACGATACCTAGCTATAGTATATGCATGAAAACATGGCAATTGATTTAGGCTCCATTGCAAACAACTGCATGTGTTTGCTTGGATATCAACCACCCCATTGCCATTGCTAGGATGCATAATGCTATACATGATTGTTTCTGTAACAAGACTACCTTTCATCAATAAATTTTTTGCCTACATGATATGATCGTACGCTAACATAAGTTGTGAGTTTCTCAACAACAACATGTTTATTATTAAACCATCTTTATAGCACATTTCTCTATATTCATGTATAATTGTTATTAGCAAATGACGTGGTTACATCATACAATTGTTGAGTGACTCTACAATATTAGTGGTCATCATTCATATCTTCTTTTTGGACAATGTACCTATGACCATCTGCTCACTTCAGCCTTAGTCAAAGTTGTATGTGTCCTCGGATGTAATGTCTGAATTTTTTTAAATATTCTATTATAGTTGTATGACATATAACTATATGCTGCATTGTAAAATGCATTTTCCACATTCGAATGCTTTTTACGAAGTGGCATTAAGGTTTTGCCACAGGTGAAAAAAACACAACATGTGTAAGACTTCTGGAAAAGTTACGCTTATCCCATTCGATATGCTTTTATAACGATCAGATACGATAAGCAAATCGTTTGACATACCGATCACCTCTTATAATCTTCTTAAGAACTAAGTCTATGAACGGTCTGACACTCTATCAATAAATCTAAAATCGATGGAATAAATTATCTTCTACTTATCTTTGCATGCAGCAAAAAAAATCACCTCTCTATATTCATCTTTCAAATGAGTGACATTAATAGCAACAACCAGTCTCATGTAAGACCGAAAATCCTCAATAGAAGCTTCAAGTGTAACGAACAAATACAAAAAGTGGTTATTTTCATTTCTCTCAATTGTCGTCATTGTGCCGAAGTTTGATAGTTTTAACATGTCAAAGTACGACGGAAGCTGTTTATATGACTCATTCGATTGTTCATATGTTAGTTTCTTTGTATATTGTAAAACCTTTCAAGTTTTATTGTATAAGATCTGTACATCATATTGCTCTAACATTTATTCAATAAAAATTAGATATATAAATAACTCTCCCTACCTTTCCCGTATGCAATTTTTTGATTAAATGACCTTCACACTCTTCATATGTGATTCCATATCTGCTTAATGACACGTGCGTTCCACCATATACTTCAACACAAACCATCTCAAACAATCTTTTCTGCATCTTACACGAATTATAAAGCTATAACTCTTATCTTTGCAACCGACCTCAAATCGTTTCGTGTCTGAATGTCTAACTCGATATTCAAACTTAACTTTCAAAGCATATTCTCCAATAGTTGTACTTATTTCTTAATTACTGTCAAAGAATGCTTATTTATACAATGTATCACGCTGGTAGATACTCAACACATTGCTTGAAATAGTCTTACTGTGGTTCAGTTCTATACCAGAAACAATCTAGTATGGTTGTGAATGATTGCTCTAAAATTATAAACTTGAAAATCTTATCTCAGGAAACCTTTCATCCTTAACGACATCATCAAATTGAGTTTTCTCTTGATCACCATCTCAAGTTTGCTGTTCATGACTATCCCGTATCCCATCACTATCATCATCTATGTCCTCGATCTTCATTATCACTTGCATCACTCATACAGGCATCATTAATATAATGACCCATCCTCTCCCCATGTTGGGCCGGGACCTTCCTGGGTGCATGGGCTCACCCATCCTTCGGTCCAGGTACTGTCCCTTAGCCTTTAGGGTTTTTATACGCCTCCCACACCCCTCGAACCCATGACCAAGGCCATATAGTCAAATGGGAAGCAAGATGTGTACCAGTGTTGGTACACATCTTGCTTCCCATTTGACTATATGGCCTTGGTCATGGGTTCGAGGGGTGTGGGAGGCGTATAAAAACCCTAAAGGCTAAGGGACAGTACCTGGACCGAAGGATGGGTGAGCCCATGCACCCAGGAAGGTCCCGACCCAACATGGGGAGAGGATGGGTCGTTATAATTAATGTCATAAATAAGACTTTTCATAGATATAAATGAGGTGACAGAAGTATCAACCTGAAAAGCTAATACTTGAAGTAAGATAAAATTCATTATTAACTATATACGGATTTACAAATCTATCCGTATCTGTCATGTTATGTCTTATGTCTAGTATTGACTTAATGAAATACAGACGAACGGTATGCTTACTAACTTCAGTTCCAAAATCTCTCGTAATCTTATCAATATAAATCTATCTAACATTAATAGTTTTATCGCCATCAAACTAATCATACCAAGACCGGACATGATGCGCAACTTTTTAACTTGACCATTTGCTATACTTTGCGGTAAATAACAAATATGGATATCTCACATTCTTCTATCAATATCAGCCTCTCCGTACACAACGTTTACTAACGATGAAAAACTACTATCTTTGGAGACCTCAGTCCTCCTAAAATCAATAGCATTTCATCGGAGTACATCCTATCTTTTAGTTAGATTCACTTCACTCTCCGTTGAAGTTGATTAGAATCATCTCTTCAGCCATTCTTGTAACATTCAAATAATATTAATAAATTAGTCTCACTCTAATGGGTTAATATCACAAAATACAATCATATTGAACTAAATCTAACACTACAAATCAATACCAGACATAAAAAACATAAGAAATATCAAAATTGTGCTAACACAACCGATACTAGTTTTTAAATCCACTAAAAAACCGTTTGACAGATTTATTGTGTACTCACAATACTCTCTGGCTAAATCCAACCAAATAGAATAAAATACAATTATATCTAACTACATATAATACTAAAATTTAATACATAGCATCTAAAACACAATAAATATCAAAAATATGAATAAATTACTTAAATCGGTTAATGAAAAACCGATATTGGTGTTTAATCCCAATGAAAAATTGATCTCGTGCTTAAATCAATTTTCACTTATCTGAAAAATTGATATTGAGTTTTTAGTTAAATGAAAAACCAATTTTGTCACAGATTTTGCAGAAACTATAGATCTGCTTAACAGATATCATATATCATAACTAAATCACTCTTAAAGCCTTTAGCTTGCAATCTCAACAAAACAACTTAAACACCAACCAACAAAAACATATATATTATCTTCGAAACTCAAATTACTTCAAATGGAAGAAGAAGCTTTAAAACCTTCAATGGATGAAACTTGAATGAATCAAAACCCTTCAATGGATGAAAAACCTTTAATGAAAAATCCCTTGCTAAGAGGTTTGTTTTTTGGCTACAATGGTGAATGGAAGAACAAAAACCATGAATGAAGTAGAGAAAAGAGGTTAGGATGTTGTTAGGAAAAAGAAGGCTATCTTGGTAATTTCGGGTTTTTAAATTGGGTGATTTTAACTTAAGGGTAATTTGATAATCTTGAGTATAGAATGAAAATAATTTGTTTAAGAGGTCAAAAACATTTTTTTAAAAAAAAAAAACTAGATAAAACATTTTTTTTTTTATTTGATCATATGAATTTTATTACTCTTCTATTCTTTTTGCTCGGATATAGTCAAATGGGAGAGATTGAGTAACAAGTATGGTATGGGCCAAGCCATCCCCAAATATCCCCATATCCATTATCGCAAATGGGGGTTTGAGTGACTATGAGGAAAAGGATAGAGAATGGGTTTGGGAATAAATGGGTTTGCGAATAGGGATACCAATCTCTATACCTATTTAATCCATTAACAACCCTACTTACCAATTGCATACTATAATATAGTTTTCTTCTCTTATTGCATGAGTAATTATTTACCACATATGAGAATAAGTATTGAAACATGTTTACTCTCCAAATGTCTTAGTACACTTTTGATTTGCCCTTCGAGTTAAAGAAATTATTAAAATAAAAAAAAAAGGCAAATGCTAATGGTAGTGTAAATAAAGGGGTATATACAATCTAGAACTCGTTAGAGTTTTATGAATTTTTTAAGATGATAGATTTTCATGGATTTTATGAATTCTATCAATTCTGTATAGATTTTGTAAATCTAATGAAATCTCCAAGAAAAAGGCAAAATTTGTGATAATTTTTTTTTTTGTTCGTAAATTTCATTTTAAAATCTATCAAAATTCATTGAATTCCATCACTTTGCTAAAATCTATAAAGTTTAGGGTTAGACAAAAAAAAGAATAATTGAATTGGACAAAAAATGTTGGTATTCAACGTATATTCGGTCCGGTTCGGTTTTTCATGTAAAAAAACAAAATTTTTTCAGTTTTAGTTTTAGTTCTATTTTGTCCAACCCAAAAATTGACCAAACATTAAAAATAAGGCTCTCTTCATCAATGGGCTTGTGGGAGGCTCTTTTTTTTTTTTTTTAACTGGCTTCGCAGGTTCGTTCCTTCGTGTTCTTTTATTGATTTTGATTTATAAATTTCAGTTTTTGTGTAGGAATTTTGAATTTCATCTAGGTTTGATTGTATGCAACAATTTGAATTCAAAGCTTTGTTTGAAGTTTGTTTTTGGTCATTGATATGGGAAATTTTCTGAGAATTAAACAAATGTTGTTGTTGTGTTGTTTCTATTTTATTTTGTTTTTACATTTGATTTTTGTGGATTGATTGAATAATTGGATTAGTAGGTAGAGGAACATAGTTATCAAATGATAAGAGAATTGAAACTTAAGGAGTTAGGTTTATTTGGACTGACGCAGTCACTGATGGAATGGCGTCGAGTGTTATGACATTTGTTTAATGGATTAGGATGGATTTTGACTTTTTTGAGAATTGAAATAGGATAATCTATTGAAGAGAGAAGAATTGGAGAGGTTATGTATTGATTTGTTCTTGTAGCAGTTGTCAATGTATCATATATAATCACATAATTGGACATTTTTTGGAGTATGGATTTACTAAACCATGATCGGGGAGAAATATTTTATTTCAAAGTGGGCCAAATAAGGTTTTAATTTAATTAAAATTAGAGTGATAATATTTTCACCTCTCTTAAATTGTATGCACATCCCAAAATATAATTATTTTTAAAATTCCAACATTACCTTTGATATTATTGAAAAATGTTTTTGATTAACTGAGTTCAGTTATGCCACATATGTTAGTAATTTGTCTGATACTACTTCCACTATTCATTTCCATAGAAATCATGATTCTGTTTTATTTATTTGGCGTTTGATTTTGTTTTGTATTTGCAGATGGGTAAAGAAAGGACAACTACTGGTACCGTAATTGCTTGCCTCGTGAAGCTTCGAATTGATCATGGTAGACCTATTAAAGTTCTTGTGGATGATGTGAACCATGAAGAGTTGGATAGTGATAGCTTAAGTGGCGAAGAAAATAGAGGGATTGATGCTGCATCTACCTCCTGTATTACAAAAGTAAGAACTGAAATAGAGCAAGGTCGTGCATTTGGCTTTGATGATATCCTTTTATTGTGGAAAACAACAAGATTATTTGATAATGGGGTTGAATGCCGTGAGGCCTTAGATGCTATTATTGATAGATGTTTTGCTCTCCAGAACATACGCCAAGCTATTTTGCAATACAGAAAGGTACTCAATCATCAACAAGTTGAACGAAGGGTTAGGAGGGTTGGCATTGAACTATGATGCAGAATACTTGGAGCGGTAGTACTTCAGGTTAATTGCCTTTGCAACATATCTTGGAAGCGAAGCATTTGATGGGTTTTATGGACGAGAATCCAGGATGACATTTAAAACTTAGTTGCACCAAAGACCAGAGGTCCAATCAATGAAATGGAGCATAAGACTTAGGCCTGGGCGATTCTTTACAGTCCCTGTAAATCTTTTTTACTCTAATGTTGGAGGACTTTTAACTAAATGAACAGATACTGTTTTGTTAGTGTTTCTCTTCGTGTAATTCTTTATCTTATGTGGCATAACTGAAGTCAGTTTCGCAATACAGGGGGACTTGCGAGCACGCATGGCATTCACTGAAGAAAAGGATATGCTAGTAATTTGTGGGGTGTTTTAATATTTCTAAAAAATTTAATGGGATAAACATGCAAAAAAGGGTGCACATACAGTATTTTAGGGGTATCAATATCGCCATTCTAAAATTAAACTTTAATATCAGCCCAATTCAATTAAAATTGAACTCTCAAATCGGCCTAATTGAATAAAAATTGAATTTTAAAATCAATTCAATAAGTAATGGAGGTCTATTTTCAAGGCTCAATTTGATATGATCTGAACATTTATTTATGTAGTTTAGTTTGGCTTAGTTTTCAATTTCGAAAATGATATTTTTTTTCAATTCAATTCGGTTTTATACAAAATCAAACCGAATCGAACCGTGTCCACTCCTAGTAAAGTTAATGACTTTTTTATTATACTAAAATATTGTTTGGACTTTTTGTCTAAATTAAATACATCTATATTTGTATAAAATCGCAAATTTGAATAGAACATGCTTACATTTATATGCATTTCAATAAAGTTCATGCAAATTTGGATTAAATATATCCAAATTTTAATGAACTGTTTAAAAGTCTGAAATAAATAATCTAAAAATTTTAGAATATCTTGTTGGAAAAATAAATATATTATATTTGAAACAAAGAATCTCACATTGAAAAAAAACAAGATAGTTTAAATTTAAATTTGATTTTTAAATTTAATTAAATTTAAATTCAAATAATGGCAGCATTTGAGAATAGACATGACTGTTTTAACAGACATGACTGCTTCTAACAGTCACATATTACATTATAAATACAATAAGTTTTCTTGTTGTAGATATATAAATTTTCTTTTAACAAACAAAACGCACATCAATATACTATTGACATTGGAGAGAAGTATTAAGTATTCGTCTGGCTTCTGCATTATCTATTTTGATTAAAAAGATCGATAGTTATATCCTGGGGCAGATTCCGTTGGACCTTCAAGCAGTAGGAAGGGAAGAAATTTCTATCTAAGGACATTACAGTTACTGCAAGCCTCTATCAATCAAGTTAGTTATTATTATTATTTTGGTTTATATATATATAATTTCGTTGGTGTTATATAATATATATATATATTTGTCAAAGTCACTATTTTGATCATTATTGTTCAAACTTGTACTAACAATCTTAGACAGAAAATTCTTCTTTGCTGTTGACCTTGTGATTGTTTAATATATAATATATCAGTGGTGTGGTGTTTGATTTGAAAAATATATATATATATATATATTAGTGTTAATATATTTATTAGTGTCCAGTATTGAAGATTGTTGCATTCGAGGCATATATATATATTTATCAGTGCAGTAACTTAAATATGTATTAGTTCGGGTACATATATATTTATCAGTGCAGTAACTTGAATATGTATTAGTTCGGGTATATGTATATACTTATCAATGCAGTAATTTGAGTATATATCAGTGTTGTTGCATTCGGGTATACTGTAATAATTTGAGTTTTGTTTATATATATATATAAATATATATATATTGTTTGCTGCTCATTGGGTTTTTATATATATATATTGTTTGAGACTGTATTGAATTCAAGTTTGAATATATATATATATATATATATATATATAACTTGTTACTACAATCTGATATTGATTGAATTGATTGATTTTATTTTAAATTCGTCGTTTGTAATATATTATTTTGAAAGAAATTGTTGATTAGTGTTCTAATTTTTTGAAGCAGAAAGTATTTTTGCTTTTGCTGTGAATATATGACATCACAAACAATGAATAATGTCTCCAAGGACTGTATACCAGAAAAGTTTAAAGGGTTAGACTTTAAACAATGACAGCAGAAGATGCTTTTCTATTTAACAACCATGAATCTAGCACACATTGTGAATGAGGAAATTTCGAAAACGGATGAAGATGCAGTGTCAAAGGAAACTATGTTAACCATAGAAGCCTGAAAACAATCTGACTTTTTGTGTAGGAATTAAATTATTAACAAGCTTGATGACTCCTTATATGACATATATTCCTTTTTCAAAACAACCAAGGATGTGTACGATTCACTTGAGAAGAAATACAAAACCGAAGATGTTGAGGCAAAGAAGTTTGTTATCGATAAATTTCTCAAGTATAACATGGTTGACTCCAAAACTGTTATCAAATAAGTTGAAGAAATTCAAGTTCTGATCCATGAATTATTGGCAGAAGGTTGTGCTATTAATGAAAACTTTCAAGTTGGAGCAATCATAGAAAAATTACCTCCCTCTTGAAATGATTTTAAGAGATATTTGAAGCACAAGCGTCGAGAAATGATAATAGAGGATTTGATATTAAGGTTTCGAGTTGAAGAAGACCATCGAAAAGGAGACAAAGCTGTTGAATTGCCAAAGATTGATGCTAAGACTAATATTGTTGAAGAAACCTCTTCCAAACCAAATTCCAGAAGAAGAAAAACAAAATTATTGCTAAGAAAGCAAATCCTCATGCTCCAAAAGCACATAATTTTAAGAAGATTAAGGGCAGTTGTTGGGTATGTGACAAGGTTGGTCATAAGGTACAAGTTTATAGATTTCGTAAAGACCAAAATTCTAGTCAGAATATAGCCAATAAAACAACCAACAATCAAGCCAATGTTGTTGAAATAGATGTGGATTTGGTTGCTGTAATTTCTGAAGTGAATATAGTCACAAATGTTAAAAGATGGTGGATTGATACAGGAGCCATAAGACATATTTGTGCTGATCGAAATTTGTTTTCAAATTTCAAGAAAATTACTAGTGAAGAAAAGCTTTACATGGGCAACTCATCAACTTCAGTAGTTCAAGGCAAGGAGACTGTCATGTTGAAATTTACATCTTAAAAAATAGTTACCCTTTTAGATGTTTTATATGTTCCCGATATTAGGAGGAATCTAGTGTCTGATCCTATGCTTAGTAAGAAAGGATTCAAATTTGTATTCGAATCTAATAAATTTGTATTGACCAAGTCAGGAATGTATATTAGAAAAAGGTACTTAGATAATAGAATGTTCAAATTAAATGTAATAGTTACTAATGCTATTAATAAAATAAATAATGTTTCTGTTTATATTGTTTGTATGTTTGATATATGACATGCTAAATTAGGACATATTAATAATAGGTCTATTTATAGAATGGTAAACTTAGGTTTATTACCAAAATTTGATATTGATTTAAAACATAAATGTGAAATATGTTATGAGGCAAAATTTGCTAGGCAAAGTTTTAAAATAATTCATGATAGGTCAAATGAATTACTTGATTTAATTCATAATGATCTTTGTGATTTTAAGTTCATACCAACAAGAGGTGGAAAAAATTATTACATCACTTTTATTGATACTTGCAGTAAGTACTATTATGTATACTTAATTAATAGTAAGGATGAAGCCTTGAATATGTTTAGGACATATAAGGCAGAAGTTGAAAATCAAGTAAACAAAAAGATAAAAATAATAAGAACCGATAGGGGTGGGGAATATGAATCCACCGCCTTTGCTGAATTTTATGCAATAAATAGAATTATTCATCAAACAACTGCACTATTTACTCCACAACAAAATGGAGTAGCAGAAAGAAATAATATAACTTTTAAAAATGTGATTAATTCTATGTTGATTAATTTAGGATTACCACATAGGTTTTAGGGAGAGACATTACTTACTGCAAATCACATATTAAATAGAATTTCATTTAAGAAGACTAATATGTCACCTTATCAAGTTTGGAAAGGACATTTACCAACTTACAAGACCCTAAAAGTGTGGGGTTGCCTAGCTAAGGTTCAAATTCCTTTGCCTAAAAGAACAAAATTAGGACCTAAAACGATTGATTGTGTTTTTATTGGTTTTGTTAAAAATAGTGTTGCATATAGATTTTTAATCATTAAATATGAAATTCCTTATATGCATGTAAACATAATTATAAAATCTATAAATGTTGAGTTCTTTGAAGGAATTTTTCCTTATAAAGAATCGAGATCTGGTTCATCAAATAAAAGATTACGTGATGAAAATCAAGATGAACCTTCCACTTCAAAAGTTCAAGAGAATATCTTGGAACCTAGAAGAGGAAAGAGAACAAAAATTCCAAAAGATTTTGGATTGGATTTTATGAGTTTCTTAACTGAAGCTAAACCACAAACATACAAAGAAGTCATGTCATCACTAGAAGCTTCTTTTTGGAAAGAAACTATAAATAGTAAAGTTAAATCTATTTTACAAAATCATACATGGGAACTGGTAGACTTACCACCTGAAAATAAACCAATAGGTTATAAATGGATTTTTAAAAAGAAGCTTAAAGCTGATGGGACAATTGATAGATATAAGGCACGATTAGTGGCTAAAGGATATCGGTAGAAAGAAGGAATAGATTATTTCGATACCTATTCTCCGGTGTCAAGAATAACATCAATCAGGATGTTAATTTCTATTGTTGCTTTACACAATATGGAAATACATCAAATTGATGTAAAAACAGCTTTTTTGAATAGAGAATTAGATGAAGAAATATATATGAAACAACCAAAAGACTTTGTAGTTGAAGATCAAGAAAATAAAGTCTGTAGATTTATTAAGTCTTTATATGGACTTAAACAAACTCTAAAACAATGGCATGAAAAATTTGATCATACAATGCTAAAATATGGATTTAAAATAAATGAATGTGATAAGTGTATTTATGTCAAGAATATGAAAAATTCTTACGTAATGGTATGATTGTATGTAGATGATATGCTGATAATAGGTACAAGTAAGGATGTCATAAATTCAACAAAAAAGATGTTGAGTTTAAATTTTGATATGAAAGACTTGGGTCAAGCCGATATTATTTTAGGAATTCAAATAAAAAGAAATAATGATGAGTATATTCTTATTCAAACCCATTACGTGGAAAAATATTTAAGAAGGTTTAATTAATTTGATTGTAAACCTGCTGTGACATCTTTTGATACAAATTGCAAATTAAAGAAAAATACTGGAGAGGTAATTTTTCAATTGGAATATTCATAGATAATTGACAATCTAATGTATCTAATGAATTCTACTAGACCCGATATTGCTTATTCTGTAAGCAGACTTAGTAGATACACAAGTAGTCCTGGACGTGATCACTGGGAAGCACTGACCAGAGTATTAAGGTATTTAAAATATACCTTAGATTATGGACTACATTATACAAAATATCCACCGGTCTTAGAAGGATATAGCGATGCAAACTGGATCTCTAATAGCACATAATCCTAATCAACTAGTGGATATGTTTTTACATTAGGAGGAGCTGCAGTCTCATGGAAATCTTCAAAACAGATGTGTATAGCACGATCTATAATGGAATCAGAATTTATAACATTATATAAAGTTGTTGAAGAAGTAGAATGATTAAAAAATTTTCTTGAAGATATTCAAGTCTGGCCTAAACCTGTGATAGCGATATGTATACATTGTGATAACCTAGCAGCTCAAGTTGGAGCAAAGAACAGTGTATATAATGGCAAGTCAAGACATATTAGGCGTAAACATAACACTATTACGCAATTGCTCTCAAATGGAGTGATTTCCATTCAATATGTAAGGTCAAAGGAAAATATTGCGGATCCTTTGACAAAAGGCCTACCGAGAGAACAAATTAAGCTTACATCGAGGGGAATGAGTTTAAAGTCAATCTAATAAGTTGAACCTAATGGAAACCTAACCTAATGAATTAAAGATCTCATGGTATAGGTTCAATAGGCAAACTAATTAGGTAATTACTTAAAAATAAGACACATATAAAAAAAAAATTAATTAACCCATTCCTATGATGGATGATGTGTCTATAAAAGAAGAAATATTAGGATATGTTTTGCATTTAATGACATTAAAAATGTCACCTATATGATGGTAAATGTGGGGTCGTATTTATGAGAATGAAAAATTTGGCTAAATTCTCTAAAGCTATCATGAAAATCAGGATCTATTCAGGACCAAAATGAACAAAACTGTATGAACTATTGAATATAGTTAGTGTTGTGTATGAGACTTATTGTATTGATTTACTACAAGAAAGTGAACAGTTCAAAATCATTATATTTACGGCGTCACTAAGTAGATATGATATACTCTCATTATGGTAAGTTCAAGTTCAAAAGACACTTCTCCTAATATACAACACTACTATTACTCTTCAATGCATTTGCATATCATATCATTAAAATTGTATTTATTTGAAGAAAGATTCTTGTTTCAAATGTGGTATTGTTGGAAAAATAAATATATTATGTTTGAAACAAAGAATCTCACATTGAAGAAAAATAAGATAGTTTAAATTTAAATTTGATTTTTAAATTTAATTAAATTTAAATTCAAATAATGACAGTATTTGAGAATAGACATGACTGATTCTAACAATCACATATTACATTATAAATACAATAACTTTTCTTGTTGCAGATATAAAAATTTTCTTTTAACAAACAAAACGCACATCAATATACTATTTGACATTGAAGAGAAGTATTCAGTATTTACCTGACTTCTGCATCATCTGCTTTAATTCAGAAGATCGATAGTTGTATCCTGTGGCAGACTCCGTTGGACCTTCAAGCAGTGAGAAGGAAAGAAATTTTTGTCTAAGGATATTGTAATTATTGTAAGTCTCTATCAATCAAGTTAGTTATTATTATTACTTTTATTATTATTTTAGTTTATATATATATAATTTCGTTAGTGGTATATAATATATATATATTTGTCAAAGTTAGTATTCCGATCGTTATTGTTCAAACTTGTACTAACATATTTTAAATTCGAATAAACCCGAAATACAAATAATAATTAATGCATAACGCTTATAAGCTGAATTTGTTATAGCAGGCCTGCAGGCATTACTAACACAAGACTGGTCCACGTTACGTGGGACCTCAGAGCGCACACGCAAAGTGTCGCCACAGTTGGTTCATTCCTGAAATTATCAGGTACAGATTATCTTCGTTTTCTTCAAATTTAATAATTTGCCTGTGTTTACGTGTCTGCAATTTGAGTATGTAGAAAATGTGGAAGCTGAAGATCGCGGAGGGAGGGAATCAGTGGTTGAGAACATTGAACAACCATACTGGAAGGCAGGTCTGGGAGTTCGATCCAAATCTCGGATCGCCAGAGGACTTGGCTGACATCGAAAATGCTCGTCAGAACTTCTCCAACCATCGGTTCCAGAAGAAACATAGCGCAGATCTACTCATGCGCTTACAGGTTTCATTGTCATTCAAACTTTTTCCTTTTTCGGAGAAAACGATGCTTCGCGAAAACAATTATTCACAAGCCAAAACGACGTCACTATTGCTACAGTAGAATTATTATAATAATATCATTTCTGTGTAAATTATAACATTTTCAATTGACCTATTTGGCCTTGTGTTGACGAAAGCACTAGTTCAATCTCAGAGATATTCAATTGGAAATAAATAAAGATATTAGGTCTTTAATAAATGACTGCGTACAAATCATTTCGTAATTATAGTTTAATTCTGATTAATCTCTCCCTATCATAATAAATGATAAAGAAGAGATTGTTGAGAGTAGTTAATATTTGCATTATGGTATGAAGTGGAAGTTGCAGTTGCTTGAAGCATGATATAAATTAGAAGCACCTTGCCTTTGTGATAATGTAGTTTGCCAAGGAGAATCCAGGTGGTACAGTTTTGCCTCAAGTGAAAGTAAAAGATGGAGATGATGCAACTGAAGAGATTGTGACAAACACATTGAAAAGGGCTATGAGTTACCATTCAACTCTCCAGGCCCATGATGGGCATTGGCCTGGGGATTATGGAGGTCCTATGTTTCTCATGCCTGGCTTGGTAATTTCTGATTCTTCTATTATGTTGCCACTTCAAGTAGCTAATAATTAGTTATGTTTGATTCTGTCAGTTGGGAGCTAGTTGTTTGATATCTGCTTTTACATTTTTTATTTATGACATAAATAAATAACTAGTGGAATTCTGATACGGTTTCTTTAATGTAATGTATCAGGTGATTACTCTGTCTATCACTGGGGCGTTGAATGCTGTTTTATCAGAAGAACATAAAAAGGAGATGCGGCGTTATCTCTACAACCATCAGGCAAGGATTGATTATTATCATAACTCTTTCTCTATTATGTTGATGATCTTTGTTGCTTATTAAGAGTTCTCCTTTAGCCTTGTAACTGTGCACGAAGGAGAACTTTTTTGATATGTTGATTTTTGCAAATGCAGAACAAAGATGGTGGGTGGGGTTTACACATTGAGGGCCCTAGCACCATGTTTGGTACGGTCTTGAACTATGTCACTTTAAGGTTGCTTGGTGAAGGGGCTAATGATGGTGAAGGGGCAATGGAGAAAGGACGTAACTGGATTCTGAGTCATGGTGGTGCAACTGCGATAACATCGTGGGGAAAAATGTGGCTCTCAGTTCAGTATTTACTCCATGTCTCCTTGGTTTCAGTTGCAGTCTCAGATTTTCATCTTCTGTTGGTTGATTCTTGTTGTCTTGCCTCAATCGTAATAGGTACTTGGAGTATTTGAGTGGTCTGGCAATAATCCCTTGCCGCCTGAGATATGGCTTCTTCCTTATGCGATCCCAATCCATCCAGGTAAGTGCATACCGAAAATTAAATTTATTCTGGGATGCATACATACAATATAGACATAAGTAACTTGGTGGAGAGAAATAATATGGCTTTTTGAAGGGGTGGAACAATCAACAATTGAGTCCTCAAGTTATGAGATTATTTTTTCTTGTTTTCTATTGCCATGAATGTTTGATTCTCTTTTAGATTTCATTTATGTATTAGATATAGGGAAGCAGGATTTTTATCTTATGTTAAACATATGTGTAGATATATATTTATTTATCTTTTGTATAACAACTATTAACTAGGTTTCTAGGCTCTTCTCTTGGTCTTGTTTAATGTACTTATTTGTCAAAATAAAAATTTTTAATAATATTTATATATCTTTCCCTCTGTGTGTATATAATAAAAGGAGATGAGTTCTGGACTATCTGCTAAAACTTGTTAATTTTTTAAAAGTTAGAAAAAGATTGTGCTAATTGGTGCCTTAGGCACAAGTTAAGGAGGAACTATAACCGTTAGAAATCACATAAATACAAAATTGCATAGACTTCTAAGTCTTGAGAGAAGTAAAAATTGTACTGTTAACCCAGGAAAACGTTATACTGTTAAAGGTAGCATAAATCACTTAAGTGTCTATGTTAATCATATTTGATTAACTTTGCATCCAGATTCAGGTTGAGATTAAAATGATAGGTCAGATATGGGATGCAGGACACCTTTTCATAGAAGTTCTAACTGGGGAGATGATGAGATGCATATAAGAGGTGGGTTTACAAAATACTCTTGTTAAGTAGGTGTGTATTTAGTAAAGGGATAGTGTTTGGACTTTGGATTAAAGAGATGATCAGAGAATAAAATGTGGAGACTGTCAGCTACAAATAGTTGGAAGACATATAAAAACATGTGAATGAACAGACAAAAAGATAAGTAGATTAGCCAGAGAGAAAGGTCAAGACATTTTCAGACAGTAACACTCATTACAAAATATCCAGAAGAAATATAGGATCACTCTTACAGATGCAATCTTAGCTGCCTAATTTAAGAATAAATCCTCATAGCATGTGACCTCCAAAAGTTGAATAAGTATTGTTGTTAATTAATCAAGTGCACCAATGTACAAACTTGTGTCTTGAAAGAACAAATATGAATTATTTATTTATTATTTTAATTCTTAACAATATGCCTTAGGGGCTCAAGTTAACTCAATCTATTAACAAATTGTTTATCACATGAGGATTAGTTTTGCTAGTTACATCGTAGTGAAAGAACTTACAAGCTAAGCAATTTGGATCTACTGCTTTAACAACCTTTTAATACTAATTTTCCAAAATTTTGATATGCTGTGCAGATAAACATTACATTTAATTGTAGCACTTAAAACTACCTTATAAAAAATCAACTACACTATCATATTCTAATTAAAAGAAACATTTGCAGTGCATCCAGATTATTATTTTTCCAGTAACAATCATGTGTGAAACATTTGAGGTCCTTAAGATGACCGCTCTTCAAAAGTGGATCTTTAATTTTTGTAAATAGCTTTCTGATTATAGATTTTTTATCTGACTAAAATCATGATTAATGTATTGGATGAAGAATGCTGTGAAATTTTGTCAAATGACTGCTGCTTAAATCAACTGTCTGCGGATGCAGAGTTAGTTCTGCTATTTTTTGTTTCTTTAGTAGTTGACTTTTCTTTTATGCAATTTCCTCTTTGTAGCATGTTTGCATAATACGGCATGTGCTTTTATTGTGGATATTGAACAAATCAATTGTATGTTTTATTCTTCTCCATAAGGAGGGATTATATAGGAGAATTACAAAATAGAAAATAATTCCTAACTAGGAAAGAGTCCTAATCTAGGAAAGGAAACAATTTACAATCCTATAATTAGGCTAATTGTCAACTATACAATCTTTACAATTAAGGATATATTCTAACACTCCCCCTCAAGTTGGTGCATAGATATCACTCATGCCTAACTTGCTAATTGAATCATGAAAGTTCCTTCCATTAATCGGCTTTGTGAGGATATCTGCGAGCTGATCCTTACTTGGTATATATGGAAGCTCGATGATCTTTTCTTCTATCTTCTCTTTGATGAAAAAACGATCAATTTCCACATGTTTGGTACGATCATGTTGGACAGGATTATTGGCAATCTGAACCGAGGCTTTATTATCACAATACAGCTTCATGCTACCTTTTGGATGAAACCCCAAATCTCCCAACAAGTTCTTCAACCACAACAATTCAGTAATTTCTTGGGCAATCCCTCGAAATTCTGTCTCAGCACTAAATCGTGACACTACGGTCTGTTTCTTACTCCTCCAAGTGACTAGGTTACCTCCTACAAAGGTGAAATAACCAGAAGTAGATCTCAGATCACTAACATTCCCAGCCCAATCAGCATCCGTGTATCCCTCAATATCCATATGTCCATTTTTAGAAAACATTAATCCTTTGCCATGAGCTCCTTTTAAGTATCTCAGAATCCGAAGAACTGCATCCATGTGACTCTCAGTGGGAGCATGCATAAATTGGCTTATCACACTCACTGCATATGCAATATCAGGACGAGTATGCGATAAGTAGATAAGCTTACCAACAAGCCTTTGATATCTTTCTTTATTTGTTGGGATTTGATTAGGGTGATCTGGACATTCATATAACTTGTGATTTTGGTCCATAGGAGTATCTGCTGGTTTGCTAGCAAGCAACCCAATTTCTGAAAGAAGATCAAGAACATACTTTCTCTGACTGAGGAAAATCCCATGTTTTGATCGGGCTACCTCGATTCCCAAAAAATACCTTAAGCTCCCTAGGTCTTTTATTTCGAATTCTGTGGCCAAATGACTTTGGAGATTAGTCATCTCTAGATTATCATTTCCTGTAACAATCATATCGTCCACATAGACGATCAATATAGTGATTTTGTCACCCTTATGTTTGAAAAATAAGGTATGATCGGAGTTACTCTGCTGATATCCGAATTTCCTCATGGAAGTATTGAGTCGTCCGAACCAAGCTCTAGGTGATTGTTTTAATCCGTAAAGAACCTTTTTTAGCTTACAGACTTTACCAGTTTTAGAATCGAGACCTGAGGGAAGATCCATATAAACTTCTTCACTGAGTTCCCCATGTAGAAATGCATTCTTTACATCAAATTATTTTAATGGCCACTTCTGATTAGCTGCTAGTGAGAGAAGTACCCTAACCGTGTTTAATTTTGCTACCGGAGCAAAAGTTTCCTGGTAGTCAACTTCATAAGTCTGACTGTACCCTTTAGCAACTAACCTAGCCTTATACTTTTCAATCGAGCCATCTGTCTTGTGTTTGATGGTATAGACCCATCGACATCCAATAACCTTCTTCCCTTTAGGTAGATCTACTATTTCCCAGGTACAATTTTTCTGTAAAGCTTTCATCTTCTCATCCATGGCTCGGACCCAATTCTGGTCTGTCAATGCATCCTGCAATTTACTAGGAATAGATACAGAGGATAATTGATGTGTAAAAGCTTTAAAGGTTTCAGATAGTCTATGACTTGAGGTGTAATCAGAAATAGAGTAAAGGGCCTTACTATCTGCTGGAGGTCGTTCAGGGGAAAAACCAAACCTTACAGGTGGTCTATGTTCTCCGTTAGGATATCGTCTAGTAGATAGACTGGGGTCAGGATTTATATGATTTTCATTAGATAAGTCATTAGATAAAGTGAAAGGTTCAAGAGTTACCTCGGGAGTATTTTCAACCTCAGAGTTTGATTGACGAACTGGTGATGGAGAAGAGGAAGGTTGTACTACCTGTATGAGAACGGACTCCCCCTGTTTCTCTTTCCCTTTATTTCACCTTTCATACACTCTCAAGGTTGGTTCTGTTTTATCAGGAATCTCACTTTCAGAAGATAGATTTTCTTTCTCAGAAGATTGACTTCTCAGACTAATGGGTATAACAGTGTCAGTTTGAGGAGACTTCTCTTCATAGTTTGGATTCTCCCCCTGAAAAGAAGTCTCGGGGGTAAAATATGCCTCATCTTCCCAGAACGTAACATCTAGTGACACAAATACCTTACGGGAAGGAGGATGATAACATTTGTACCCTTTTTGTGAACTAGAATACCCTATAAAAACACACTTAAGAGCACATGGGCCTAACTTTCCTTTATGAGGAGTATGCATATGTACATATACCACACATCCAAAGACTCGAGGAAGAATATGCAAGGCAGAGTTAATATCACAATAATGAGACAAAGATTGCAATGGAGTTTGAAAAGACAAAACACTGGATGACATACGATTAATGAGATTAATGAGATATGCAGCAGATAGTACCGCGTCACCCCAAAAAGATTTAGGCATATTCATTCCGAGCAGTAAAAATCGTACAACCTCTAAGAGATGGCAATTTTTACGCTCAGCAGTACCGTTTTGTTGTGGGGTATATGCACAAGATGTTTGGTGGAGAATATTGTTTTTCAAACAAAAAGTTTTGACGTTATGATTTAAATATTCACCACCATTATCTGAGCGTAAAACTTGAATTTTCTTATGAAATTGTGTGAGAATCATATGATAAAAATTTTGAAAAACGTCACATACATCACTTTTATTTTTTAAAAGAAAATCCAAGTCATGCGAGTACAATCATCAATAAATGTAATAAACTAACGCATACCAGATATAGACACAACATTAGATGGACCCCAAACATCAGAATGAATAAGAGAAAAAGATACTGATATTTTATTACCATTATTAGGAGGAAAAACAGTTTGATGATGCTTAGACAAAATACATGTCTTACACTGCATATTATTGTGCCCAATAGTTTTAAACAAAGAAGGAAATAAAAATTTGAGATATCTAAAAGAACAATGACCTAAACGCCTATGCCAAAGGAGAATATCACTCTCATTATCAGCACTAACTTGTACTACTCTGTGAGGATGATTGGGAATATTGTCTGCTGTAAAATAGTACAACCCTCCTTTTTCTCTACAAGTTCTAATCGTCTCCTTGGTTGTGATGTCCCGAAAAACACAATGAGAAGGCCAGAACGTAACAACACAATTAAGAGATTTAATGATTTGACTAATTGAGAGTAAGTTGTTAGATAAAGTGGGTACATGTAGAACAGATGATAAGTGTAAGGATGGAGTTAAAGATATAGATCCAGCCCCATGAACCGGGGTGGGTGTACCATCAGCATATGACACATTATTAGTTTTAGTTGGACTATGATGGCTGAAGTTTTGAGAATTAAAGGTCATGTGATCCGTTGCACCAAAATCAATTATCCAAGTATTATTACTAGAAATTGAAGAAACATTGAAAGCAGAATGAAAGGTACTTGAGTTGGAGAATTGAATTTGAGAATCACATATATTACCCTGTGGAGTTGAAGACGAGTTGCCAGAGGATGATGCAAAAGAGGCAGTTCCATTCTTCGGAGGCTCCTTCTTCCTTTTTTCCAAGTACCACTCAGGATACCCATTCAATTTCCAGCATGCATCTCGAGTATGATTCTTCTGTCCACAGTGAGTACATTTCCTATCCCCTGAATTCCTCTTATTGATTAGTAAGGTAGAGCTGTCACTTACTTGTGGTGGAGCTAGTATAGTGGCTTGACGCTGTGCCTTACGACGGACATAGGCAAATGCCCCTTCAACACCAGGAAATGGATCCATACGTAAAACATCAGCTCGCACCTTGTCAAATTCAGAGTCTAGTCCTGCTAGGAACATGTACACTCTTTGTTTCTCAATGCGATCATTAAGTCGAACCACATCTGTAGCATCAGTCATGTCATTTGGACAACGGTGATCCAACTCCTGCCAGATTGTGTTCAATTCCCCATAGTATTTAGAAATAGGACGCCCAGATTGACGCATATGGAATGCCTTGCTGTTGAGTTCATAGATGATGGACTGATCTGCACCATCATAGTAGATACGGGCAACTGCTTCCCAAATGGCTTGAGTTGTAGGTAATCGAATAAACATCTCCATAATTTTGGGAGTTATAGATCCAAGTAGCCATCATTGCATAAGAGCATTGTCTGCCAACCATCGTCTATAGGTGGGATCGGTGGTTGCAGGCTTAACACTTTCTCTTGTGAGAAAACCATACTTGTCTTTCTCAGCCACGAAAATCTCAACAAATTTAGACCATAAAGGGTAATTTGACCCGTCCAATTTAATCTCAATCTTAGATGAGTTGTCATGAGGATAAATTGGAAGGAGTGGTGGAACTATATGGCTAGATTTTTTCGATTCATTTTCCATATTAGAGTGAAAGCAGAGAATACACGAATAAACAACCAAAAAATGGAAAAAGAAAATCTCACTTTGTCAAAGTTTGGCAGCAAGGTTGATGACAGCGGAAGCAAAGACGTAGCAGTGACAAGTCTGACAATGGCAAAGGAAAAAAAACGATGGCTCGGTTGTGTCGAAGAAGCGACGTGGGTCGCTGTTGAAGAAAAAACGATCGAGTCGGGTCGGGTGAAGCAACAAGGTGAGCAAGGACGACAGGGATCGCCGGATCTGGTAGAGCAACCTTCGAGTGACACACGTCGGTGTAGGAGGAACCAATCGGCGATGTGGGTCGATGTTGGAGGAAGAACCCACCTAGGTCGGGTCGGGTCGCGATGAGACAGCGACTAGATGCAGACCAGATGGGTTGATTCTTACGAGAACAGATGCAGACCAGATGCAGACTAGGTTGAGGATGACCGTCGAGATTGATACAATATCGGCGATAGATATTCCGGTAAGACTCACCGGAAAACAATAGGTAGCAGTCCTATTGCTTTAGGAAAAAACAAAAGAAGTAGAAGAAATTTACAAGAGCAGTAGAAAAAAAACTTTGTTTATGGCTCTGATACCATGAACAAATCAATTGTATGTTTTATTCTTCTCCATAAGGAGGGATTATATAGGGGAATTACAAAATAGAAAATAAGTCCTAACTAGGAAAGAGTCCTAATCTAGGAAAGGAAACAATTTACAATCCTATAATTAGGCTAATTGTCAACTATACAATCTTTACAATTAATAGGATATATTCTAACAGATATTAGCTAGCTTAACTAGGAAGGTCTTGTTGTATAACGGCATGCCATATCTGCTTCATAAGGGGAAATAATAATAAGGTGTTTTTGGATGGACCTGCTAAAGTTAATTTTTTTTAGTGAAATTGTTGGGAAACGGCACCATTTGGAATTTTGGAGTGCTTTTTGTGGGATTGTCAAGTTATTAATTAATAACTTAAGCTTTTTTTGGCGCCTGGGTATGTGAACTACTTAAAGTAACTTTTATTCATGAGAAAAAAAGCTACCACCCTCTTTCCTATCTCTCATCTGTTTCTCTTTCCTCTTTTTCATGCCATTTCTCCTTACTCGATTCTTTCATTCTCTCTCTACAAATGTCATTTTTGATTGGGAATGAAACTTAGTTGGTGTTCAAATTCATGATTTGGTTTGTAGGTTGTATTGAAATTGTAATTTGATTTGTTGTCTGAATTGATGGATTTTTTTTAGTTCTATTTTGATTAATTTCAAGTTTGAATTTTAAGATTGTTTAAATTTTGTAAATTAAAACTTGAAAACTAGAAGAAAATAATAACTTCAAGACCTTGCCAAGAAAAAATAGCTTGCAAAAGGCCTTTTGTGATAAGTCTTCATTAAGTCTCGATGGTGGCAATTTGCCTCCATCAAGACTTAATGAAAGTCTCCACATGGAGACTTCTCTTTTCTCCATTAATTGAGACTTCTACTCTCTTATTTTTTCGTATTCATTTTTCAGTATATTTGCTTCTTATTTTTTTCTTCCTATTCTGGTTTTTGAATCTATCTTGTCCCTCTACTTCAAATCTCTTTTCATTTCATTACATTTTTTTTTTTTCAAATTCATTCTTTGTCTCTTTCTTTTGGTCTTTAGAAAAAACTGTCAGAGGGAAGGGGGATTTGTTGGTCCAAAAAACAACTTTTGCAAGACTGTTTTCATCATGAAATCATTTTTGTATGCTATTAAAGCTAATGGTATTAACTTTGTAAGTCCACAAGTCGAGTCCTAAGAGTGCTAGAAATTTAAAGATATCTTATTGCTTGTTCTTGTAAAATAATGATGTAGATTTATGCCTTACATCCTAGAAGACAGGTCCAGCCAACTTTGTCTCGGGAAAGTATTATTTGCATTAATTTAATGTGGTGATTTTAAGTAAATTATATTTAATTATCTTCTTGTTTTCCAATTGCATTGATATAAGTTGTTAAAAGTTTCCATCTACTGAGTTCTAAAAGGTGAAATATATATAATGTTTTACTATGCTGCAGGAAGGATGTGGTGTCACTGTCGGATGGTCTATTTACCTATGTCTTACTTGTATGGAAAGAGGTTTGTTGGTCCAATTACTCCAACAATTTTGTCTTTGAGAAAGGAGATTTTCACTGTCCCATATCATGACATAGATTGGAACCAGGCACGCAACCTATGTGCAAAGGTGGGTTCCAGTATTTTCCCTATTAAAAATTGTGCTTTAACATATACATTTATTTTCTTCGATGCCATTGTTACCCTTTTCCTTCCTAAATGACATGCTTGAGAGATTTTATGAAGTATTCTAGTTTATCAATTATCATTAAACTAGTTATTTAGAAATTTGAAGGTATAGCAAGATATTATGGGTAATTTGACATGATTTTGCATTTATGTCTTGCTTCCTGAGCTTGAGTTCTATGTTTTGCTTCCTTAGCTTGAGTTTTATGTTGTTAGAAAACTGTATTCTCAAGAGCTTCTATGCTTTTAGTTTTACAATTCTTCTTTTGTTTATTAAAATTTGTCAAAATTTATGAGTTTTGGTACCTTGAACCCCTTGTTAATAAGATGGAGAATCGTGTGTATTTTATACTTCAAACTTACCTAAAAACTAATTAGAAAAGGAAAAGAATATTGAACTCTGCAAATAGTCAGTGGGGTACTTCAACAAATTTTCAGTTTTACTTCTGGTTTTGTTTTTGCCATTTGTATCATGACTGACTTAACATTTTTGTGCGGTTCTACCTTGTAGGTTAACAAAAATTGCTTGAGTTCATTTTGCAGGAAGATTTGTACTACCCACACCCACTGATCCAGGATATACTTTGGGCATCACTTGGCAAGGTTGTTGAACCTATTTTAATGCATTGGCCTGGAAAGAATTTGAGAGAAAAGGCTCTTCGCTCTGCAATTGAGCACATACACTATGAAGATGAAAATACTCGTTATATTTGCATAGGTCCTGTGAACAAGGTTGGAATCCAAAGGTTTACAATATTGCTTTTCTTGACTTTAAACTTTTGATCTTGTTCTGGAGGAAATTATATGAAAATCTAATGGCATTTAACTGATATATATGAAAAACCAGTAGTCTTTGTGCATCATACAGATTTTGTTATTAGTAGTAGAAACAAGTTTGATAATTTCTTTCTTAGACTTCTGACACTCAGATGCTCTTTGGTCTTTATGAAGATCACTTTGCAACCTGTAGGTCTTTCGAGTTACTTCTCTATCTAAAATAACATGTGGTATGATTCAGTATCTCATAGGCTTCTCACCCCCACCCTCCTGCCTGCAAAATTTTCTTGTTAGTTTTACTTGCAAATTGTTGGTTAACAATAAAAAGGCATTCTTTTTTGTTCTCTTTGGTAATGCGCAGGTCTTAAATATGCTTTGCTGTTGGGTGGAAGATCCAAACTCAGAAGCTTTTAAGTTGCATCTTCCAAGAATCTATGATTATCTCTGGCTTGCTGAAGATGGGATGAAAATGCAGGTGTGGAAGAAATTGATTCTGTCATCTCGTAATTGTTGAGGTCTTTTAGGCTCTTGATTGTTTGGTATAAGCATCAACATGAGCCTTGGATTGCTGTACAGAAGTTTGTAACCTATACTATGGTTTTGCTTAATAAGCATGACAAAGTGGTATCTGGTTGTCATGCACAATATTTTGAATTTAGTTCCCTTTCTGCTGTCATATATATTACGAATCTGGAATTATGACTGATATAAAACTTTCTCTGATGACTTACAAAGATTTAAATGATATATGTACAGTAGACTAAATAAATTACTGCAGGGTTATAATGGAAGTCAACTGTGGGACACAGCTTTTACTGTTCAAGCAGTATCATCAACCAATCTTGTTGAAGAATATGGTACAACTCTGAAGAAAGCACATATGTACATAAAGAACTCTCAGGTTGTTTTAATTTCTTTACTTCACCGAATTTATTTCTAAAAATAGCACTTTTAAATCTGCTCCGTTGTTGATTGGTTTTTCTTTGCTTTGAAGGTTTTAGATGATTGCCCTGGTAATCTTGATTATTGGTACCGCCACATTTCAAAAGGTGCTTGGCCTTTCTCAACTGCAGATCATGGATGGCCTATCTCGGACTGCACAGCAGAGGGACTTAAAGTAATGGTTAACCAAATCAAGTGTTACTGTTGTAATGTTATTCATCCTAATTTCCCTGTTTTTATTTTTTTAGGCTGCTCTCTTGTTGTCAAAATTACCGTCAGAGGTTGTTGGTGAATCATTAGATGTAAAACGGTTATATGATGCTGTAAATGTAATTCTTTCATTACAGGTATGTCAGACTTTGGTACGCTGAGCTAGATCTGTATGTTGGTTTTCTAACCAAGTTGTAATCACCAGTACTTCTCATCTGCGGTATATATATATATGTATAAAGTTCGCCTGTGTGTGGTACAGACTAACAGATTTAGATTCCCTAATCTAGTAGATGCTTATTTGGGATTGTTGATTGGATTAAAGAATTTCCTGTTTACTTTTCTGCCTGGACTGAAATGGTTGTTAAGCTCTACAACGTACATGAAATGTGGCTCAAATTTCTGTTAATAAAGTGTGTAGCATATGAGTGAATGCACGAAAACGTTTTATTCCTTGCACTCTTTCCTTAAGTGTATGCTTATGTGGGTGCACATCCATGCATCCTTTCTTTCCTTTAGAATTTTTTATTAGCATGTCCTACCATCTAAGAAAGAGCTGGAGAAGCATTGGAATTTGGTCAAGTTTCCATAATAGACAAAGAAATCATAAGGGGATGGAGAAGTAAGATGACTGGGTTGCATGTGAGACTTAGACTAGAGGTAGCATGCTCACAAGTTGTACATGCTTGACTCCTGTTCATTATTGTACTTACTATTGTGCACACTGTGAGCTAAGCTAATTTAACCATGATTTTTTTTGTTTTGTCAAAGTCATATGTTACATGTTATTTAGATTAAGGATTTCTTGTTCATTTACAAATCTTTTTTCATCTTTACAGAATGGAGATGGCGGCTTTGCGACATATGAGCTCACAAGATCCTATCCTTGGCTAGAGGTAGCCTACATTTTGTTTGGACCATTATATTCTTAAGCTCCTTTTGTTTTAGTGATACAACTTAGAGTTTGTTTGATATTTGCTTTTAAGAAGCTAAAATCTTACTATTTAATAATTCAAGTATTAGAAAAAGATGTTTGGTAAAACTTTGAAAAGTAATTATTTGATAATCTGAGTATATTTGACAACAATTTTAGAAGTATGTGGGGAGTTATTTTTGTAAAGTGCTCGTGAAATATTTTGTTGTGAGATTTAATAAATTTTTTAAATGGCCAAATCATCCTCATTATTTTTAATATAAAGACATTTATATCCCAAATTTAGTTACATAGAAATATATTTATACCAAATAGAAATTATTATTATTTTTTATCTGTTTTAAATATTATATAAATTTACCACATGAATGTGTACTTCTTTTAAGTTTTATAACAGATTTAACACCATTATTAACCAAATAGTTACATGATTTACTTTACAACAAATATTCTATCAGCACAACTAATAGTAAATATTTTAAAAATTATAACAATACTAAACTGGCCCTTATTAGGAAATGTTTTTCCATTTTACATTGTTTGGCATTCCAAGAAATACCTGCTGGGATTTATCTATTCCTGCAAGGGGAAATTAAGCCAAAAGTCCTCAAAATGATTTTCCTGCTGTTAAGAAGGGGAAGGTTAAAGAGATATTCAGCTTCCATCTTGATTGGTGATGTTACTTATGATCAGCCACCAGCCACCCTGTCATTTTGAGGGACCATCTTTAGTCACCAAAATTCTCATTTATAAGTCATTGATGATTATAGTGGCCTCTATGTTGTACTTCCTATTTGTTGGTCATAGCCAGCCACCATCATCCAACCATTAATGCCATAAAGCACTCTAGAACAAACTTGTTTTCTGTTTTTATGCCCAACAATGGAAAGTTATATTAAAAAGGGTCATTTTGTGGAAAACATTTTCCAATTGGAAGTTATGTTCTTGAAATAGTTTTGATTAATTTTGTTTGGTTGTATACACCTGAGATGATTTGGTTTATAGCTTGAGTTTAACTTAATCCAAAAATGTATTTGAAATGTAGCTCACAGCATCTATCTCCTTTGATATCTCCTTCCACACCCAAGATGTAGCATTCTCATTTCTTTCTTCCATTAGAGCATTAAGATAAGCATATCAATAGGCTTTCCTTTGATTCTCCTCATGTGTCAAGTGCAGCTGTTTTTTCTTCTATCTCACCTGAAAAGAGAAAGGATCGATAATTGCCTAACTACTAATTAGCCTTGCTGTTTGTTGGTTTGTTTGTTGTTCATAGAACATGTATGATAGTGATAGTCAATGGCACTAGGCAGTTTGGTTGTACAGCTACAGAATGACACCATCTGGGGGAATTAATGTGTCTTATAATTGTTCTCCCCTTATTTTAAATGATCATATAAATTCTGACCATTTGTACCTACATACATATAATTCTTTTTTAATGTTAATTGTCTGTGGAAATAGCCTTTATTTTTTCCGTATCCAGGTTCTTATGTGCATTTGTTCTAACAATCACTAGATAAATCCCTTGTCCAATTTTTATTGCACTCTGTTTGTAGTTGGTTTCTGGTTTTATTATTGCCTGAGCTGATAATTTTGGGCACAGTTGCCTTTGTTGTTGCAATTTCTTATTCTTTAGTTTGCTTCTTAGTTTCTTAAAATACTTAGGCTACGGATAAAAAAGTTGGATGCAAAAAGTGGTTTGATAACAATTAAGTGGATGTTGATTTACACTTAAGAGCTATCCCTCTCTTAATTTGTCATCCGTTAGTGGTTGTTCCAATTATTTGTTCCCTGCATAGGCCCATCCAACTATTGCTATCAACATTTACCTCAAAATGATGATTTTTTTTTTTGGCTCTCTCAATTTTTTTTATTCTTGACATTTAGATATATGACATGTAGATTTTATTGCAACGAATTGTTTATTTCAACCTTTGAATTTTTGTTTCATATGACTTCTCTTTGAATGATTGGCCTGTATGATTTTTTTTTTCCTTTATTGGTTGTAGCTGCTCAATCCTGCTGAGACTTTTGGTGATATTGTGATTGATTATAAGTAAGATATCAGCACCTTGAGTTTCATTTGTTTCCATACTCGTTTGTTTTTTAATTCATATTGTTTAATATAAACTACTGCTATTCTTTAGTTATGTGGAATGTACCTCAGCTGCTGTTCAAGCTTTGACATCTTTTAAGAAATCTTATCCTGGGCATCGACAAGCAGAAATAGATAATTGTATCAGAAAGGCTGTCATGTTCATTGAAAAGATTCAAAAGTCAGATGGCTCATGGTTTGCCCTTGCTTTTTAAATCTTATTTGGAAGATTTGTTTATTTACTAGTCTGTAAGCTCAAACTGTCCAGTATTGTCTGGGCATATGAGTTTTGAGATTTGCTTTGAGTGATTTTGACAAGTTTTATTTGAGAAGATCTATGTACCCCTTGAGTTTCAGTTAATATTTTTGTAATATACAGAATATTCTTTTAATATCTGACATTGCTGACTAGGTATGGTTCATGGGCTGTATGCTTCACGTATGCTACATGGTTTGGGGTGAAAGGCTTGGTGGCTGCGGGAATGAGCTACAGTAATTGCTCTAGCATTCGTAAAGCTTGCAATTTTCTGCTGTCTAAACAACGTCCTTCTGGTGGCTGGGGAGAGAGTTATCTTTCATGCCAAAACAAGGTGGTTATCAAACTGTTAATATTCCTTGTCAGTTTTGTAAATTACATTTTCAACTTAGAAGATCTGAAACTTTTAAAGTAGTTGCATTAAAATATTTATCAAAATTTTATCTTTATGTAGCACCTAGAACTGACTGCTTTACATTATGGAATTCCACCAAGACTTCAACAAGTAGGGTATACTTCTCCTTTCCTTCCTGGGAAGGTCTAAAACATCTGGAGGTGCCTAATCTTGTATATCAAGTAGAGAAGCCTAGACATGATATGAATTTCCACTACCTGATCAAGAAAATAAAACAAAATAATATAGAAAAAATGATTCAGTTAAAATCTCCAAATGCTACAGTTATTCTGGGGAAGGTAAGGCAATTGATAGTGGACAATAGATGGGAGATTTTGTTATTTGCTAATGAAATTATATTCACTGATGTGATATCAAATAGTGAAAAGCGTAGGGTCTATAACATGAACAAGTAGAAAGAAATAGGAGTCCTCAATTTTTTATTAAGGAATGAAACTCCTTCATTTATGTGTTCTATCTTTTTAAATTTCTTTACAAATGTGTGAGAATCAATTCTGCTACTGTTAAAATCTTTGATGCACCTGTCATTAAGTAGAGTACAGTGCGTGTTCTCTATATTTGTTTGAAATGACATAGAACAATTGATACATTTGTCAATAAGCAAGTTTTGGAATGTGAACTAGCATGTGAAAAATTTGAATATTAATACCATAAATTGCCTTGGATGGTGATGCCAGATTTTTCAGCAAAAGTTTGATTCCTCTGTTTGCATATGGTCCATGTACATAATGTTATAAATGTTTTTCTCTATAGGTTTATTCAAATCTTGAAGGGGACAAATCTCATGTAGTAAATACTGCATGGGCTATGTTGGCTCTTATCGATGCTGGGCAGGTACACGTCAAGTTTGGCCGTAGTAATTCAAATTTCCATTGGATTAAATTCTTCATTATCTTATTTGATCATTCAAAATTCAATTGGTACATGTTGATTAAAACTATTGTAAAAATGTTTACTGAGTTCTGTAAAATATCATGCACATAGCTAATAAAGAAATGCTGCATATGTATGTTAAATTTTTTTATATGTTCGATATTTATCATCATGAAATAAATTCTTGTAGCTTTTCCTATTTCTTGTGGTTGCAACTCGTTTTTAACATTTTAAATTACTGGAGCAGGCTAAGAGAGATCCAACTCCTTTGCATCGTGCAGCAAGATATTTAATTAATTCCCAAATGGAGAATGGAGATTTTCCACAACAGGTAACTCTCAAATACTTTTATACTGAGGTTTTTCATAATTGTTTGGATGGTAATAGTAATCAATTACTCAACCATCTGCCTGTGGTCATTTCGAAGAGAAAAGAACAAAGAGAATCTAACACCATAAAAATGTATGAGAAAAGTGAGATGATTAAGCAAGGCTGTCTGTATTATTTGTGGTTTATAAATTTCTGTTTCCTGGAAAAACATAATACTAAATACATACATTAATTAGGTTAGGTTTGGCTGGCGGAAAGGAAATTTCTTAATGGAATATTTACAATTTAATATGATTGCCTCCTCCCAAACCTGGTTTTTTACATTTATGAATAGAAAAAAATAATAATAAAATCCTTGAATTTCTTATTTTTGAAAAAATTAAAAAGAAAAGTATGTAAGATTTTTTTTTTTTTTTTAAATATCATTTAATTTATCAGTTAAAAGTAATTTAAACAACAATATCTCTATTATAATTTTAAGATAACAATCTCTCATGCTCTCCCTCAGTGTCTATTTATGTGCAACACTATGTTTTGTTATTGAATTTTAAAATATATTTATTTTCGCAGGAAATCATGGGAGTCTTCAATAAGAATTGTATGATCACTTACGCGGCATATAGAAACATATTCCCTATTTGGGCACTGGGAGAGTACCGTTGCCGAGTATTGCAGGCGTCTTGTTGAACTTGGCTCTAATTTCAATTATAATCCTCGTTAATCCTACGCGTTCCAATTTCTGTTTTAGGCTTTTCAGCGTTTTAGTTTTCCATGACATTAATATTGACTAGTCTACAGATTCCTGGTGAAAAGTTGCCTCCCTTCTATTTTAGGTGAGATGTACCGTTCGCCTTGTACTTCTATTTGATGGTTATTTTATAAACAGAGTGAAATTTACGTATTATTATTTCTATTTGTTGATATTAACTTAATATTTTGACATAATTTTTAACTTAAACACTCATTTTTAATGGGAAAAGTTATTTTAGTTCCTATGTTTTGACAAGATATTGTTTTTACTTACAAATGCATTTTTAATCTACGTCATTCTTAACGTTTGATAAATTCATCGAATTAATTCTTATTTCAGTTGATCGTTAATCAAATTTAACAATATATAGAGTATTTTAGTATTTTTATATTTGATTAATTATATAATTGACATGTGTATGGTAGAGATTTGATGAAAAAATTAATTAAAAAATTAAAAATTTCAGATCTCTACTTTTTATTAAAATTATAATGGATGGGGGAGATTTAATTAAGTAAAAAAATTGAAATAAAAATTAAATTATATGTTTAAAACTAAAGGAGAAAACTTTTTATCATCAAATTTTCTTAAAAGGTTAAATTGAAAAAAAAAAAAATTGAAGACCCTAAATAAAATATAAGAAATAAAAAAAGATAAATTAATTTTATACAAGATGGACTAGGTACATCTTCAATTTCAATATTCACCTTAGCCATAACAAAGCATAGGTGGAGACTAGGAACTCCATATCTACATTTATCCATAGACGGGCCTTCCCTTTAATTAGAGTTTTCAAAATTTTGGAGGATTTTTAAAATGTAAGAGACTTGTAGATTTCAATGTTTTATTTTTCTTTTTTAACTTTTCATTTTTGAATATATAATCAGAGAGAGCATGTGAATTTCACCAAGGGTGATGTCTCTGAGAGGACGACCGGTAGACTCAAGTCGTCGTTGGAGCTCATCTAGGAGTTTATGATGCGATAAGGATTGTTATGAGCTCGTATCTTAGAATAATGTCCATGAGCAAAACTAGTTATTTGTTGGGCAGTAGGAGAACTGTTAGGAGGAAGGGAACTTAGAAGTTCTGGAGGGTAAGTTGCTATAGTGGAGGCAGCCATATTTTCGGGGTCAGGAGAGGAAGAAGCCATGAGCACAAAGGGAATGGTTCTGTGGGAAGTGAGAAGTTTGATATGGGTAGGTCGGGACAGCATGTCTGGAATTATATTGGTAAAACCTTTCACGTGTTTAACAGTAAAATCATATCTGGCAAACCAATATTTTAGACGCAATAATAAGGGAGTAGGGGGAATCTTATTATTGAAGTCTAGAATCTTAGGGAAGGAAGAATTGTCCATGTGTACTGAAAAGGTGGTAGATCGGAGATAAAAATCAAACTTTTGAATGCCATATTTGACTGCCAGAATCTCTTTATAAATTGTGTGATAATGTTTTTGAGATTCAGAGAATTGTCCGCTAGCGTGACCACAATAAAACTGGTGGTTATTGCAGTCTTCTAGAAGAATGGCACCCCAATAATGGTCACTTGCATCAGTCTGGAGGATGAGGCTTCCTGTAGAAGGAATAATCAACGGTGGTGGATTGTGACTGATCTTTTTTAATTGCTGGACAGCAGCTGTGTGGACATGGGACCATGAAGGTGGATTTTTCCTGAGTAAGGCCGAAAGTGGAGCTGTATGGTGGGTCACATGAGGGAGAAAGTGACGGACATAGTTAACAATGCCTAGAAACTGTTGAAGTTGTTTGACAGAGAGATGGGTATCTGGAAAAGTTAATAATTGAGAGGTCAAGTAGGGTCCAGGGCTGATGGAACCTTTCGAAATGTTCATACCAAGAAACATGATTTCTTGTCGGCCAATAATGCTTTTCTTTTCAGAAAGCATAATGCCATGTGAATGGGCCAACTCATAGAATTGAGAAAGTAGCTGGGCATGTGATAAAGTGTCTGGTGAGAAGAGTAAGACATCATCAATGTAGATAAGTGCTGATGAGAGGATAGGATAAAAAATGCGGGTCATGGCCTTTTGGAAAACTGAGGGTGCTGTTTTAAGGCGAAAAGGTAAAACCGTCCATTGGTATTGTGCATCAGGGATGCAGAAGGCAGTTTTGTATCGGTCAGCATGGTCAATGCCTATTTGCCAGAAAGCACCTTTAAGATCAAATTTAGAAAAGACTTGGGCTTTTGCCAGTTGGGCAAACAAAGTTATGGATCTGGGAATTGGGAATTTATCATCTTGTAGGAAATGATTTAAGGGCTTGTAATCAATAACAAGACGTTTCTTCCCACGGAGTTGTTCAGCCCGTTTTTCCACATAAAAGGCTTGACAGCCCAAGGAGATGAAGTGGGCTCAATAAGGCCTTGAGAAAGTAATTGTTCACATTCAAGGCGGGCCAAATGTAGGTCAGATGGAGACATGCCAGAATGAGTGGCTTTAGTGGGATTAATGTCTTCATTGAGCTTGAAAGGAAGCTTGATGAAGAAGTCTGGATTGGTCCACAGTGGATGAGGATGCTGAAATTGATCATGTCTTTCTGCACAAAGGGTCTGTATTTTGATGGTAATGGTCTGATATTCAGGAGAGATAGGGCTCAAAGGATATATCTTTGGGATAGATACAAAGGGTATGAAATTCCTTTTGTACTTAAGTCCTCTGGAAATGATTTGAAGATGTTCAGCTTTTGTTAAGGCATCTCAGCCAAGCATAAGATCTTTATCTGGAAGAGTGGATCCCAAAACTTTCATCCAGATGATACATTTAGGGAATAATTGAATACCAATCTTATGTGTTGTAATAAGATTAGTAGTAAACAATTTTCCATCAGCAGCAAAGAAATGCTGGTTATGTTTGGACCAGGCTTGAGAAGATAAGATAGAAGGATTCATCATAGTGCAATGACAACCAGTATCAATAAAAGCAATGACAGGAACAGGTTTTGTGTATTTGGTCTGTAGGATGGATGCTGGAAAATGTGGTTCAGTATGCTGTGAGGTTGGGGAAAGAACAGCATGCATTCTAGAAGGGGATGATTCAGGAGAAGATATATTGGTATCAATGTCTGATGAGTCTGAAGAGGAAGATTGTTGAATAATAAGAACAGCATCTTTCTCATCATTGGAACATTCGGAAAATAGGGATTCAATGTCTGCATTAGAAGGAATCTGTTCGCCAGTAGCTTGTTCAAGATGTTGGACCATCTTAGCAGATTTTGCAGGTTGATTAGGGCATTTTTTTAGCAAAATGACATTTCTTGCCACAGATGTAACATCTATTGGATTTTTTCCAAGAGCGAGAAACTTTCTTTCTGTAAGACTTGTATTTCTTATTCTTTTGATGTTTGAAAGAATGTTGGAAATGTTTCTGTTTCTTAGGCTTACAGTCACAGTGCTCAGAAGCCTTGCATTTGATATGAAGATTAGGCTGTCTGCATTGCTTGTCATACTTTTTCCCTTCTTTCAACATTTTGGAGAAAAGGCGTTGAGTGGCACAAAACTTTTCTAAACATTGCAGAGAGAGCATGTGAATTTCACCAAGGGTGATGTCTCTGAGAGGACGACCGGTAGACTCAAGTCGTCGTTGGAGCTCATCTAGGAGTTCTGGTGGCAAGGAATTGATGTATACCTGTTTGAGGCTTTCATCATTAAGACCACCGAGGGCATGGTATCGAGAAGCCATACGATGATAATGTTTTTCAATGTCTTTCTTTTTAAGAGAGCAGCATCGCATGTCAAAATACTCTTGTCGTATCTGTCTGTAAAACTGGTTTGCATCACCAAGGAATTCTTTAAAGATGATACCCATAGCATTATTGACAGAGACAGATCGTACTAATTGTAATTGCTTGTATTCACCAAGAGTTTGATACCAGTCACGAAGAGTACCTGTAAATCTAGAAACAAATTCTCGAAGAATTCCTTCAAGATTAGTTTCAGATTTAGTGACTTGGAGATCAAGCCAAACACTCATTTCAGAGATCTTTTTTCTCCATTCAGTAGAAGGACCATCAAGGGAAAACCATGGATCATTTGTTGGTTTAGGAGGTGGATGCTGAGAAGCATCATCAGAAGGATCTTCTATTATAGGGGATTCTGGAGAAAAATCAGGTTCAGGTGGATATTGAGGAGGTGCTGGTGTCGCCAGGTAAGCTTCAGGAGGAGTACTGGAGGAAGTAGTAGAGCGAAGCTGTTGAAAAGATCTAGTGGAAGTGGACCGACTAGAAGAGGAGGAACTTCTGGAGGCAGAACTATTAGAGAAGGATTTGCGGTATTTATGATTAGGTTGAGAACTCATCATAGCAGCAGGAGGATGTCGAGAAGAAGATGGTTGATTATCTGGAGGCTTTGAATGAGGCCGAATAGGATGGCGTCAAAACAACTCGCCAGTAGATTTGAAATAACTTTCATGATTGTCAGCAGGAGGTGCAACAGATGGAGGTGAATCAGGGAACACCAAAGAGGATGAATATGGGTATGCTCGAGGGACGTATGAAGATTGTCGAACTTCATTTTTCATTTGACGTAACCGATCTTTGAGCTGACGAATCTCATATTCTTTTTGAGAGAATCGAGAACCATTATATCCATGTTGGATATAATAATGAAGATCTGTGTCAAGCTTTGCGATTTGAGACTGAAGATCAATATACGTGTCTCGAAATTGAGAACCCATAGAAATGAGCTGTTGATCAAAATGAGAAACATGACTGGAAACAGTAGTCAGTTTCTGATCAATCTGCTGGAGGACTTTATTCTGAGATCTGGCATTATGAGTGTGCCAGTTGAGAACTTGTTCAGCCTGAGTGGGAATCTTGCGCCCTTCAGTAAGACTTCAGTTGGTTGAATGAAAGGTTTAGAGTACAGGTGAGAAGACCGATCTTCAACAGGTTCCAAAGGTGGAAAGTCTTTGTCATAAGAAGAAGCCATAAAACATGGTAATGGCTTTGATATCTCAGTAGGAGATATGATAGGCTCTGGTTTGTTAGAAATCAAACCCTCAGAACGTAAGATCTGAAGAGCTTCATCATAAATGGACAAAGGCTTTTTCTGTGGTTTATGTAGTCCAATCCAAGGACTATTGGGATCATCAGGGCGATGCTTCTTTAGTTGTGGTGTACAAGGAGGAGGAAGAGGTAGTTTGTTTCCTCTGCAAGGGCAAGATTTGTCACACATGTTGGGATCAACATCCCAGATAAAGTGTCAATTAATCTTGCTAACATAGGTAGCATGGCCAGAAGGTGCAAAACTATGTATAGGAATTGATGGGTCAGTGGGAACAGGACAAATCATTAAAGCCTGGAAAATGGGTGCTGAGGAAGGCTCCTTTTGAGGAGGTTTGTAGATGGTTTTGACAGTACCATCTGATTGTGGAAGATTGACAGCTTCAGTGGTCAAGATTGGTTGATCATCCTGGAATAATTTTTCATAACTAGTAATCCATTCCAATGGCATGATCTGGATGAGCTGGTCTCGGGATAATTGTTTAGGAATTTGGAGAATGGTGAGAACATCTCATTCTCTTTCAGCAATAATCATAACAGTATCACCGGAGTGTCCGGGGATAGGGAGATCAAGGGCATGATCTTGAAGCCTGTAGGCAATCTGGTGATGTAGGGTGGCAGCGTAAGAAGAAGCTACCATGGGAGCACCACTTAGTTGAAGTTGAACCTTAAGACATTTGGACAGATTGTTATCCCTTAAAGGGATATTGAAGTTGGGTCTAAATACGAAAGAGATATTGCCAGCATGTAAAGAAGTCAAACATGTACCAATGACAGCATGTTCGTATTTGGTGTAAATGGTGTTAAGCAAAGCAAGCTTAGCCACCACTGGAAGACCTTTCCTACCATGGAGGGTAAGGATAAGACGGATAGCACCAAAATGAAGGTGGGTGTATCCTTCAGAGATCCACTGATCAATGAGTGGTTGAGGAATCTCTATATCCATGTATTGTTCAATAGTAGAGGAAGGGATCAAGCAGCTATTTATGGCAGATGCTTGAATATATTCTTTTGGTGGAGAAGGTGTGTGAGAAATGAGCATTTTCATTTTTCTGGAAAAGGTATTTGTTTTGGTGAAAACATGGTAAGGATTGAGCAGAGGAAGATTGGTTTCAGAGATTTGGAAATTTTCTGGAAGATAGCTAAATTCTACCAGATTTTGGATTTTGTTGGAATGAGTTCTTTTTACAGAAGGAGGAAGAATCATAGAAGAAGAGAGTCTGTGAGGGGTAATAGTATTATCAGTAGAAACAGGAGTGTTTGAAGTGGAAGCCATAGTTGGAAGACAACCTTTGAGTATAATACTTACTAATACAATTAACTTAATACAGTCTTACTCCACAAAGGAGAATGCTAACACACAGAGAGAGTACGTGGCGTTGTTCAACCTGAGGTTACACCTACTACAATAGTGCAATTGTAGATCAGAGGCGTGATTAGCAGGTTTCTAGCCAATATACCTTACTGTATAAACCTACACAAGGCTCTGATACCATGAACTGGACCGGGAGCCCCACACCATAACCAACCTAAAGAGCATAGTTTCAGACTCTTCCCTTGAACGGCCTTTCCTCACGGCCTTGACGGGTACCAACCTTACTATGTTCAATACTTACTCATGGATGGGGACCGTAGTCAGGGATCGTAGCATCTGTTCTGATGTGCAGGATCCTCACTTGAGGCAAGCACAGAGCATACTTAGATCATGACAGACTGTATATCATTTTTTTGTATAGTAAAGTATTAACCCAAAGGTTAGAGAGAAAACTTAGAAGGCCATTGATAAAACACACTGATATTATTGATAGGGAAACTGACTCTGCCTGGAGAGTCTGATTACAACCATATTTATAGAAATGGGACATGATGGAGTGAGTACATGAGTGGAGACACGTGGTCCCAAAGCATAAAGGAAAAGTAAACAAACAGATTACTTGAGACAAAAGTAAACAGTTGAAAGATTAAAATGATTACAACAGGACAAACAACTTTTCTAAAAGGAAAACTTGATTGCAAAATGTCAAAGAGGCGGGGCCAGCCTGGTGGTGCACTATGGAGTGGACGAAATGTTGCAATTCTGATGGTCTTCATCGTCAGAATCAAGGGCCCCACAAATGGAACAAGGATAGAGGCCAGAACGATCTAAATCCATTGGGTCTTGTGAATCGTGAGAGGGATCAGAAGCTTGAGAAGATATAGTTGGCAGGTCATCATTCTGAAAAGGATGCCAGCTCAAGATTCTATTGCGAGGGACCTCAGAAAGAATGAATAATTCATCAGTGATGACATTATTGATGTCACAAATATGGTTGAGCAAGAAAATTTGTCTGGATGGATAGAGATCATTAAAATTGAACAGTGTGTCCCATTGATATTCTTGATTGTGGGACCAGACCATGTGTCGTGAGGAATTTCCAAAATAGGGTCGATGAATAATCCAAATACAGGTGACTTCTCTGGCCATGTCAGGGGAGAGTTTCCATAAGTTGTAGTGTCCCATAAGGCGGGTGAGTTCATGACGCCACCTAGGCAAAGGAGCATACCATTGGAGGAATGTCCACAGGTGGGAACTCTGAAAAGTAGGATTATTAAGGTGTCCATAAAGAGCCTGAAGAGGAAAAGATATAACAACATGATGGAGGATAGCAAAACACCAAAGGAACCATAAAGTATCTACAGAGAATTGAGAGAAAGACCGTTCAAGGGAAGAGTCCGAAACTATACTCTTTAGGTTGGTTATGGTGTGGGGCTCTAAGTATAAATTTGACCATTTTTTACTATTTGACTATGTTGACTATAGGTAAATTTTCTCTCTTTTTTTTTGTATCACATTTAACCGTTAAAAATATGGTTATATGGAGCAATGGATGGGATTTTGAAACATTAAAGACCAAACAGGGTAATGCATTTACACTTGAAAATTGATATTTTACTATAACTTAGGGGCCATAATGAAACTCTCTTTATAGATAATGTATGATAGTATACACATATTTTATCTTGTATGATTGTGCATATTCTTCTACATTTTTATTTTTGATATGGAAAGAGGCTTCACAACCTTAACAAACTACATTAATCATTCGAGGCCAAGATACCCCCACCACATCACAAAATAAGAGATCATACTAGTCAATAGGAACCTGATCATAGAAATGTACACCCTGATGAAGCTGGTAAGCATAGTTGGCAAGCCAATCAGCACACTTGTTAGCCTCCCTAAAAATGTGATTCAGGTGCACCACCCAATCCTTTTCAACGAGAATACCTATCGCAGCAATAATAAGATCATGCATTAACGTAAAAAAAGATCTCCCTTCGATCGTATCAAAAACCAATTTAGAGTCACACTCTACTAGAACCTTCCGTTCACCCATATCCCAAACCATCCCAAACCATTTGCAGCTCTGTATAAATTCTCCAAGCCTTTGCCTAATAGATTGAGCAGCATCCTAGATTTTGTGCAAAACCTCTCTCCCAAGTCCCTGTTTCATCTCTAATCAAACCAGCTGCAATAGCTAAACCAAACTCCATCTTCAGTAACCTATCAGTATTCAGCTTCACCCATACCTATTTAGGAGGCTTTTAACAAATCAGCTCCTCTTGTTTCTATTTACTATCTATCCATCTACACTGCTCCTCTGCTTGATGGTAATCACGAGCCACACGAATGATCCAATCAGCTATGTTGGGAACCGTAAAATATTTTCCTTTGAAAACAAAATCATTACGCCACTTCCAGAGGAATCACACTGCCACCCAAAATATTTGCTTCCATTCCAAAGGGCGTATTAATGCCTGCTATTGACATTTTCATGCTCAGCTATTATTGCAAAGGATGATGAAAGAAAACCCTCTAAAATTTCGGCTCCACTAGATAGTACCAGATATGTTTGGCAAAAAGCAATCCCGAAAAACATGAAGTTCTGATTCCACGGCTTGAGAACAATGACAACAAACTACACTCATGGTCATCTTTCATTTGGCTCTCATCTCATTTGTGAGAAGTTTCTCACTAGTAACAAGCCAAGCAAACGTTCTGATTTGCTGAGGGACAGCAAGCTTCCATAATCTCTTCCACAAACTAGTAGCTTTATTCTTAATTTCTCTGCTTGTTAGCAAATAATCACTCTTAACACTAAACTGACCCAACCCTTCAAAAGACTAACTCCTACGATCCGCTCCCATGCTCGGCTTAGAATGGAAAGTAGACACGATTTTCAAACTAACATGAACGGGGATTAGCTCTTGAAACTCCCCCACTTCCAAATGTAATCAGAGTCCACATAAGAAGCCAGTGTTCATTCCACCTTTTCGTGCGCTAGCAAAACTCTTAGATGATTTGTTAGAGGGTCTACTCCATCAATCCAAGAATCCAACCAGAATCTAATTACATTGGCATTACTAATTCTCCACACCGTTCCTTTTTGGCCCCAAGGACAAACAGAACAAATACTTTTCCAAGTATCCGAATGATGCTCCTTTGCTTTAAAATCACACATCTCTGAATTCATATTACCATACTTACCTTTAAGGACTCTAACTCACAATTCATTTGGTTTGGTCCATACACTCCATGCGCGTTTCATCAGGCAGGCTTCATTCATCGCCTGCATACTGTGCAGGCCAAGACCTCCTTGATCTTTCAAAATGCATATAGTTTTCCAATTAATCAAATAAGGTTACCTATTATCAACAGAGGAACCCCAAACAAAATTCCTCACCTTTTTGTCTATCTCAGCGTAGAGCATTTTTGGAAGTCTAATGGTTTGCATGGCAAACAATGGAATTGTATCGATGATAGCTTTGGTGAGAGTGATTCTCCCAGCGAGAGACAACTGATCCACCTTCCACTCCGACAACTTTTTATCAATTTTCACCATGAGAGAATTGTACGTAGTTTTTGAGATTCTACCATGCAGCAAAGACATCCCCAAATAAACCCCCAAATTTTCTGTTTTAGCAAAACCTAATCTCTGGCTAAAATACTCACCACCGTATCATTCAAAACATTCTTAGAAAAATAGACAAGAGTTTTATTAGCACTAATCTCTTGACCCGAAGCAACACAAAAGGAATGTAAGCAATCTTTAATAACATTTGCTTGTTGCACCAAAGCTTTAGCAAAAGGAAAAATGTCATCAGTAAAGCACAAGTGAGATAACGGAGGACCTCTACCAAGAAAAATTGGTTTCCAACTCTTATTTTGCACCAAACTGGCAATTCTTTGCAATAATCGTTCTTCCGTTCCAAGCAAAGCACAAAAATAAAGGGGAAAGATGATCACCTTGTTTCACCCTCACATAGGATGGAAGGAGATTGTTGTTTATACATTCCAAAGAACTTGCATTGTCGAACTAGTTATGCAATCTATAATAAGTTTAATTAAATGATTAGGGAGACCAATATCCAACAAAGTTTCATGAATGAAGCTCCACCGTAGTTTGTCATAAGCCTTTACTAGATCGAGTTTTATTGCCATGTACCCCTTCCTCCCTTGCTTTATTCTCATAGAATGTATCACCTCTTGGGCAATAATAATGTTGCTAAAAATTTGTCTGCCTGGAACAGAGCTCGTTTGCGTAGGATTCACCAAGTATGACATTACTTTTTTCAATTTGTGGACCACCATCCTGGTAACAATTTTGAATAACACATTGCAAATGCCAATGGGACGAAATTAACTTATATGTTCAGGACTAGAAATCTTGGAGATAAGATATATAAAGGTTTGATTAATACAAGCACAAGTAGCCTTACCCAAAAATACATCCTTGATAAAACCATATACTACCCCTTTAACATTTCCCCATTGTTTCTGATAGAAACCTACTTGAAGTCCAACTAGACCATGAGCTTTCGTTCCACCCATACTAAACAAAGCCTCCCTAGTCTCTCCTTTGGAAACTGTTTCTTCTAAAAAAACCAGTTGAGCTCGATTCAAGGTCAGGAAATAACCAGTAAAATAGGGGGTCACAGTATTCGTATTATCTGAAAAGAGGGATAGAAAATACTCTCTAGCCATAATTTTTAATTGATTAGGATCATCCACCATTTTTCCTTCATTATCCTTTAATTTCATAATCTTATTGTGTTGTCTACGGATGATACTTGAAGTATGAAAATAGCGAGTGTTTCTATCACTATAATACAACCAATTATTCCTGGCCTTCCGAAATCATAACAATTCCTCCTGGAAGAGGACTTGATTTTATTCCACTCTCAACTTCGATTCTAAGTCTTCCAGCCTTTGTGAATGTCTTTTGCCAAGAGCTATCTGGACCCCATTCAATCTAGCTAACAATTTTTCTTTCTAATGAAAATATTACCAAAAACCTCTCTATTCCATATTGTTAGCCCCTTGGTAAAACCTATAATTTAATCATTCACTAGCCCATTTCTCCTCCGGTGTTGCTTCACAACCTTTTCAAATGAATCACTGTAACTCTTGTGAATTTGCCTCTTTGGACTCTACTTGTATTAACGTCTATTTTAATCCTTCTACCCACCCTATTTCCCAAATAATCCAGTATTATTTTGTTGTAATATTGAACCGGCATTTCTGGGAAACGAATCGAAGCCACCACATTAGATATGGTTGTTTCGAAGGGACTGAAATCCGATTCCCATGACTGAACTATTAGATAACATCTCATGATCATCCACAGCCCATCCGTTAGAGCATGTTCGTAGTCTTGCTCTTTGATAAACTTCACTGGAAAATAGTTATTGTCTAGATCAATAACTGTACAGTGTTTTGCAGGATGCCATAGTGCATGAAGACGTTCACAGAGTGTCTTATAACCAATGTTTCTTCCATACAACTTCACAATCACTGACTTCATCCATGGCATCACAATCATCTCCTTTAGTTTTCCAGATAATGAAATAGCAGGAAAGACATCTTTCTTCCCAATAACTTAGTCAGCAGGGTCCCAGTTACGTTGAGATCGAATATTAAAATCACTCTCCTTCCCGGATGACTCCTCGTCGGATTCCGATTCTGTTTCCGACATGTCCTCCAATTCCGAACCCTTTATAAATGCATCGCTAAAGGACACCGGTTGCCCCGTGTCCCTTTCCTTCCCATCGGCATCTTCTTCCGCTGCATCCTATCCTTTCCTGTTGCCTCTTCTGAAGACTTTCGCCATTGGTCCTCTCATGCTCTAAGACAACAAATACCATTCTTGTTGTGTACATTTTATAAGTACAAATAAGGAGTCATCTTAAAGACATGAAAGTAAATAGTAAATATTGATTGATCTCATTGTTATAGGAGTTATTTTCAAATTAAGTAAATATCTAAATTATATAAATAATGATTGTGTAATAATTGATCTCATAGATATAAAGAGTTATTACTCATTTTTATTAATCCTCGATTTTAAAATAATGAATAATGTGAGATTTTTCAAAAATTTTATTCAAATTTATGTTCAAATGATGTTATATGTGAGTTGTCACAATCTTATTAATTATCACATCATCTCATGATTCATAAAGTCTTGATAACTCACATATCACATCATTTAAAAATAAATTTAGATAATTTTTTAGAAGTTTAATGTTACTTTAATATTGTTATGGGTATTTTTAGGTTACTTAAATGAGCTGGTAAAAGTTCAGCACTGTTGATAGAAGTCCAAAATAGATAAAAGCCCAAGGCTTTTCAAGAAGAAGAGGTTATACATTTGGCTAAGGCACAGCTTATCAGACCCTATAGGTCAAGTTTGACAAACGTACAGGCCACCCAAGAATATAGCTTATCAGTTATATAGATCATTAGATATGCAGCTCGCCAGTCGTCCAGCTCGCAGACTCAAACCACAAGATCAATTCACAGAAACAAAACTCAGTCAGACTTCAGACATTCCAGCTCGTTGAAACGAGCTCTTAACTACAACAGCTCGTAAGTAGCTAGTCAACTACAGTCAGAACCACCAAGTCAATCACAGCTTAAAACGTACCGTATACACCAACACTATCAGAGATTACAGCCTGGATTACAAAGATTTTATCTAGCTCACTTGGGTTAACCATTTGGATTAGTTGTCTAAATAACTTGCTTTGATAGTTGTCAGACGCATTTAATGCAACTAAGGTGTATTAAATGCTAAATCAGACATATTAAATATAATTCGGAAACATTAAATATAAATATCATTATATTTTAACTTATTAGACGCTACTGTAGCATCTCCCATCCTATAAATATGGGAGTATCCTCATTGTAAAAGAAGAAAGAGCAATTATTCACGACACATAACATAATAGTGAGAGAACAGTGGATGTAAGCAAAATTTGGACCGAACCACTCTAAAAATTATGTTGTCTTGTGTTCTTCCTCTACCCTCTCCTTTGCTCTTTAAATGGTTATTGCACCGTCTCCAACATCATCTGTAGTTTGGGCCTATACGAATCTCGTCGGTTAAATCCATACGTCAACAAATATAATATATATTTGTATCCCCCAAAATCGAATATCTATTTGGAAAAAATATATGCATATATTTTGTGATGTTCATTACCATAGCAGGTTATGAGCCATATGTGCGACAAAGTCTAAGTGGGCTTATCGAAATGACAAATGTGTCTGTTGTTACCAATGAAAACCTTATCTGCAATACTAACTTGCCCCTTTTCACTTCTGGCCTCTCATAAATCTTCTCGTGCACCCTACTCACAAGTCTAGAGTCTACAAGAGGTCTCTTGACTTAAAAATAACCATATCATTCCAAGAAAAAAATATATATATATATATATATACTTAGCCACGTCATCTCAAATTCCCAATCAATACGCCTTCAGCATTATTCATAAATCTTTAAAAAGAAATATTACACCCTCTGTTACGTGCAAGTGTCAGGCGGATTGTTCTGTCAATCAGATATTATTACAACTATCCAATGACCCAAGTTTGGTCAAATCCAGTCGAAAATTATAAAATCAACACAGCAACAATTTCTGTTTTCACGTGAATCAAATCTACATGCGCCGTATTATCATACTACGTGCATTTGTGCTTTGCCGCGTTACACTGTATCTTTATGCGTCAGTCCTTTTCCTTTTTCTAATTTACAAAAACAAACACTAATTTGAAATATCCAAAGTTTATTTCAAACATTCAAATTTATAAAAATAAATTACATGATATTAAATTATTAAAATTCTATTAATTATCATATTATTTTATTATTTTTAATATTTTAATAATTTATATATTATATTATCTAGATATAAATTTTGATAAAATTTTTTAAAAATCTAACAATAAACTTATTAAAAAGAATAATACTAAATTTGTTAAATATTTTCTTATATTAATATCCAAATGATATGGTATATAAATTATGAAGATATTATAAATCATGTGATAGTATTATAAATAATAAGATCTTAATAACTTATATATCATATTATTTAAATGTAAATTTAAATAAAATATTTAAAAAATTTAGTATTACCCTATTAATTAAAAAGACCTATAAAAATGAAAATAAGGCGGAATCAACCATTTTTATATTAAAAATGAAATTAAGAAATGTTATTTTTTATTTTCCACGAATAATCTATCTAGTAGGAACATACAGACGGCCGTTTAGGCCACTGTCGAACCCAACCCACCGACATTGAACCCCTTTAACCGATGATAATACAGGAGCTAACGGAACGGCGGCTGGCAATATTGGATTAGTGGTCCGTTTGTAGGGACCAAACCACTTGTTTTGCATGTAACGGTTTTTCCTCCACGGAGGAAGAGTGAGGCCCCTCGTTTTCAGGGATTTTTTGGCGGCCTCGCTCGTTGCTTTCACCATCCTCTTCAGCTCCTCACTCTTACCTACAAATACTCTCGGCAGCCACTCTATTATTCTCTTATATTCGCTCGTCGGTCTCGCGATCTCGAACTCCGACGCGAAATCAAGATCTATGAAATACCTGTTTTGTGCGGACTGGACGACGTCGATGAACTCGTAGCTGCCGGCGTTGAGTCCTCCTGATGAATTCCATTTTGTCTTGCAGATCGCCGCATTGTGTCCTAGCTCCCGAAGAAAGCTCATCACTTTCCGCCTCAAAACGCTTTTTTGTTGCCTCAGACAAGAAAACAGTTCCAGTGCTTTCGAGACATGTGATGAAAGTAAGTTCTTGTACAAATCCACATTGCTGTTAGCTGTTGTTCTTCTATGGATGTGTTCTTCGATCGTGTCACTCGAATAATCGGCGACTGAGTCGACTCGGTCCGAATCGGAATCGTAACCCGACGGCTGATCATGTAATTGATCATGCTCCAGGAAGTCATGTACGAGTTCCGATAAGCAGGGACAGTCGTCGGCGGTGGCAGAATGGTCGCTTCCGCTGCTGACGTAACTGAGTTGATTGCCGCCGACAAGTTGAGCCTTGACCTTGTCGTTGAGTGGGTCAGTGACTCGTTTGGCTCTCACAAAACCTTGTTGCATTCTCTGAAACTCGAAACGATGCTCCTGGATTAAGAGATATGGAAAAACAAAGGAATATGTGAGAGAGTTATAAAGAAAAGGGATTCGTAAAGAAATGGTTAGGGGAATTTGCTTTCGAATATTCGTTTGGAAGTGTTGTGATTAGTTGTGCGTTTGATCTTGATTTTAAATAAAGAAGAAGACTGGCTTTTGGAAGAGCATATACCGGATAGTATCCGAGTGAGGGTGTACATGTGGCAGCATATCCAACGGCACCTCTGCCTTTATTCCAATCTTGCAGATTGTGACGTCGACTGATATGAATAGTTGTTAGGACTTAGGATTATAAGTGGGGGATAGCGGATGGGGCTGTTTCCTTAGCGAGGGGCACTTGGATAAATGATAATGGAGTCATGGGAAGTAGGTGGGGCCCCCTCCCCGTCCCGTTCTGAATCTAAGAGCCTAACAGCCTGACTCTTCACGCCAGCTAAAGGCCGAGAGGCCAGAGCGAGACTTGCGTGGGATTTATCATTTGATCATTTCTTCACTTGGATCACCATCCAACCTTAATTATCAAATAATTCTCTTCCTGCTTTTTCAATTTTTGGATTGTAGCTAACTTCAACAAGTTGTGATCTTCTTCCTTTTTTCTTTTTTTTTTTTAATTTTTTATGATCTTATAATATATTAGTAAAAAATTAATCTATAGTTAAAATTATTATATTTTCTCTATTTCATGCTCTTATATAAAATCAAGATAAGAAAAATTAATAAGAAAGAATCCTTACTCAACTTTAACATATTCAATTTTTTTTTTATAATTTATTTAATTATAAATACTTAATTCTAATAAGTTCGTTTCATCTAAACATTTTTTATGCTTTCGTAAGCCATACTTCTTTTTTCTTTTTAAAATTGACATTAAATCAAATGAGTTAGAAATGATCTATCAGTATATATTGAAATTAATTTTTATTTATACCGTAAAAATTCTACTTTCAAAATTGAGGGATTTTATATAAAAATTTGTAAAATAAATTTAATATGACTTGAAACCTCATCATTAAGGTGAATAGATAAATACATAACTGTATATTCTAGAAAGGATGTATAGTAAATTAATGTTCTTATTGCATAAAACATCAGCATTACAATTTGTGTAGCCTTTTTCTAGACTTTATAACCTATTTTCCAAAGAACTTCCACATATATTTTAAAATAAATAATGTCAGGACAAAGAGAGCGATGTAGTAGTTGGCACACTCTTTGGTTCATCGGAACTATTGTTGTGCAAAATCGCAAGTGAACGAGCCGAACAAGTAATAAAGTAGTGAGAAAAGTATCGTCCCATGAGGATTGTTGTTAATTAATGCCCAAAATTAAAATAACTCAACTTTTATTTGGCAGATGAAATTTGAGTAAATGAGTTGATAACTATGATTAAATTTAATTGCAATTGAAAATAAATGAAAATTAATTCAATGAATAAAAACTCTAAGATTATGATTTCACCATAACAAATCTGTTCCTCCCCTTTGTTCTTTTTAACAAAAATTAATTATCCAGTTGCTAGTCGAGATTCCCTGAATTATTCACATAGCCCCTCCCGAGGTCTAAGGAAAATACCCTATAAAGATTAACTGCTATGTTCCCATGCAAGTCAAAACATTAAAGGATTCATTAAGATTTATGGATCTCTTTTATAGACTACACAAACCATGCAGGTATATTCCTATCCTACATGTAATTTATGACATTAAATACAATGAACTAGACACATAAATCAGCTTCCGCTATCATTATGATTAACAATTCAACTAAATAGTGGTCAATTATTTAGAAGCATTATGAACAATATTAAATGCATCAACCATGATAGAAAATCATTAATTGAATTGAACAAAGGTTTGGAACATCAAAGTTAGGCTACATCATAACCTTAGAAAACAGATCTACTCCATAATAGAATTTACAAAAACTAGAAAATTAAACATAACAAGAGATAGGAAAACTTAGTGGATTGAAGCTTCACCGTAGAATTTCTTCCTCTGCTTTGCTCCTCCTCTCCAAGCTCTCTCTCTCTTTCTCTAAACTACTTATTGTTTTGGTTTGTGATGGAATGCTTAGAATGGTGATTCTAAGGCCTATTTATAGGCCAAATTCACCTCCAATTACATCATCGATTGCATCATCGTTTCTTGATTTTCCACCATTTTGCATCATCGCTTGCATCATCTTTCACCTACCCCATTCAAAGTCAACTTTCAAATTGCATCATTGCTTACATCATCGTTCACCTACCCCATTCAAGTCAACTTCTATTACATCATTGCTTACATCATAATTTTGATTACATCGTTTCTTACATCAGCATGACATAATATTTCTTTCTAGAATACCCTATCTTTAAACCGCGATAATTTCTTTATGTGATCTCCGACTCGAGTAATTCTTGAGGCGATGAACTTGCTGGGAATGATATTCATTTTGTAGCGATGATCTTGTCTTGAACAATATTACTTGGTGGGGTCCACATGCGCATTTTTAACCAATTTTATTCTGAAAATAAAAATAAAAGAAATATGAAATAATTTACTTAATAATAATAAAAATATTAAGAACTAAGCAAGAATTCAAATTTAAAAAGATAAAATAACTCTATAAATATAAAGTTATCACACCCCCAAACTTAAGATTTTGCTTGTCCTCAAGTAAAACTAAAACTAACAATCTAAGCTAAAACCACAAAAATTAAATCACAATCCATTTTCGTAGGTAAACACGATGGCATTGAGCATATGCCACAAGCCTTTAAACCCCTAGGTGTCCCTAGTAGGAGGAGTTGTCTCCTGAGGGTTTACCAGCAACGATACCCACAAACGTTAAAAGATTCCACCCATAACTTATCAATATCTCACTAAGTACAACTTAACAGAAATCTCATACATGCATGATCTTGTATCAGGACTAAGGATAAGTCACTAATGATCTAAAACAGAATCATCAACAATCTTACACCACTCTCAGAGCAATTTCATTTCAAAACATCATATTCACATGTCATGGACTTATTTCGTTTCGATTCTAATCCTCACAAGATATCTCTCATAACCCTCATGAATCCTACAGCAAACACTCATGCAATCATATGTGATAGAGGTTATGTAAAGGCATAGCAAGCGTCATTTACATCACATATGAATATAGACGTTTAAAAGAACCGCACTTTTAAGTGAATAGATCTCATGATTGGAATCGAATACTAAGAACGTAGATAGAGCATGATGACAGACTTCAACTCTCAAATTGGACTTCATTTTGAAGATCAATAGGCTTTATTAAAGATTGTATTTGGGCTATGGTTAATTGACATGTAAGAAATTTTAAGGTACAGGTTCAACAAGAACATATGATCATACCAAAGTACTTCATTTATTCTCCTTAATTCATCACAACTTCTCTTTTTCTTTTCTTTTTTTTTTTTAGAAACACATTGTGTAAATGTTAACACTTCAATTCCCTTCTCCTCTTTTACTTCATCGCATGATCCCAAATTTCATAAGGTATGACTAAATTTAAAGGCTCAATAGGGTCATTTAATAAAGGTAAACAGAGAAAAATATTTAAAGTGTTTGGTTTCAAAGGTTTTATGATGTGTCTCAATTTAAAGTAGGAAAGTAGGCTTTTGTAGAGTTGAACTAACCTATATTACTTCTAAGAAGTCGATCCAATTTTCAAATCAAAGCAACTCATGTTATCTACAATAATGATTTGTTCTTCAGTATTCAATGCAAAACCTATAGAGATCATCTATTAAGAACAAAGTGAAGAGTGTTTAAGAGTAGAAACAAATAAATCTCTCAAAATGAAACGTTTAAAATGCTCAAATCCTCACCAAGGGTAATCTCCACTAATAGTCCACAATTCATGTAAACATGATATTTATCCACTCAATTAACTAAAATCATGACATTCAAAAGTCTCAAATCATGCAAAGATGTTCATGACTATTCCTTAGTAAAGATATTCAACCAAAAACATGCATTAAAACTCCATTAATAAACACAAAGTAGTTAGTCGATTTGTTAGGGCAGAAAGAAAAAATAATAAAACAAATAATGAAAATCTTTTTGCATTTTTTTTTTTTTTTTGAAATGAAAACAAAGATGCATCTCAAGAGCACAAAAGTACTCCTTACTCTGCCATCTTTTAGTTTCAACTCGGACCAGTTTTTGAATCTTATGGTTTTAATAATAGCAAATTCTACTCCCAAACTTATTTGAGACAGTGTCCCCAATGTCTAGTAAGATAAAAAGAAGAAAAACTCAAATGGAAATGCTATTAATAAAACCATAGGATAAGAAAGTTACAACCGGAGAGTAAGATCCAGTGCACGCTTCTTGTTACCGCTTGATTCAGGAGTCCAAACCACCTGTGACATGATTGGATCAACTTCGGGTACAAAGTCTTGCAGTTGGTCAATTAGTTCATCAGCACTGGAAGCTGAGACTAGAATACGCCGGTTTGCTTGAGTCATAAAACCCTGTTCCACAGCATGATCAAGAAAAGCCAATAAACCATCATAAAAACCGTTAGTGTTAAGCAAACCTAATGGCTTTTTATGAATGTTGTAATGGACCCAGGACGCAATGTTGAAGATTTCTTCAAATGTTTCCAAACCACCAGGTAACGCGATAAAGGCATCAGCATTGAGTAACATGTACGCCATTTGTCCGTGTATGCTCGTGACCTGAAACTCATTACCTATACTCGTACCGATGATATCTTTCCTTTCAGCCAAAGGCTTTATTGCGACACTGATGGTTTGCCTACCTCCAACAGTTGCAGTTACCGCGACAGAACCCCTCAGTCCTAAACTGCCTCCTCCATACACCAAATCTATGTTTCGGGTAACTAAAGCCGTACCAAGCTCAGCAGCTGCCTTTGAATATTGTGGACTCATACCAGACTTTGGGCTACAAAAAACACAGATGTTTTTGAATTTACTACTCGAGGACTCTGCCATTTTTTTTTTCATAGAAAACGAATTATTTGTTATCAGTCATAAATGCTTATTTAAAGAATATGAAAGAGTAAAAGAACAGTTTTACGATGCTAAACAGTATTGGTCAGAGGGAAAAGCAAACGTTAAGTGTAAAAATGTCAAAAAGAAAGCATGTTCAAAAAAAAATTAAAACAAGCCGCTACAAATACAAAATTCAAAAAGTTCGGCGACGAAACGTCAAAAAGTAAACACAAACATCGAAAAAGTAAACACAAACGTCAAAAAGTAAACACAGACATCGAAAAATTTTGAAAAGAGCTGCTAAAAATACAAATGTTCGGTGTTGAAACGTCAAAAGTAAACACACTTATCAAGAAAGCTTGAAACGACCTAAAAATCCAAAAGGACAGGTAAGGAAAAGTAAACACAATTATCAAAAAATTTGAAACAGACTGCTAAACAAAAGAAAAAAATGATGCTACAGTAGTTGTGATTGTGGCTCACATCTTCCTCTGGTTTTACGTCCAGAAACGGCTTAAACAACTTCTATGAGTTGAGGATTGGCTTCCCATCCAGTTTTCTTATAAACTGGCAAACAGGGTCTTTTACAGTCAGATTCCCAAGACTATAATGCTGTTTCTCTTTACTGAATAACTCCCATAAATCTAAAAGAATACGTTAAACTTTCCCACAAGGATGCGTCTCAAGAGTCTCACGGATGTTATCCAGAGACTCCTTACTCAGTCCATCCTTTATGCATTTGATTTTATCTTCTCGATTTATGGATAAATATCCAAGATTTTTACAGCTTGTGTCGCAGTTACATCTCGCACACTTATGACAGACTTCCATTCTCTTAGCTCTCCTCTTCTTTGAGTAAGAACTTCTTCCTAATCCTGGTAAACGTTTAATTAATGAATCATTCAACTCACCTGCTAAACGTACCTTAGCTTCGATGATCCACCGAATATGCTCTGGAAGACCTAAAGATGTTAGTGCCCTCATTCTTTCGAGTCTACACTTGTAAATCTTTCTGAGTACATCTTGGGGTAGAGTAGGGAAATGATTTTTCAGTGCTGCAAGACTTGTCTCCATCTCTGAAAGAGAAAGAAAAATTATCCAAGAAAAAAAACAAAAACACACAAAGAATACAATAACACACAATAACACACAAACAGAGAAAAACTAGCTAAAAAGAGAAAAACTTGGGTTGCCTCCCAAAAAGCGCTTAATTTATAGTCGTTAGCTTGACTGTTGAGAACCGCCTTAAGTTGGGTTTGAAAGCGCGATAGTGGATTTCTGTTGAGGCTCTCCACCATCCATGTAAACTTTGAGTCGTTGTCCATTGACTTTAAATCGACGATCTGCACTTTGAATTTCAACAGTACCATGTGGAAAAACTTGAATAACAGTGAAAGGCCCAGACCATCTAGAGCGTAGCTTACCTGGAAACAAACGTAATCGTGAATTAAACAAAAGAACCTTCTGTCCTGGAGTGAAATCCTTGTTTAAGATCCGTTGATCATGCCACTTTTTGGTGCGTTCTTTATACAGCTTAGCATTTTCATATGCACCATGACGAAGTTCATCCATCTCATTGAGTTGCAATCTTCGCAGAGCTCCTGATGCTCCTATGTCGAAATTCAACTTTTTGATAGCCCAGTATGCACGATGCTCTAGTTCAACGGGTAAGTGACATGCTTTTCCGAATACCAACTTGTATGGAGACATCCCAATCGGTGTTTTGAATGCTGTTCTATAGGCCCATAATGCATCATCAAGCTTTTTCGACCAGTCTTTTCGAGATGCACTTACCGTCTTTTCCAAAATCCATTTCAGTTCTCGATTTGAGATTTCAGCTTGTCCATTGGTTTGCGGGTGGTATGCTATAGCAACTTTGTGTTTGACTCCATATTTGGCTAGAAGAGTATCAAAATACCTATTGCAAAAATGCTTCCCTTCATCGCTGATGATTGCTCTAGGAGTTCCAAATCTGGTGAAGATATTTCTACGCAGAAAATTCACCACTACTTTGGAGTCATTGGTTGGTGCAGCAATGGCTTCAACCCATTTTTACACATAATCCATGGCCACCAGAATATAGAGATTCTTGAAAGATGGTGGAAATGGTCCCATGAAATCGATACCCCAAACATCGAACAACTCCACTTCCAAAATGTTGTTTAAAGGCATCTCATGCCTTCGTGAAATGTTACCTGTGCGCTGGCACTGATCGCATGCAGCAACATATGCTTGAGCATCCTTAAAAATGGTGGGCCAATAGTATCCGGATTGGAAAATTTTGCCTGCAGTTCGATTAGCCCCAAAATGTCCACCATAATCAGAAGAATGACAATGGTGGAGAATATCTTGTGCTTCATCTTTTGAGATGCATCGTCGAAGGATCTGATCTGGACATAACTTGTACAGGAGCGGCTCATCCCAATAGTAATGTTTTACGTCTGCCAAGAATTTCTTCTTTTGCTGCCATGAAATGTCAGGTGGATAAACTTTGTGAGAAAGAAAATTAACAAAATCAGCATACCATGGAACATTGCTTGCATCCAGAACAAAGAGCTGTTCATCAGGGAAAGTCTCTTTAATGTCTATGTCAAGATCCTCCTTATCCCCTCGTTGCTCTAGTCTAGAAAGATAGTCGGCCACCACATTTTCACTTCCCTTCTTATCTCGAATCTCTAAATCAAACTCTTGTAACAGAAGGACCCATCGGATCAGGCGTGGTTTTGCATCTTTCTTCTCCAGAAGGTATTTGATGGCTGAGTGATCCGTGTATATAATGACTTTGGAACCGATCAAGTACGGTCGAAATTTGTCGAATGCGAAGACTACAGCTAGAAGCTCTTTCTCAGTGGTAGCATAATTGACCTGTGCATCAGTTAGTGTACGGCTAGCGTAATAAATGGTATGAAAAATCTTACCAATACGTTGTCCTAGCACAGCTCCAATGGCATAATCACTAGCATCACACATCAGCTCGAACGGCAAAGCCCAATCAGGTGCAATAACGACTGGGGCTGTCACAAGGGCCTTTTTCAGTATCTCAAATGCCTCTTTACATACATTATCGAAGTGGAATGAAACACCCTTCTCGAGTAAATTGCATAATGGCTTTGTGATCTTCGAGAAGTCCTTGATGAATCTTCTGTAAAACCCTGCATGCCCTAAGAAACTTTGAATTCCTTTGACAGATATTGGTGGTGGCAGCTTCTCAATTGCCTCAATCTTGGCTCTATCAACCTCGATGCCTTTAGCTGAAACTTTATGACCTAAGACAATCCCTTCTTGTACCATGAAATGGCATTTCTCCCAGTTAAGAATCAGATTTGTCTCTTCGCATCTTTTCAGTACTTGTGCTAAGTTATCCAAACAAGAATCAAATGATGAGCCAAATACTGAAAAATCATCCATAAATACCTCAATGAAGCGTTCCACCATATCTGAAAAAATTGACATCATACACCGTTGGAAGGTGGCGGGTGCATTGCATAGACCAAACGGCATTCTCCGAAACGCGAACGTTCCATATGGGCATGTGAATGTAGTCTTTTCTTGGTCCTCAGGTGCTATAGAAATCTGATTGTAACCAGAATAACCGTCTAGGAAACAGTAGTAAGGGTGACCTGCTAACCTGTCGAGCATTTGATCGATGAAGGGTAAAGGGAAATGATCTTTCCTGGTCGCCTTATTTAGTTTCCTATAGTCAATGCACACTCTCCATCCGGTTACTGTTCGTGTTGGAATCAGCTCATTGTTTTTATTGGTGACCACTGTCATGCCTCCTTTCTTTGGTATCACTTGCACCGGGCTTACCCATATGCTGTCCGAAATAGGATAAATGATACCTGCATCCAAAAGTTTAAGTACCTCTGCTCGGACAACCTCCTTCATGTTTGGATTTAAACGTCGTTGGTGCTCGATGGATGGCCGGTACTTATCCTCCATGAGAATTTTGTGTTGGCATATAGATGGGCTGATTCCTTTAATGTCTGCAATCGACCATCCAATAGCCATCTTGTGTTCTCGTAGTACTCTCAATAGCTTTTCCTCTTGTTCTCTACTTAGAGAAGATGAAATAATGACAGGTAGTGTAGATGAGGTACCTAAGAATGCGTACTTGAGATGAACTGGCAGTGGCTTGAGCTCCAACTCTGGTGGTTTTTCTGTTGATGGTACCGGTTGTCTCTTACTTGCTCCAAGCTCCTCGAAAGGTCGTCTGAAAAATATGGGAGATGAAGCTTCCAGTTGGTTAACACATTCTGTGATGTTTGGACTTTCTGAGTTTGGTGCTCCATGTAGGCAAGCTTCAAGTGGATCTTTTGGAGTGATGATTTGATGTACTTCTTTGATACATTCACCCACCATATCTACCCTCATACAGTTATCAACATCGTGTGGATGTTTGAGAGCTTTTAGCACATTGAAGGTTACCTCTTCATCTTGAACTCTGAGTATGAGTTGACCTTTCTGTACATCAATAAGGGTTCTCCCTGTTGCTAGGAATGGTCTACCCAAGATGATGGGTATTTCTTGATCTTCCTCCATGTCTAGCACAATGAAATCCGCAGGAAATATGAATTTATCTACTTTTACCAATACATCTTCTATAATTCCCCTTGGATATTTGATTGAACGATCAGCTAGCTGCAACGATACTGTAGTGGGTTTTGCTTCTCCAAAGCCGAGTTTCTTGAAAACGGAGAATGGCATTAGGTTGATGCTTGCACCGAGATCACATAATGCTTTATCAAAGAATGAATCACCAATGGTGCAAGGAATTGTAAAGCTCCCCGGATCTTTGAGTTTGGGTGGTAGCTTTTTTTGCAAGATTGCACTGCATTCTTCGGTCAAAGCTACCGTTTCATGTTCTTCCAGCTTCCTTTTATTTGAGAGGATTTCTTTCATGAACTTCACATAGCTGGGCATTTGTTCCAGAGCATCTGCAAAAGGAATATTAATTTGCAGCTTCTTAAAAACTTTCAGAAATTTAGAAAATTGTTTTTCTAATTTCTGTTTCTGAAATCTCTGAGGGAAGGGTAGTGGTGGTTTGTATGGTGGCGGATTGTCTGGGAACAACTTTGACTTTGGCTTCTCTGCTTCTTGTTGTTCAACCATCACTTCTTCTTCTTTCTCGTATGCTCTTTTGACAGGTTCTTTCAGCATTTTACCGTTTCGTAACGTGACAGCCTTCAGGTGCTCCCTAGGATTGGTCTCTGTGTTGCTTGGTAGGGATCCTTGAGGTCTTGCAGTCAACAAATTCGAGATTTGACCCATTTGTACCTCCAGATTTCGAATGGAAGCTGCTTGATTCTGGAGCGTGGTGTCTGTTCTCGTCATAAATTGAGTAGTGCTTACGGTGAGCTGAGCAAGTACTTCTTCAAGCGACGGTTTGTTGGCCTGCTGCTGTTGAGGTGGTGGCGGATATGACTGTCTGGGTTGATCATTGTTTTTCCATGAAAAGTTGGGATGGTTTCTCCATCCTGGATTATATGTGTTGGAGTACGGATTATTTTGCTGTCTGTTGCCCACAAAAAATGCTTGATCTGTCTGGTTTTCATCGCATTGTCCGTTGGAATGATCCCCTCCACAAAAATCACAGGATGCTGACTGAGTATGAATGGCATTAACTGTCAAGTTTCCAAGTTGCTTGGCTAATGTCTCGACCTGAGTGGAAAGCCTGGTTAACATATCATTTTCTTGTATTCCGAAAATTTTTTTAGGAACTGCTCTTTCTGATGGCCACTGATAGGCATTTGCAGCCATTTCTTCTAGTAAATCCCAAGCGGCTTGATGGGGTTTCCCCAAAAGTGCTCCACCTGTTGCGGCATCTACTAATGTTCTCGTGGAACTCCCCAAACCATTGTAGAATGTGTGTAACTGCAACCAGTCAGCAACTCCATGATGTGGGCACCGTCTTAGCAGATCCTTGAATCTTTCCCACGTTTCGTACAATGATTCTCCCTCAAGCTGTCTGAATGTGGCAATCTCGGTTCGCAGCTTTGCAGTCTTGGCTGGTGGAAAGAATTTGGCCAGAAATTTTTGTGCCAAGATGTCCCATGTAGTAATACTCCCTGATGGCAACGAGTTGAGCTAACTTTTAGCTTTATCTCGAAGGGAGAATGGAAATAATTTCAAACGGATGGCGTCATCAGTAACACCATTATGTTTGAACGTATCGCAGATTTCCAAAAAGTTGTCAATGTGGACATTTGCATCATCGTTCGGAGCCCCACTGAACTGATTGTTTTGTACCATCTGGATGATTGCTGGCTTAATCTCAAAGTTGTTAGCAGCAATAGTCGGTCGCCGTATCGCCGAAGTATTACCCACTGTGGGTAGAGCATAATCTCGTAATGCTCGAATTTCAGCATCTATTGGTACTATGTTTTGTGTGTTGTTGGGTCCTTCAGCCATATCCATGAGTGCAGTACTTACAGCCTTCCTTACTTCTTTCCGGTTCTTACGACAAGTTCTTTCAATTTCTGGGTCAAATGGTAAAACTTCGCCCCCAGACTTTCTCATACACCATAAAACTCACAAGTAATAAAGCAAATAAAATAAAAAAAATAAATAAATAAATAAATAAATGACCAAATTAAAAATTGAGTTACGTAGTATTAGTATTAATTGAAACAAACAATCCCCGGCAACGGCGCCAAAAACTTGTTGTGCAAAATCGCAAGTGAACGAGCCGAACAAGTAATAAAGTAGTGAGAGAAGTATCGTCCCACGAAGATTGTTGTTAATTAATGCCCAAAATTAAAATAACTCAACTTTTATTTGGTAGATGAAATTTGAGTAAATGAGTTGATAACTATGATTAAATTTAATTGCAATTAAAAATAAATGAAAATTAATTCAATGAATAAAAACTCTAAGATTATGATTTCACCATAACTAATCTGTTCCTCCCCTTTGTTCTTTTTAACAAAAATTAACTATCCAGTTGCTAGTCGAGATTCCCTGAATTATTCACATAGCCCCTCCCGAGGTCTAAGGAAAATACCCTATAAAGATTAACTGCTATGTTCCCATGCAAGTCAAAACATTAAAGGATTCATTAAGATTTATGGATCTCTTTTATAGACTACACAAACCATGCAGGTATATTCCTATCCTACATGTAATTTATGACATTAAATACAATGAACTAGACACATAAATCAGCTTCCGCTATCATTATGATTAACAATTCAACTAAATAGTGGCCAATTATTTAGAAGCATTATGAACAATATTAAATGCATCAACCATGATAGAAAATCATTAATTGAATTGAACAAAGGTTTGGAACATCAAAGTTAGGCTACATCATAACCTTAGAAAACAGATCTACTCCATAATAGAATTTACAAAAACTAGAAAATTAAACATAACAAGAGATAGGAAAACTTAATGGATTGAAGCTTCACCGTAGAATTTCTTCCTCTGCTTTGCTCCTCCTCTCCAAGCTCTCTCTCTCTTTCTCTAAACTACTTATTGTTTTGGTTTGTGATGGAATGCTTAGAATGGTGATTCTAAGGCCTATTTATAGGCCAAATTCACCTCCAATTACATCATCGATTGCATCATCGTTTCTTGATTTTCCACCATTTTGCATCATCGCTTGCATCATCTTTCACCTACCCCATTCAAAGTCAACTTTCAAATTGCATCATTGCTTACATCATCGTTCACCTACCCCATTCAAGTCAACTTCTATTACATCATTGCTTACATCATAATTTTGATTACATCGTTTCTTACATCAGCATGACATAATATTTCTTTCTAGAATACCCTATCTTTAAACCGCGATAATTTCTTTATGGGATCTCCGACTCGAGTAATTCTTGAGGCGATGAACTTGCTGGGAATGATATTCATTTTGTAGCGATGATCTTGTCTTGAACAATATTACTTGGTGGGGTCCACATGCGCATTTTTAACCAATTTTATTCTGAAAATAAAAATAAAAGAAATATGAAATAATTTACTTAATAATAATAAAAATATTAAGAACTAAGCAAGAATTCAAATTTAAAAAGATAAAATAACTCTATAAATATAAAGTTATCAACTATGAAGAATGAATTACTGGTATTTTTTTTTTTCTCTTTACCTGTGGTAATTTTTTGGCAGTGATATTTAAATAGATTTGACCCAAAAAAAAAAAAGATATCTCAATAATCTATTTACCAATTATCATTTGTTATTTGAACTGAACCCTTTTGAAGTTCAGTAGAACCCAGATCGGATAGCTTCCCAGTCCATGAAGAATAGACTAGGAGTGCTCCTGTAACTCAATTTCAAAGCATTTTCAACTTAAAAGACCGAAAAAAGAAAAATAGATATGATAATTATTGAGTTTCAAAACATGGGCGCATGCGTGATGGATTATGAAGAATTGATACGTGGCGGTCAAGGAGAAGTCCTTTTGTATCAAACAAAAAGGAAACCTGGCGAAAGTCGAGATACAGGATTGCATTTAGCTTTTTGCCTGTGCCCCAACCCCTCACTTTTTAAGTGACTCGGATTTTGAATCCAACCAAGGGCGTTAACCAAACGGGGCAAAGATGTTTTGGATTTCGGATCACTTCCCTTTTTTTTTTTTTTTTTTGAAATACAGGAAATTTTATTACGACTTTTCCAAACTTCCTAAAGACTACAACCCTAAAACTAACCAAATTTAGGGCTACTATATGACCATAATTATATCAGAGCTTGCCCTATCATAAGATTGAGTAAGAAAGAGCAGATGGAATACCAAATGATTTCTAGTCATGGAAATGGTAAGGCAATATTGTATTCGACCAACCACATATAATTAAATACACTTTAAAATAGAGAACAATAACATAACTAAAAATCAATAACACCCAAAATAACTCATATAAGACTTTCTCCAGAAACCCAAACGGCAACAGCAAAGACCATTATCTGGAGACAGGGCATGATACATCAAATGGGGAACTACCCCTACGACAATAAGATCTTATTCCAGAGCTTAAATAAATCATTCTTAAAACACCATGAGATCCTTGATTGCATCACCAATGTCAAGCTAAAGAACTCCAGGATCCATCACTATCTCGGACCAAGGAGACATGCAACTACTGATTTTCACCCCCATCTGAAAAATACACAAACAAAATCAGAACAGAACGAGTTTTCAAAGCCTGATCCAGTTGATACCAGTTATTAAATGGATCCAACTCTAAATACCTCGAACCAAAAAGACCTATGAAGAAAAAACCAAAAAGGGAAAAAAACTGTGAAGATCAGGAGAAAAGAGAAGCAAGAAGACGCTAAAAAACAACCTGGATCTAGCTGGGAAAAGCTTCTACGATACTTTCTCTCACTAAGGATGAGAGAACTTTCTCTCTCTGGATAGTGAGAGAGCCTTCAAGAAGACTGATCTTGTGTGAAGTGATCACTTCGTTTTTCACTTTAGATCAATTTGTTTTGGAATCCATGAGTCTATTTGGTATGCAAAATTGAATTAGATAACAAAATATGATAAGCTTAGGCAAACTTAGTCTTATAGTAAGAATTGTATTAAAAATTATATTGTCTCTCATTTGATATATATGAAATTGAACAAAATGTAATTGTGTTTTTTTAATTAAAAAAATAAAAAAATTGAAAGAGTTAAAGGTTTATTGAAATTTTTCAAGATCAACCATTACTTGTGCAGTTTGGATATCTATTCTCATGATTAAGAGACAACTACTTTTCCTGTTTAAAAACTATATTATCTTTTATTTGGAGTAATATGAAATTAATCAAATTATATTTGTGTTTGCTTTTATAGATTACACCAAATAAATTAAAGATCTATTGGGATTACCGAGATCAACCATTACTTGTACACCTAAAATATTTATTCCCATAGTTGGGAGATCAACCACTACTTGTACAGTTTAGATATTTACTCTCATAATTAAGAGATAATTACTTTCCCTGTTTAAAAACTATATTATCTTTTATTTGGAGTAATATGAAATTAATCAAATTATAGTTGTGTTTGTTTTTAAAGATTACACCAAACAAATCAAAGATTTGTTGGGATTATCGAGATCAACCACTACTTGAACAATCTAAATATTTATTCCCATAATTGAGAGACAATTACTTTCACTATAACCGTCCCCGTTATGAATCTAAGAGCCAAAGTGGGATTTATTATATCTTCACTTGGATTAACATCCAACCTTAATTATCAAATAATTCTCTTCCGGTGGACTGCTTTCGTTTTCAATTTTTGGATTGTATGTAGGGCTATGTCCAAATTTTTATTACCGAGCAAGCAAAATTGAGGAAATTGATGATGGTAGTAGGCTTAATATAAGAGTGAACACCTATATAACGGTGAATAGTTGTATTTTTCAATTTTTAGGACTTTACCAATCAAAATTAAAATTAGCTATTCATGCAAACATGAAACAATGTGTAGATGTGTTCTTTAAAAATCTGTCTAGTAGTTTTAAACTGATCAGAATATTAACTTGAACAATGTAATGTTTAGATAATGTACAAATGTAATGATGGAACATCAACCTATAAGTCTTTTGATTATGAGCACATATTTAAACTATGTTGCACTCTTATCTATATATTGGTTTTCGGTTTGAAATATCTAACATGAAATCAAACTGAAAACTTTTGGTTCTTGGAACAGGAATCAAAAGCAAACCTAAATGTTTAATGAGGTCGGTTAGGGATTTTACACCCCCCAACCCCGCCACCCCCGCCCCCTCCCCTTACTCAAGGGGCTGATAATTTCTCATTTTACAAACAATGAGATGGATGAAATTCCTTAAACGTGCACATAATTTCCAAGGATGTCACAAAATCCTTGGGTCATATCCTCATATGATGGTAGATTCTTGGAATGGTGATGGGGATCAAAATCAATACTCAAGTGCAAATTGAAATGGAGGAAAACACCTCCCATTGTCAACCGGCTGGTGCCACATGGGCATTGCAGTGTCCCTTGGGCCTATTAACAATATGTATAGACACATGGCTCGTGCTGCCACATAATGGAGAAATAAAATTGTGCTTCTGTTATCAGCTATAGCTTTAAGCATGTTGGAGGCGCATGATCCTAACATTTATAATGCTTTTTATTTGTGTGATAGTGGTTTTTACAAATGATATCCTAATTTTTATCACTGCCAACTATGGACTATTTTATTTTATTTTATAAAAAACTATGAACTATTTTAATGTTTTACAAGAAACTCTCAATTTTGATAATATTATGCTTCAGCCGTAAGACATCAAACTCAAAAGTGTAATGTTTATGTAACGCATCACTTAATGTGCAAAACTTGCCGTGTTGGATGCAGAGTTCTCATTTGAGGCCGGCCGACTATTTCAAGGGACCTCGGCCCCTTTTTTTTTTTTTTTATTTTTGAAAAGGGCCGTACGATATTAAACATTAGAAAAAGTTGAGCTTAGTAATTTGAGATGGATGCCTAGCGATGTCAAATGGGCCGGCTTGGGCAGGCCAGGCCCGAAATTTCGGAACCGAGTCCACATCGAATTCGGTTTTGGATTGCACCCAGTTATCCACAAGCAGACTGGGCCGGACTCAAAGCTAATATTATGAGTCAGGCCCAATTATTAGTCAACATGTTGAAAGGATCGGGCCAGATCAATTGCAAGCCCAAAAAACCAACCACCAAGTTACTGAATAGCCAGACTAGGCCGGACTAACACTTAAGTGGTGAATTTAGGCCCAATTCATTAGCCCACATGCTGAAAGGTCGGGCTGGACAGGTGCAAGCCCAAAAAGGGAATTCAGTAAGTTACCATCAGGCCAGACTGGGTCGGACTCTACACTTAAATTATGAAGTTAGGCCCAACTCATTAGCCCACATTTCAAAAGTTTCGGGCCGGATTAATGAAAGCCCAAACTAATTTGGGCCTTCTTCAAAAGAAGTTATTAAAAGTTTTGATGGTTGAGAGAATTATTCTCATAAACCCCAAGGAGACAACATGCAAAGAAGCGCTCAACAATCACGCCAAAATCAACTTTTTGTGAACCAATCAAACTGTTTTTTTTTTTTTAAAAAAAAAAAAATTTATATATTTTTTTATAAAAGTAATCACAACTAATACTTTAGTTTAAACCGTCAACCAATATTTTATTATCTTTTTTAAATTCAATATAAATAAAATATTAAATAATAAAAGAAGTATTTTATTGCCTCATATAAATTTAACACAGAAAAACTTAAATAACAAAATAATTATTTCATTATCTCTTACTAATTTAATGCAACAAAAACTTGATATGATTCTAAATACACAGTATTTTTAAAATGATGACTCTCTAACGTTAAAATGTCAAGAAAAATAAATCAAATTCATTCATTTTATTTAAATTAAATAAGAGAGAAAATTTATTTTAGAAAAAAACATGCAATTAATGAATTTGATTGATTTTCCTTAACCTTTTATAATTTTGAAGTCTTCATTTTCAAAGCACTATCTAAATACATACCAGAATATTGATTTACATTTGGAAGTTGTTGGATAGTATTGTTGATATATTACTTTTTGTACTATTTAATTCATGATTTCATTTAATTTTTCGTCTTAATCATTGAAGTTTTTTAAATATTAAAAATATTAAATAATAAATCACTATGATTTTCCTGTTTGGGACCGGATTAGGGCCGCACAATAAATCTTCCAATGTGCAGCCCACTTTCTGATTTTTGAATATTGGATTTATGTCAATTTGTGTCTTGCTACAGTAATGATCCAGGCTCAGGTTGGACTTGGATTGGGCTGGGTTGGTGCGACCCCTTTCGCACCTCTGGATGCCGACAAAAAAAAAAGTCCGGTCTGATTGTACTGCCCACTGCACCGCACCCACCACTCAATTGTGATAATACGTGAAAATTTTTTGGAATTTTAGTATTTCACTCAATCAATGACACGTGAACTTCGACGAATGTGCTCTTGGATGCCAGTATACTGGTAAACTTACACCCCACTTTCTTCCATATCATGGTTTAATAAGCACGCCTCACGTTCTCGTTAAAAATAAGATGAGATTTTCTCTCTATATATAGGTAATCTTTTTATCTATATGTGAATCGTTTTCTCTCATTCAGAAGTCTCTCCTCGAGCCACACGTTCAGTGTGTAATTCCACTTGATCTCGATTATTTTTTAAATAAATCCTAGTTATATAATGTAATTATAAAAAAAAAAAAAAAAAAAGTTGAACAAACGTGGAGATCATGATGACTCGCTAGTGACTTCTTGACACTCGTACATTTACATTATAAATTCAAGTTGTATCCTTATATGTAGGTCACGCGTTCAAATTGTATAATTTTTCAGTTTCCCTGATCTATAGTTAAAAATAAAATAAAATAACACTTTCTCTTCCTTTTGTTGTTTGATTACAATTGTTAATATACGTAGAAATTAGACACACCAACCATTTCATTTTTTAATTACTCTTATTCTACTACAACATAAAAGCAGAGAGGATATTGTTTTATTTTATTTTATCCTATACGTAGAAATTAGTTTAAATTACTTCAAAAAAAAAATAAATGATTTGATAGCACCAAAAGACCATTATAATTAGAGAACAACCTGATTACCTTTAAAGGTTTTAATGTCTTGCTCTCTTTTTTATGTAAAATGATAATGAAATAATGTAAGTTGTAAAAGTTGAATTTCATAGTTATTATTAAATTATTCAACATTGTTGGATTATTTATGAGCTAAATCTTTGAAGAGACAAGAGCGATAATGTTGATAAATAATTTGTAAGGAAATCGGAGACTCGATTGTGGCGTCAGCGAGAATACTAGATGATTGTAACCGCAGTAGAGAAATAATTAATATTTTAAGTTCCGGCCTTTCTTAGAAGCTTACGCCGCTAGTTTTACAAATTTCTGGTTTTGGACAACACACCGACCGTTTCATTTTTAAATTACTCTTATTCTTTTCTTTTTTTTTTTTTGAAATAATTACTCTTATTCTACTATAATATAAAAGCAAGAAGGATATTATTTTATTTTATTGAAAGAAGAGGATATTATTTTATACAAATTAATTGACCTTACATTAATAATGTCTAAATACAGAGAAGCACTACACCAGCATCACATTTAAAACCAAGTAATTAAACAATAAAATTCCTCTCTCTTTTGTCTTAAACTATAGTCATTCCTCATATTATATTCCCTTTCCTTTTCCCCTTTTTTTATTATAATTATATAAACTCAGAATGATGTCTATTATGTAGTGGTACTTACAAGACAAGAAACAAAGCAACGGGGAAAAAACCTATTCAATATCTAAGCAATGTTTTCATGTACAAATATTTATGTGTATAAAGTGTGGTAGAGATGAAAGTTATAGACAATAGAAATATTTGCCATCCAATAAGCTGGTCTGCAATGCCTGATGCGCTGGAAATAATGTTTCAGATTGGCTTTACAGGAAGTCTGCCTGAATAGGACATTAGAGGGGAAAATATGTATATAAACTTTTGGATCAACAAGTATGTAACTTTCTATAGATAATGATGGAACTTGATTAAAGTTTGGAAGAAAATAATGAATCCACTCCATCTATATAATAATTCAATGTCAGTATCAGAATGGTTTTAATGCGAATTTTTATTTTCTTTTAAGTAACCCTTGATATAATAAACATTACTAAAGGACAGAAGTATACATCAAGAAGATTTTTGATCAAACAAAAACTCTTCATTTAATTTGCAAAAATTAATTAGTGTAAAACATTTACTGTCCATTGGAGTTGCACCACATTAAGAAAATGGCTGACCATATTTTAATATTTATAAATCTTTTAATACAAAATGATTTATCAATTTAAATCGTATAGTTCATCATTTTACACAAAACCATAAAAACATTCTTATGTAATGTGTGTATGTATATGTGGTTTACAGAGATGAATCCAACAGACGCACCCCTTAATTAACTGGTCTAACAATGCTTATGCCACTCCATTGTGAATTTTAACTTGGCCTAAATCAAAATATCTTTACTTCTTATTGCTTTTTGATATTGCCGGTGCACATGTGCTACACACGCTACCCATTGTTTTGATAGTATACACTCGGAGACTTTAATTTGGATATTTGTAGCAGAGAAGATAAATACTAAATGACGGTGGAGTTGCCTGGTCAGCCATGCCACAGAACACAAGTAATGACCAAACAAGTGGCATCAAGTGGTAGTTGGATTTTTTACCAGAATTCAAATACATGCATGCATATGTTGCATACAATCAACTACTAATACTGCTACAATTTTCATCAATTTTTTATATTCAAAATTTTAAATAAAAAAAAAAAAAAAAAAAAAAAACCTCATGTGAATAATATGTGAGGCCCAGTATCATCACTGAACAGTCATTTTGCCCGTCCATGAATGCGCTTTTTGTTTTTTCCTTTCTTATTTACTGTTTTCTTTTTCTAATGAGTATTCTCTCACATTCCTAACTAATAACTAATGTAATCTTTTCTACTAACAAAAGAAAGATAAAAATCATTTTAACCCTAGGTTTTGGGGAATGGTCAAAATTTTAACTATATTTTAAAAAATGATCAGATGATCTCTAACTTTTCGAAAAAATGTTAAATTAATCATTCTCATCAATTAACTAATGGTCAAATATAATAGAAAACGTGAAAAGACTTATTTAATCTAATCATATATGTATAAAAAATTTACAATTAAAACCTAATCATATATGCTCAAGAAATTTACAACTAAAACTTATCATTTTTGCACTAAATCCAATGGTAAACGAGTCTTTTTATATTTTCCGTTAACTTTGATCGTTAGTTGACTAACGTAAATAATTAATTTGACACTTTTTCGAAAAGTTATGATTCATTTAGTCATTTTTCGAAATATAATTAAAAATTTTATTATTTCTCAAAACTTATGGACTAAAATTACTTTTATCCTAAAAAAAACTAATATAATCATTTTGCAAAAAATTTAAAAAATAATAATAAAAAAAAAAGTATGAAATGCTTGATGTCTATCTGAATACACCAAAATCAAAAGGTCAGCATGTTAGAAATTCAGGAAAAATTGACATGTGAAGGATTTATAAATTTTTTGACGTTCAACAGATAATTTATATAAAAGAAATAAAAAAGACGAATCTTTTTCAATTTCTAACATAATAAATATATGAAGAAATAATTGTTATGTATGAAATTGATAAATGAGCGGAATGCGGCTCATAAGGGTTGGCTTTTAAAACAATGAGCAGAAAGTGTTGAAGAAAGGGACAAGTACCTACAAGCAAATGCCGGGTCAGCCTTGGATTTCCTTCGAATAGGATTTTAAGACCATCGAGTCCAAATCAAGATGTTATGGTGCTTAAATATATGCTATCAACAGATGCATATTCCCTGGTTCAAGTTTTGTACAACTTCGCAAAACGGTCACATATCAACTCGCTTTTCTCTTGTCAGTTTCTATACCTAACAAATTGGCAAATTTTCGCTATTCTTTTTCCCGTTGGGTCCATACAGTAGGAGATTCTTTTACCTTTATAATTTATTTTTTATCCTCAAAATTGCAGAACGGATAAGGGTGATGAATCTGCAACCAATTGCATAGGCAGATATTTCGTTTTGTCTGTAGCCTAATTGTTGCTTATATACTTTAGAGTTTTATATGGTTAAAGATCTTTGAGCAGGACGTATTCAAATATTGTTTTTGTTTTAATAATATGAAAAAGAAGAACTAATAGAAAAGCTTTCATTCGAACATATATTATATACATTCTCCGAAGGTAAACTAGCATGTACAACTGCACATTAATTGAAATGGTTACACAATATGCAAGAAAATTCTTATAAATCATCCTATAATTAAGGTAGTTATTACAAATCATCTTACCATGTTATTTGGACAAAAAATTTAAACAAATTTTTTAAAAATATTATTATTAAAAAATAATTTATGGTAATATGATTTAGTAATAGAGAATGTATATACATTCCATTGGATAACACTTCTAAATTGAATTGCTTTACCATAAAATGTTATTTAGTAAATCAATTATAAGCACTTGCATTGTGTAATATAAAATGGAGTGTTAAAAACTAGGTACGTAGTTCTCTAGGAAGAATGGTAACTACGTATATATATGCTTCTTGTGTAGGGTTTAAGGCAAGCACATGGCGTAATTAGTTGTTTAATCCTACGCCTGCCTTCGGATTTGTACGTAACAAAAACGAAGATTATTTATTAAAATAGATGTAAATTTCACCTGAATTAAAAGTCATTATTATTGTAACTATAAATTAATTATGATATTTCCCTGTTAGTATCAAGAAAAATGCTAGTAGCAGTCACTGTTATATTCTTGACATGCTTAACAATTTTTAATTTAATTAAAAAAAATTATCTTCTCTCTTACTCATCAAATGGAACAAATTTTTAGCACTTAATCACTATAATGTCATCAATTATAGGATCTACTTTGTGATGAATGGGCGGCACTTAACAGACGACAATAATGTAAGAGTGTGCCTCATAAGATCTTAAACTTTATGTAGGATAAGATTAGATAAAGATATATCTGCATATTTCTTCTTGGGACATTAAGGTCTGATGGTATTTATCCTTATTATATACAGTTCAAAAAAGTCCTTATAGCATGATGAGTAATAAATTAATAATCACAAAAGTACGCTTTACAATTCATGCTAGCTACTGACAGTCACAGCACACACTGCCATTACTTTGAGGACTTTTAATAATAGGCTGTCGATTTGTGGTCGTTGGTGTTGCTTATGTTACGTAATTCTTCTGTCTTTATTTCCAATCATACTTGTAAAAACATTGAAAAGGCATTAAAGGCTGATAAAATTAACCAAGGAGAAATTAGTAGGGCAACTGGGCAAGCATGATTCATATATTTTATGCTTGGTTGGTGGTGGCTAAAAGGATCTTTTCTAAGCTTGAATTCTATAAGTTGAAGCTATTGTACGAATAAAGCTGGGGGTGAGTTCTTTATATATGGTGCCAATTGTCATATGGTTTTCTTATTCATTGGTACGTAGAGTTATGCACGTTCGTCTCCGAAATTTTGGAGCCTGTTAAATTTGTTAATTAAGATAGATCCTTGTTTGCATTCAACAAAAATGGTGGCACATTCATGTTTTTTAAGGTTCCGGTATAGGATCCATGGAAAATAAATACTCAGAAGTGTTTATATGTATATAGTTCTGCAAAATTATAAAAATTAACCAAAATCTTTTAGATTTATTGTTTTGAATAGAAAAGATCATGTTGGTCCCTATTTCAATCATACACACGTCGCAGCCTAGGAGAACCCTGACCATATGTCATGTGTGTTACATGCTCTGCATGGGCTCCTAGATATGTAGAGACAAGATTCTAAAGCCAACTTCAAGTTCATTTTATCTGAATCTGATCATCACACGGGTTGTGAGCCCGCAATTAATTATGAGGGATATTTATAATTTGCCTGCAACGTATGATCCTAATCTGAAATGAGCAAAATACACAAAACCCCTCTCAGGTAAGACCTAAATCAACTATAGTTAAAGATTAGGTTTAATGACACAATACCCCCGAGTTAACAGTATCTGTTAGGCAACTCTGGATTGATCAAGGGTAATTTCGTCATTTACTAATAATAAAAATTATTAAAATCATTTACTAATAACAGCTATAGTATCTGTTAACAGTATCTCTCTCACTCCCACATGCTCGCCTCTCTCCACTGATCTCCACCACCTTCTTCTTCTTCTTCTTCTTCTTCTTCTCCTCTTTTTCTTCTCTGCCTCTACCTGATCTCCACCGCCTTCTTCTTCTTCTTCTTCTTCTTCTTTTTCTTCTTCTTCCTGATTTGGGTTCGTGGAACCCAGATCAGATCTGGGTTCGCGCGACGCGAACCCAGATCTGATCTGGGTTCGTCGTCGCGAACCCAGATCAGATCTGGGTTCGCATCGTCGCGAACCCAGATCAGATCTGGGTTCACGACGACGCGAACCCAGATCAGATCTGGGTTCACGACGACGCGAACCCAGATCAGATCTGGGTTCACGACGACGCGAACCCAGATCTGATCTGGGTTCGTCGTCGCGAACCCAGATCAGATCTGGGTTCGCGACGACGAACCCAGACGTCTGGGTTCCTAATGACGAACCCAGATCGATCTGGGTTCGTCGAACCCGTCATTGTTCGACGAACCCAGACTTGGGTTCGGCGTGGTTTGTCGAACCCAGATCTGGGTTCGTGGTTCCCCGAACCCAGATCTGGGTTCGTCTGGGTTCGAACCCAGACAACCCAGATCTGTTTGAAGATGATGTCTGGATGTGTTTGAAGATGATATCTGGATGGGTTTATCTGGGTTTGAAGAAGATGATTGATAATGTGTTTGGATTTTTGCAGATGATTAATAATATGTTTGGGTTTTTACATATTGATGTGGGTTTTTGTATGTAGTGGCCATTTATGTCTGGATGCAGATTGATGTTTGGGAGATGAAGGTTTCTGGATGAGTAGAAACCTTCATAACCTTCTGGATGAAGATGAACTGGATGAAGATGAAGATGAAGATGGTTGTTGCAGAGAGTTTTAAATTTTAAAAGAAAAAAAAAATAATTTTAAAAATGGAGGGTATTTACGTCTTTACACTTTAAATTAAAGTTGATCGTCAATTTTAACACATTTTGACCGTTAAACTGGGGTTATTGTGTTATTAAATTCAATCTTTGATTATAACTGTATTTATGTCTTACCTGAGGGGGGCTTGGTGTATTTTGCTTAATCTGAAATACCTCCCTTTAATTTTGTAATTAGCATTTTGCCTCTCTAACATTTAATTAAATAAAAAATTAACTCCCCATCATTATAAATTCCATCCATTATCGTTAGGGGTGGAAGGGTAGAATGGTAAATGGAGATAATAAATATATAAAAATTAATAAAAAATCCAAAAAAATAAAAATTTTGTTTATGTAAAAAGAAGAGCAAATTACTCGCGACCCTCCAAGATATGACGTTAATCATGCGGGAACAAAGTTCTATTTTTATAATAGAGAAGCCTGACTTCAACGATCAAATACTATTAACTATAATAGTTGATTGTGTCTAGACACAAAAAGATAAAAATACCCTCAGTGTTTGTCATTAACATAAGTTGCTGATTTTACCCTTGTATGAGGACAAAAGATTAACCATAAAAAATTAGAGGCAGTTGTGTATGTGCCGCCAATTGATGTGATGGAAACATAGGCAGGTAAATTTAATTTTTTGACCAATTGGCCCCTTATAATGTCAAGAAATTACTTAATGAAAAAAAATAAAGAGTGATAATTTTTTTGACTTTTTTTTTTTTTTGCCATTGTATGGGCAATGGTAATAATTTTTTTTGCTATATAAATGGCCATATATACTGCTTCTTCATCATTCCTTTGTTCATCAATTTGGCAACCAAATTCAATTTTCTTCATTCATCAATTAGCAACCAAATTTTTTCCTTAATTTTATTCTTTTTATTCTACTTTCCTTAATCAATTTGCTGTCAACCTTTTTTGTTCTTTGTTTTTGTTGCATGTATCAATTCCTTGCCAAATTTTTATTCAAGGTTCATCCCCTAATTTTAGAGTTGTTTTAGTTATGATGAATGTGTCATATGATAATGGCAGTGGAGTGAATGGAGAAATTATTAAGTTCAAGAATAGAAGATGCTTTTGCGGAAGGAAGGCATGTCAAAATTTCTAAACTGCAAAAGAATCCTAACAAATTATTTTTCATTTAGGAGAATCAGAAATGTAATTACTATTCATGTTGGACACTCAATAATGAAGAGTTTCAGATAAAATTACAAAGAGATGAATCAGTTAATGAAATGCAAAATTTGAAGCATAGCCAAGGTTATATAGCTTTCGAAGAGGAGTTATAATGCATGAATGATCATATGGAAAGAAAATTCAACAAAATGAAGCACAATTGGAGAACCATAAAGTCATTAACTTCATTACGCTAATATTTACTTTTATGACTATGCTAGTAGTTATCAACTATAGGATGTAAAAATAAAGTGTAACAATGGTGAAATGCACTAGAAATTTAATTTATAACAGGTCATTGAAGCTTTTCACTATCCAACAAAATCATATCAATTGTGCATGATCCATAAATAACCATAAACTAAACAACCATAAAGTAAATGTGCATGATCCATAAACAAACACCAACCACCTAATTGTTTGCACCAATGGACAAAAGGATGCTCAATACAATGCATCAATTCACAAAAAGAAAGTACACCACATAACAAAAGTATCATGCACCAAACAATAGAAACAAAGTGCATCAAATGACCAAAAACAATGTGCTTGAGTGGATAGAAACTAGCTAGTTCAATAAGCTGACATATTTGTTCAAATTTCATCTATGTGAGAGTGATAGACTTAAGATAGCTATGAGGGTTAAGATGATGCAAGTGGAGCCAGGTTGACACTGACGTCAGATTGATTTTGTGAATTTTGAGATGTTTTAAACCAGAGCATCTATTAATACAGCATAGCAACAATAACAATATTGTTATAAAATTAAAATAAATGAATATAATAAAATTAATAGTTATCAGGGGCTTAAAGAGAATTTACCAGGGACTTAAGCTGATATTTGACAAGCAAAAGTTGAGACAGCAGGAGAGAGGCGAGAGAAAACAAAATATTAAATTAAACAAAAACCAATAATTGAAAGAGAGATATGAGAAGCAGTAAAACATATTCTTTATCAGTGTAAGCTTTACATATATATAGGCAACAGAGTCGGTTTTATGACCGACTTAAACTTTTATATTATTATAATATTAATCATCCAGATCTTTCACAATACTCCCCATTGGATGATATTATTATAATACATTTAAAAGTTTCTACCAATAAAAACTCAAAATCAAAACAAAAGATATTTTATGATCTGCTGGATCTAAAATATTATAATCTTCTGGATTTAATAATATTTGGATGTGCTTAAAATGACTGCCTCATTAAAAATCTTGTCAGGAAAACCCAGTGGGATAAAACCTGATCGAAGGAAAAAAGAGTGCAGTGCACATATGTCCACATTGATTTAATATACTCCCCCTGAAAAATGCTTCAGACATTTTAAATCCTTCAGAAATTTTCATATAGATATTAGTATCAAGTTACCCATATAAATATGCTGTCACTACGTCCATAAGCCGCATTTCGAGTCCTTCTGAGACTGCTAAACTGATCAAGAATCTAAAAGTAATTGTATCCATAACTGGTGAATACGTCTCATCATAATCCATCCCTGGTCTCTGTGAGAAACCTTGTGCAACAAGCCTTACTTTATGTCTTACAATTTCATTCTTTTCATTACGTTTCCGTACAAATACCCATTTGTATCCAACAGGTTTGACATTTTCCGGCGTTTGGACTACAGGTCCAAAGACTTTACGTTTGGCTAAGGAACTTAATTCTGCTTGAATTACATTTTTTCATTCAGGCCAATCGTGTCTTTGTCTACATTCATTAACAGTATGTGGTTCATAATCATCGTTCATAACTGTCAAAGCTACTGTATATGAAAATATATCATCGATGATTATTTCATTACGATTCCACATACCTTCAGCACAATTTATTGAAATTTCTTGATTTCCAGAATTTTGTGGCTCATCAATTTTTTGTACTTCTTTGGAAGTTTCAGTCTCTTCATGGATTAGCAACTCTTCTGGAGTTGATCTTTCAGAGATAATGGATTTTGTAACTTGAGTATTATTTTAAGAAGAATCTGAATTTTTCATTCTCCGTTTTCGGGGAATACTATCTTTTGAGCCCATTGGTCTACCACGCTTCTGGCGTGCAGTAGATGATTCATTTGCTGCGTTCTGATTACATTGTTCTATAGGAACAATTATTCTAGCTGGTGTATTGGCAGCTGGTATGTATGATTTTGTCACTTTAGCAGCATCAGTAAATGCATCTGGCAACTGATTCGCAATCATCTGAAGATTAACTATTCTTCGTACCTCACTTTCACATTGGGTAGTGCGAGGATCCAGATGAGATATTGTTGTCACATTCCATGACAGCTCATTTTTCTCTCCAATAGTTACATTTTTCTTGTGCTTCTCTTCAGGAGAAATTTTTCTTGTAAACAGACAGTGCATATATTGTCATTGGATAATAGAATCTTCAGGTTCTTCAATGGGTGCCCATGAGAATTTTCAATGATTCTACGCATCATCGTAGATCCTGGATGACCAAGACGGTCATGCCAAAGTCGAAATGTTATTGGTTTAAATAGCTTCTGGCTTGAAACTACATAAGTTTCAATTGATCTCATAATTGTATAATACAATCCAGATGAGAAAGCCCTGAGTTTTTCTACAATTAGCTTCTGGCCTGAGATAATTTTAGTAATGCATAAATATTCAACATTCTTCTCATTTGTAGTTTCAATATGATATCCGTTACTACGTATATCTTTGAAACTGAGTAGATTTCTTCTACATCTACTAGAGTATAATGCACCATTTATATATAATTTAGTATCATTTCTCAATAAGATTATGGCTCTTCCAGAACCTTCAACCAGATCTGCAGGACCTGATATAGTATTTACCTTGACTTTGGTTACTGTCAAATTTGAGAAATATTTCTTATTCTGAAGAATAGTATGTGTTGTTGCACTGTCGACAATACATATATCTGCACCTTCCCTTTTGAGAATAGATAATTCATCCATATCCGTCTTTCATCAGATAAACCATATGTTAGTACATCATATAAAGCAAAATAAGTTATCTTACTTCTGGAAGAATACAAAAATATGTACTAACATAACAAAAGTTAATATGACTATATTAACTAGGCAACTTTCTAATTGGTATGGATATCTCCATCACCAATTGAGTAATCCACTTTTCCATCCGCATTATCAAGAAAATCCGATAAGTCCAGACTTGTGATATCTACAGGATCATCACTTTGATCTGTAAAATTTGTATCAATTTTCTTTTCCTTCCCCTTTATAGAGGCTTGATACAGATCAACCAAATGCTTAGCCGTACGACAGGTACGAGACCAGTGTCCAAACATACCACATCTGAGACAAACATCTTCATAATTTTTAGGGGCATGTTTCTCTACATTTTTGCCCTTGTTATGTTTAGCATTATAAACATTCCACTTTTGAGAGATGTTTTTCTGGTTTCGATTACCTGAAAATTTATACCCACCACGACCATGATTACTACGTTCGCGTCCACGTCCACGTCCACGGCCTTTACTTGTGCTAGCATTTGCTTCTGGAAGTGCAACTGCGCCAGCAGGCGAAGTTCATGATTTTTCATCAGAAGCTCATTATTTTGTTCTACCACTAAGAGACATGAGATTAATTCAGAGTATTTTGTAAACCTGCGTTCTCTATATTGCTGCTGCAAGAGCACATTAGATGCATGGAAAGTAGTATATGTCTTTTCCAACAGATCTGCATCAGTCAGTATTTCACCACACAAGTTCAGCTGTGAGGTTATCTTAAACAGGGCAGAATTATAATCAGCGACTGATTTGAAATCTTGGAGTCTTAAATTACTCCACTCATGCCGGGCTCTGGGGAGGACGACGGTTTTCTGATGGTCATACCTATCTTTTAGATTTTTCCACAGAGTCAGTGGATCTCTAATTGTGAGGTATTGAGTCTTCAGGCTCTCATGTAAATGACGGCGGATAAAGATCATTGCAGTTGCTTTATCCTGTAGAGATGTTTCATTATTATCTCTAATTGTATCAACTAAGCCCTTGGACTGCAGATACAGCTCTACATCAAGGATTCATGAAAGATAATTATTTCCTGATATATCCAGTAGAGCAAATTCTGGTTTTGCGATATTTGACATGGCTATATACATAAAATATCACAATTAGTGACATAATCAAAATGATATATTTGAAACTTCAGGTTGCCAAAAATTTCATTTATATTTTTAGAACTTCAGGTCAAAAATAATAACTTCAGGTTTTAACAATAAATATTTAGAACTTCAGATTTCATTGATTAAAATCCAGAACTTCAGGTTCTAGTACATTATAAATTTAAGAGAATAAAATATATGAAATATAAAGATATAACAGAGATAACAAATCAATTAATTAATAATATATTGAGCCGGCATAGCCGTGCATGAAATACATAATAAAAATAGTAAATAATAATAACAGAGCTGCACATATAGTATGTAACAATAAGTAAATAAATAAAATTAAATAGTTAGATCTGTAATGCATGATAATAATAATTGAGTCGGCAGAGCCGTACATTGGTTGAGTCGGCAGAGCCGTACATTAATTGAGTCGGCAGAGCCGTACATATATTGAGTCGGCAGAGCCGTACATATATTGAGTCGGCAGAGCCGTACATATATTGAGTCAGAATATCAAGAACTTCAGGTTCAAGATCGTGCTGATAACGTGTTATAAAATTAAAATAAATGAATATAATAAAATTAATAGTTATCAGGGGCTTAAAGAGAATTTACCAGGGACTTAAGCTGATATTTGACAAGCAAAAGTTGAGACAGCAAGAGAGAGGCGAGAGAAAACAAAATATTAAATTAAACAAAAACCAATAATTGAAATAGAGATATGAGAAGCAGTAAAACATATTCTTTATCAGTGCAAGCTTTACATATATATAGGCAACAGAGTCGGTTTTATGACCGACTTAAACTTTTATATTATTATAATATTAATCATCCAGATCTTTCACAATAAATATCTATTAGTTAATGAAATTATTTTAGTAAGACAGAAAACAGTAAAAGCAATAATATACCCTTGTCACTCTGAGTTCCCGTGTACTGGTGGATGTCTGAGTTTGTTTCTTGTTTGCAAGTCCAATAGTAGATTAGCTAGATGATTGTTTTATTTCCTTTTTGCAATGGCAGCAGAAGAGGTATATTACATTACTAACCCAACGCTTTTTCATACCTCAATCTAATGCTGGTCATAACCATTTTTCTAATGGTTTCTAGCATTGACAGTATAGATATATCCCTAGCATTGTTCACTCATCCATTAAATGTTTCAACAATGTTGTTAGTTATGTGGTTAGTTTTAGTGAATTTATCAAACTGATGAAGTGCCTAGAGGTGTGAAGGGATATCCATCAAATACTTATAGGTAACAGGTGAGAGATCTTTAATTTTTTGCATTGCTTCAGCAAAAGCAATAACATTAAGGCTTTTAGCAGTCGGACAAAAAATATTTTTAAGGGAGTTAATTTTATGCTTGGTATACATATTCTGCATAATATGTCTTACACAGAACCTATTTTTATAGTTTGGCCAATACTCATCTAAAGCTAACCTAATTCCATTTTGCTTATCAAACATGAAACAAATAGTTCTACCCCTGTCATATTGACCGATGTGTTCATATAACAAAGTAATAAACCATGTCTATTTCTCCCTATTTTCTACCTCACAAACACCAATTACTAAAGGATAGACACTGATATTAGCTTTCATAGCTTTTGCACTCAGTAATACCATTCCCTATAGACCTTTAAGATAGCATTCGTTTAATCCTATAAAGGGTTTATAACCCTCTAAAAACCCCAATTTTTGACAAGCAAAGCTTAGGAAAAATCTCTGAAAATGTGCTGGGACATTGGGATTTTGATTCATTCTTAATGCAGGAACAAATGCGATTGTACCTAGGTTTCTATCTCTCAACACATACTCATATCGATGGATTTTATTGAAACTCTCCTTGTGATCCTCATTATTCAAGGCAAAACTTCTTGCCCTGTAAAGGGTATTGGCTTGAACTTGTACCCACATTTTTGAAGGATCATCTGTCGTAAAATTTTCATACTAATGCCCGGATTTTGCTTAATCTCCCTCTCAAAGGTCTTCCCTATCCAATGACTATTAACTTGGTTGTTCATAGTCAAAGACAAACAAGTATAGACATCATTAATGGTCTTTAGTTGGTAGGTGACCTTATCAAGGGTTAGAGACCCACACACCATCTAAGGGCAACCCACTGATTCACATTCAGATACTATCATTCTCTTTTCATTCTTCACTCTTTTTAATCTAAACCCTTCTTGGATTGCATAATTTACTTTCACCTTTCTAAAGTATCTAAAATTCATAAACATTTGACTATTTTGCAGCCTAATTTTTCCATATACTCCTACTGAAAATAGTACCCCAGAAGTTGGTATATAAACATCATCATCATCAAAACTACTACCCTAAAATGGGCGATTATCATCGACATCAGATAAGTTATCTATATCACCTCCCACAAATAACTTGTCTATAGATTCTACACCTTTACCACCTTCAGTAGTATACTGTTGCTATATACCCAGCCTCACCTCACTATCATAATAATCACTTTCCCCACTCTCCCCATTATCAGATGATTCATATTGATACTCCCTATTAGAACTCCACTTACTCTCACTTGCATCCGAATCTAAATTAGAAATGATAATCTTTTGTGTGTATAGTGGGTGGGTTTGGGTTGCCTGTCTCATAGAACTAAGTTAGGTTAACTGTTTGAGTTGAAATGATTTTTGGTTTTGGTTTTTAATAATGGATGTTATTATTAAAATACATTCTATCCACTTTCCTATGCTTAAACAAAGCCATAACATCCATGAGATCACTATCATTTTCTATCACCCGAACCCCATTACACCATGGAAGAATGACTTCTTAGGTAAATTTCTCCCCTAATATGTTATCCACACCTAAAGATGCAAATATTATACTATCCCAAAGACTCTTCAAGTTCATATAATCTACAGACTCCTACCCAAGCTCATATGTTTTGCTCTAAAATGTGATAGTCATAAAATTTTGAAAATTTCTACAATTACAAAATAACATAACATAATATTACTAAACAAAATAACATAAGACAATCATAAAACTATAAATGACCCTCTTTTTATTTTTTTTTCTTTATAAACTACAAATGACACGGTCATAACACACCATATTCAATTATACACAAGACCAAGTTCAATATCAAACACACAAATAATATCGATCACCTTATTGTTCTATTTAACTTCAAACACACGAACAGTTACTCCAAACATGCAAGTATCAAACGTCATTTCAGCATTCATATTCATGTTTACATAACATGCATAAAGCAGTTCATCATTTTAATGTTCAAAAACCATAAACAAATATCAAGCTTCAAAAACAGTGTATCCAAATCCCTAAAAAACCTATAACTTTTTCATTTCTTACAAAAATCATACAACAACATCAATATTGATAAATCTATTTACAATACAAACACACAACAACATCATCAGACCAAATAAAAGACATGCACGACATTGGATGCTTACAAATCCTAACTTGAACAACAAAAACCCATTATCACAACAACATCATCATCATCTTAAAACAACAACATTAGAAAACCAAATAAAAGACATGCATGACATTGGATGCTTACAAACCATAACTCGAGCAACAAAAACCTGTTATCAAACACAACAACATCAACAAGTAGAAACAACCAAAAGAAGAAGAAGAACATCAACAAGTAACATAATCATACCTTTCACCCATTTCGAAGCATAACAACCATTTCGTCTTCAGTTATGTTAGGGTTTATGTTCGTTGCAACATAAAGACATAAGGACACAAACACATACATGATTTCGTTTTGATTTTAGGTTTTAAAGGTTTGATGGTAAATCTTTCAAAAGAATGTCAGAGAAAAATAGAAGAAGACACAAAAACACGAACACAGAGAACATAAAGAAAAAGATGATGACACTTCAGAGACAAATACAATGACTAGGTGTCTTTCACACCTCTTCCATTGCTTCTTTATTTATTTTTCTTTTTTCTTTTTTCTTTTTTTAATTTACAATATCTCCTCTTCATTAATTGTGATCTGACCTGTCATAGAAAATATCCGCACACCAATCACCTCTAACAAAATGATAAAAATACCCTTAGTCAAACTAATATTGACCATGATACAGTGACGGTCTAGGGCTTCTCTGTTACAAAACGAAACTTCGTTCCCGTCTGATTAATGTCATACCTTAGGGGGTTATGAGTAATTTGCTCTAAAAAATCAATAAAAAAAAAATGATGGATCTCTACCGTCCATGTGGACGATGAAGATCAAATTAAAAATAAATTTATTGATGAAAAAAAAAAAAAAACTCTCTCTCTTTTCATCTTCACCAATTTCATTCTTCTCTTCTTCGTTCTCACCGTCAATCCTCATCACTCTCCTCTCTCTATAGAGATTGGTGAGAAACCCATCATCTAGGTTCGAATCCAGGTAATGATTTTTTATATTTTTGATGATTTTGGTGGTTTTTGATGATTTTCATATATGGGTTTGGTGATTTTTGATGATTTTAGTGGTGCGGGTGGGTGGTTTCTAAGTGTTCTGAATAGTTGTGGTTGTGTGGCTATTCGATATTGGTAGTGGTAGTGGATTTCTGGGTGTTCTAAATGGGTGTGGGTGGGTGAGTGTTTGATTTTTTTCTTGCTTTCTAAGTATGGTGGTGTTCTAGGTTTTGGTCTGTTGAGTGATGGTCTATTGGGTGATGGTGGTAGTGACAAACAGACCATCATTATCCCTCTCCAAACCTGGGTTGGTGGTGGTAATTGGTTGGCTTTGGATCGATTGGTGGTTGATGGTAATGACCTAGGTTGATGGTGGTGATTAGTAGGTGATTGATGGTAGTCTTCAACAACTTTGATGCGATTTTTTTTTTTTTAAAGATCTGGGTTATGAACCCACATCTTCAACTTGAAGATGTGGGTTCGTAACCCAAATATTAAAAAAAAAAAAAAAAAAAAAAAAAGAATAAAAGAGAGAGAGAGAAATTCTTTATCTGGGTTATAAACTCAAATCTGCAAGTTGAAGATTTGAGTTCATAACCTAGATCAACAATTAGATTTATTTTCTTTTTGAAATAAAGAACTTTCTTATTTCTCTTTCTTATAACAATTTTTTTTTCTTTTTATTTCAGTTTTTTTAAAAAAAAATTTATTTGATCTCTACCATCCATAATAGACTATAGAGATCCACTATCTTTATTTTTAAGAAAATTTTAAAAATTAATTTTTTAAATAAATATAAATATTAAATTTTATTTTTAAATTAATCATCAACGTCTATCCTTTTTTTAGTTATTTATTATTTTTATTCTTATTTATTTATTATTAATATTAAATTAATTTTGATCTCTCGCCGTCCATTTTAGAGATATACAGTAGAGATCTTCTTTTATTAATTTTTTTAATTTAGATTTTTTAATCTTATTTTGATTTTTCAATTTTGTTTTAATTAAATTTAAAGTAGGTGTACATGGGTCATTTAACCCTCTGAATGTGTCAGACACCCTCTTTTTTAATGATCAAATTAATGATGGGGGAAGAACGCCTATTTGCGAAACCAAGGTGAGCCGTTTCAAAATATGATCAAAAGTTGAGGGCAAATTATAAATATCCCTTAATTATGACCTATCTATATTCAATCACAGTTGAAGTATTTTATTGTGGTGGTAGTAATATCTATCCAACAAAATTCGAACAAATAGCATGAAAAGAAGGTGAACTAAAAAATTAATATTGGAAAATTGATTTTTTTTTTTAATATTCCTATGAAGTATTGTTAGTTCGCTTAGGAATAATAGTTTGTAAAAAACGCTAATTATTTTTAAGAACTAATTTCGTGAACTATTGGTCACATACGACTAACAATAGTTTGTAGAAGTGCTAAAAAACTCAATTTAGTTTGTTAGTGTTATTTTTTAAAGAGTGAATTGCATAACATTCTCCCGAATTTTGTTTAAAAACAAATAAAAACATAGTTATCCTTTAATTACATAAAGTCCCCATACTTAACGTTGATTTTTGTCACCGTTAATTGAATGAAAGGCATTTTGGTCATTTCACCATGTCTCTCTCTCTCTCTCTTTCTCTCATGTCATCCACTCACCATCACGGGTCAATTACATCAGTCAAACCATTAAAGTTGACGGAAGTCAACTGATGACATGGAGGTTTGATGTAATAAAAAGGTAAATATATTTTTATCTGTTTTTTGACAAACCTTAGGAGGGTTTCGTGCAATTACTTCTTTTTCAAATTAACTTTTTTTTTTGTGCTGGGAAAAAACAAATGGCAACATCAATCCTAACCATAGCCCTTTAAAAAAAAAAAAAAAAATCTATTATACTAATGTAAATCTGAATTGTGTACAATATCATTTCTTAGTAGAGATGATTAAATATCTATATATTCAACAAGGTATTAAGAGTTAGTTTTTTATTATTATTATTGGAGCATTTATCTCCAATTTATGAAAGATTAAAGAAGATATTTGGACTATGTAATTAGTGTTTAAGGTGTCTGCTTTGAAAAAATAAAAATTTCAAGCACCAAATATCTATTATATTCATTATGATCTAAATTTCAAATATTCAGTTTACGAGTTGATGAACTCATCTTCCTTTAAATATATATTCATTATGCATGACAAAACGTGGTAATGGATTCACAAATTGAACATCTGGTATATAATATATATATATTATATTTAAAGGAAAATGAGCTCATTAACTTGTAAACTGAATATTTGAAATTTAGATCATAATGAATATAATAGATATATATATATATATATATATATATATATATATATTACCCAGATGTTCAATTCGTGAATCCATTAGCACTTCTTGTCATGTATAAAAAGAACAGAATTAACAAGCTATCAAGACCACCAATATGGTAATAATTGGAAAAAAGAATGAAGGGAGGGAGAAATGAAAACAAGAAGGGCATTCCTTGAATTTATTTATTTATTTATTTATTTATTTTTCCTTCTTTTGATTTGGATCCTCCACTTTTTAAGCTATTTCTCACTTTTTTCTAAGCACATACAGTTGTTGACAAAGTAACAATAGGAAGGTTAGGCAACGACAAGCAATCACATGATCACATCTTTCATTGTAATATTTGTATTATGAGATTATTAAAAGGGGTCCAAAAAAAAAAAAAGGAAAAAAATTATTTTTTTATGTAACACTTCTTAAAGGGTGGGACCTTTGGGCTCGTGACCAAATCAATTATTTGAGTTTTGTTAGTACCATTTTAGTATTTTTGCACAAAATCACCTCTCCCCTCTTAAAGTCAAAAATAGTTGTTGGTTCCCCTCTCAAACCAAGCCCCAAAATTAAAATTGTTTGTTCTCTCCTTAAATTAAATCCATAAAATCGCCATACAACTTTGTAGCATAGATGGTTATATCTTCCCATTCTTCAAGTTGGGAGTTCAATTCCTATAAATCATATATTATATTTTATGTGAATAGTTTTCTTTTTTATTATGTGAATATTTATCCCTCGTTCATAAAATAAATATTTAGGTCACACAAGTAGTATTTAATGTAAGGAAGTCCCGGTTGACCTCTAACTCATGCGTTGTCAACTTTAGAAAAAAAAATCCACAAAATTTAAAGTTTTGAAATATAGAGTCAAAACTCAAATAGAGAAATAAACACCATTAATCACAAAAGAAAAAGATGAAAACGGAAAACAAATGCAAAATTGGAGGCTAAAACATTTGAATTTAGAAATACATTTTATCCCTTGCATGCAATGTGACACCTGAAAGACAAGTTGTATCTCGTTTCAAAAGTTGATTTTGTAGTTCATATTTCATTCACAGCGATTTTACCAATAGTTTTAGTGAGATAAATAAATTTTAAAAAGATAAACACTGACTTAAGTATCAAAGGGTATTTTCAAAGACAACCTACAAATCACCTTAGCGAAGGATCCTATTTATTTTGGAGGTTTAGTTGCGGCAATCGACTTAGACCAACATTCATACAAAGGATGGGTTCGCCTGAAGTTGTCAGAGATTTTTACATGACAATTTAATCAACAAAAATTATTATTTGAGCCAAGTCTCTACACATAAATATTTGGTTCTTCCATTAATCCATAAAAAAAAAAAAAATTCCAATATGTTGTTTATAAACAAAGTTTCTCCTCCACCATTTAGTATGATTTGATAGTAAAATACCCATTAAACTTCATAAATTTTCATGTTCGAATTATTTTATAGAGAAAATCTTCCCTACGTAGTGAAATGCGCGTGTCATTAATTCCACCAATCCTATGTCTAACAATCTTCATCGATCCTGTAAATACAGAGGGACACACTCTCTATTTTGCCCGGATATACACCAATTCTCATTTCTAACTATCAATAAATCTCGTAGATATTCTTCTCAAAATAATAATAATAATAATAATAATAATAATAATAAATCCCATAGATATTACAAGTTTGAGAAAAATCGTCTTTATTCAAATTCCATGCATAGGATACTGTGGAGACGCTTATTAATTACGATTGCTTCTCTCCAATTCCTTAGAAAGCAACATAGCATATTTAACTTAGCAAAAAGAAAATAATTTAGAAATAATTATTTTAAATTATTCTATTAAAATAATTTAGAAAAATAAAAGAAAATAAATCAAGTAAGTCGGTCTGATATGTGAACGCGACCAAAGCCGAGCGAACCGGCGAGATGGGAATTTAATGCAATGATTGACTCAGCCCAACACGTAGAAGAATATTATTAATTAATTTTTTTCCGAGAAGATTTATGAAATTGAAAAACATATCAAATATTTAACCGCCCAATAAAAGATCATGTCCCTCCATTTAATTTACTTTGACTTTTTAACCAAACAACCCCTATTGTTGACTCCAATGATTGCCACTTATAATATTATCTTTCTTAATTATTACACAAGAAGAGATAAGGTAATGGCAGGACGAAGGAATAAACTTTTTCACATTGAAATTAACCCACCTATCCATTCCATTAGCCCTTTTACTAAATTTTTTAAACGAGCATTACTCTTTAAATTTCTTAAACATATTTTATTCAATTAGTAAGAATCATTATGTGGCTTATCTTTATAAAAGATACTATTAGTCTTAATGGAATTTACTGATCATTATAGTGGATGGACTCAGTTGTATGGGTGCTACTCTTGTGAGGGACTGACTACAAAATCTATTGAAAGGTCAAGACAGGAAGGAGTGCAAAGCCCGAGATGACAGTAATATATATTGTATATTTGTATGTGGGAGCAACCTACTGTCAAAGAGGTGGTTAATTATATATTGAGATAAGGTTCAGGAGTGGCCAGATGCTTGTAAATGATGGACAAGAGCAGTGCGTTCAAAGATTGAAGCCCAAATATTGGTCCCTAATTAATCAGTGACAATGAAGCATCTCCGAGAGACAATATGAGAAATGTCCTCTTTTTTTTTTTTTTTTTTTTTTTTTTAAAGAAAAAAAAAAGGAAAGAAAGAAAGTATGAGAAATGTCCATTCTATTTGAGGAAGTTGCCCAGCACCTGTTGCCCTCCCTGTGTGGATAAGTTTTCACAGCAACATTAGATCATAATTTCAAGCTTATTGGACTTGGATATGTTGCTGACACTTCGTTTCTCATTTCTCTTTCTAATTGAAACATACCCTATCATGTTTGGCATTATAAAAAAGGATAATATTTTAAATCAGTTTGTTGGGTTTAGATCATCATTAACGGCTTATAGATGTAGTTTCATTGGAGGAACTTCAATTTTCTATTTTAATACTATTACGGTTTTACTTAGTAGATTTGAGAATTTAGCTGCTTGATTAGAAATATGAAGTAATATTTGCTACAGGCACTTATCATCAGGGTACAAATTATTCAAATATAAATTATTGTTGTCGTTTTTTTTTTTTTTTGTCGAAATGGGTTGAAAAATATTTTTAAGATGCTCTTACATAGTATTTATATTCCTCTCAGTTAATTGCACTCACACTTAAGTATTAAGTTTTGAAATAAAGGTTGTTGCATATATGTGAAAATTATTTTTTCTTTTTGAAAGCTGACAGTGAGTTGGTTGGAGGACTGTCAGGTTTTGCATACCTAGTATATATTTTCATGAACGGAAGATAACTACTCTCATGATAAGAAAAAAAAAATAAGTTGGAGGACGATCAGGTCTTTGCGTACCCAGATATAGAACTATCAAGTCTTTGTATGTTTGGATATATGTTTTTATAAACGGAAGACAACTACTTTCATGATAAGGGAAAAAAATGAGTTGAAGGACTATCGACAACTATTCTTATAATAAAGAGAAAGAATTATCTATACAAGTTTTAAAATGTAAAATAATTATCTATACAAGTTTTAAAATGTGTTTTTTATGATAACAGAATTCCTAATATCTTAATGAATGGGAATATTTTTAGCCACCTCCCTAAGAGAGTTGATGTGCATGTATGAACATTATTTGGCAAAATTAATTGACAACCATAAAATGAACTTTAAAATATTTATTTTATATATCCATAGATTAAAGGAATTGACCATGTCTTTATACTCAAGGATGAAAATATCAATATCAACATAAATTAATGTAAAATTTATGCAAAGTAGGGGAAATTTAACTACAAACATAATTTTTTTTTAATGAAACTTTAAAAAATATTGAATTTATCAATAATCTTAAAAAAAAAAAATACTTTTCAAAAGCAAATAATTGTAACAACTATATGATGCAAATATAAGTATATAAAAATTAAAAATATTACATTTAAACTTCATTTTCTAATAGTTTGCATCATAAATTCCATAAAAATTTTAATACTAAAGTGAAGATGTAGTTCTCTTCAAAAAAATAAAAATAAAAATAAGACTCAGGTGATTCAAATATAGTGTGGCACTGTGTCTACAAGCTTGATTTATATTATGACATAAATTTTGAATAGGCTTCACTATAATCACAAACATGTCAAGTGTATAAGTTTATTGATTTCTTCGTATTATCTGTTTATATATATATGTATATATGTATACAAATTATATGGAAGGATAATTAGAGAATAGAGATCCCAACTGAACAAATTGAACAAACTTTAGTAAACTGAACAAACTGACCATCTATAATATAGGTATAATTACACGTTATCCTTCAACTTTTACTAAAACTACACAAAACTTTTTTTTTTTTTTTTTGGTCTTTAGTGAAATGTTGAATTCCATTAAGACTAAACTATTAATCAACTTATTTCTTTTTTTAAAAAAAAAATTTGAGACTGACCTAGAGAACTATCGAGATCAACCAAAATGAAACGTTAGTGGTGTGGTCCGAAAAACTATTACCATATGAAAGGGATCGACCTACACGAAGATAAAGGAAAGATCCACACGTGGGTGAAGAGGCTACCCACATAAATTGGTGAGGGGATGTTGTTGAACTCACTTCGAGAGGTACGAGGGCTGTGACTTTTAACTAAAGGTGCTAACAGTCGGCTTCAACTATTAATCAGCTTCGTACTTTAAAATTATTTTCTTCAAGAATTTTTTTTAATCAGCTTCTCTTTCAACTATTAATAGGCGAAAGAGAAAGTCGAAGGAAATCGTCACATATCCTTCACAACAATCTCCCACATTCCAAATGGACCAGATATATTTTCTTCGAGCATGGAGGAGTCGATTGCCCATGAATATACAACAAGGTGTCTATAAACGAAGGCACCTCTCTAGTGGCTACATTTTTTTTTTCTTATTTTAATTAATTATTTAAATTATTTTGTTTGTTTACGCAATTTTTTTTCCTTAAGAAATATTTTTAAATAACATTTATAATGTATAATTTTGTGTAGATGTATAATGTATAACGTATAATTTTAAATAGCATTTATAATGTATAATTTTAAATAACATTTATAATGACAATTTCTTATTGTTCATTAAAAAACAAAATTGATTTGGTGTAGTTTATTTTATTGTAATTGATTAATTTATTTTAAAACTAATAAATTAATAATTGATTAATTTCTTTTAAATCTAATAAATTAAACTAAGGATAATTTTTTTATGTCATACATTATCAGGAAAATGCTAAATTTACCCACCTCCACCATCAGTATTCAATGGAAGTCAACTAATGAAAAGAAAGGTTTATGTAATTTGGAAAAAGTTGAATATACGTAGAATTATTACTAAAGATGTGTTTATTGTTGAGGAATCCTCATGAATAAAATGAAGCTTTCCTGTTTTGTGATATAAAAATGCATCCCCCAATTAAGTTTGATTTTCCAAATTTATTCTTTTTTATTTTAATCCCATTACTCAGTGTAACATGCAAGACGAAGCAATTTGCTGATGATAGTAAGGTTGGTAGTTCACTATCAATATTTCACCATCGAACACTGAATGGTAAGAGAAAGAGAGAAAGAGTGAGTAATTCTGAAGAAGAAAAAAATCTTACATGGCACTGTCTCATGTAATATCGTGAGATGGATTAACGAAAAGGGCGAGAGAAAATGAAAATAACAATGAAAAAATGTCACAGAAAAATAATAATACTATTTCTTGGTCTGTCCCACTGTAACAGCATTGTTGCTTAGAGAGAAGGAAAAGTGAGAATTGAGGAGGGAATTAACGGCCACGGCCGGCGACAGCCTTGTTTCCGCCTTTTACGGAGAAAGACAGAGACGAATTACTTGTATATTAAAAGGTCAAACTCCACCTTTTCTTTTTGCCTATTTAACTCCATCACAGCCCAACCAATCCTCTTCCCCCCTTCTCTTTCTTTGCTTTTTCTTCACCAAACTCTTTTTTCTTTCTCTTCTCTCTCTCTCTCTCTCTCTTCTTCCATGCAAATGCAATCATTTTGAACCCACAATTTATTCATTTTACCCAAACAGCAATCACTTACTCGCTTTGTTTCACTATATAAAAACAATTCTATTTTCTACAACTACAATTGCAGCTTTTTGTTACTAATACATATCTCATGGAGAATGAGTTGTTTCTAAATGCAGGAATTGCAGATCCATCAGTGCATTTTGAGCCAACTTCAGTGTCAGCAATGCCCACTTGGCATTCACTGTCCTCAGCCATGGAAATTCAACCAACCGAGCTGAATTGCTCTTCTGAGCAGTCGTCGGATTGTTTTTTCAATCCCAACTGGGAAAGGTCAACGGATCACAATAATCTCCACTTTGACTCAGCTTTGACTTCAATGGTGTCCTCCCCAGTAGCATCCAATTCAAACATCTCCAATGAGAGCTTTGTGATCAGAGAATTGATAGGGAAATTGGGTAACATTGGAAACTCTGGTGAGATGTCACCACATTCTCTGCCTCCCTATATCAATGGTAACAACAGTACCAACACTTCGTGTTATACAACTCCCTTGAATTCCCCTCCCAAGATAAATATGCCAATCGTTGATCATTTGGTTAAAGAAAAGTTACCCGGTTTGGGGAATTCCATGGCTATGAATTCGAGTGTGGCAGACTTCTCTGCTGATCCTGGATTTGCGGAGAGGGCTGCTAGGTTTTCTCGCTTTGGAAGCAAGAGTTTCAATGGTAGAACCACCCATTTTGCTCCAAACAATCCTCCTGAGTTTGGTATTAGATGTAATCAATTGATGGCCAACGAGAAGCTACCGCGTGTGTCAAGCAGTCCTTCATTCAAGGTACTTGGATCTCCAGGCCCTTTACAGGATAGATCCGAATTGGCAAATTCTCAAGAGGAATCCTCTGTTTCAGAACAAGTCCCAAATGGAGACGCTGCCTTAAAGACTTCTAATGACTCCAATCCCAAAAAAAGAAAAGCTGCTTCCAAAACAAAATCTAAGGAACCCGCAACATCCCCATCTCCTAATTCTACAAAGGTATAGCACCACCAAGTCTAAATGATCTCAGTTTTTTCTATTTTTGACTCTCGCTCTTTGTTAAACCTTTTATTTTTTATTTTTTCACAGGTGGATAAAGCTTATGAGAATCCCAGCAACAAGCGTAGCAAGCCCAATGAAGAAAATAGCAGTGTTAAAACAGAGGAAGAATCAAAAGGAGACGCCAATAATGCAGGGACGACTACTACTACTACTAATACAAAGCCCCCAGAGCCTCCCAAGGACTATATTCATGTCAGAGCAAGAAGGGGCCAAGCCACTGACAGTCACAGTCTAGCTGAAAGGGTAAGAAAATTACAAATCAAATTTTCCCATAAAACCGAATTTTTTTAGGCTTGGCATTAACATTGTCTGATGTATCGTTTGGTCAGGTCCGAAGAGAGAAAATTAGCGAACGAATGAAGCTTCTCCAAGACCTTGTTCCTGGCTGCAATAAGGTCACCGGAAAAGCCCTAATGCTTGATGAGATTATTAATTATGTGCAGTCATTGCAACGCCAGGTCGAGGTAGTAAATCAATTTCAAACTTATTTATTGTGTCTTCAATTGTAAGATTTCCTTGCTTAATAGTTTCTCTTTTGTTTTTTCTTTTTCCTTTTTTTTTAAAAAAAAAAAATTATTGGCAGTTTCTATCTATGAAGTTGGCTTCTGTTAATACCAGGCTGGACTTTAATGTGGATTCTTTAATGTCAAAGGATGTAAGTTTTTCCTCTAATGACTTCGAAATAAAATATATATTTCTTTTAATGTTTTTTTCTAAATAATTAACGTCGGTTGGATTTTTGTATTATTCAGATATATCAACCAAACAAATGTTTGCCCCATCCAATATTCCCCATAGATTCCTCGGCTTCAGTCTTTTTAGGGCAGCCACCCCAGCAAAATGCAGCACTACACGGCAACATTTCTAATGGGACAATCACTCAATGCTCAGTGGACCCATTAGATACTGCATTATGCCGTAACCGTAATATGCAATTACCGCAATTTGAACAATTCACACAAACTCTTCCTCAGGTAACTAATTTTAACACTCACCATTTAAGTCTCAAATGCGAATTCTTTGTCACATACATAAATATGTTTGTCCAAATTATCTACAGTTTACAAGTTTCTGTGAGGATGACCTGCAAAGCATAGTTCAGATGGGGTTCGGACAGACCCCAAACCGTGAAACTACAGCACCGCAATCGCAGAGCTATCATGGTAATTAAAGGACTAATTCATCAGTAGACAGTCAAGTCCTTGAGAAGTATTAATAATTTTTCAACCATCAAATGGTGATTTATATTCATGATAAGTACTCATCAAATGCAGGCTCAATTCAAGTATCACACACAAAAATTGAGCTTTAATCACATTCTATGGTCCTGAAGTCAAGGTCCAGAAAGGAGACAAGGCTTGCTGTACATACAAGAAATGTATTTGGACCGCCACAACAACAACGGAGCCAATTTTATCACTAGGGTTAATGAAGAGCAGATTTTACTTGTTCTTTTTAGTCTCTATCAATGATTTTGTATTCTAATTTATTTTTTTTGGGAATCTCCTATAATTATCCATTGTAAAATTCTTGAACCGATTCTGTAATTTGCTGCAAAGTCTTAATAGAATGTAAGATATAATTCTAATTATTGAATGGAAAATCTTTCAGTAGCTTACTTTTCAGCAGAATTATAATTATTTGGACAACAATTAGCTTAAATTTTTGGTCATGTCACATCAATTGAGGAATGGTAGATCGCGTAATCTGGTGGATTTGATTCTTACTAGTGTTATCCAGCTGTATGTGTTGGGGGCCTTTCTGCTCTCTCAAAAGTCTAATTGGAGTGATAATGACATTGGTTTTGGGTGATTAGGACATAGATTATCTTGAGCTGGGGTCAACCATTATTTTCTGCCAGACCTTGGCCTCCCTGTAATTTTCATACATTAACCAGAAACAGAAGCTTCTGTTCCTTTTTTTTTTACTGTGCATAATAAAAATCATCCAATCAAAGACTACAAGTTATAACCACTTATATATATTTACTTATATTTAAATTTGTTAATTTATATATATATAATAAAGGCATCAAAAAGAATCCCAGGTTGGCTGGCAGTGGTGAGATTCTGACTAGACCCAATAAGTCATAGAACTTTATAATTTCTTCTACTTTTTAATCCAAAAAAGCATTGTTGTAGTGGAGTTCAGGTATGGACTACGGAAAGATACCCTTTTAAAAATAAATAACAATTGTTTTTCGAAGAGAGGTTGTTAGTAAAATTCCAGTTTAAAAAACAAAAGATCTGTGCATATTGCAGCCTTAGTTAATTATTTTATTCATTGGTGTATTATTGGGTCTGCAGATTATTGTAGTTAAATTATCAGAAAGATTCTTTGAATGTGGAGCCGTATTAAGAGTGGTTGCATAACTTATCAAAATAGTGGAATGGAAAAATTGTTCATGTAACAGTCTTGTCGCAGAAAAGTTTAAAAAGGTCCAATCATTTTGCGACGTGTCTAGGGATTGATTTTCTAAGCTTTTGCCCCTTTTTTTTCTTTTTCAAATCCATGGCAGCTTGTGCTGTTTTTTCTTTCTTTAATGATTCCTACTTGGATAGCTGATCTTCATTACATAATACATAACTGTGACAAGGACTTGCCACAGTAGTCTGGGCATCAATACTGTCAGAATTCCATTCTTTGATAATTGTTGGGTAATCTTTATACGTGCCTTAATTTAATGTACATTTTCTCCCAGATTCGATGAACTATTATTTTCCTTTAATAAGAAAAACAGGAGATTTGCCAAATTTCCCCTAAAGTTGAGTAGTTTTTAAATTTAACCCTTTAATTTAGATTTTAAATTAAAACATATTTATTATATGAATTTGGATTATTTTCTGATTTGAGCTTTCTTATGATCTAATCTAATCCGATGACATATAAACAATACAATTAATGAATAGTTGAGATGTAATTATTTCATATATAGACTATCAATCATATACGTAAAAAAAAATTAGAAAAAAGTTTAAATAAGAAGAGAATTCCAATTCTAATACCAAAACCATCTCATACTTTCAAAATTTAGTTAAAACTATTCCCCCAATTAAAATCATGAGGATTATTTTTTAAAAATAATCGAACTTTAGGGGAACTCTTTACAAATCTGCCTAAGAAAATTGGTCTATGTCAGGTACTAAAGTTATAATATAAAAACATCATCCCACTTTTTTTCTCCTAGCTACACAACCGACTCATTAAGAATTATTATACCTAATAAATAAATATTTGACAAATTAGAATTTCACTTTTTTGTAAATCAAGTATTCAAGTTGATAAAATAAATTTATAATTCAACTCACATTAGCAGGAGTGTTCTTTGGAGTTAAATAGATACTTCCATCATAGAAAAACATAATTTGAGATCAAATAATTGTTCATGATTACCCATGTTCATTAACTTTTTGTCTAACATTTCATCTCAGGTATTCAAGTTGATATAATAAATTTATAATTGTAAATCAAATATTCAAGTTGATACAATAAATTTATAATTCATCTCCCATTGGCAGGATTATTCTCTGGAGTTAAATAGATATTTCCATCATAGAAAAACATAATTTGAGATCAAATAATTGTTCATGATTTCCCATGTTCATTAACTTTTTGTCCAACATTTCCAAAAGTTCAAAGACATTGCCTTGTGGTTAAGCAACCATGTTTAAATCCCTTTTTTTCCCTTTAGTTAATTGGAATTAGGACAATTATACAAGATTTGCAATCCATAATAATTGAATTATTGTATTTAATATAATATGATTGTACTAATAACAAAATTAATCTTTTCTCAAGTCGCACTATATTAAATTTTCTTGAGAGTTCTAAATATAATAATTCATATAGCAATGACCTTCACATTTGTAATTAGGACTTAAAAAATACCCATAAACTATTGAATCGAACTGGATTGAACCAAATCACTTGATTTGGTCTATATATATATATACACTAAAAAAAAAAAGGTCTAGTTTTATTATAATAAAATCATAAGATCGGTCCGGTTTATGGTCCAAGATCGTCATGCCCAAATCAAATAATAGCATAATATCTTTAATGTATATTTTTTATGTTATTATTTGTGACAGCAAACTTACCTTTAAAATAATAAATGTGAAATAAATTGTGTTTACTTTAAAAAGAGTCCAACATTTACTATAAATTTTAAGTTGTATAATTTTAATTATGAAAACCCAAATCAAATTCATATTTGAAAGACTCAACCAAGCTGGACCAAATTAATATGATTTGGTCTAATCCAAAAAAGGATCTCGAGAATGAAATTTTTGGTTCGGTCAATTTTAGTCAAAACTAAATCAAATGGGATCATATATAACCCTATTTATGATCAAGATTCAAGTTTTCTTCCCTTAATGTAGGAGTAGATTTCTCTTGCTTTTATAGGAGTAGTTGTTGGTATTATTTTGGCAAATTTGGACATATATTTAAACATTAGGCTATGTTTGGTTGACTGCACATAGGATTGTATGGGATATAATTGGGGATTAGATTCTTCTAACCGCGCTTTGGTGACTACATTGCATTGGACCATAAAGGTGGATGAATATGCTAAAATATTAAAATTTTCTTTTTTTTTTCATTTTTTTTTTAATAAATAGCGAATGAATGAATTGAAGGTTGGAAGGAGTTTTTAGACTTCAAGCACTGATTTATAGTGACCAAATGTAATGAAATTTACTAATTTTCACAAAAAAAAAAAAAAAAGTAGGTATTTTATTTATAAATATTAAAATTTTAATTTGAAATAATTTAATTTTATTACGAAAATTTATAAACATCTAACTTTAAATTTTGTTATTAAATTCTTTATATTTTATCTTTTAAATTTTTTTAATATATATTTTAAAATCCAATCTTACACCAAATAATGAAGTGTAATAATGTATACTATTCAATTAAATCCAATAAATATATACACATATATTGAATTTAAACTAGCTTCAATTAAATGAAGCTAGTGTTTTTTTTTTTGAGAAAAAAATGAAGCTGGTTTTGATAGGGAATTCAGTTGGTAAAAAGTCATTGTCAAATCCAGAAATTGATGTCCTTAATGGAAGGAGAAAGCTTTTGGATGACAGCAACAAAATAAGGGCAGTTCCCTACCAGAAAAAGAATAGATGGGTTAGAATTATCGATCTTAACAAATTATATATGATTGTTTTGGAGGGTAGGTACCCTATCAATAATAAAGCTCTTACTGCCTTCTTTTTCATTTACCTCAGTAAAGTTTTTCCTTTTTCATTTTTCGATTGTAATTAATTATTTATTTTTCTTTTCGAGGGAGAAAACTCCATCATTTCTTTCACCAACCATGTCTTATTAGTTATTACATGCTCTCCAACTGTAAACGTGTTCGCGTTTTTTTCTGGAATTAGAAACACCAATTTTTTTGAAAATTTGTCGGGATTTCTTTGTTTATTTTTAGGTCACCATCATGCTTGTTTTCACTTCCATCACTAGGATTCATCTAAAGATTTTACCAGTTTAATATAAGGAACAGTTGTCTATGAATTGAGACTTGAGACGCGTTCTTTGGGTCCTACATGACTTTGATTTTAAGCACGAGTCTACAACTTACTGGAATCATGTCAATCTTAACTGGTTTATGCTTGTTACCCAATATCTGTTTTAATTGTCAAATAAGAAACCAAAAGTCAATTTTTTGGAAAATAATGCGATTTTTTTTTTAGAGAAAATAATGTGAGAATTTGTTTTTCTTGTTCTTCTTATTATTTTTTTAAGCATTGAAACGAATTCAGAAGATTATCGAGATCAATCGAAATGAAAACACTAATGATATGACCTTAGCTACTGTTTTCATATGGAAAAGACCCGTTAACATGAAAATTGAGAGATTATTATTGCCGAGTATAGAGTCATGTCAAAGACATAAGATTATTGGTGCTTAAACCAACAATATCAGTTGCCATCTACTGTTTTCCTCTTATTTGTTGTCAAAGACATGGTAGTAGGAATTCCATCTAAAAGGTTATTGATTGTGAAATGCATTAGAAGGGATGTATTACGATATTGCTTAGAGAAATAAAAAAATGCGTAGCCGAATATATTTTGGGAAAGAGTTAATCTATTGAGTGTTAATAAATCAAATAAATATGCATGCATTTATGACTCAAATGTTTAGCAAATTTTATTTTTCATTTTTGTGATAAGAATTCAAATTCTATACCTACATTTACCATCATATACCAAGAGTTTTTTATTTTGTTAAGAAAATTAGATTTTTTTTAACGTGGGAATAGATTTGCTGGTTTGAGTATAGTATTTAATATCTTTAGATGTGAAAATAGAATTTTGAACCATTACATAATATTTAATCTCAATATGTTACGGTAAACTCGAAATGATTCATGTTTACTATTGTAAGACCATTGGTAAAACCATCGGCGCTTTTAGTCACGAGTACGTATTTTTATCTCTATAAAAATATACAAGAAAAGCTTCATTCCTCTGGCCAGCCCAGCTGGTCCTATCATTCACAATCTTATATCGTGTTTCACATATTGACTTTATGGATGACCTGTACACATCGATTTAAATTATTTACACCTTTTTTGTTTTTTTTTTTCTCCTCAATCCTCGTGACAATGAATGCAGGAAGTCACCAATCAAATTATTCTATTCCGACGGCCAGGAGTTATAGAAGGTCTATGGCTGATGTTACAAACGAGTTTACGTCAAATTTATGAACTTTATCGGGCCTATGCGATCTATGGCTTCTGTTATGAACAACAGAACAAGTTTGCGCCGCAATCATGGACTTTATTGGGCCTAGGCCCAGTGACTCTGCTAAATAGTAGTCTTTCTCTTTAAATTGTATTTAGAGTTTTGTTGAAATCTAACCCTTTTTTGTTAATATTTGGACATGGCACATTCAGATTATCACATGATTTTATAAACAGAAAAAAATAAAGAAAAACAATTTTGATTATTTTTTTAAGATACCAGTGAGAGCAACTCGAACTTGGGTTGTTAATTGTTATCAGGCTAAATAAGTGTTTTGTGTCATTAAATCACATTGTACGGTAAAAACAAGGTTGAGTGCATGAAAACATTTCACAAGATTCAAGTGTAGCAAATACCTATATCTAGTAAAACGAGAAATTCAATGAATCATCTCACTGGAATAATATTCCAAGTAAACCTTTCCTTGGTCAAACTTATAATATGATGCAGACATTGACAATGTCATGTATTTAATTCACAAGAAATGTGATTATATTATGAAAGTAAAATTTCATAAACAAACAACAGCAATATTGAGCGTTCACATTCCACAGAACTAAGTAAAGGTGGGTTGATAGAGTATGTAAAATCTTTGCCCATATACGTATATAGCATTGATCATTATTACTGCTGCACATAAGTGAGACAATTTGGACGACTTTGAACATACCCCAAGCTCATAAGAGACTATTGAGAGCCCCAATTCCAAAATGCGACGGAATGAAGGACCGATTTAAAAAAACAAAAAAAAAAACATATTAAGGTATTCTCCATTACGCTTCAACTTTTGGCCAAAGAAACCCCTTCTATTAATTTCCGTTAGATTAAAAACAAAAATTTATTGATCATTGTTACAATTGCACGTAAGTGAGACAACTCAGATGACTTCAAACTAGGGATGATAATTTGGATCACGACATGTCGACATGAATTTATAAAAAATAAATGGATATAAGTTTGATATAAATGAATTTGTGACATAATCATGTTGTTGTATATATTTTAATGACTTGAGAAAATGGACTGTTAAGGCTCAGTGCTTCAGCTAAAGTGGATAAAAGCCCAATAAGCCCGAAAGTCAAAACGACGTCGTAGGAGTGCAAGCTGTTGTGTTTGAGCACCACAGACTGTTATTCAGCAAGATCGCAATATAATTACTAGCTCGTTTATTACCTCGGTCAATAAGTCTGGGATAAGATCTGTTTGTCCATCAACTCGTACATGGACTACTTGTTCATCAGCTCTTACATAGACTGCTTATTCATTTGCTCGTACATTAGCTCGCTAGAATATCCTTCCAGTTCATGAGCTCGCTATGACTGGTCCAGTTGAATTTCTAGAAGCTTGAAACAGCCTAATTTGAGAAAAAGTTAACTTTCCTGTTTTAAAGCAAATTAAATTTCGAATTCTTGGAGCCCATTGTTGATTTGTGGGAGAGGATCTTGGCGTCATAATTAGCAGAATTAATGTATATAATTTGTTTTACCTTATTTGAATGTAATTCAAACTTATTCAAATTGTATCACCCATCGCTATAAATAGGGGATCAAATTCATAGTAAAAGAGGATGAGAGAAAGATTATATTGTTACTCTGCTAAAATAGTGAGTGACACTTTTGGACATAGGTCTTATTCTAGCCAAACCACGTAAAAATCAGTGTGTGCTTCCTTGTTCTTCTTTTCTCCTTCATTACTTTTTGTTTTGCTTTTGGTGATTCGCAGGTATTGGGCTTGAAGAACCAGGTCGACTAAAAAACAACGTTGATATTTTGATGCTAGAAGAAGGGCTCAGATTGCGATTATGTAATTTTTTTTGAATTCTGCAATTCCGATTTTTCACTATGGTTAGAGGAAGAATAACCAGGAGTGCAGATGTGGCGGCTGACCAATCTGAGGGTCATTAGGAATAGTAGAGTACCCTGCCAATTGGAGGTAACGTGATGGGAACTTCAACTGCTGTTTTGCCTCCGGTTCCTCCACATCAACCACCCCACCTTCGTCATTGGGGGAGACGTCATGCAGATCTGACAGCAATGCCAAGTAACGCTTGAGAATACTGTGGCATAGTTGGCAGATGCAGTTAGGACTATGGCACAGATGCAAGCCTAAACATCTCTAAGGAATGTAGAAGTCTGAGATTAGCTAGTTGGTGAAGCATCGGTCCAAAGAGATGGGGCTGTCAGAGAGAGGGTGTTGTCAGAAGGTTCAATTCGTTCCTCAAATTTGCACTCAATAGAAGGTGGACGACGAGCCCATTAAGAAGAGGTTATATCTCGTTTTACAGGCTTGAGAATAAGGTTGAGCCATGATGGGAGCCGCCATGTGGAGGCCAACCGTGAGTATGAGTGAGCTCCCGAATGCGATGAGGAGTATGTGCCGCGAAGAGCTTCATAGAGGGCGGAAAGCTCGCATAGGAGACATAGGTCACAAGATTGATTGTCGGGTGATCAAGAGAGTAGGAGGAGCAAATGATCCCCTACGAGAAGAATTGAGTCATAGGACCTAATGGTTGAGGAGTTATTGCAGAGGATCCAGCAGTTTGAGACGCAACCTGGGTCCCAAGGTCACAGAAGATGACAAGAGGAGATGACCCCCTTTATAAGGGAGATTGAGATGAAACCATTGCCGCCTATGTTCAAACTCCCTAGTGTCCCACTTTACAACGGTGATAGTGACCCCTACGACCATCGGGATACGTTCAACATTTAGATGGATTTGTAGACATCTAACCCTTTGGTGAAGTGTCGTGTGTTTTCAGCCACACTAGGGAATATTCTGAGGGCCTGGCTGAGAAGTCTTCTAGCTCGTAGTATTAACAACTGAGAAAAATGCCAGAAAAAGTTCATTTATCAGTATAAGGCAAGAAAGTAGCTCGTGCCACCTTGCCATCTTGCGACGATTTTTCAATGGCAGAATGACTCGTTGAAGGACTATATTTTCAGATTTAGAAACGAGGTGAACAATATAGAGAATCCTTAGGATGACAGTATCCTCACAGCAATCTCGGTAGGGTTTAGAAAAGATGGAAAGCTCTACGAGAGTATTTACAAGTCTCTTGTGAAGGATCTAGGTAAGTTTTATGAACGAGCTGCTAAGGAGATCAGATGGGAAGAAGCTTTCAGGCCAAAGAAGCCCAGTGATCAGAAGAATGGAGCAAGCAGTTCCCACCAAGGGAAGAAGAGAAATCATGGTGAGAATGAAGATCGTGATCAGAAGAATCACTCCAACAATCATGAAGCGAAGCGGGCTAGGAATGAGCCTAGAAGGGATCAACCTCTTCATCCTTAGAGCCACTATGAGAGTTACAGCATCTTGTCGGACAGGCAGGACAGAATTTTAGAGACAAAAAGAAATAGAAAAAATTTCAGGATGCCGGACCCCACAAACATCCCTAACAAATTTCGGAATCCAAGGAAGTACTGTATCTATCATAATGAAACTAGGTATTTTACTTCACAATGCAGAAAGCTCAGAGATGCCTTTAAGGATTTGATTAGAAAATGTCCTTTGAGGGAGTATATAGTGTGACTTACAAACCAGTGACCCTAGTAACAGCGTCCTCATCCAGCTCAGCAGCCCACAAAACAGTTGCCCCAACAAACCGCCAAGCAGGACCATGTACCCACAGTAAGGACCATCTTCATAATACATGGTGGGTCTTATATCTCAAGGATGTTGAACAGGTCATACAAGCATTATTGCACAAGACCAATCATGTCTTGCTCACAAGCCATGGTGGGATAGAGAGACCCGCGAAAAGAGTTAGAGTGGCCTTAGGCGGCATCGTGTTTACAAAGGAATATGATATAGGAGTTCACTAACCTCACAATGATGCGTTGGTCATTCGTGCAAGAATAGGCAATGCTGAAGTGCGAAGGATTATGATGGATACCGATAGCTCGGTAAATGTTATGTACAGGAACTGCTTTGAGCAACTGGGCTTAGGACTCGAACAGTTGAAGCCATCTCCCGAGCAGCTATGGATTCATTGGAGATGCGATTGCACCAATGGGGCAAGTCAGGCTCTCCCTTACTGTTGGAGATTCTGGTCATTAATCAACAACATTGACAAATTTTTTTATTATTAACTGCCCTTCGGCTTACAATGTCATTCTAAGAAAACCAGCCATGAATGACTTGGACATGGTAGCCTCGACTAGAACCCTCACCATCAAGTTTTCAACACCTAGTGGAGTAAGATGTGTGCGAGGAGAGCAGCATTTAGCACGACGTTGTTATGAAAATACTGTAAAAATGGGGGTTAAGGGAAATAAGGTTAATGTGGTAACCAGAGGAGAGCTGCGACTTGTGAGTGAAAAAGGAACGAGTTAGGATTTAGATCCAAGGGACGTGGAGGCAGATAGGGCAACAAGTCCTGTAGAAAAGCTCGAAGACGTGCAAGCTAATGAGGTAGATACTGAGAAGTGTCTTAAACTGGGGAAAGATCTACCTTTGGAGATTAAGACCCAGCTCGCTGATTTCCTAAGAGCTAACTTGGACGCCTTTACCTGGAACCATGAAGATATAGATATGGTGAGAATCAACCCGCAGGTGATGTTACACAAATTGAATATTAATCTGCACCACAAGTCAGTTAGCTAGAAGAAAGGGTCAATGAAGGAGGAATGTTATGTCGCTTTTAAAGAAGAAGTAAATAAACTTCTGGCAAACAAGTTTATAAGGATGGCTCATTACCCGGCCTGGATAGCAAATCCTGTTTTGGTCAAGCAGAAAAATGAAAAATGGAGAACCTGCATTGATTTCATCGACCTCAACAAAGCATGCCCGAAAGATAGTTTTCCTTTACCCATAACGACCAGCTCGTGGACGGAACAGCTGGTCATTAGCTCTTCAACTTCATGGATGCCTACTTGGGATATAACCAGATTCTAATGAACCTTGGGGATGAGGAGCACATCTCTTTCATCACAGATCATAGGCTCTACTGTTACAAGGTTATGCCTTTTGGGTTGAAAAATGCTAGGGTGACCTACCAGCTGTTGGCAAGACGATGGAAATGCATGTGAATGACATGTTGGTAAAGTCAAAACGGATGTCCGAACATGTGCGCGACCTGGGAGAAATGTTCCAGATCATAAGGAAGTACTGAATGAAGTTGAATCTGTCGAAGTGTGCATTTGGGGTAACTTCGAGCAAGTTCTTGGACTTCATGGTCAATAACAGAGGAATCGAGGCAAATCCTGAAAAGATTAAAGCCCTAGTTGATATGAGGTTTGCCTAACAAGATCAAGGATGTGCAGAGTCTTAATGGTCAGGTCGCTGCACTTAGCAGGTTCATATTCAAAGCAACAGACAAGTGTACCGCTTTCTTCAATACCTTGAAGAAAGCAAAAAGCTTCCAGTTGACAGAAGAATGTGAAATGGCCTTTCAGCAGTTAAAGAATACATGGGCCGAGCTTCCTTACTCTTCAAGCCCGTGAAGAGGGAGAAGTTGATCGTTTATTTAGGGGTCACTTAGCACACTTTTAGTGTAGCTCTAGTTCGGGAAGAGAGCAAGACTCAACTTCCTGTTTATTATGTAAGTAAGAGGCTGTTCGATGTGGAGACTAGGTATACTCCTATGGAGAAGCTTGCCTATTGTCTGGTGATGACATTAAAAAAGTTACGTCTCTATTTCTCGACTCATATAATTAAAGTACCGATTAGATACCCATTGAAGCAGATTCTTCAGAAGCCGGATACTTCAGGTTGCTTGCTTAAGTGGGCCATTGAGCTTGCCCAATTTGAAATTGAATTTACGCCTAAAACAATAATAGAAGGATAGTTTCTAGCAGATTTCATAGCTAAATTCACAAGGCCAACAAGTGAAGAAGCTAAATCCTCGGAAGGTCCATTTTGGGAGCTCTATATTGATGGATCCTCGATCGAGCAGAAAGTTAGGGCAAGAGTGATGTTGATAAGCCCGGAGGGTCACAAGATTTTACATATTTTGAGGTTCGATTTTCAAGCCACCAACAATGAAACAGAGTATAAGGAGCTGGTGGCAGGATTGAGATTCGCCAAAGAAGTACGAGTTGAGCAGGTAAGAATATACAATAATTCTCAGTTCGTGGTTTGCCACATCCGTGAAGAATATCAGGCCAAGGATTCTAAGATGGTCATCTATTTGCAGAAGGTGCGGGAGTTATTGGAAACTTTTGAAAGATATGAAATGCATCATGATCCATGAACTTAAAATTCGCATGCTAATGTCTTAGCTCGTCTTGCCACGGTAAAAGATGCAGAATTTCTGGGAGCCATACCTGTAGAGTTCTTTCCAATCCCGAGCACAGAGCCACGAGATGAAATGATGGCGATTATCGTAACACAGGATTCGTGGATGAGTCTCCTTCTCGAATACATATAAGAGGGAAGGCTGCTAAAAGACAAGTTGAAAGCTTGTCGCCTTTGAGCTTGGATTGCCAAATACTGTATTTATGATGATATGCTCTACAAAAGGGGATTCTTAACTTTACTGCTCAGGTGCATAGTTGGGTCGAACTACCAGACTATCCTAAAGGAGATACATACTGGTCACTGTGATAATCACGCTGGAGGGCTATCTTTAGCTCAGAAGGTACTCCGGTAGTGGTTTTACTGGCCAACGATGAAGCGAAATGCCATCGAGATGGTTAAAAAGTGTGATAAGTGTCCGAGGTTTGCTAAGGTTCCTCGAGCTCCACTAACTTTCCTATAACAGATGGTTAGCCCATGGCCTTTTTCCATTTAAGGCATAGATATGATAAGATATCTCCCAACAGCTCATGAAAAATGCAAGCATGTTATCGTTGCAGTGGACTATTACACCAAGTAGGCATAGATAAAAGAGCTCGTCGAGATATCCACTGTAAAGTTTGAGAAGTTCGTTTGGGAGAATATAATTTACCGGTTTGGAGTTCGACAGCAAATCGTGACTAACAATGGGACCCAGTTCAACAGCTAGTAATTTAAAAAGTTCTGCAAGGATCTTGGAATAATAAAGAGTTTTTTAGCCATGAACTACCCTCAGACTAACGAGTAGGTCAAAGCTATTAACAAGATCATCAAGCAGACCCTGAAGATTAAGCTGGAAGTAATGAAGGGAAACTGGGTAGATGAATTGCAAAAAGTGTTGTGGGTCTATAGAACAACTGTTGGTAGCACCACAGGGAAAACTCCCTTTTCGATGTTGTATGGATTAGAGACTATGATTCCAGCAAAGTTTGAGGTCATCAGTTAGTACAGAGCAACGTTTAGACCAGAAGACAATGATCGACTGCTCGTTGCCAACTTAGATCTACTCGAGGAATCAAGAGAAGAAGCCCGTGTAAGAGTTGCGATTTACCAGTAAAAGATTCCCAGGTATTACAACAGAAAGTTGGAGCTCGAGGCTTTAAAGATGGTGATCTAGTTTTACATCTCATCTTATTTATAGCTCGCAAAACCAATGATGAGATTCTCGATCTGAATTGAAAAGGTTCTTATATCGTCAAAGAAAACTTGGAGAATAGAGCTTATCGCTCATACTCTGCTTGGAATGTAAAACATCTCTGACTGTACTTTATTTAACCAGTTAGCTCGCTCACCGTTTTTGTATTATTCAATAGTTATCAATGAATTGCTTATTTTGTGCTTATAATTGCTTTTTATGCGAGCTGTTGATTAGCAATTATTATTGCTATTTATGTGAATTATTATTGGTTTACTAACTGTAAAGTCTTTCCATGATGATATTATAATTGATACGTATGTTTCACTACAGCAACCTTAGTTGAGTTTTGGAAGGTTCAATTACTGCCTGTGAGCATTTATACTCTGAAAGGTGTAATTGATACTTGTGGGCTCACAATCTTAAGTTTTGGAAGATACAGTTGCTATTTATAAGCACCCAAGCTCTAGAAGGTGCAATTGTTTTTTGTAAGCTGATATTGATAAGTCTTGGAAGATGCCAGTGCTGCCTATAAGCATATAAGCTCTAGAAGGCGTATTCGCGATCTGTGGACTCTTATCTAAATGTTCTAGAAGGCGCTGGTACTGCCTATGAGTGTGCAAGCCCCGAAACGCATACTCGTGACCTGTGAACTTTTATCTTAATGCTCTGGAAGGCATTTGGGCGACCTGTGAGCCAACGAGCTCTGGAAAGATGTTATATTGCCTACAAGCTCATGTTTAAAAGCCTTGGAAAATGTATCCGAGCTAATCATTTTGCGACCTGTGGGCACTTGTAATTACATTACAACTAAACTAGCATGTTCGGTTAGTTTTCATGATTCGATTCACTATTGATAATTACACCAAGTCTATTCTGCTACTTGGCTGTGTATAATCATGGTTTAATCAGTTATGTAATGGAATTTATTGCTCGATGATGCATGTGGAATTTAGAAAAATAAAGCAACCAACTGAAAAACAAAGCAACGAAAAGAAATCACATATAATTATGACTTCACCCAACGAGGAGCAAATATATTACAAAATCATTATTATTAATGTTCAGAAACAGTTACAAAGAAGTCTTATATCTAAAGGTTCTATGAAGAGCTAGTAGGGGTTTTTTCGAGCCTTGGTCACTAGGGACTTCTTTTGGAACTGCATCTTGTACCTCAGAAGTTGTCAACTGCGAAGAACTTGAGGATGGTTCCTACCGAACTGAAGAAGCAAGGCTCGATGAAGGAGCTGATGAAGTCACACCTTGAGCAATTGTAGGAGTCGAGCTCTTGGAATGAGCTGAATGAGCATCAAAGGTCGAAAGAATCAGGCTCTTTTAAAGAGTCAAGGGAGTAACCCCTTGTTGAGCAGTTTGAGCTTGAGTGGTCTTGGCAGCATAAGCTATATATTTTTAGACCTCCTCGATCGCATTCTTCCCGAAAAATGAAAAGTCCATCTGAGTGTACAGGAATGAGCTCACTGTCTTCGATGTGGCGTCCATGGGCCCTTGTTCTACCAGGGCTTTAGTACGGGCTTCAGCTTTGTTTATCGTTTCTTGAGCTCGAGCGAGCTTCTTCTTTATTACGGTTATATCCTGCTTAGCCTTTTTCTCAGTAATTTTAGCTCGTTTTTTATGAGAGATCACCTCTTGCTTTAGCTTCTTAATCTCTTCTGCGGCTTTGTCAAGTTGACATTAGAGCCAGGCGACTGTACTCTCATAAAGCTGTAAAGTTTTTTCTGCTTTAACCTTTTGCTCCTGAGCACTTATAAGCTTTTGTTCTAGATGAAGGGAGGACTTTTTTGCTTTTTCAGATTCACCCTGGAAGAATTCCAGCTTGCCTTTTATTTTTTTTTATTGCCCTCGAGCGTTTTTATAATGGCTTTATGCGAAGCCTTTTCCTCCTCGTAATTAGGGAGTTCTCTGAGTGGCTTCATTAAACTCATGCAAGCCTGAGACAAAAAAAATTTAGTGTTGAATAAAAATAAAAGAAAGAAAATTTCTTGTCAAAACCCACCAACAGATTATAACGACCAATGTAATTGATTAGCCTGTCATTGCTTATATGATCCTTATAAAGAGCCGGCTTTTCAGGTCCTAAAAACTACGGTGCGTAATCCAAGAGGTCGTTATAATACACCCCTGCATCGAACTCATAAGATGGATTTTTGTTGCTCCCCTCAGCTGCAGGCTTTTTTCCTTTGGTTTTTTGGCATTTTGGAGGAGGCTCACAACTCCTTTACCCTTGTCTGTAGCCTCAGGTTGCTGAGTAAACAAATTGTATGGGGATGAGACTGTCTCGGTAGGGGACTTTCGTTGTGAAAAAGCATCTTTGCTCATAGATTTCCTCCCTACGATCTTATACCTTAGACCTTGTTTCTGGGAGGTCGCTACCTTTTGTTAAGAAGACAACCCCGTAACAGCTTCTGAGGCAATCTGTGAGGTAGGAGCTCTTGAAGTCTAATTGGGTTTCATGGGCCAAGAAGTTGCAGATTCGGTGAAGCCCGTTACTTGAACCTCTAGGTTTTCAGCCTTAACACCTAGGAAGAAGGGTGGTGTCTCTATTTCAAGCTTCACCATTGTTGTGAGTTTTCTTCTAGACGAGCTTGATGTTCCTTGTTCAAACACCTCAAGGACTGAAGGAACTTCCTTTTTACCGCGGACTCCAAGGTCTCGGTTGATACTGATGCGCTTGCTTTCGACCTTGGGTGCAAGCCCGTATTCCTGCAGAAAGTAGTCACTCTGTAGTTGATCGTCCAAGGGACTCTTGACCTCGAAAAATTTTTGCAGAGCTGCTACCTCCTCTTTAAAGAGCTCAATCGAGCCGTAATGTCTACATATGAAGACAAGAGATCGTTAAAAATAAAAAATAAAATAAAAAAGAGAGATATATATATATATATATATGTTTATAAAATGGCGAACTAGAAATATGCTCATCAGGAGAAGAAGAAAAGGCAAAATTTTTTAATGTTAAGGAGAGACGGGCAGGACGGATAGAACTAGTAGGTCTTATAGTCACCCATGTTTGATTTGCCAGTTCCCTTGGGCAAAAACATCTTATAAGGCGAATTGCGGGCTGCAGTATAAAATAACCCATCCTGTTTCTTCGCTTTGAGACTTGTGGTGGTCTTAAAATGAAAAATGTGTTGAATCATGTTTGGGGTCAGTGGTAGAAGTTTGTTTTTAATAAAGACAGCAGCTAAAGAAGTTAAATTGACATAAGAGTTGGTGGTGAGTTGGAAAAGAGCTAACGTGAAATTATTTAAAAGATCAATGATGTAGTGAGAAACTGGAAACCTAAAACCAGACTCTATATAGACTCTATATGTTGGCGGTTGATTGCAATAAAACCCTGAAAAATGATGAGCCATGTGGTCGTGAATTGCCGGCACCATTGAACGACATCCTGATGGAAAATCAAAATCTCGAGCTATCGAGGCGAGCTCGTGGAGGCTAACAACGGATTTATATTGGTAAAAGGGCTCGCGGGCAGGAGGATCATCTCGACCTGTAGGTTTTGGTGCGACTTTACTACTCAGAGAGGTTGCACCTTATATGTCCCTAACTTGTGATTCAAGTTGCTCCTCAGAATCCTCATCATTAGCCTTTATTTTGTGGTTGCAGCGTCCACGACTTGACATCTATAAAAGAGGTAGAGGGATTAGGTCGCTAATGGCAAACCAGACTTAAAAGACTAAGGAACTGAGTCTATTTTCCTAAGTGTCAAGTCGTATGTCTTAGAGAACTACTAAGAATAAAGGGGTTCTAAGTGCGAGCCCATCAGGTCTTTAAAACTACAAGGAGCTAATAGTTAGATTTCAAACTTAACCCTACTTCTATGAACATGCCAAAGTTTCAGTGCCAAGCGACTACAAACAAGAACAGCAGACAAATGCTCTTCCAATACGATTAAACAGTCGTTCTATTAAGATTTTCTCAAGCAAAAAATACGAAGAGTCACAAAATATTCAAACAATAACAAAAAACAGGTTCATAGAAATAAGAAAAGCACAGTAAGAATCAAAATGAAGGCTGAAAATCTAAAATGAGTGTGAAAACTAACCTTGAGTGTGGTAAAATCTAGGAAGTTTTGAAGAGAAACGTTAAGCGGTAGCATCAAACGAAGGAAAGAGACTGAAAAGCCAAAAGACGTCCGCTTTTAAAAGTGACAAGTGAAAGAAAAGGATGAGGCGGCTCCACCTTTATATAATTGTATAACTCTAACCGTTAGATCTAAAAGAAGTATAACCGCCTTTGATCTAACGAGATTTTGTCATTATACATAGTCGGTTGAGAGACGTGCACATTAAATACACACTGTACGAGACGTGCAGTGTGCTGTCGCATAGGGAAATGCCACGTGTTTAGAAGATAAGATAGAATTTGAAGAGGCTACGCAACAAGTCCATCCAAAACAGCTTTATCCATGAGCTCATAGCTCCCAGTTCGTAAAACGCACTGAGAGCTAGAGGACTTGTATTGTATATATTTTAATGAGTTGAGAAAATGAGCTATTAAAGCCCAGTGCTTCAGCTTAAGTAGATAAAAGCCCAACAAGTCCGAAAGTCAAGATGACGTCGTAGGAGTGTAAGCTGTTGTGTCTGAGCACTACAGACCGTTATTCAGTGAGCTCACAATATAATTACTAGTTCGCTTCTCACATCGATCAACAGGCCTGGGATAGGATCTGCTCATCCATCAGCTCGTACACGGACTGCTCGTTCATTTGCTTGTACATTAGCTCGCCAGAATATCCTTTCAGTTCATGAGCTCGTTATGACTGGTCCAGTTGAACTTCTAGAAACCTAAAGCAGCCTAATTCGAACACAAGTCAACTTTCCTATTTTGAAGCTATTTTAAAGCAAATTAAATTTCGAGATTCTCGGAGTCCATTGCTGATTTATGAGAGAGGATCTTGGCGTCATAATTATCAGAATTAATGTATATTATTTTTTGTCATATCTTAATGTAATTCAAACCGATTTAAATTGTATCATCCCTTGCTATAAATAGAGGATTAAATTCATTATAAAATGGGAGAAGAGAAATATTATATTGTTACTCTGTCAAAATAGAGGGTGATAGTCGTGGACATAGGTCTTGTTTTAGTTGAACCATGTAAAAATTAGTGTGTGCTTCCTTATTCTTTCTTTCTCTTTCATTACTTTCTGTTTTGCTTTTGGTGATTCGTAGGTATTGGGTTTAAAGAATCGTGTCGACTAAAAAACAATGTCGACATATGTCAATCCGCTTAAACCTTTTATAAATGAATCAAGTTGAGTTTGCTTAACGGGTCAACACGATTAATTGGGTCAAATTATAATATTTATATATTTTAGGGGTCAAATTATAATATTGATATATTAATAGCAAAATATTGTTTAAGTTATATGGATTAAACGAGTTAAACAGATAAACAATTTAACGAGTTGACAAGTTAATAGGTTTGGATCCTTTATGATTTAAGTAATAAACAAATTAATAGTATCATATCGTGTCATATATTTATAAATAAATTTATATCGAATCCAAAAATATTAATCTGTTTATTAAACGAATTTGTGTCGTGCGTTGGTTAATTTTTTAAGAAACAAATTTTAAACCTTATAAATGCACAAATCGCTTATCGAGCATAGTAATAAACAATGATCGATCCAACGAGGAGTTTCAACTTTCTTTAATTCTAAGTTTATTTAATAACAGTTAAAATAAAAAAAATAAATAAATAGGTTTTGGAATTATGATTAAACTAAACTAAATTAATAATAAAAGCTTAGTTAAGACATACTATCAATACTAAATAATCTCTCAATTTGTTATAATAATTAATAAAGCAAATTCATGATAATGTATGATAAAGATATTCACGTCAAGGTATGATTAACTTAAGTCATATAGCTTCTTCCTTGGTCAGTATGCAAATCGCACAATGTCTATATAAATGCATGTGTTCCTAATTATAACCTAATATGATGTTTACTTATGTTTAATAATTGGAATCTATTAAGTACTAGAAGAATATAAATATCATATAAATCCTAGAACATGATATCTATCCTTGGTATCAATGAATTAATGCCCCTTGATTGATTTGTAAGCAATTAATTGTTACAAATAAAGAATATTCCCATATGATATGCAATTTATGTTATTATAATATAATCCTAAAAATATGTTTTTAAGGTTATCAATAATAAATAAATAAATAGGATAAAATTAAACTAGAGATATTAATTTCATCATGTAAAACATAAATTTTATTGAAAAGATAAATAAATTGAGTTCATGTTAGGGCTTCAAGTTAGCACTAACTAATAAACTAACTACACAAAAATAAAAAATAAAAATAATGAAAAGATAAAACCGAAGCTTTCAGCCTTGCTCCTCTGCTCCTCTCTCTCTTTTGGTGTGATGCCAATTATGTTTAAGAAAGCATATATTTACAAGCAAAAATACTTATAGGCCATGGTAAGGGAATAGGAAATTTAGATTTGCATAAATTAGTCATCAAAGCATGCAGGTCAAAAGGATCCATGGGCGCAAATGTGTGCAGGTTAAAACCCAACTTGGAACAATCATTAAAAGAGAAAATGCACTGAAACATGCGGACCTAACTTTCTACTAACTCGAATTCGCGATCCAAAACCATGTGCTACTCGACTCGAAACGGTGACCAGCTCTTCTTCAAAAACTCGTGGATTCTTGCGCGACATAGATCTTTAATGGGTAACTTGGAACGGCAACTAGAGGTGTGTTTCATGTTATACAGCTTGGCAAATTGCATTCTGGTCCTAATTTCTTCCATTTTTCACTTGAGTCCAAAATTCTGAATTTTAACAATTTGATCCCTTGATAATTAGCATCTTGATTTTTGGCTTTAAACTTTCTTCGAACCTGATCTCTAATTTTTTTATGATGCAATTAATTTTGAAAATTCCTTCAATTCTATCTTTTGCTTCTCAAAATCTAAAATTAAATATAAAAACACAAAGCAAATTAAAAGTACTAATTCCACTAAAAAACATAACATAAATACTTGGTAATTTGGGAATAAAATAATAATAATTAACGACCAACATCATGTTGATCGAATTCATGAACGAATATAATCAAATCCAACTCAACTCAACACGTGAATCCTTTTTGTCACCTCTACTTCAAACATACCCTAATCTCAAAAAAGCTATTGAGAGCCCCTATTCCAAAATATCACCGAACGAGGGACTAATTGAAAAAAAAAAAGTGAAATTATTAAAAGTTTCTCCTAACCTTTTAAATATTCTATATTACCTCCCTTATGTTTCAACTTTTGGCAAAGAAACCTTTTCAATTAATTTTTGTTAGATTACAAACAAAAGTTTATTTTACCTTGCATTGTAGATATGAAATAATTTATCTTCATAATTTCTATAAAATAATAGATAAAAAATTGTAAAACATAAAAATCAAGTTAAAGAAAAGAAGGGTAGTCTCAAACTTCATTAGGTGATCTCTATTAGGAAGAGATTACTTGTAAGCCGCAAATAATTTCTAACCCTAATAACCACACATGTAGACACCCTTATTACTATTGCCAAAACCCTCTACCACCATTGTTGAACTTTCTAACATTCTAACAACAACTGCTAAACACACCTAACCACCACTGCCAAACTCACCTAACACTCGATCACCACCTAAAACACCAATCACCATCACAAATCAATCAAGAACACAAAAGATTAAGATTATAGAGAGAAAGGAAAAAGGAGAAGAAAGTGTTGTCACCACTTGAAGAAAAGAGACTTATCATTTGACAACAGTTGTCATGGGGATGTTTAGTTACCAACATGACATTTTACACATAGTAATAAAGAAGCCAGACCAAAAATTTGGATAAACATAAATATATAAATCTAACCAAATCAAACACAAATCCATGACCCAACCAAACCCAAAACATCAACATAACAATAACATCATACCAATAGCAAATTTATGAATGAGAGATAAGAAAGGGAAGAGTTAGCTCCAAAATGATGAAAAAGGGTGGTCGCTAGAAAAATGAACAAAAAAGAGGGAAAAGAAAAAGGTTAATAGACTCCTTTTGAAGGAGAAACAAAAAGACGAATCTCCTTCTAATGGAGAGATCTTTGCTTGATCTTTCTCATCAAAAGATCAACAGATTCAACATTACTAGAGTAAATATTATGTTTTTATAGCTAGTGCAAATGCTCGTAATTTTATAATAGATTGTTTAAGTAGATAAGGTCCCATGGTTTTTTCCCCTGTTGGATTTTACACGTAAAAATCTTGGTATCCTTGGTTTACTTTATGCACTTTACATATGCATGCTTGATTGGTTGAAGTATTAAGGATTAGTTTATAAGATATTTAAGTAAAACTAAGTTTCTAACTTGATTAAAGTTGAAACAATGTAAGTGTTTGTGATTGTCTAATTAAATTGATCGATTGTTAAATAGTGAGGACCTTTATGGGAAATCAAATCATAAGGCATGAAAGAAATAGAGGTGGGAGTTTTAGGCTCAAAATAACTAGAAATAATAATTATTAATTTTAAGTTGGTTAGATAAACATGTGAACACCTAGAGTGGGTGAATAGGTGTTATCTAAATTGTTCCAAACTTTATCAACCTTGATTAATTCAATTAAATCATGCAAATCTTAAGTTATGTCAATAAACGGAATTTAGGCATTGTTGTCTACGTTTAGATAAGTCAAAATATAAAATGTTCATATAGTTTAACAAGGTTGAGATGATCTGAATATGAAATCTGACAATAGGTTAACAATTTTAAGATTAAGTCTTAATTTAACTGATGTAATTTTTCTAAGCATTGACATGTAACACCTTTTACCTCGACTTCCCATTGGATCGATATTCAAGACGAAAGGCTTTACGGTTTCGAACTGAAATTTCTTTATTTCAAAAACTTACAAAAAAAAATGAAATCATCACTAAAAGTTTTATTTTAAATTCTTACAATATTAAAAAACTTTAATATTATTTTCCATTATAATTTTTGAAAATCCAGCAGAGTTTCTCATGTTTTTTTAAAAATCCAAAATTTTAAAACCTGCAGGGAAAACTACAACATACATGATGGTGCTCATACATATATACACATTTTAAAACTTTAATATAAATTGTACTTTACAAACTTTTTAAATTTAGAAACCTACACACATACATGATGGTACACATGCATATATATACACATGATACAAAATTATTATTATCCAAAAATTTATGTCATATGTGACTCGTAAAAAATCTGCAGGGGCTTCGTCTTCGTTTCGGCAACAAGTCCGACTCAACTACCTACGCGCGGTAAATTCAACGGGTTAAATATTTTTATTTAATGGGTGTACACTTAATTTAAAAGTTATAAAACTTTATTTCTCCATAATATAATTTCGTACTTTTCGACATTTTTGGAGAGTTCATAAATATAATAAAATAAAAAAATTTCACCATTATATATTAACTTTTTTTAAAACATAAGTCATGAAGTGCATAAATATCATGGTTCAAGTATGACTTTACAAAATTCAATTTTTTTCAGTTTCAATAATCATCATATTTACTAACATTTATCAACTAATAAATAGATATAAGCATAAAATTACTTTTGACGACATTTTGAAACGATTTTCACCAAATATTTTTCGTTACTAAAATTCACAATTGAATTAATTTACTAATAAATACACATACAAGATACATACAATTTATTATTAGGCATATCAATTTCATTTGTAAAATTTTTATTACACATCGCTATGAAAACACTTTACTATTAATTGCACATCATTTTCCATCTATTTACAAATAATTTCACATATACAACACATAAAATTTTTTATTAAACGTATCAATCTGATTTTTAAAATTTCCATAACAAATCCTAACGAAGACACTTTATTAAAAGTTTCAAATATCAACATAATATACTTAAAATACATACTATTTATTATTAATGATATCAATTCAATTTGTAAAAATTTTATTAGAATTTTCGATGAAAGCATATTACTAATAATTATACTTATCAAATACATAATAATTATTTTATATATATATCTAATATTTTCTTAAACAGCATAACACGATTTCGTTTAGTAATTTTCGTTTCTCGAAATACTAGTTGCAAATTAATATTTCATAAATTTTTAAACTTTTATCAATTTCACTAATTATCCAATTTACTAACAATTTCAAGTGCAAAACATATAAAATTATTTATATCCATTTACAATTCATATAATTTTTTAATTAATATTTTTAACGTCATTCTTAAACTTTTTTCTAAAAGTTACTAATCGATTATTTCGTCAAAATTACACAGACAAAATATTTAAATAATTCATTTTCGATTTTAACCATATTATTTTTACCAATTATTTTTCATTTTCTCAAAACTCAAGTCATAAATCCAGATTTCATAATTTTTCAAATATTTATAGTAGAACATAATAAGTTTTATTTCAATCTTTTTAACACAGTAACTCAAATTTAATTTTACAATAATGAAATTAAACGAAATACATAAACAATCAGTTTTTCAAAAACATATATATCAAACCTGATTCAATATAAATTTTCATCACATAAACTTTTCTAAAATCCGTTATTAAACACATTTACACTATTATCCTTTCAAACTCAATTTCATATCATAATCATAATTATATTTTCGAAAACAGTATGTTATCGTTAAATAAAAATCAAAACACAATATACAAATTTCAACAATATTTTCGTAAAACATAAACTAATCATTTAAAATGTTAACCATTCGTATAGTTCATAACATAATATTAACTAATAAATAAAAATTTTAACATTAATCATTTCAAGTCTCATTTGTCACATCTAATTACAATATTACCCTTTTACAAATATCATTTCCTTTTATAACATATATCACACATTTTATACATTTAATTCATATTTCATTTTATTAAAATTAATTTTTTTACAATTTTATCATTTTTCTTTAATCAGAGCCATTTGTAAAATTCTATCACGATACCATAGATCGATAATGGGTGTCCCCAATATCGAACACGTGGTGTCTTCCCGCCGAAGTGTAGTTCATAAAATTTCACAGAATTTTCAGATTCCTGGACCGGGCATTCGGTGCCTCTCAGGGTCTGTTACTCGACTTCGATATTCAAGTGTAACGGCGCAATATTGCTAAAAATCACCCTATTAGCTAACTAACTATCAATCCCCACCTACCGGTAACTAGTTTTACATGAGCCCTTTAAGTTTTCATAGTTACAAAATATACAAATTTTCAACAAAATTTTAATCGCATAAACTTTTTAATATATATTTAAATCTATTGTTTAAATTTTTTCGGAGCACCACTCATGGTCATTTCAAATGACCATTTTGTCTCTAGTCTTCATTTCACACTTTATCAAAACCACATATGTTTTTTTTTATTTTTCGTTTTTCAAAATTTTCATTTCGAAATTTTAATCCATTACACCTATCATCAAAACATCATATAATTAACACGTAAATACAAGCGAAATAACAAAAATACCCCTAGTCTAGTCCATGATCACCATTCGGCCTAGGGGTGTAATTTTTTTTAAAAAAATTTTTGTTTCAATTATATATTTCATCAAATAAACCATTCACATATCATTAAATTTATACATAAATGAGATTGAAATAATGAAAATACCCTTAGGGTACTCTATATATCATTTTCGGTCATAGGGGGTTTTATTTTCGGAATTGTTTTCAAAATTATTTTTCATAAAATAAATTCATTCAATGGTATGAAATTAACACACAAATAATATTCAAATTCATTCATCACATTAAAGAAGCAAAATCATTGAGTTTCAAATGGATTTTCTCATTGAAAACAAACTAATAAAAATGAATTTTACAAATATGCATACACCAACTTTATAAGCTTGTTTTTTCACTTTCTACACCTCCAAAGAGAACTTATGACTTTTTTCTAGTTTTTTCTAAGCCTTATGGATTTTAGGGTTTTAAAAATAAACAAAAATCAATATAAAACTCAATAATTATTTCAAATGCTAAAATAACTTCAAATGCATGTTTATGGATGCATTTATGATATTTCTAACCAAACTCTATCACAAAATAACAAACACACTTCAACTTACCTCCTTTGATCTTTTATTAATCAAAAATCAACTTGCTAAATTGATGGATTTGGTTGTTTTTGAAACTTAGAATAGGTAGGGGATTAATAGAATAAGTAAAAGAAATGAATTAGTAGCTTAAAAGATGAAGAAAAATTGAAGAAGAAGAAGTCAAGACAATGGAGGATGGAGAAGAAGTCGGCAGCAAGAAAAAAGATGAAGAAAAAAATTCAAAGCAAAAATCATATATATAGTCACCAACTTTCTCTATTTTCAAATTGACCCCAAAACTTTTATTTTTTTAAGCCCCTATCACACATGCTAACTTTCTAATGGATGATCTTGACACTTCACATTTTCACTTATTCTTTCAAACTTATCCATAAACTTATCTTCATCCAAAGATAAAATAATTTATTTCACATTCCATTAAAAATTTTAAAAATTCCTCATTAGATCAAAATTAATCCCACGCAAGACGATCCAATTACACTCACTTTATTTCCAATCCTAAGCTTCCGTTCTCCGACTCATTTCACTTAAATTCGAAATTAGTTCATTTCGCAAAAAAACTTCTCCGAAAATCTGAAATTTCAACTATTAACGATTGAAATATATAAATACGAAAATAAATCACACAGACATAAATTTCGGGGTGTTACATAACGTTTTTTAGAAAATATGGTTGCATGGGTTAATAAATTGTAAGGCAAATTGGTTTTATATAACCAAGAAATTATAACTGTTGTAGAGTAATAGTCTTAACATTTTGAAGTGCTTGGGTTATTTTTCATAAAAGTGTGGATATAAATAGAACACAAAAATATTTTCTAACTAGGCCTTTTTTCATAAAAGTGTGGTTATAACAACTGAAAATAGAGAAGTGATTGCGCTGCGGTGGTGCAACAACTAATTAAAGTAGAGACCACAGTGGCAAAACAAGGACTGCACATAGTGTGGCAACAAAATAGAGTGCACGTAGTGAGATAGAAACGAAATGGTCTACATATATCTCCTTGTATTCTTTGTAGAAAAGACAGAGACTCAAAACCAACCTTAGAAATTGATGGTTTAATTACCAATTTTTCTTGTGAACAAATAGTGCATATATTTTTATTAGATGATGGAATCTTCAAGTTATTTAATGGGTGTCCATGAAAATTTTCAATCATCCTACGTATTATCGTAGATCCTGAATGACCAAGACAGTCATGTCAAAGTCGAAACGTTATTAGTTTTGGGAGCTTTTGACTCGAAACTACATAAGTTTTAATTGATCTTATAATTGTATAATACAATTCGGATGAGAAAGTTTTGAGTTTTTCTAAAATAAGTTTCTGCCTTGAGATATTTTTAATGATATACAAATATTCAACATTTTCTTATTTGTAGTTTCAATATGATATCTGTTACTGCTTATATCTTTGAAACTGAGTAGATTTCTTCTGGATCTACTTGAGTATAATGCATCATTTATACATAATTTAGTACCATTTATTAACAATATTATAACTCTTCCAAAACCTTCGATTAAGTCTGCAGGACCTGATATAGTATTTACCTTAGTTTTGGTTACTGACAAATTTAAGAAATATTTCTTATTTTGAAGAATAATATGTGTTGTTGCACCGTTAACAATACATGTATTTGCACATTCCTTTTTCAAAATAGATAATTCATCCATATCTATCTTTCATTAGATAAACCATATGTTAATATATCATTGATAACAAAATATAAAACAAAAGAAATTATCTTGCTTTTAGAAGAGTAGAAACATGTGTACTAACATAATTGTATACACACAAAAGTAAACATGACTATATTAGCTAGGTAACTTCCTAATTGGTATGGATATTTCCATCACCAATTGAGTAATCCATTTTTCCGTTCGCTTGTGATGTCTATAGGATCATCATCTTGATCTACAAAATTTGTATCAATTTTCTTTTTCTACCCCTTTACAGAGGCTTGATACAGATCAACCAAGTGCTTAGCTATACAGTAGGTACGAAACCAGTGCCCAGACATACCATATCTGAAACAAACATCTTCATAATTTTTAGGAGTCTTTTTCTCTATATTTTTGCCCTTGTTTTGTTTAACATTATAAATATTTCACTTTTGAGGGATGTTTTTATAGTTTCGATGACCTAAAAATTTATATCCATCATGACCATGATAACCGCATCCATGTCCATGTTCACGACCTTTGCTTGTATTGGCATTTGCTTTTGGAAGTGCAACTATGCTAACTGGGCGGAGTTCATGATTTTTCATCAAAAGCTCATTGTTTTATTCTACCACTAAAAGACATGAGATTAATTCAAAACATTTTGTAAACCTATATTCTTTATATTGCTGCTACAGGAGCACATTAGATGCATGAAAAGTAGTATATGTCTTTTCCAACAGATCTACATCAGTCCGTATTTCACCACACAAGTTCAGCTGTGAGGTTATTTTAAATATGGCAGAATTATAGTCAGCAACTGATTTGAAATCTTGAAGTCTTAAATTACTCCACTCATATCGGGCTCTAGGGAGAACGATAGTTTTTTTATGGTCATACCTGTCTTTTAAATATTTTCATAAAGTCAGTAGATCTTTAATTGTGAGGTATTGGGTCTTCAGACTCTCATGTAAATGACAGCGGATAAAGATCATTGCAGTTGCTTTATCTTGTCGAGATGTTTCATTATTATCTCTAATAATATCAGTTAAGCCTTTGGACTGCATATACAATTCTATATCAAGGATCCATGAAAGATAGTTTTTTTCTGAAATATCCAGTAGAGTAAATTCTGGTTTTGCAATATTTGACATAATTATATGCATAAAATACCACAATTAGTGGCGTAATCAAAATGATAAATCATATTAACATTATATTCAAAAGAAATTTATGTATGATAAATTTCTTTATGAGTATATTTGAAACTTTAAATTGTCAAAAAAATTATATATATATATTTTTTAGAATTTTAGGTCAAAAATAATAACTTCAGGTTTTAACAATATATAATTAGAACTTTAGGTTTCATTTATTAAAATCCAGAACTTCGGGTTCTAGTACATTATAAATTAAAGAGAATAAAAGCACAAAAAAATATAAAGATATAAAAAAAAATAACAAAGCAATCAGTTAATATAAATCATATATTGAGTCGGCATAGCCGTGCATAAAATACATAATAAAAATAGTAAATAATTGTGGCAAAGCTACACATATATTATATAACAATGAATAAATAAAGTTAAATAGTTAGATATACAATGCATGATAATAATAATAAATGATCAATGAAGTTCGTATAATAATTAAGTCGGCAAAACCGTACATAGATTTAGAGTATCAAGAACTTCAAGTTCTTATAAATTTGTTCATAACTTCAGATTCTGATTCGTACTGATAATGTGTTATATTATTAAAATAAATAAACAAAAGAAAACAAGAATTATCAGGGAGCTAGAGAGAAATTACCAAGGACTAATGAGAAATTATGAATATGAAAAGAGAGAGCAGAGAATGAGACGAGAAGACAAAAGCAAAAAGTATTAGAGTAGAAAACAAAAAGCAAAAAGCATGTATCCATTTATCACTGCATCCTCACCCTTTTATACATGAAGTTAAGTCAATTAATCGACTAACAAAATGATTTTTATATTATTATTTAATATATTATTGCATCCAGAATGTTCACAATAATAATAATAATAATACAACAATTCTCGTCAAATCCCCTGTATATCTGTAATTGCAACAAAATCCAGTTTAGATTTGCCAATAAGCAAACATAAAATAAAATATTCGACTGCATCCTCAATCTCCAATTGCCTGTTAATCTCCAATCACGCCTCATTATAAATTTAAAGGTAAATTGCATGAACTCTTTGAGGTTTGTCAAAATTACATAAAAATGATGATATATAAGTAACTTACACTGACCTTCTCTAAGGTTTTAAAAACTCAACATAAACTTTCCCTACTGTTAGTCAACTATGGTTAAATTCTCACAGTCAACGATCAAATATATAAAAACACTAAAATACCCTTTAACTCAAATTTATAGTCCACATTTTATTTTTTATAAATTTAAAATTAATATAATATATTTTATTAATTTAATTAAAAAATCAAATAATTAAAATAAAAACTTTAGGTCCTTCATGAGCCACCATTCTCTCTCTCTCATCATCATCATCTTATTCTTCTCATTTTTCTCTTTTTCTTTTTCTTATTCTCTTCTTCTCAAGTCTCATCATCATTTAGGTTTGATGATAAACCCAAATTTGAACATTTGGGTTTAGATGAACATTTGGGTTCGAATGAACCTAGATGAAATTTGGATTCGATTTGAACTCAAATATTCGAATCGAACCAAAAGTCTCCAACTAGAGACCTAGTACCGAAGACTCGCTAGAGATCAAAGTTTGGTCTCCATGGGAGAACAGGATCTAGTCTCCCATGAAGACCTTGTTTATAATTTTTTTTAATTTTTTAATTAAATTAAAATATATATTGAATTAAAATATTATAAGTTATGTATTGGCCATTTTAAGCTTGATAATTTTGACTTAATAGAGGTTGACTAATGGTTAACTAACAACAGAAGAAGTTTGTATTCAGTTTTTGAAACCTCAAGGGAGGTCAGTATAAGTTACTCAAACATCGTCATTTTTGTACAATTTCATCAAATTTTAGGGAAAGGTTTGTGCAATTTTTCTGAAATTTAAGCTAGGCACAGACACATGCCTCTTGCACTCATATAATAAAAAATAAAATAAAACTATAAAAGAGGCGCCAAGCAAAACACACGTAGCAAAGCATCCTTTGTAATAGCACGTGATGATGAGAAATGTACATCGACAATAACGATAACAATTTGGGTCACGACACAATGATTCGATACGAATTCAAAAAAAATAAATGAGTATGAATTGGACTTAAACAAATTCGTATTATAATCATGTTAACCTATTTAACATTTTTATTAAACAAATCGGATTGGATTTGCTTAACGGATTCGCGGATCGACATGATTAATAAGGTCAAATTATAATATTTATATATTATAGGGGTCAAGTGTAATTATCCATATATATACATATTTAGGTTAAATAGATTAAATAAGCCAAATGGGTAAATGAATTAACTAATTGACGAGCTAATGAGGTTGAATCCTTTATCATCCAAATGATAAACAAATTAGTAGTGTTGCGTCGTGTCATCCGTTTATAAAAGAATTCGTGTCGAATTTAAAAATATTAACTCATTTATCAAATGAATTTCGTGTCGTGTTGGTCAAATTTATAAACGAATCGAATCAAATCAAATCTAACTCAACTCGACACACGAATCTTTTTTGCCACCCCTAATTGAAAGGAAGCATCACTCATGGCCTACTTTTGTGTTAGCTTGCCTTCGCTTAATCAAAAAATAAAAAATTGTTTTGCTGGTTATTGCATATTCGCACTTCTACCCATATTTATAAATTATAATTGAAATTTAGAATTTTCATATGCACTGTATTAATAAAAGCAAACATTTTCTCTTCTTACTGCAACATAAATTAAGATTAATGTTAGGTTTTTTAATTTTTTTATCCAAATAGCATGTCATATAAGTTGTTAACATCATATTAATTATCACATCATTTCATGATTTATAAAATATTGATAACTCATATATCATATAATTTGAATATGAATTTTGACAAAAAAAATTAGGAAGTCTAACATTACATATAAATCTTGCACTACTCAAAAACGATGAGTAATGCTAAAATTTTAAAAAATTTTATGTAAATAATTATTATGTGAATTGTCAACGTTATATAAATAATAAAATGATGTAATAATTAATATAATATATATAACATATTACATAATTTGAATATAAATTTGGATTAAAAAAATTAAAAAAAGTGATACTCCTCTAAATTAATTTGTTCCTGTAATTATACATAGATTCATAATTAAACAAATTATATAAAAAAATATTTTTTTTTAAAAAAAAAAGGTGGGGCCAGGGCCGGTATATTTAGTCACAGTCAGCACTAAATTCAGCAGAACCTCTCATCCTCCGTATGACACTCACGACACAGCTCAGATCTAATATACTCTCTCACACGTAAACCATTACTCAAAATCAATTACTCTCTCTCTCTTCTCATAAAACATTTCTCAGTTGCATTTCTATGCCTCGACCACCAAACTATGAGTTTCAAGAATGGTGGAACCAACAAAGAGACAAGAACCATGACGTCTTCCACGACGACGACAGCAACAACAACAACGCCTTTCTCACTGTGGAGATTCGGAGCCCCGCTTCGGATCCGACTGTTGGTAAAGAAGTCCGCAGTCGGAGCGCCCGACAAATCTCATGGATCTATCTCCTTAAGTTTCAGCAAATCGCCAATTCTCTCGCCTGGATCACCAACTCCTTCATCTATCTGCTTCGCACCGCCAATCGTAGAATCAAATCCTCCGAATCTGCGCCGTCCGATTCTCGACACTCCAGACTCTACCGCCTCATCAAACTCTTCTTGATTCTAGTCATTCTTCTACTCTGTTTCGAGTTGCTTGCCTTTTTCAAGGGATGGCATTTTAGTCCGCCTTCCGTCGCCTCCGCCGACCTGATGGTGGAGCTCGTTTACGCGAAATGGCTGGAGATTAGGGCCGATTATTTGGCGCCACCATTGCAGAGTTTGGCCAATATGTGTATCGTGTTGTTCTTGATACAATCGGTGGATCGTGTAGTGTTGGTGTTGGGATGTGCTTGGATCAAGTTACGCGGATTGAAACCTACTGCCACAATGGAGTATTCGGATGCTGACGTGGAGGCAGTGAACATAGAGAGTTATCCCATGGTCATGTTGCAGATTCCTATGTGCAATGAGAGGGAGGTAAGCAGATGTAGGTTTCGAATCCTCAGCATTTATTCACATTTCCAATATAGTGCTCTTTTACTTGCTTAATATTACTGTTTAGGTTATGTTTGCATTGACAAATTGAATCTTGAATGCATGCTTTCTTGCTTTTAAGGGAAATTCATCTATTGAAAGATTGACTTTAAAAACTTACCTAAACAAACAAAGCATCACATTATGCAATTTTTGACATAGTCTTTCTGCCATAACTAAACAATGTAACTGTAGAGTATACATTTCTTATTCTCCTATGGAAACCAGCTGGTGAACTTGTTGACTCTGGAGTTCAATATATTGTTCTTTGACAAAGCGGTATCGTTTTCATTCTTCTTTTAGTTTATATGCTGAATTCATACATTGTGCATTTGTGACCTTTCTTTCGTTGCCTTATATAGAACATCGTATGCCATATCAAAATATTTTTATTTTTGTTTGTATTGTCCTTTTTCCCTTAGTACATTCTCGGTGCTTATAGTCATTGGTGTTGCACAGGTTTATGCGCAATCTATTGCAGCAGTATGCGTTCAGGACTGGCCAAGGGAGAGAATGCTTGTACAGATTCTTGATGATTCTGATGAATTAGATGTGCAGCTCCTTATCAAAGCTGAAGTACAGAAATGGCAACAAAGGGGTGTTCGGATAGTGTACAGACATCGTCTGATACGCACAGGCTACAAGGCAGGGAATCTCAAGTCTGCAATGGGCTGTGATTATGTGAAAGATTACGAATTTGTGGCAATATTTGATTCGGATTTTCAGCCAGCACCAGATTTCTTAAAGAAAACAATTCCATATTTTAAGGTAACTCTATAAACCCGTGTTTACTAACTATTCTATTGAAGTATGTTTTTACAATTGAGGTTTGGATGTTCAAGTATGTTAAGAATGATGGATTGTAATTATGCTTATTCCTGTATTATACTGTCGTGAAATTCATGCTTTGTCATAAGAACAAAGTTATTGTGCATGATATAGACAGCAAAAAAGGTGCCAGGTACTAAATCTATGTTCAAGTATGTTATGATCCTAGTGCAGTTGCCAGTCTGCAAGTGTGGTTTGTTCAATTCCATACCAATTTTGGTTGAAGACAGCAGTTGATTCATTCCTCATTGAATGACTAAATTTCTTTATTACATTTCTCTAATTGGTCTAGATTTAGGAAAGACAATATCTTAGAGTGACCACATAGATGTAATTAGAGATCGTATGATAGACTGTTGGCAAAGGAAGCTGGCTTTGGGTGACCTTGTGGATGTAATTAAAAATCTTTGCCAGGCTTCTGTATCATGGTAAATAGTTTCCACTTTCCAGCTATGCAGCCATGTCCAAAGGAAAGAATTTAGTTTGTCTTATGCCAGATGTAAAATTCAAGCGAAACTTCTTACTCTTTAACTAAGGCACTTGGTGTTGACTTATGCTTTTTTGGGCAATTTTAATGTGAAGATCGCAGTGATAAATGCAGATCTCTTTTTCACTTCTTAATGCATTGCTTATCAAATGGACTCTTTAACTTGTTCAGATGTTCTATAAAGGCAACCAAGATGTGGTCAATTATCAATTTTTTTCTTTTTTTTTTTCAGATAGTCAAATTGTTTTATATTTGGTGTCAAGTCGAAGGATAGACTTGTGGCTTCTTGAACCATATTTTAATTTCATAATTTATAATTCACCAGTAGTTGAGATAGTTAGGGTTATTAAGTTTTGTGGCCGAGTAACATCATTACCAAGTGAGTGGTCCTGTGTTCAAGTTCTGTTGTGGGATTTGGTTTTGTTTAGAATTATAACTTTGTAAGTTATCTGTCTAGAAGTTTTAATTATTATTATTATTTTCAATTTTTTGCCTTCTAAGCAAACTAATTCTTTTCAATTATTTGATGTATTCATTGGATTACCTTAACTAATGTTTCCCCATTTTTTAATTGTAAGGGGAATGATGATCTAGCATTGGTTCAAACAAGGTGGGCTTTTGTAAACAAAGACGAGAACTTGCTGACAAGATTGCAGAACATAAACTTATCGTTTCACTTTGAGGTTGAACAACAAGTTAATGGTGTATTCATTAACTTTTTTGGTTTCAATGGAACTGCTGGCGTATGGAGAATAAAAGCCCTTGAGGATTGTGGTGGATGGTTAGAACGAACAACCGTTGAGGACATGGATGTCGCTGTGCGTGCTCACCTTTGTGGATGGAAATTTATATACGTGAATGATGTCAAGGTATGTGATTTATCACATTCGTGGGGTTTTATCTCATTTTGAGATCAGATTAAGGTTTGCTAACCTTGGCCCTTCTGCAGTGCCTTTGTGAACTTCCAGAATCTTATGAGGCTTACAAGAAACAGCAACACCGCTGGCATTCTGGTCCAATGCAGTTGTTCCGATTGTGCTTTGTTGATGTCCTCCGCTCAAAGGTACAAAGTTTCATGTAATTATTAGTTCTTATGGAATCTTTTGATTCATTTGCAGTCTCAGAAAACTAGATCATCAGTAGATAAAATGTTAATGAATTTTACCTTACGCAAAGTGGTTAGGATTTTGTAGTCAAGCCAGTTTCAACACTGTTTTAAGAAACAAACTGAGAATATTTCATTAATGTATTTTGACAAAGAGAACAGAAGCAAAAGGTTATACATGGATGAACGTGCCTAAGCGAAAAGGAAGATTTTAGTGAACTATCAGGAATGAGCCCTGATGGCTCAGGGAACATGTGGGACCCATTCTTTCTGATACTCTTTATTCTACTATTCAACCTTTTTTGTCTATGCTCAAATGAGCATGTCGCGCTGCCTATTTTACTCTCAATATTGAACCTATTAAAAGTTTATCATTATTAAATAAAAACGTTTAAATATATCTTGTAATGAATTTCTGACATGGTTGAATTAATCTTGTAATCATGTTTTGGTTTTAATTGTTGATTTTAGAGTGCTTAAATATTATTGTTGGATACTTTTTTTAACAGCTTAAACTCTTTCAACTAACGGTTCTTAATATTATTACATAATCTTGTTTTATCAAGAGTGCTTGATTCAAGTTCTCCAACATGATTCTTATTATCCTTTAATCTGAAATTGTTATGCGTCTGTGTTTGCATTTGGGTTTGGTATTGTATGTAAGAGAGTGTTAAGAGTCCATAAACATTATTGTTGAACCTTATCTGAATCTATTATGTTTCTGTTTGTACTTGATCTTGCATATGAGGGTGTATCTTAAAATGCTTAAATAGTATTGTTAGACCCTATCTAAATTTGTCTTGTATATGTGTTTGGGCTTGATCTTGTTTGTGAGAGGGCATGTAGAGTGTTTAATTACTATTGTTTACTTTTTCTTTCGACAACTTAAGCTTTTGATTTTGAGTTAAGCAGTTACTAATAGCTATATAATTTAAACTTAAAACTTTCAAGTTTGTATCGTCTCTTGTTAACAATATATTTGTTTTTTCAGGTGAGTTGGACCAAGAAGGCTAATTTGATCTTTCTTTTCTTTCTCCTGCGGAAGCTTGTCTTGCCCTTCTATTCATTCACTCTTTTCTGCATAATTCTCCCACTGACCATGTTCATACCAGAAGCCGAACTACCAGCTTGGGTTGTTTCTTATGTCCCTGGAATCATGTCTGTATTGAATATCCTTCCAGCGCCACGGTCTTTCCCCTTTATTGTCCCCTACCTACTGTTTGAAAATACCATGTCAGTGACCAAGTTCAATGCCATGATATCAGGATTGTTTCGTTTTGGAAGTTCTTATGAGTGGATAGTTACAAAAAAGTTGGGAAGATCATCAGAGACGGATCTTGTTGCTTTTGCTGAAAAGGAATCTGATCCTCTAATTGAAACCACTACTTCTGGTCTCCATAGGTCCAACTCAGAATCAGGCGTTGATGAGCTCAGCAAATTGGAAGGAACCAAAAAAGCCGGGATGAGGAAAAGGAATCGTCTTTATAGAAAGGAACTCGCTCTTGCCCTTATTTTGTTAACTGCGTCTGTTAGAAGTTTGTTATCTGCCCAAGGAATTCATTTCTACTTTCTATTATTTCAAGGAATCACTTTCCTCGTCGTTGGTCTTGATTTGATTGGAGAACAGGTGAGCTGACTTTCGAATAGTGAAGAGGTGTTGAAAGCTCCTTCTTGGAACCTTGAATGTTTTGTCAGTATCACACCGGTACACAGGTTTGAAATCCAATTTGGGGACCTTGATACTCACCAACGAGTTTATTCGCTGTTGCTATTCTTGGCTCTTGGAAACAATTCATTCCTATGTGGTTGGCCCAAATTTTTAGTCTATTTAACTTTAGGGACTATAATTTATCATCTTGATTGGCCTTTTGGTTGCCGTGAATTCTAACACGAGAAGTGTTGAATATAAAGAGAAGCACGAGACCTGAAGCACAAAGTGCTGCAAAGGAATGGATTTCGTTTCAGTTGGTTCCTACTGCTCACCTTGCCTTTGCATATTGAATTGGGGCAGGCATTGTCGAATCATTACATTTGTCATTCTTTATTATTTTGTTACACAAATTGTGTGCAATTAGTTGAACAAATGAATTTTAATAATGTCGGTATTAGACTTATTCATTTTCTATAAACTCGTGGTCTATGTTGTTTTAGTGGGAGCAAATGTACAGTTCTAAATAGTGTTGGGTTTGAGTGCGTGGGATTTGAAAAAACATCAATGTTTCAAAGATTATGACGCCGACATTTTTCTTTGATTGTAATTTGTAAGGAATTCATCGGTTCCTGTCAGGTAGGGGAAATTCACTAAAGTCCTTCGGTATCTTACATTTTCAATCATCTCTATTAGTTTAGTAACTTTAATCCTTTTGTTTTTTATGTCTTCAAATATATCACTTCAATCCCTTTGATCAAGTTATTAATGTTCAACTATGATAGAATTTATTAAAGTACAATTTTACTCTTGATATCTTAAAAATATAAATTTTACATATAAACCTATATACTATGATAGCATTTATTAAGGTACAATTTTGCTCTTGGTATCTTAAAAATATCGATTTTAACTCCAAATTTAAGACAATAGTACACCTTAATCTTTATAACAGTTATTCGACATGTAAACCTGTATATATACATAATAAAAAAATGATAATCAAATAAAATAAACTATAAATTTTATTATTAACTAAATCAAATTTAAATAAATAGTGGCTAAGTACACTATACTCAAAACAGATTGATACTCCCTAAAATAATTATAAAGTTATTTTAATAATAAAATATCTGTAAAATAAATTTAAAAATATTAAATTTATTTAAAAATTAAAAATTGGTGAAGGCGAAACCTCCACCTATGTTCACAGAGAGGACAGCCCTCCAAAAACAATCGGAGAGGAAGCAACAGCTTCCTCCTTATTTATTTACAAATTTTTTTTTCTTTTTTTATAATAATAGTATTTTAATTTTTTATTAAAATTTAATATATATTCTTAATATTTTTATTTTATATATTTCTAATTATATAATTCAAAATATAATTCTATTATATTAGTTTTTACCATTTTAATTTTATAATTATATCTTAAATCTTTAATTGGTTATTATTTGTTTTATAAATTATAATTTATTATTTTTTAATATAAGGAGGGGTTATTTTAATAATTTATTAATAATATGTAATAAATTTAATATTTATTCAACCATTGAGCTTATTTGAAAGGTTAAATTTTATTTTCATCCTTATATTTTGGGAAAGTATCAAATTTTTAATTATGTTTTGAAAATGCATCGAATCTTCCCTACAATTTCCAAAATGCATTAAATTAGTTTCTCCTGTCAGCCAACTAATTGTCAAACCAAACGAACAACATGGTAGACAAAAATAATTTTATCATTTTGAATTGCAACCCAAGATCTCGACATATTCACGAACCTAATAATTTGAAAAAAAAATAAAAAATTAAGAGCATAGTTTCGGACTCTTCCCACTGGGACGGCCTTTCCTCACGGCCTGGATGGGTACCATCGTGACTATGCTCACTATTCACTTATGGATGGGGACCGTCGTCAGGGATCGTAGCATCTGTTCTGATGTGCAGGATTCTCACTTGAGGCAAGCACAGAGCATACTTAAATCATGACAGACTATTTCATTATTCGTATAGTAAAGTATCAACTCAAAGGTTAGAGAGAAACTTAGAAGGTCATATGTAAGAAAACACTGATTTTTATTTAGGGGGAACTGACTCTGCTTTGAGAGTCTGAACGATTACATATTTATAGAAGCAATACATGATTGAAAACATGTGGGTCCGAGTCATAAAGCAAAATAATACAGATTGCAAAATGAACAGGAGAAAAGTAAAAGCAAACCAACATGATTACATCAAGACAACAAACTTTTGGAAAAGTAAAACATAATTGCAACGAGACAAAGAAACTTTGAAAAATAAAACTTGGTGGGACCAGTGCTGTCTGCCATTATGGAGAGAAAGAGAGGTTGCAAGCTTGGTGGTCTTCGTTGTCAGAGTCAAGGGCCCCACAGATACGACACGGAAAGTCTCTAGGGGTGTCTAGGTCCATCGGATCTTGGGAATCGAGAGGTGCAGGAGCAGCTTGTGAAGGATCTGAAGGTGGGTCAGCATCTTGAAAAGGATGCCAGCTGAGTGTTCTGTTGCGTGGGACATCTGGAAGGATGAATAATTCATCAGTAGTGACATTATTGATGTCACAGAGGTGGTTGAGTAGAGAAATCTGTCTGGATGGATAGAGATCGTTGAAATTGAACATAGTGTCCCATTCATAGCTTTGGTTGTGGGACCAGACCAGATGTCTAGGAGCATTACCAAAGTATGGTCGATGCAAGATCTAGATGCATGTAACTTCTCGTGCCATGTCAGGAGAGAGTTTCCACAGGTTGTAAAAAACCTATGATACGAGTCAGTTCACGGCGCCATCTAGGTAAAGGGTCAAACCATTGGAGGAATGTCCAAAGATATGAACTCTGCTGATTGGGATCATGAAGGTTGGCATAGAGAGCCTGGATAGGAAAAGAGATGGGGAAATGGTGAAGGATCGCAAAACACCAAAGGAACCATAAAACTTCAGGAGAGAACTAGGAAAATGGCCATAAAGGAAAAATGTCTAAAAAGGGCCTAAGAGGGTTTATAAGGCGAAAAGGATGATGATGAGCTCAGATTTTATAGTAATAGGAAAGGAAATGAGCTTTGGCAAAACTGGTGATTTGTTGAACTGTAGGAGAGCTAATTGGAGGGAGTGTGCGTAAAAGTTCAGGAGGGTAGGTTGCTATAGTGGTGGCAGCCATGTTTTCTGGGTCAGAAGAAGATGATGAAGCAGCCATGAGTGCCAATGCTATGGTTCTGTAGGAAGTAAGAAGCTTGAGGTGAGAAGGTCGGGATAACATGTCCGAGATTATATTGGTGAAGCCTTTCAGATGTTTAACAGTAAAATCATATCTGGCAAACCAATCTTTTAGACGCAATAATAAGGGTGTAGGGGGAATCTTATTATTGAAGTCTAGGATCTTAGAGAAAGAGGAGTTGTCCATGTGTACTGTAAAGTTGGAAGTTCAGAGATAAAAGTCAAATTTCTGGATGCCATATTTGACTGCGAGAATCTCTTTATAAATGGTGTGATAGTGCTTTTGAGATTCAGAGAACTGGCCACTAGCATGACCACAATAATGATGATGGTGATTGCGGTCTTCAAGAAGGATGGCACCCCAATAATGGTCACTAGCATCAGTCTGAAGAATTAGATTACCAGTAGAAGGAATGGTTAAAGGCGGTGGATTATGACTGATTTTCTTTAATTGTTGAATTGCAATAGTATGGACATGGGACCAAGGAGGAGGATTTTTCTTTAGCAGGGCAGAAAGAGGAGCTGTATGCCGAGTTACATGTGGGAGAAAATGACGAACATAATTTACAATCCCTAAAAACTATTAGACCTGTTTTACGGAGAGATGTGTGTCTGGAAAGGACAATAATTGTGAGGTAAGGTGGGGTCCAGGGTTAATGGAGTCTTTAGTGATAGTCATACCTAAAAACATAATTTCATGTCGGCCAATGATGCTTTTCTTTTCAGAAAGCATTATGTCATGTGAATGGGCCAGCTCATAGAACTGGGAAAGTAATGTTACATGTGATGAGGTGTTAGAAAAGAAGAGCAAGACATCATCAATGTAGATCAGAGCAGAAGAAAAGATAGGATAAAAAATGCGGGTCATAGCCTTTTGAAAAAGTGAGGGGGCTGTTTTGAGGCCGAAGGGTAAAACAGTCCATTGGTATTGGGCATCAGGAATGCAGAAGGCTGTTTTGTAACGGTCAACAAGGTTAATGCCTAACTGCCAAAAGGCACCTTTAAGATCAAACTTAGAAAAGATTTGGGCTTTAGAGAACTGGGCAAAGAGTGTGGTAGATCTGGGAATTAGGAATTTATCATCTTGTAAGAAATGGTTTAAAGGTTTGTAATCAATAACAAGACGTTTTTTCTCCCGAATCTGTTCAGCCCTTTTTTCCATATAAAAGGCTTGATAAGCCCAAGAAAATGAAGTGGGCTCAATGAGACCTTGAGAAAGTAACTGTTGACACTCAAGTCGGGCCAATTGTAGATTAGATGGAGACATCCTAGAATGGGTAGCTTTAGTAGGGTTAATGTCTTCATTAAGTTTGAAAGGGAGTTTGATGAAGAAGTTTGGATTGATCCATAGTGGATGAGGATGTTGAAATTGATCGTGTCTTTCTGTACAAAGAGTTTGTAGCTTGAGGGTGATTGACTGATATTCAGGAGAGACAAGACTTAAAAGATAAATCTTGGGGATGGAGACAAAAGGTGTAAAACTTCTTTTGTATTTAAGTCCTCTGGGAATGATCTGAAGGTGCTCAGCTTTGATTAAAGCGTCTCAACCAAGCATGAGGTCTTTATCAGGAAGATGGGAACCCAAAACCTTCATCCAGATAGTACATTCGGGGAATAATTGAATACCAACCTTATGTGTGGTAATAAGATCAGTAGTAAACAATTTTTCATCAGCAGCGAGGAAGTGCTGGTTATGTTTAGACCATGCATGGGACGGTAAAATGGAAGAATTCATCATGGTACAATGACAACCTGTATCGATAAGAGCAATGACAGGAATGGGTTTAGTGTATTTGGTCTGTAGGATGGATGCTGGAAAATGTGGTTCAGGATGCTGAGCAGATGGTGAAAGGACAGCATGAGCATTGGAGGGATGAGATGACTCAGAAGAGGGGAGGTCATCATCAATATCTGATGAGGCTGAAGAAGAGGATGAGTGTTTGACTATGAGAATTGCTTCTTGATCGTCATCAGTGTATTATGAGAACAGAGATTCAATGTCAGCATCAGAGGGAATCTGTTCTCCAGTGGCTTGTTCAAGGTGTTGAACCATCTTGGCAGATTTAGCAGGTTGATTAGGGCATTTTTTTGCAAAATGACCTTTCTGGCCACAGATGTAACACCGGTTAGATTTGCGCCAAGAGCGAGAAGCTTTCTTTCTGTAATATTTGAATTTTTTATTCTTTCGATGTTTGAAAGAATGTTGGAAATGCTTCTTCTTCTTGGGTTTACAGTCACATTGCTCAGAAGCTTTACATTTGATCTGAAGATTAGGCTGTCTGCACTGCTTGTCATATTTTATGCCTTCTTTTAACATTTTTGAGAAAAAACGTTGAGTGGCACAGAGCTTTTCCAGACATTGCAGAGAGAGCATGTGAATTTCACCAAGGGTGATGTCTCTAAGAGGACGACCAGTAGACTCAAGTCTACGTTGGAGCTCATCTTGGATTTCTGATGGTAACGAATTGATGTACACCTGTTTTAGGCTTTCATCATTAAGACCACCTAGGGCATGGTAACGGGAAGCCATACAATGATAATGTTTTTCAATATCTTTCTTTTTAAGAGAACAACATCGCATGTCAAAATACTCTTGTCGAATCTGTCGGTAATACTGGTTTGCATCACCAAGGAATTCTTTGAAGATAATTCCCATGGCAGTATTGACAGAGCCAGAACGAACAAACTGTAATTGTCTGTATTCACCAAGAGTTTGGTACCAGTCTCGGAGAGTGCCAGTAAATCTAGAAACGAATTCTCGAAGGATGTTTTCAAGATTTGAATCAGACTTAGTGACTTGAAGATCAAGCCAAGCATTTATTTAGAGATCTTTTTTCTCCATTCTGTAGAATGACCATCAAGGGAAAACCATGGACCATTTGTTGGTTTAGGAGGTGGATGCTGAGAAGCATCATCAGAAGGATCTTCTATTATGGGAGATTCTGGAGAAAGATCAGGGTCAGATGGATATTGAGGAGGTGCTGGAGTAGCAAGGTAAGCTTCAGGAGGATCACTTGATGAAGTGGTGGAATGAAGTTGTTGAAAAGATCGAGTGGAAGTAGAGCGACTAGAAGACGAAGAGTATCTGTTGGTATAATCATTTAAGGAGGATTTATGATGGAATTGAGAACTCATCATTGCTGCAGGAGGATGTCTGAAGGTGGATGGTTGGAAATCTGGAGGTTTTGAGTGAGGTCGAATAGGATGTCGGCGGAATAATTCTTCAGTGGATTTAAAAAAACTCTCATGTTTGTCTGTATGAGGTGAAACAGACAGTGGAGAGTTTGGGAAAACCAAAGAGGATGAATATGGGTATGCCCGAGAAACATAGGAGGATTGTCGAACTTCATTTTTCATCTGTCTTAATTGACCTTTGAGCCGACGGATCTCATATTCTTTTTGAGTAAATTGAGAACCAGAATATCCATGTTGAATATAACAATGGAGATCAGTATCAAGTTTGGCAATTTGAGATTGAATATCAATATACATATCTCGAAATTGGGAACCCATAGCGAGGAGCTGTTGATCAAAGTGAGAAACATGACTGGAGACAGAAGTCAGTTTCTGATCAATCTGCTGAAGTACTTTGTTCTGAGATCTGGCATTATGAGTGTGCCAGTTAAGAACTTACTCAGCTTGAGTGGGAATTTTGTGTCCTTCAGGTAGGACTTCAGTGGATTGAATGAAAGGTTTGGAATATAAGTGAGAAGAGCGATCTTCAACCGGTTCCAGAAGAGGAAAGTCTTTGTCATAAGAGGAAGCCATAAAGCATGATAACGGCTTGGGCAACACAGTAGGCGTGATGATGGGCTCTGGTTTGTTAGAAATCAAACCTTCAGTATGTAAGATCTGAAGAGCTTCATCATAAATGGACAAAGGCCTTTTGTGTGGTTTATGTAGTCCAATCCAAGGAATATCTGGGTCATCAGGACGACGCTTCTGAGGTTGCGGGTTGCAAGGAGGAGGAAGAGGTAGCCTTTTTCCTCTACAGGAACAGGATTTGTCACACATGTTGGGATCAACATCCCATATGAAGTGTCCGTTAATCTTACTGACATAGGTGACATAACCAGAAGGTGAAAAACTGTGTATCGGGATGGATGGTTCAGTAGGGACAGGACGAACCATAAGAGTCTAGAAAATAAGTGCTGAGGAAGGCTCTTTCTGAGGAGGTTGGTAGATGGTTTTAACAGTACCATCTGGTTGAGGAAGATTGACAGCATCAGTGGTCAAGATCGATTGATCATCCTGAAATAATTTTTCATAACTAGTAATCCATTCCAAGGGCATGATCTAGATGAGTTGATCTCGAGATAATTGCTTTGGAATCTGGAGAATGGTAGGAACATCTCCTTCTCTTTCAGCAATAATCATGACAGTATCACCGGAATGGCCGGGGATAGGGAGATCAAGGGCATGATCTTGTAGTCTATAAGCAATCTGATGATGTAGAGTGGCAGCATAAGAAGAAGCTACCATGGGAGCACCACTGAGTTGAAGTTGAACCTTAAGGCAGGTAGACAGATTTTTATCCCTTAAAGGGATATTGAAGTTGGGTCTGAAGACAAAAGAGATACTACCAGCATGTAGAGAGGTCAAACATATGCCAAGGACAACATGTTCGTATTTAGTGTAAATGGTGTTAAGTAAGGCGAGCTTAGCCACCACAGGAAGACCTTTTCTACCATGGAGAGTGAGAACAAGACGGATAGCCCCAAAATGAAGGTGGGTGTATCCTTCAGAGATCCATTGGTCGATGAGTGGTTGAGGAATCTCTATGTCCATGTATTGTTCAACAGTGGAAGAGGGTATCAAGCAACTGTTTAAAGCAGAAGCTTGTATGTATTCTTTCGGAGGCGGAGGTGTATGAGAAATGAGCATTTTCATTTTTCTGGAGAAGGTATTAGGTTTAGTAAAGATGTGGTAGGGATTGAGCAGAGGAAGATTGGTTTCAGAGATTTGGAAATTTTCTGGAAGATGACTAAACTCTACAAGATTTTGGATTTTGTTGGAATGAGTTCTTTTTACAGAAAGAGGAAGAACCATAGAAGAAGAGAGTCGGTGAGGAGTAATAGTATTATCAGTAGAGATAGGAGTATTTGAAGTGGAAGCCATAGTTGGAAGACAACCTTTGAGTATAATACTTACTAATACAATTAACTTAATACAGTCTTACTCCACAAAGGAGAATGCTAACACACAGATAGAGTACGTGATGTTGTTAAACTTGAGGTTACACCTACTACAATAGTGCAATTGTAGATCAAAATAAAAAATTTTATTAATTAAAAAATCTGATTATTTTTTAAAAGAAATTAAATAATAACATAAAATTAAAAAAAAAGAAATTAAATTAAACAATTAAAAAACTTAAAAAAAACAAAAGCTAAAAAAAATAAAGGTCCTTTAGATGGAATCTAGATTGTTCTGAACGATTTGAAATCTAGATCGTTCAAGGTTTAATGGAGATGGTTCTCCAGAACCCTCGCCATCCCTACTGATGGACGACAAATCAAGATGAACAAAGTGCAATGTGGGGTGTGGGTTATACGACAAATCTGATGGAAGACAAAGAGACTTGGGTTGTGAGTTGTGCATCCAATTGAATGGGATGGAAGACAAAGAGGCTTAGGTTGTGGGGGTTTGTGCATGTAGTTGAATGAGATGAAGGATGAAGAGTTTGACATCTTCAACATCAAATCTTATTATGATTTATATGATAATAATAATTATTATTATTTAAATTAAAAATAATTTATATTATTAATATTATTATATAAATAAAAATAATTTATTTTAGTTTTTAAAGGTTTTTAATTTTTTAAATTTAATTTCTTTTTATTTTATATTATTATTTAATTTCCTTCTTAAAAAACAATAATCAGATTTTATTAATTAATAAATTTTTTACTTGTCTTTTAAATAAAATTTTTTATTTGTCTTTTTTTTTTCCTTTTTTTTTCTTTTGTGTTTTCAAATTAGCAAGTCATACACGTATCAAGATCTTGGAATGTGATTCGAAAAGACAAAATTACCATTACTCACCATGTTGTCTATTTGATTTGACTGTCAATTGATTAATGGAAGAGATTAATTTGATACGTTTTAACAACTTTAGAGAAGATTTAATGTATTTTCAAAATATAGTTAAAATTGTGATACTTTCCCATAATATAAAGACAAAAACGAAATTTATCCCAAAAAAGGAAATAAAGCCACCTCGTGGCTTCGATTGTAATGAAGATGTTACAAGTCTCGTCGAATCTTCACTATAGGTCTCCCCATGGTGGGAGGAAACCCAAGCCTCCTTGTTGGAGATCAACAGAGCTCCTTGAGGAGATCGTCTCCTCCTCATAAGGAGCAACCTAGGTCTCCTCTGAGACTCGTGGTGAAAATCTAACTAGTCTCCCTTTTTTTCTTTTTTCTTTTTTTTTTTGTATTTTATTTTAAAAACAATCATTATTGTTTTTTAAATTATTTTAAATGTGTGTTGACATGGCGGTTTATATGTAACACCCTCTACCCGACTCCTGTTGGAATAGAGAATTCGGACGGAAGATGTTACCTTACAAATCTTTTCATTTTTAAACTCTATTATTATTATTAAGAATTTTCTTCTAAATTAATGAAAATCCGACAGAGTTTCCTCTATTTTTCTGAAAATCAAAAATTTACAAACCCTACAATTTTCAACAGAAACACTTCTAAACTACATTCACTTTCAAACTTTCGTTTCGAACTTACAGTCCAAATCCAATATCACTTCACCACACAAACATTTTTTCAAATTAATATCATCACTAAACTTTATCAATATATCACAAGCAGCGTACTAACAATTTTCGTAAACATTTTCAAGGCAATTCTAACACAAACACTTGATTAAGAATTTCACATATCCATTTCATCAACAATAATTTAATGATACGATTTCGTTTAATAATCTTCAAAACATTCAAACATAATAACACGATTTCATTTAATAATTTCCAGTGCCTTTCGTAAACTCTGACACGATACCATGAACTGAAATTCGGGTCTCAAACAGAATAAACAGCGTTCTCAGCATCAGCCACTCAGTGACTACTCACCAGATCGCATATCACATATCATATATCACAATCGGTTTCGACTTCAGGACCGGACACCTGGTACCTCTCATAATCCATCCATCGAAAACTATGTATCGGTATCGGTGTAACGGCGCAGTACTGCTATATCATCCTATTGGTTAGCCAACCAAAAAACATTTCATTCGAAAAGCGAGAAACATAATTTCAGCCACAATTTTTTTTTTTTATACATTCAATTTATTCATATAAACATCATAAAACACTATTTTACATTCAGTTAACTCATCCAATCTTTTTCATAACGTCCGTACCCTTCTTCCGATATATGCTCGGTCAAGGCACTGCACTTATCCATTTCTTTCCGTTTACTTTCCATTATTATTCAAAATCATTGATCATCATTTAATCATTACTTAAATAAATATAAAATGACACGAATACCCTTGAATTTCAAAATTAACATTCATTTGACATCAAAAGAAGTTTTAAAAATATTTCTTTTTCACGTATTACTTCATCATATAAAGCATTCAAAAATCAATTATTTAACACACCAATAAAATGAAAATGATAGAAATACCACTAGGTTATTCCCGACTGTGCATACGGTCTAGGGAACTAAATTATTATCATATTTTAATTGGACTTGAGTTTGAGATATTATCTCAAACGCCTACGTACCCATTTCATTATTGAGATCAAAGCCCTCGTAGTTCGACAAACTATTATTATTATAATTTATCAACATAATTCATAATACACTCAATCTCTATTTTTAGACCAGCCTGTATATATATACATATATATATTTTCAAACTTTTTATTTTTCATTTCATAATATCATAAAATTATTTATACTGTGATTTTCATATAAACCTGAAATCAAATCAATTAAAAATAGCGATATCACACAATTTACTAAATAATTTATTTATTTTTAATACATAATAAAAACTTAAATATACGTAAACATACTGAAAATCTCATTTTATTTATTTTCAAATCTTAAATCATTTTTGTATGCAAAATTTGTATAACTCGATTTCTAATATATAAACATAATTATCAAAATACATATTCTATAATCAAATCATAAATCATAATATAGAATCACTAAGTTAATAAACTAATTAATTAATTCTCTTTTAATAACACTTACATAAATAAAATTTATAATATCTATCAACATTTCTTTTAATCAAAATAACATAATCTATAAAATCAATTAATTCAACTAATTATTTACTTAATATTAATATAAAATCTGGAATAAAAATAAATATAACTCAAACAATTTAAGTTAAATACAAAACTATCCACTAACATAACTCATTTACCTATTTCTGGATCTAAAACACGTTTCCTTCTTATTTCCTCATCATCCTATATTTATCCAAAAATCATATAAAACTGAATATAAAACTATACAAAAATAAGTTACTTTTTTGGGATCCAAATCATATTAAAATAAATTTACTTATCTAAATAATTGAACACCCAAAATATTTTTTTTTTGGGAGAATTACTCATAACTTCCCTGTAAATTTGATATTGACAGGCGGATATAACCTTTTGAATTTTTTGCAATGTCCTCCCCTGAATAACAGATGGGCTGGTTTGACCATCACCTGGTCACTTTGACCGTTTAAAAAATATGGAAAGACGAAAATACCCCCAGTCATCTTCTTCCTCCTTCTTCTCCCTCTCTCCTCCTTCTTCTCCCTCTCTCCTCCTCCTTCTCTGCATCTGGGTTTCCGATCGGAAACCCAGAAGTCGTCTGGGTTTCCGACCGGAAACCCAGATCGTCGTCTGGGTTTCCGATCGGAAACCCATGGAAACCCAGACGACTTCTGGGTTTCCAGATCTGGAAACCCAGAAGTGGTCTGGGTTTCCAGATCGGAAACCCAGACGACTTCTGGGTTTCCAATCGGAAACCCAGAAGTCGTCTGGGTTTCCGATCTGGAAACCCAGAAGTCGTCTGGGTTTCCGATCTGGAAACCCAGAAGTCGTCTGGGTTTCCAGATCGAAAACCCAGACGACGGTCTGGGTTTCCAGATCTGGAAACCCAGATCGTCGTCTGGGTTTCCAGATCTGGAAACCCAGATCGTCTGGGTTTCCAGATCTGGAAACCCAGACGACGATCTGGGTTTCCAGATCTGGAAACCCAGACCGTCGTCTGGGTTTCCGATCTGGAAACCCAGACGACTTCTGGGTTTCCAGATCGGAAACCCAGACCACTTCTGGGTTTCCAGATCTGGAAACCCAGATCGTCGTCTGGGTTTCCGATCTGGAAACCCAGATCGTCGTCTGGGTTTCCGATCTGGAAACCCAGACGACTTCTGGGTTTCCGATCGGAAACCCAGACGACGATCTGGGTTTCCGGCAGACGACTTCTGGGTTTCCGATCGGAAACCCAGGATGCAGAGAAGAAGGAGGAGAGAGGGAGAAGATGGAGGAGAGAGGGAGAAGAAGGAGGAAGAAGATGACTGGGGGCATTTTCGTCTTTCCATATTTTTTAAACGGTCAAAGTGACCAGGTGATGGTCAAACCAGCCCATCTGTTAGTCAGGGGAGGACATTGCAAAAAATTCAAAAGGTTATATCCGCCTGTCAATATCAAATTTACAGGGAAGTTGTGAGTAATTCTCCCTTTTTCTTTTCTTCTTTCCATCCTCCCTCTCGGCTCCTTTTTTTTTTTTTCCTCGCTACTGCCCAGTTCTGCTCGCTTTTCTTCATTTCTCTCTATTGCCGGTACATTGCTTCCCTCTCCACTCTTCTTCTCCATTTCTCTATTTTTTTTTCTCTCTGATTCGTTCCTTCTCTGTTTTTTTTCTTGCCGAGCAGAACACACGTACATACCTATATCTTGATGCACCGCCTCTTGCCTCATTTATTTTATTTTATTTTATTATTATTATTTTAATATTTTCCTCGTTCGACGTTGACCATCACATATACATATATATATATATTTTTCAATTATTTTATTATTATTAAAAACAATCTCGCCAACAATTTTTGACTTCGGCAATATATGCATATTTTCATTTTCAACCCTTCTAATTTTTTTCCTTTAATCCAACTTTTCTTAATTTTTTTTAAAAATATCCTCCAATAAGATATTTATCCATAAACTTATGTACTTCTAAAACTAAAACCGGACTAAATAAATAAAAATAAATTAAAATTCAATTAATCTCTTAGATTCAATTATATTTAGACCTTACAATTCATTTTCCCTTATAAAATTTTATCATCGAAAGGTAGGAATCATCTCATCTCAAAATATCTTATATTGTATTTATTTAATCATTAATAACTATAATAATTTCATTCTAAATAAATATCTAATTTTTTTTCTCATACATTTATATAAAATAGTATATTCTACGCTATAATAATTCACACCTATAATTATTTTCAATAATAAATATTTATAATATTTTAAATAATAATTCGTTCCTATTTATCACTTTCAATGATTTTTTAGATCCGTTTATCAAAAATCACTATTTACTCATCATTATTCATCCAAAATTACTGTTCACCTAAAAATACTATTTATTTCGAAAATAATATTTATCCGGATATATTTTTATTTCTCTTAAATAGAGAAAATTCGAGGCGTTACATTATGACTAGTTCAAGTATTTTAACATGAATAAAGGCCATATTACTCTTAAAAGATTAAATTTTTTGTTAAGTTGGTATTGGTCAAATCTAATCAAGGTTTCGTTAAATCAATATTGGTCAAACCTGATCAGGGGTACTCGTATGCAATAAGTGCTAAACTTGTATTACGGTTAGAGTTATGAAATATGTAGAGCGTACCTGTGTAATTAACCCTGCCATAAATTCACATTTCCATGCAATTATGTCAAACATCGATATCGTATATGTGATTTATCTTATATTCTTTTACCGCAAAATGATATGGTTTCCATGCATTCCAAATCCTACGATCCTATTACCTCAAAACCCATAACCTTATTTTATTATTATTATTTTTTTTTAAAGAAACCCACAACCTTATTTGTAATTTGAAGGAACCGAATAACTAAGAAAATGAATTTTATAATAAAAAATTTTTAATTTAGTCCCTAACGTTTAATAAAATATCATTTTTTTATTAATATTTGTATTTCGAATTTCCATCATTCCTAACGTTTTGAAAATGTATCAATTTAATCTCTGATAAAAAAATTAACAATCAAACACGACAAAAGTGACAGAAAGACTAGTTTACCCTTAATATAATTTAAGATAGTTAAAATGATGTAGTTACCCTTTTAAGAACTGATAATTGCAAAATAATCATATTCATTATTACAAAATTGTCATTAATTACCTTCCGATCAAATTATAACACATCATTAAATCATTTTTTTTAAAGAAAAAATTACAATTTAACTACTCAATTTGAAACTTTATTTAGACGGAGCAAAGATTTTAATTTTATTATAATTGATTCTCTGCCTGTTAATGTAAAAAAATTGAAAAAGAAAAAAAAAATCCATTCTTTGGATCTCGAAAACCAAAAAAAGTAGAAAACCAAAAAAAAAAAAAAAAATCCTCTCAGTTCATTGTTGTTTTCCACATCCTCTCTCATTAATCAATCTCCCAACATCATCAATCTAGTTGACAGGCATCAAAGCAGCATTCATAATATCAAACCAAACAATATCAATTCGAACCAGCCAACTTCAATCTCAAACCCAGATGCTCAGATTTCATTTGAGTACGTGGGTCGTCTTCAGGTGGGTCCGTGATGACCTAGAAATCTAGGTTCGTCACCCAAATTTCTAGGTCAACCAACCAATATTAATTACAAACCTGCCCAGATTTCATATAGGTTCGTTGTGAACCAAATGCCTATATTTCAACTGGATTCGTAGATCTGGGTCATCGCAAACCTAGATGAAGACGACCCAGATTTCATCTAAGCTCGTGACAAACCCAAATGGGGTTTAAAAAGAAGAAAAATGAGAGAGGACAAAGAGAAGAAGAAGAGGAAGAAAAAGAAGAAGAGAACAAGAGAACAAGAATTTTTACTAGGGTGATGAATTGGTTGGAAGACTGATTGGATTCAATATGATTTAGAGGATTTTTAATTTTTATTTAAAATATTTTTATTTAATTTTTTAATTTTTATTGTTCTCTTTTTATTTTTTTTTTCACATTAATATCTACGGTCCATTTTAAAGATGAACGGTGAAAATAAAATGAATTATATTTTACATTTAACTTTTTAATTTTTATAAATTTTATATTTCATTTTATGGTTTTTTACTCATATTATTTCATTTGAGTGTTATTACATCTATAAAATATCCACAAATATGACATTATCAAGCAATATACATCCACAAAGCATAGTATCATCAAGCGAAACCTCTCCTAAGGAAAACAAATACCACCTTCTTCCTCACCCATATGAGAAAAACAAAAATATTCAAATAAAAATAATCAAACTAACCCCCCCTCTATTAATGTTGACTAACATTTGATAGACAAAAGAACTATATTGATACATTTTCGAAAAGTTAAAAATGACGAAAATTCAAAATATAACATTAATAAAAAAATAATATTTTGCTAAACATTAAGGAGTAAATTAAAATTTTCTCATTTTATAATATAGAGGTTAGTGAAATGTTCATGTCAAAAATGCCTAATCATGTAACGTCACCAATTTTGCAGATTTCAATCAAGTACCTCAGAAATTATCATATCATAACCATTTTCTTCAATGAAAGCCCGCCCATTGATGGGTAAAACCCTAAACAAACAAATTCAACTAACTGACAGCGAAAAACACACAAAACAGTGACTCTACTCTTAAGCAGCGGCACCCTTGCCTTTCTTCCTCTGGATTTTCTTCATGTAGAACTCCAGCTCTTTTCCTTCCAGTATGTACCTATAAATATATATTACACATATTAAGAACAGAAAACCAAGTAATGGAACAAGTGCATCACAAGAGTCTTAGGCACTTATGTTTTTACCCATCAGCTCTGCCACATTGACCTGGGCGAGAAGAAATGCAGGCCAACAACCTACCACCACCGAATTGCTCTTCAATATGTGGATCAAGTTTGCGATCCTTCTGTCGCTTCTCAATCTTCCTTTGAAGATGATTGCTCTTCTTAGTTTCTTCTGTTGCACCTTCTCCCTCCTAAAATTATCATCACACCCCAAACAAGTGTCATGGACCAGACATTCAAAATTACAAAACTTAAATTTACAAATAATGGACTGTAAAAGAGCTTTAACAGTTCAGGGATTTTCAACCATGTTGCATCCATAGCAAAATATAAAAGTTCAAACGTTAAATGGTGCTCTTGATCGTACTAACTTTGATAGTTAAATTGTAAACCATCAACAGCAGATTAGCAATCAAACCATTTTGTAAGATATAAAGATTTTACTAACAATAAAAAAATAAAAAATAAAAAAATATAGAAGTAGCAAAAAGGTAATGTAAAAATACAACCACAAAAAAGATAAGCAAGAATGTGTATGTAGTTGAGGAAAACCAAATCATAATACCAAGTGGTGATAAACACTAAGTCATTTAAACACTATAACTAGCAAAAATAATGCAAGCAATATTTTAGTAATAAACAGGGATCATGTCTATCTTCAGTTTTTCACATGTGTGTAAAGCAAATGTGCCCCTAATCATGCAAATTGATCATAAGTAAACACATTCAGGAGTTTTAATTATTAATTTCTAGAAAACTAAAAAAGAAAAGAAAAGAAAATCAGCAGTCAGATGTACCTCAGTTTCCTTCTTAGAAGCTGCCTTCTTCTTCCTACCAATGTCAATGCCATAGTGCTGAAGGTACCATTGCTTAAATGGAGCTGCATCCACCTGAACAATTGCACTCTTCACAAGAGTTTGTGTCCTGACAAGCTCATTGTTTGAAGCATTGTAAACCACATCAAGGATCCGGGTCTTGCGGGTGACAGCCTCACTACCCCAGGAATAATTCCCAGTGTCCAATCTAAGCGCCCTCCACTTCACATTGCCTCCTCTGACACGAACTCTCCTTACAGTCTTATTGCTTGATAGCTTAGTATTTGCAGGCTGACGACCAAGCTCGTACCTTGATAAAGTATCCAAACATGAGATCAATAACCAAAATTACAGTACAACTTAAAAATCCCAACAAGTAACCATGTCCATCGGTTTATAGCTCATATTGTCTAGTATAGATCTAAACAAATTTATTTAACTTACAACATGTACCATTCATATCCCGACTACGAAGATTTTCTAAAAACTGCAAACTACGTCCAAAGTTTTCCATCAATTGTTCAACATGCTTTAAAAATAATTTTAGACTTCTATCATCAGTTAGACGCAAAAAGCCTCAAATAACATCTCATACAAAATTGCTTTTTAAACAAGACAACTGCTAGCCATACCAAATTTGAACATAAGCACATCTTACTTCTCCAACTTTACATAAAAAAAAATCATCTGTATTTAGTCCAACAAACGAAGAGAACACTCAAGATCATGGGTCTTGATACGAGCAACATAAGCAACCCAAGAACAACTAGTATGAGAAAATTGTATTTTGTTCCCTAATTTCTCACTATCCCATCTTGTCATGTCAAGCTCAAAACAGGAATATCAAGAAGCAACATCCAATAATTTCATCCATGAATGGTATATGGTGATACCACAATGGCCCGCCAATCAACATGTACTATATTGGTCAGAAGAATAATTACATGAAACCCATTTTATCCACAGGAAAAATTCAAATACTAGACCATAACCATTCAATACGTGAAGACCATAAAAACTCATTTAATTCAATCAACCGATTCTAGAAGAAGCAACAAGATCAGCAGGTATAGCTAACAGTTAATACGAACATGTAACGTGTAATCAGAGAACAGTGAGAAATTTTTACTTTCGCTTCTTCCTCCAAGCTTTCTTCTTGCCACCAGTGGCACGCCTTTTGTGCATTGAGTCCCTAGAAATCCCTGAAAAATCAACAATAAGTTCTGGTAAGAATACAGAGCCGAAATGTAAAATGAAAAGCTAGACCCATCCATTTTGCATTTAGCGCGCAGATATTTGGATTACGATCTGTTTAATCAAGGATGAAGAGGCGTACCCATCTTCGCTGAGCGGCGTCAGTCACTAACTCCTCCGTCCTCCCTCTCTCCTGACTAAAACCCTAGCCCTCCACTTTATAGGGATAGACTAAACCGTAATTCCCGTTCTCAGTGAGGGTATATTCGTCATTTCGGATGTTAAAATGACTTTCATAGAATTCTATTAAATTTACAGGCTTTAAAAAATTATGAAAAATTATTATAAATTTTTATAGAATTTCATCTTAAAAATAATAAATATTAGTATACTTATGTTGATTTCTAAAATATGATGTACAATTTTATTTTTTTTATGTAAGGTTGTTGGTCAAAGTTAACTTATTATTAAAAAAAAAAAATTACAAAAAGATAACAAAGTGGAAAGCCCGTACAAAAATAAGATCCATCCAAAGAGAGAAAAACCAACCAAGAGAAAAGATAGACAACAAAAGATTTAGTCAAAACCAAAATATTGCATGACTATCCCTAATTCCCTATAGTAGACCTCATTAAAAAAACTTTACCAAAAAAACTCATTGGGAAAAAGTCGACAAGGAAAAAGAGTATCCACCCCCTAAAGTCAAAACTAACAAAATCGATATCTAGGTTTGTTAAGAAGATCATCAGAAAGAAAATGACACAAAAAAACAATAGTCATCCACCACTAAGTGGAATAAACAAATAGAGAGGATCGAGAAGCTAACGCATCCACCACATATTTTCTCTTGTGATAAAGATGAGTCATCCTGAAATCCATATCATGCAAACAATAAAGACATTACTTCCAAATTGGTTGTTAATGCTAAGGAACTTTAGAAGAGTGAGCAAGAAGAAAAGAGACCATATAAATAAAATCACTTTCTAGTCAAAGCTTATTCCAATAATACTTCCAAGCATATTAAATGGTATTACTAGCTCTACTAACTCTGTCTCAAAAGCATAATCTATTCTTAACAAAATAGCAAAAGCACTTTTGAAGAACTCACAAGAGGTTTGAAAAATTTTTGCACAACTAGTTAAATCAGGAGATTCAAAAATAGAATCGTAAATATTAACTTTGATCCATTTCAATGGAGGGATAGACCAAACTGCCTCTATAATACGAGAAGCTTTAGGATGTTGGGTAGAAATATAAGGTTTTCACAGAGTTAATAAATCATCAACTGAGTTTCACATAACTCCAAAATTAAGAGAATCTACCTTTCAAATGATATAACGTATATTTCATAAGTTATATTTTTCACATCAATAAAAAAAATTTATAAAAAATTTACATAAGAAAAAAAAAAAAACAAATTGCAAGAGATAATTAATGTGTACAAATAAAGGAACTTGAAAAAAAATATATAATAGCATGTTAGTTACAATATACAAAGATAAAAAAAATGATTATAAAGAGTAAAATACATTTATCGTGACTATCACGAGTTTGAGGAAATTCAAACATGAGAGAGATTGAGAGGTTTGTTCATTTTCCTAAAAGTTTACAAAAGTCTTTAAGAAGAATGAAAAAGAAATTGTTAAATTTTTAACACAAATATCAACAAAAGCCATTGATATTTTAAAACTTATAAAAGTTATTGATAAATTAAATACCTCTTAATTTTCATGATTTTTAAAAACTTTAATTGAATATTTCATTACTTTTATAAACTTTTTAAAAGCCATTAAAAGTTCATGTATTGAGTATTTCATGATATTTATAGAGTCTTTAAAAGTTTTAATTGAATATATTCAAACTTTTTAATTTTATAAAAGTGTTTAAAATTATAGATTAAATACACTCCCTAAATACTATAAAGACTTACTTTTGAAACTTTAAATATAAACATATTTATAAAATGAGTGTTCAAATCATAGATGACCATATTCGCATATATTAATACTGTATTATGATTTGATGAAGAACAAGGGGTCGTTTGTTTTTTTATCTGAAGACTGAACAGTGCTGCTGAAGACTGAAAGCTGAATAGTGACTGAAATCTGAAATCTGATTGACATGTTTGTTTTTTCTTTTCTTACATCTGAATGTATAATAATTTTGTTTGTTTTTTAAAGTTAAAATTATCTGATTACTAGTAATTTGACATTTATATCCTTTTACTATTAGTTGTTGTGTAATTTTATTTAATATGATACAAACAATTATAATAAATTATTTAACAAATATTAAAATACTTATATATAATATTTTTATTCATAATTAAAATAAGATTAATTATTATAGTAGAATCAATTAAGTTTATATGTTCAAATAAAAATATACAAAATAATCTTAAATTGAATTACTATTATAACAAAAATTGAAATTGTAACTTATATATATAGTATTTTTATTCATAATTAAAATAAGATTAATTAAAATAGTAGAGTCAATTAAATTTATATATTCAAATAAAAATAAATAAAATGGTTTTAAATTAAATTACTATTACAACGAAAATTGAAATTGTAAAGTAATATATATTTTCTGATATAATTAAATAAAAATAATCAAATACTTAAACAAATTGATTTGTAATTTGGTCTCTGAGTTATTGCATAAACATTTTATCAATAAAGATTCTTATCAGAATTTAATTAGAGAAATATAGTAATCCAGCTATAAAAGGGTTTTTATTTTTCAATGTTATTTAGTAAAGTATTAAAAGAAATTTTTATAATATAAAACTAAAACAAATTTGGAAACATATTATTTTAGGAAGGATAAACTTGGAATAATATATTTATAAATCATTAAGTGATTTTGTATTAAGTGATAAGTCAAAAAATGTTACTTTTTTTTTAAGTGGTTTTTGGGTGATTTTAAGTGATTTGACCACTTAAAAAAACAAACAAAAATCTCTTAATTAACCAAATTAAGTACCATTAAGTGTTAAGTGCAAAAAATAAACAACCCCTAAATCACTAGACATGGTTGCATTAACTTTTCTTTTATTGTTCAATTAAACTTTAAAATCAACCGTCTAGTCCTCTAATTCAGGGACGGAGCCCTTTGCTAGGGCAGGCTCCATTAATATATATATATATATATATATATATATGCTCTCTTTTCAATCAATCAAATAAATTTATGTTTTGTTCTTTCATTCTTTGTCGCTTTACATTTGCGCAGCCACACACGCTCAGACTTTCCTCTCTTTGTTTGTGACTAGCCAACTCCTGCTAATTCTTTATAATATTCTACTTCCAAATGCTAATTCTATTTTTCTTTTTTTTTTTATGGAGCATAAAATAGAAAAACAAAAAAACAAAAAGACAACTTTTATCAACTCTATTCTCAATATTCTCCATATTAGATTTGTATTTTAAGAGTTTTACATATATAATTATCTATTTAAATTTAAATTTTGTCAATCTAATTTTGATTCATTGACTTATAATTTTAGATATGGCTCAACTTTTTTTTATCAATTTTAACAATTGGTTTCCAAATTAGATATATTATTATAAAATTTATGAATTGGAATGATTATTTTGTTTAAAAATTTAGAGTTATTATAATTTTAAATTAAGAAAAATTTAGAGACACTGTAATTATTAGTTTATCTTGCCATGGATTTAAATAGTTTATATATTGAGTAGTTTAAAATTTTAGGGTAACAATAATTTTTAGTTATAGAAAATTTAGGGATAAACACTAATTAATTTAATCTTGTTCATCTAATTAATTTATAAATAATTTATTAAATTATCCAACACATGGTGGGTCCTATGATTGTTTAATTCGAATGAAAATAATGATGAAGGTGTAAACATTGTGTGTTTTTTTATCTTAAGTACAATCTCTAATGCACTTTATGTTTTTTATACTAAGTACAATCTCTAATGCACTTTATGTTATATTTGTAATATTTAAACTATTAAGTACAATCTCTAATACACTTTATGTGTTATATTTGTAATATTTGAAATGTTAAATAATCATTTTGTGGAGAAACATAATCTCTATTTGTGATGGATATTATTTGTGGAGTTAAATGTTGTTAATGCATGTTTATTAAATTTTTCAAAAAATATAAAAATAGGGAAAACCCTACTGAAATTTTTATAAAAATTCTAAATATTAATTCCTAGTTACGTCTCTACTCTAATTTATAAATCAAAACAACATTCCATCATTTTTAGAACAAACGGACAATTTTAAACATGGTTTAAAAACTCGAGAGTTTCGCTGAGTTCTCATCAGATTCTCGCGGATCAATACTCCACTAATTCAAGAACCTTTAGCTCGGAGGTGCTGCTCGTTAGAAATGAGTCCTCTACCCAACTTGGGTAAACTCGACACGTCAATCAATCACAAATTGACCCTAAATCATCCCAAAAACCACAAGAAAATGGATCAAAATCCACTCATAACAAATATACGAGTCAACAACCATAAACAAATCACATAGTCATACAAATGAAAGTCTAATCAAACAAGTAAAACCCTCACTCATAGAGTTTGGTGACGGCAACAACTTAAGGAAAGAGACAATAGTTACAGCGACGACTTTAAGGAAACAACATCGATGACATGGAGAGAAAGAGAATAAGACTTGAACCGATAGAGAAAGAGACTTGAATTGCCGTCTAAAGGAGAGAGAGAGAGGGCTGACAATGATAATGAGGGATTGGCTTCAGCTTCGACGATGGTGATAGCTCACTGGAACGATAACGATGACAGCGAGCGCTCATTAAAACAACGACGACAACGATTATTTTAGACCAAGAAGAGTGACGAGAAAGGAGAATAGAGAAAAAAAAAGGACGAGAAGGAGAGAGAGAGAGAGAATATGAGGGTTTTGAGTATGATGTATTTTATATCTATGGTAAGGATAATTTCGCCACAACCTCTTACGTTTAAAGAAATTTTGGTTTAAGCTTTTACATTTCAAAAATTATAATTTAACCCCTAAATAGTATTTTTTGAGTACTCACCAATTACTCGCTAAGTTACCGATCACTTGCTACTAACTGGATCATTGATTGAGCATCAAATAACGAGTTTTGCAACACTGATTTCAAACCATCAACTAAACACATAATTATATAATTAAATCTACATTGGTCAACAACAATATCAGCATAAAAAAGGATCCACATTTCGAAATATTATTTAACCATGGCTAAAAATGAAACCTGAGGAAAATATGACTAAAAGAATTCATTGAAATATAAGACTCTTTAGGATAGTTCGCTTTTGCTTTTAAGTGTTATATTTATACTCCCTCTACACCCACTGTGTGTACATCTATTTAATAAATTTACCCCATTGAATCCATCATAATTATAATTCATAATTTTTTCAAACAAGCTTTAAAATTGCTGAGAAGTCACTTAAACTAAAAACTAAAACTTCAACAAAAAAAAAATTTATCGAATACTCATTCAACTTCGTTTCTTCTTCTAAATTACAAACCCATACCTCCGTTTACAGTTTCCAAGCAATCTCCCAGCTAAAAATGAACTAAAACACAAGTACCACCAACTACAAACTCTTTTCCCCTCAATTTTCTCATCAACCAAACAATATTATAAGAAAATATATCACAAAAACAAATAATAAATTCAAGAAAATCACAATCTCATCGGAGCTGAGAATACCAAACCATACTATCCAGACCTAGACAACCTTAGCCGGAAAGTATAAGCACCTTGTATCCATGGCTTCTTCTTCGAATTCTAGGAACTGAAAAACAAGGATCCTAACCTCTACCTTTACCGCAATGGCATAAACACCCTTAGGAACCACTCTTGATCCTTGGTTCGAGACACCACAACCACACTTGTGGCTACACCTTTCCCCACTTGTGCATGGGTCTCCTCTCACCTTGTTTGAACACACCTATATATGAGTTCCCTCTCTCGTATAAAAACCATTTTCGGACCGCACCACCAATATCTTATTCCATTTAATCTCAATTATTCCTTAAACTAACCTCAATAATAAAATTAAATTAAATTAAGTTGAAAAAAAAATTTTAAAAAAAGGGTTGAAGAAGAAACCGAAAGGTAGCTTCTAAACAGGCCCATAGTTTTTTAAGGATGACTTCACTTAGAGCGGCACACAATAAGATCATGGAGGGCAGCACAGGACAACCACCAAAGAAATTAACACTCAAAACGTCTCAATTGACATCCAAGACTTCGAAGGTACAAGTAGAACTAGCAAACTAAAACACTATTTATCAAGAAAATTTCTTATATAAATAACAGTTCAACAATAAAATCATGTCAAATCTCAATACTCCATTACAACTTCATTCTCTCGAGTCAAATGATAAATGTCCCACGATAGGTCAACAACTCAGTAATGTAAACGCAGAAACCGGCAGTTACTGTCATAACAAATTAATGGTTATGCTTTGCTGTCTATGCTCATGGGTTCGGCCTCCTTAGCCTCTGCTTTCTGCCAATTCAAAAGAATGCCATGATAAAATTAAGTCAATAGGCATACTTATACATGCCAGTACAGGAAAAAATAATAATAATAATTTGTTCACTATATATATATATATATCCCCATCATCATATTCTAAACTTGATATTGCTATCAGTTAACTTCTCTTTTCAACAATCACTCATCACAGGATACTCTAGAAGTTGAATCTAATTATATGGGCATCAATTTAACTTGTCTCCAAAACCTGATCAAGAGTTCATTTCTCTTCAACTAAACATGAGAAATAGATTCCAATCGTTTCAGATCTATATAAACTAGAGACTTACATTTGATTCAGCGGATCCCAATTTATTCATCTTTGCAAACATGTTGCCATAAAATTGGGCCTCCTTTTTGTTCAATTCTTTCATCTTCTCCTTCAAAGTTCTGTACTCCAGTTTGACATCCCTGGTTCCAAAGGAAACACAATAAAATCAGGAAGTCAGATACATGTACATATAAAATCATAGAAGGCAAGCCCTCCCCCGGCCACTTATAAGACCTGGATGGACCATCACAAACACAATTGTTTTAAATTATGATAAACACTTGCTTGTCCACAGTTTTTTAACTTTAAAATCAAAAAAACAAAAACAAAAAAAAAAAACAGAAATCACAGCGCTTTAGGCATAGAATTGACTTGTAATGATAGATAATTTACCTGTTGTCAGGATCAATCTCCAAGGCTTTCTTGATATCAAACTCTGCCAAATCCAAATCTGCCATCTGTATGTAAGCCTGAGACCTTCTATACAGAGCTTTAACATTTCTACTCTCTAGGTCAAGTACCTGTACAGATACATCCCATGACACATTATCCACAAGGGGGACAAAATTTAAGAACAAAAAGAAGAAAGCTAACTTCAGTCTCCAAACCTTGGTGCACAATTTCTCTGCCTGTTTGAATTCTTTCAATTTCAGCTTGCAAGCAGCATCATTCAGATTACAAGCAACCTTCAAGGCCTTAGCCTGCTTTTTTTCCTCTTCACTGAAGGAAGAATCATACTCAATGTACTTCACAGCCTGAACAGAAGAGGAATCAACAGGTTGGATTGATTAGATGGAGCAATTGGATCAAGTAATTTGATGTAGCATCACAATAAGAGTATTGCATACCTTCTCATATCTTTTTGAGGCTCGTGTATATTTTCCAGCCTTGAACAGTGCATTCCCTTCTTCCTTCTTTTTACCAGCAGCCTCTATCTTTTCCGGAGTGTTCATGTCCCATGACTCCTTCTCCTGAAATAAGTAATAGTGGAAAATAATCATCATTATGTTCTTAAATTATATATGGTTAGATAAATATAACCGAAAGCCCAACAGAACAAAATTTGGCACATCACCTAACCTTTTCAAATGACACCAGCTCAACCTCATAGTATACAGTTGAGTTAGGAGGCACTACAGCCAACTCCTGTCGTGACTCAGATGAGCCAAAAGCATACTCTGGTGCTATAGTCAACAGTGCCACCTCATTTTTCTTCATCGACATCACAGCTCTATCAAGCCCATCGATAACTTGCTCTGTCCCAAAAATTAAATAATATCATTATAGTGACAACCAGGAAATAAAAGAAAAGACAAATTCTCCATCCACTGCTGTCGCTACCTTCATCTGTCTTAAACTCAAATGGCTCCTCCCCCTCACCATGGCCCTTTTTTGTAAACACAGTGCCACTTTCTAGTTTCCCAATCAATTTCACTGCCAGAACAAAACAACTCAGTTAATTATTACACTCAAAAGTAAAATGTGCTATATTCATTTCCACCTTCAATTATCAACCTTTGGCAACAGCTCCCTCATTAGGACGATCATATCCCTCCCCTTCCTTCAGAATCTTCTTGATGACCTTCTTGTCATCGGTCACCTCAGAGACAGTCTTCCAAGAAACTAACTCCAAAGAGATCATAAGTGTTGCATTTGGTGGGACTGCACCTTCGCTACCCGAGACTGGCTTTCCCTTCTCCCCAAATCCATCTACATTCAAAAGAGAGGGTAAATAGGTTGCACAAAATGAAGTCACCTCAAATAAGACCAAGATCAATAGAACCTTACATTGTGGCTTCACTGTGAGAACGACCTTCTCTCCCTTCTTCATTGTTTTTACAGCCCTAGCCAATGCAGGACAGAAATGACCTGAGCACAAAAACAAGGCACGAATCACAAGTGATATAGAATGAAAGAAGGGGAAATCTCTTATTTATTTATTTTTTGTCGAAACTAAAAGAGATACGAACCATCCTTGACAGTGAACTCTACAGCCTCTGCTTTTGCAACAACTGTACCATCCTCAAGTCTAGCCTCATAATTCACTACAATTGAAACAAGCACATGATGTAAATTACTAATTCAGGCTCTTTACAAATCCAACCATGAATAATGACAAATTGTAGAAACTAAAGGCAATAATACCGAGAACTTCATCAAGGTCCTTTGGATTCTCCCATTTTTCTCCTTCACTGACAATCTTCTTAAAAATCCCACCATCTTTGCATATGTCCTTGACACTAGTCCAAGATAGCAATTCAACATCAAACTGAAGCGTGGCATTAGGAGGAATGGTCGGTGGTGAGCCAGACTCACCATACGCAAGCTCAGAAGGAATGGTGAAAAGTGCATTTTCACCTTTCTTCATTGTCTTAATGCCTAGGTCCCATCCTTTGATCACATTCCCTGCAAACATAACATATGGTAAACATTACACTCTCCCCAACTGTCATTTCATTAATTTCACAAATCAAATGAGAAGAAGAAAAAGCAAGGGTGGTGTATTAAATGGGTAGTGTTAACATGTGCCCTAAATGCACAAATTAAGATTCAAATAACCAATAAATGCATGCAAAAAAATAAAAGATAAAAGAAACAGAAATAAATGAATGCATTCAGTGATTGCTTGTGGCTTCCTTCCCAATTTTCTAGGGATAAACATTAACACTACCTTTTTGTGATTATGACATTCAAAACATAAAATGCTATACCGGAAAAAAGTATAGCTGCAAACACAACTACGCGTTTAAAACGACATATGATCACTAGTGGGCTTCAAGTTTTTCTTATAATCATGCTTTTCATTACATAATATGAAAGTTTTTCTGCCAACTTCAATGTATATACATTGAAAGCTACAAAGCCTATAGTTAGTTCATATCGAATAAAAGGATCCAACAGGGAGTGCAACTCTTAACTACTTAGGCACCCATATTTTACTCACAAATTGATCAGACATCAAAGAATCAACATAAGCATCACAAGTCAATACAACAGATCAATTAGAATAAATAAAGAGAAAGAGAAAGCCGTGTATTTGTTACCTTGACCAAGCGTGAACTTGAAAGGTGTGCCTCTATCACGACTGGAATCGAACTGAGTTCCATCCAGCAACGTCCCAGTATAATGAACTGCAAGGTAGCAAGTCAATTATTGTCAGAACAAAAATATATATATATAAGAACATAAAAAGAAACTAACGATTAAAAAAGAAAAACAGCACCTTCAACTTCGTCACCATTTTCTGGGGTGTCCCAGCCTTCGCCTTCCTTGAGGAGCTTCTTCTTCAAGCCTTGATTGCCGATCTCCTTCTCCTCGCCGACTTTCAAAACGGGATTGTCATCGGGAAGATCCATCATGTCGTCCTCCATCATCTCATTCGCAGCAGGAATACCGAAATCCTCATCCATATCTTATTGTCAAACAAACAAAGATTGATCGGTTGGAAGGATCTAGAGACAAAAACGCATATGAGAGTGAGAGAGAGCGGTTGAGAAGAGTGTCTCTTTTATGCTATGAGAGTAAACAAACTTGAGTTCTAGAGACTTCTACGAGGGTTTTTAGTTGGTTGCTTGGTAAGTGAGCCACGCGAGGATGCTTCCAGAGATTTTTTTTTTTTTATTCGGTATTTTGAATTTTTCGTATAGAAAAAATTTTAATTTAATCCTTAGTGTTTAATAAAATATTATTTTTTTACTCACTTACATATTTTTAGTTATATCATCCCTAATATTTTATAAATTTATTAATCTAATTCTTTAATCAGTTAATTATTAATTAAACTTAACTATTAAAAAGATTTTTTTGATCTTTTGTTCCATTTATTACTTGAAATTAATTAAAAAATAAATAAATTTTCATCATTAATCAAAATTATGATAGATAATAAAGATTTAAATGAGACACTATTAACTAAAAATAAATAAATTAATTAAAATTAAATTAAAAAATAAAAATAAATAAAAAATAGATAATGCATCTCCTATGTCTATCTTTTGAATGGAGGGTGAAGTTGAAATTTCCAAATAAAAACAATTTTTAAGTGAAAATGAAAATATAATTTAAAAATAATAATAATAATATAATCAAATCATTTCCCCAAAAGTCATCTAACATCATAAACACCACCTGTTGCCACCGCCTCTACCATTTACCAGATCTTTCTCCCCTCATCACTTATCTCAATCTCACTCTTTTTTTAATAGTCTCACACTCACTCTCAACTAGATTATGAAGTTCTATCTCTTTTTTTGAGTGTTATAGTTTTTTTTTTTTTTTTTCTTACATGAAAAAGTTGGGTGAATATAGATTAGGAAAAAGGCTCTAAGTTGAAGGCGATCTAGATAGTGAGGCGATTTGGAGAATAGGATCTGTTTGAAGTATATGGGTTGGTGATCCATGTTTTAAAAATCTAGGTTGATGGAGATCCAAGTCTCTTGATTTTTTTTTTTCTAATTTTTCTTTAGAATTTTTATTTTCTTTTTCAACATTTTTATTTTAAATTTAATCTTAAAAAAAAAAAAATGTGTCATCCATCTCATGAGATGGACAGCTATAGTAAAAGGATTTTTGTTTTAAATTTTTAATATTATTTTGTAATTTAAATGTGGATGTGAAAATTCATTATTGGTGCAAAATTGGTTAATAGTTAGATTTATATAAATTTGTAAATTTATAAATGATGATGTGGCAATTCATGATTGGTATGAAATTATTAATTTAATTTTGTTTTGTTTTAACTTAATTAAAATAAAAATAAAATAATTAAAGGTGTTTTGGTCATGGTACGCATTCTGTCACTGTTAACTATTAGTTTTTTTTTTTTTTTGTTAAAATGACCAATTTGATAAATTTCCCAAATATTAAGGATGAATGGAACTAAAAATGTATAAGTGAGTTGAGAAATAATATTTCGCTAAACGTTATGTACTACATTGAAATTTCCCATTTATATATATATAATGAAAATTGATGAATGCCTTTTAACAAATATATATATATATATTAAAAATAAAGAAAAAAACCATATTCTTTCATTTTGATTGAAAAAAAAAAAATGATAGCATCATTTTGAATCTTAGATGGTTTCATGATTTTACACTTTTAGCTTTCAATACGTGAAATTTATTAAATGATAATATATTATAATTATTAAAAGTTAAATGATAATATCTTTCAACATATATATATAATTCTCAGGTTGATTCTCACTTACAAAAGAATTATAGTCAAACTCTTTTTTATTTGATGAAATTTGATGCATTTTTATGAAATTTTATATATAATTCTCAAGTTCATTCTCACTTACAAAAGAATTATATTCAAACTCTTTTTTATTTGATGAAATTTTATCCATTTTTATGAAAATTTTTGTAGGAATGCTACAAAATATAAAATATGTTTGTGAATAAAATTTTATATTTTTTCAAGTTTGGGAACTATTTTTTAAAAGATTTTAAATTTAAACAACATTTTAAAATAGAAAACAATATAAAAATTAGAAAAAATAGGTACCAAACTTGAAAAAATTTTAAATTTTGTCCATAGGTATATTTTATAACTTCTTAGCATTCCTAAAAACAATTCATGAAAATACATAAGACATCATTGGAAAATAGAAAGGATTTGGATATACGCTTGAGAACATATATGTGTGTGTATGTATTTATATATATATACTTATATATATACATATACATATACATAAAAATATGTTTGTATATTGTTACGGTGACGAACTTAATTCGGACATCGTTCGAAGGATAGCTTCCCAAAGTTTCAAGCTAGCATCCTTTGAGACACCCTAATGAAGGCTTTTATTTATTTTGCAGATCATGTTGTGGAATTTTATTAAGATAAATAGTCGTACGAAATAGACATTCAACGAAAGATCCAATTAACTTTCAAACCATTTTTTGTCATAACATATATACACACACAGATATATATATATGTATGCATGCATGTATGTATTCTTGTATTTTAAATTAATTCAAATAAATTTTTCAATAAAAGATAAATATGTATTCTTATATTTTTGTAATTAATAAAAATTATTCAATAGAATATTATTTTTACTCTTACAATATGCTAAATATATATTTTTAGAAACAATTATAAGAAACTTCATATTGTAATATAGTGTAATATGCCCTAATTGTGAAGATATCTAGGAAAACTAACAAGAAATATTATAAAATTATAAAATAATTATGAAATTTCTATAATATAATAATAAAAACATTCAAAAAAAAGCTCTTCTCAAATACCCTAACTAGAGAGAGAAAATATTCTCATCTTTTAGTGAAAGAAAGTCTTGGTGAAAGAGTTTTCCAGTCAGGTTCGGGTCGGTTCCAACATCTTTTTTTTTTTTCTTTTCTTCCCTGATCATAGTCTTTCCTTCGGATTTGGTCTTTCACCAACGATTCTTGCCGTTTTGGGGTTTTTAAAGTTGGATCTAGTTTTTAACTAAGTCTGGCTCTAAAAATCTTGATTTGCTTTAGTGGGTTTTGTTTTTCTACAGGTTAGGCAAAAATCAATAACCATCTAATCTCTCAGTGGTTACAATGGTATTGCTTCTGAAAAGCAATCGGATAGATTTGGCATTCAATCTTGATCTCATATTCTATATGGGTATTTCAAGTCTAGATAGAGATTAAATTGCTTGTAGAGATGGTTTCTATCGGAAGCATCTTGGTTTGGTTTCCAGTGATTATCCTTCAGTGACTGTCTTTCAGGTTAAGAAGATTATTTTGTATCATCTAGTAAAGTGCTACTAATTTTCTCTTTGTTTCTCTTTTCTTTTTTTAAATTATATGTTAGATGTTTGATGGTTGGTTGGACTCCGTGTCACCTAGCCATTCCCTTAGCTGAGACTCGCCTAGTGGTCCTTCTTGTCATCATTTTATGTTTCTTTGTAGAAGGCTGATTCTTGCGCTTTGTGTATATTTGATAACCCCAAATCTAGATGTTCTTAAGATTGTATGTTATGGTTCCTAGATTGGGATTACTGGTAATGATATTCCAAAATTTCAAATAATAATAATAATAATAAAAACATTATTATATTATAAGAATATAAAATTATAATAATCAAACTCTCGAATCTCTTTATTTACTAAGTGATGAGATACACTGAACGTAATTTATAAATTTGTGTATTAGGTTTTTTCCCCTTGTTCTAAGAGTTGTTATCTCTTAGATATAAGCATAAAAGTAGGGCTGCGGGTGTTGTTGGGGATATTGGGAATGGGGTACAATCCCTAAAATAACTCATTAACATCATTAATACCGAGCTAATGAAATTCAAAATAAGGATTTTCTACTGGGTTTTTGTTTTTTCCAAACTTCTTTATGAGATAAGTTTAAGTTTGAATAATGTGTGAATGAGAAAAAATGTAACAAGCTTGATTATCTATTAATTATGTTAATATGTCATTAAATTATCAAAAGCTAAAATATATATATATATATATTATAGGAATCCTTACTCTGAAACTCAACCATATTATTTCCTTGGAGGTAAAACCTTCTCTTAGTCATAGGATTTCAAAATTCAACTTTTAAACGCTGAGAACAGTTTTTAGAAAACTTAATTGCACCGTGACAAATCAGAAACAAAACTATCTCTGGAGTAAAAACAATATCAAAATAAAAATATATTTATCAACAATGAAGAACACTCAAATTCTTAAAAATAAAAATATATAAATTTTCATTTTTCGGAACTTAATTTATAATAAAATATTATAAAAATAAGTAATAAGATATAGGCTTTTAAACAATTTAAAAATATCAAAATGGTTAGCTAAAAATTTAACGAAATGCACTGTCAATCTATCATGTAAATATTCTTTACATTTGATTTATATATCAGCTTGGGAAAGTTAAAAAAAAAAAAAAAACAAGATTAGTATGAAGAATTTTTACATCTAATCCTATAACCTGACAAAAACAGCTAAGTCACAACCAAGTTAGACAATGCATTACTTTTGAAAACACAATGTCAAGACTTCAAAAAGGCACTACGCCAAAATTGGCATTTGCAACCTGTAAAATACGTTGTTTAAAACCTTTCACAACACATGATACTGCATTGCTAATACGCCTATCAACATAATTCATGTGTGACCTTAGAATTAAGTCAATGTCAAGAACGCATTGTGATAATTATAGTTAACTCATGATGGATGTTGCAGCAGACATGTATATGGCAACACATAAGAAACGTTTAAAAGGTTCATGGCAACACATGTTGCAGGTTGCGTTAAAAGTTTAGGTCCATGACTACTGTACATTGCCTTATAAGTCAACGAGTGTTATGCATTGCAGTTGAACTTTAAAGGCAATGCTTTCTGCTTTGTTGTATTCGAAATTTAGGGTAACTTGTTTTGAGCGTTGTCTTAAACCTTTAAGCCAATTTAAACAATTTGTTATGATTGATATTTAGACAACTTTTATTATGCGTTGCTATAGAATTCAGAGTTCATTTCTATAATTCTTTTATTATTATAATTACAACTTTTCTTTTTTCAAACAAATTTATTAGAATTAGAATGGAGCAGTGGTAGCAAACATTACCTTGTCACCAAAGTCACCCCAAGACACCATATTTTACCTTTTCTTGTCTCAAACCCCATGTTAACAATAATTTCATCAACCCTAGTTGTTAGACAAGGTATCCACATTTTTTTACATCTTCAAACTTCAGGTAATTACTATAAGTGTAAAAGAAAAATAATAATAATAATAATTAAATAATAAAAAATTTAAAAAAAAAAATAGCACATCTAGTTTACAAAAATTTGATGCAATCTTTGAGCCATGAAACATTAAATTTGATAATACACGATAATGTTCCGTATTTACATAGCTTTTTATCATTAGCAAATGCATTCGCCCAAATTTTCCAATAACTTCTTCCCATTGACATATCATGGATTGTGTCTTGATGATCTATAGATAAAATTCTCCCTTCAACGACTTGATTTCCTGAATCATCGTTTAGACACCAATGCAATAAATGACATCTTGCATTTCAGTTGTGAGTTTGGTAGACTCATAGGAAAATTTCATGTTGTGATTGTAACAATTCCATTGGATGCTAACATATTAAATTCACAATATTTCAATTACGAAATCCACAATATTATAAAACAAATACAATTATTTTACATAAGTTGTGTTAACGTCGGGAAATGGTTCTCTCAGTCAACGAGGTTGTGTTAGGGCCCAAACTCACAGTTTCGTACGGTCGATGGGTTGCATGCAAAGTAATGGGAATAAAATGGAGAAGTTAGAGGCGAGGAAGAAAAGACACAAAAGATTTTTAGAGTGGTTCGATCCAAAAAGATGCCTACGTCCACTGTTCACTCTCTCACTATTTGGGCAGAGTAACGACACTCAAAAGTTCCATCCCTTTTACAGTGAAAATCGTCCCTTTTTATAGAGAAAGGAGACATGCTACAGTAAACAGAATAAGACAAAAGTAAATAGTTCACTACAGTGACACTGACAGACAACATTTAATGCGCCGGAAACTCAATTAAAACGACTGACAGTGCATTAAATGCGACCAAAAACACATTAAATGCGGCCGAATCCGTCGCATCTGAGATCTGTCCACAGAGGATCTTTGCTGACCAGGTCGGATACGCAATGATGGGTTGTCGAGGTTGAGATTCTGACTTCTGGTAGAAGTAGCATGCATGGCAAGCTTTGGAACTGTACTCTGCATGACGCTGTTGATTCCTGCTGACCGGAACTTCCAAACTCGAGAGGGAGACGGATTTCTCCAGCAGGCTCGAAAGTTGATGGGATGAATTCTGGATCGGTACGCCCGCAGCCGGTCACGACATTAAAGCGGATAACATCATGAGTGAAGGAGTCGGAATGCGTCCACGCTCAGAAAACAGCGGCCAGTTCAGACGGATAACTGTGGGCGAGGATGGCTTGTTGGATAACTCTGATGGACGGCTCCTCTTTGACGGATACTTAATCAGACTGGAAATACTCGGTCAGACAGGCTGTCGATCGTGGCGAAAATATGGCGATCTGATATAACTGTCACGGATGGCGGATATTTTTGCGGACAAACCTGAAGGATGGAAGTCAGCGATCAGCGACGAGGACCGGCAGTTCACTTTTAGCAAGTAGAATTCTGGGGGAACATGGCGACTGAGCGACATGGAACATAACGGTCATAAAAGATCTCGCGGAATAGGTGGTATGCGTTGAGATCGAGCGATCAGACTGAGCGATTGCGGGCTTACTGAGCGATTGCGGGCTTCGGCCTCAGCAAGCGCCCACTAATGGGCTCCACTTCCAGGAGAATGGGCCAAGATGAGGACGGATATTTAAATGTCTGGGCCTCTGGGCTTGCACTGTAGATCCAATTGGGCCGGACTATTCTGATCGCAATAATTCCACCATAACATAAAGCCCCCTGGCTCTTGGTGCTCAGGAGAGGACCAGGAGACATATATTCCAGAGCGAGCAGAATAGGCGGGAACGGTTACAAGAGGAGGGCGGTTACAGTACCTTTTGAATTCTACTTTATTGTCAGACCACGTGGCGCTTCCCCAGACGACGGTTACTGACCATAACGCGCGCCGTGCGCATTTAATGCACGTCACTCAACTGACATGCTGCATAATGACAAAATCCCGGGAATCGCGCCATGTCATCAGATTGGGGGCGGTTGCACAGCTGTCTTTATCCAACGGTTGGGGCTGAATTATTTGAAAAGAAGAAACACCCTTCCGCATTCTTCTTCTGGCATTTTTTCAAAATCCATAGGCATTTCCTTCGTCTTCTCCATTTGCACTGACTCTTCAACACTATTCAGAGGTTATCGTTTGCAACTTCCGGCGACCACCATAATTCAGGTTAGGCTCTTCTTCCCTGTTCACATTGTTCTTGGTGTTACTGTTTTTCATCTTCTGCGTGGCGTTCTTCCTTCTGGGATTTTGGGTTAGTTGGGGTGGATAGCATCTGCACTGTCTCTGGTCTGGGGTGGTCTAGTGGTAGCATAGGGCGACTGGTTCGTTTCTTTTTTCTCTTTTCCCAATCCTGGGGGGGGATTCTTCAAGACGAGGCTCCTATCCCTTCCACCCTATACTCTCCTAGGAGCGCGGCTTGACGCTTAGGTCTAATCTCCTTAGGCTTTTCCTGGTTGGTTTTAGATTGGGTGACTGTCAGCAGCCTAACTGGCTATTCCTTTTGTAGATGTCAAGCCGTGGACTCCGTTATCGCCGAGTCATGTCCAGTGACGAAGGCTCCGAGGGGAGGTCCTCTCAGCGTGATGAGGATTCTTCAAGTGCAAATGCCCAGGGCAGCGAGGACACACCGAGCTCTTCCAGGCGTGAGAGAACCTTTGCGTATGAGACTTTTTACCAACACGACTCCCACATGACTGTTAGAGAACTCAAGACCTTGGCCGACGCATTCCATTTTCCTTCGACATGTCGCGTCATGATCCCCGCCCATCACGATCATGCGGCCGATCCTCCCGAGGGATTCATAGCGATCAGCCGCCACCATGTAAAGATGGGGTTTAGGTTTCCGGTTCTCCCATACCTGATAACTCTGTTGAATGACCTGGAAATAGTCCCTTTTCAGCTTACGCCAAATTCTTAAAGCCAAATTACCACCTTGGCCTATACCTTCCTCAAAAACGGTCTTCTGCCACCTACCTCAAATATCATCCAAGGCCTTTATTTCTTTAAATCCACTACCAACCTTCGCGATACTAAGCGAGAAGGTATTTATTATATAACCGCTCGCAAAACCCCCCTACAAAGCGTTTTTGCCACAGAATGTTGGCAAATCGAATGTGGGGGATTACAAATCAAAGTGGTTTTATGCCACTTGCCGGTCCCTGCAACGACTTGTTCACCTTGATTTCAACAATGGTCCGGGTAGGCTTATTTTAACTCGCAATTGGGGCGTTCATACATTTGTCATTAGGCATTATCATCACTGATGTATATATTTTTTATTCTTGCCTGCAGCTTTCGTCAAAGGAGCGGTCCGTCTCACGAACGAGGAGACAAGAGTGCTGAAGAAATTTGTAGAAGTGAAAAGTCCCGAGGATGACTTCCTTCCAGATAATTCCGCTTTGAGGAAGTACGGGCTCGCTCCTGGATGTGAGACTCCGCCCTTGAGGTTGGCTTCTGACGTTGGAAAGCGAAAGGGGCGGGAAGTTAAATCCGTCCTCACAGAATCAGGTGAAGGAACTTCCGCTCCAGCCTCAAAGAAAACTGAAACAATGGTGGACCTCGACATGATTTCTCCCCCTTCTTCACCTGCAGTTGGGACAGAAGGGCCTGAAGTGGAGATAACAGGCTCAAAGGAGCCCCCAGCCCCGCCAGCGGGTTCACTGGTCACAACCGCTGCTCCATCTGCCGCGTCGCCTGGGATGCGGGTCAAAAGCGTGGCAGAGAAAACCATGAGGCGGACAAGGGGTGCTGCCGAAAAAAGGGTTTCGGCTTCAGAAACTGAGGAAGAAGACGAGGGAGCCTTGGAGCCCCCTGCGAAGCGCCCGAGGTCCAAAAACAAAGGCAAGGAAAAAGTGGCCGCAGTGGGAGGAATTGATGAAGAATCGACCCCGGAGGCCAATGCGGGGGAGTATTTTAATGACTTGCTGGATCGGCTACCAGCGTTATTGGGCCCCCACAAACCGGATGTCTACCAGAAGCATATTCGCGGCGACCAGTTGATGGATTACACTGCGCGCTGCACCGTGCTCGTAAGTTCTTTTTATCGCCTTATTTTACACCCGCACTCGTTGTTAATATACTATCTCTTCAGGCTTCGCTGGCTGTGATGAAGATGCGTCGGGACATTCCTGACTTAGCTGGAGAAAAGGCTGCTCTCGAGGAAACAAATAGGGAGTTGGAGACGGAGGTTCAAAGTCTCAAAGAAGGATCAGTGGCCGCTAAGAAGACCATTTCTGAGCCGAAAAAGAAACTCAAGGAAGCAGAGAAGACAGCTGACATAGAGAAGAGACTTCGGATGGCTGCCTCCGACTCACTCCAGAAGGCCACTGCAGATGGGGACAGGCTCAAAGAGGAAGCTGAACTTCACAGGAAGCGGGCGGATGATGCTGAAAAGAAAAATGAAGCGACTCAGAAGGACCTGGCCGTGGTGAGGGATGAGCTTGCCAACTCGAGAGAGGCGTTCTATAGGGCAGAACTTTGGGCTAGACAAGCTGTGGAGGAGGCTATCAAAAAGACGAGTAGCAAATTCTTATATACTTCGTGGCTGCGTTATCCCATGCTGGATTATTCTTATCTCGGTGAGAACGCAGTGGAGGAGGTAAAGAAATATAAGGCTCGCGCTGCTGCGAATGCTCAAAAGAAAGTGGCGGAAGGCGCTCAGAAGGAAAAGACTCCTCCAGCTCCGCAGAAGGCTTCAGACCCACCTCCCGTTCGTACTGGTACTCCATCGGCCCAAGGTGGTTCATCCTCAGCTCCTCAAGGTTCAATAAAAGATGGGGAACAAGTCACATCTTCTCAGGGGGCCTTCAGTAGCAAAGATCCCAAAGACGCCCCCTCCAGCTCCTCAAAGGATCCCATAGATGCCCATGCCAGTTCTTCAAAAACCCCTTCAAACAAATGATTTCAATACTTTCTCCCGCTGTTGTCGAGGCTCATCTTTGAACATTGATATTTTGATTGCTATCATTTTTACCCTGTTTGTGGAACAATCTGTAATTTTTGTTTGATAATTATTTCAGTAGTGTCTCTTTCACTTCTCTTTGTAGCTTTCCTGTTTTCGTATACATGCAATAATAATAAGTTGTGGATAGATATACCCAGCCAAATAAATATCATTTTAAGGACAATAAGAGGGGGGGGGGGGGGGGGGGGGTGGGAAATCACCCCTGAGCGTATCTTCGGAGAAACATAATCAAGAAAATACTTCCAGCACACATAACAATTAGAGGAGCGTAAGACGGCCCTCGAGGATGGGCAAATAATTTCGATCCCACAGTAATTTCGCTCCCAATACATATACCCTCTGTGGCTGCTGCATGGGATAGTGACGGGCCGCGCTCAGAATGCAGGGGCTCGGGTCGTTTTACGCGGTAATCCATTCCGGCTGTGCTCACAAGGACTTAGCCTGAGCATTTACAGCACATTGGAGGAAACCTCTCCAGCTGCGCTCACAGGGCGTACCCGAGCATTTATAGCGAGAGTTGTGGAGGATTAGACCTCGGCTGCACTCACAAGGACTTAACCTGAGCATTTACAGCACATTGGAGGAAACCTCTCCAGCTGCGCTCACAGGGCGTATCCGAGCATTTACAGCGAGAGTTGTGGAGGATTAGACCTCGGCTGCGCTCACAAGGACTTAGCCTGAGCATTTACAGCACATTTCGGGCCGAGTGTCGTCATGTTTTCAGAATCGGGGCTGAGAGTTATTTCGATCGAGCCCTTTATTTGTGATCGTGCACGAAGGTGGAGGGGAAGGCCAGTCCGTGAGCGGCGATTAAGTACGCGAGCTCGTGGCCGATTCCACCCCTTCTGCCCCTTGGGGCTGTTAAGTGTCCGAGCTTTAAGCTGACACATGACCGTTTAGTGATGTACCTTTCATAAAAACACATGAAGACACTTGATCGTTAGAAATATTTCATGACAACTGATAGGCGATTTTCATTATACATGGCTTGTTTTTACATATGCGACAAAGCAACAATAGTAAAAGACAATACAATCATTTCAAGTGTAGTATGCCCTCAGGTGGATGGCGTTCCAGGCCCTTGGCAGAACTGTCCCGTCCATGTCCGCCAGGTGGTAGGCTCCGTTGTTAAGGCTCTCATAAATCTTGTAAGGTCCCTCCCAGTTCGGCCCCAACACCCCTTCACTTGCCTTGCGAGCGCCGGGCAGGATCTCCCGCAAGATAAGGTCACCTGGTTTGAATTGACGTACCCGAACCTTTTTATTGTAGTGTCTGGCCATCCTCTGCTGGTAGACGGCCATCCTGAGGCGAGCAGCTTCCCTCGATTCCTCAAGTAAGTCTGAGCTGGCAGCCAGGAGTTGGTTGTTGTCGTCGAAATTGAAGCTTGCCCTCCGGTGACTGTAGAGTTCGAATTCTGCCAGAATCATGGCTTTAGACCCGTCGACCATTGAGAAGGGAGTTTCTCCAGTAGTGCTGCGGGCGGTAGTGCGGTAGGCCCACAACACTTTCTGCAGCTCGTCAACCCATGCTCCCTTTCTAGCTTCAAGTTTAGTCTTCAGGATCTGCTTGATGATCTTATTGACTGCCTCCACCTGGCCGTTGGCTTGTGGGTGGTCAACTGCTGAGAAGCTTTTGACAATACCGAGGCCGCTGTAAAACTCCTGAAACTGCTCACTTGTGAATTGGGTTCCGTTATCTGTCACCAACTGTTGCGGAACGCCGAACCTGCAGACTATATGGTCCCACACAAATTTCTCAATTTTCATGGTGGAGATCTCAGCCAGCTCCTTTGCTTCTGCCCATTTGGTGAAGTAATCAACGGCCACAACTGCATATTTGCATCTTGCTCGTCCTACGGGAAGAGGTCCAATCAGGTCCATGCCCCAGATAGCGAAGGGCCATGGACTGACCATCTGACGGAGGTAGGCTGGTGGAGCTCGGGGAACCTTAGAGAATCTCTGGCACTTGTCACATCTCTTCACTAAGTTGATGGCGTCCTTCTTCATCGTCGGCCAGTAAAAACCTTGTCTGAGTGCCTTCTGAGCCAACGAAAGCCCTCCAGCGTGGTTGCCACAATGTCCCTCATGTACGTCCCTCATCAAGGCAGTGCATTCTGGTTCGTCAATACACCTGAGAAGTGGGGTTGAAAGGCCCCTCTTATAGAGGACATCGCCATAAATACAGTATCTGGCTGCTCTTATTCGTAGACGACGTGCCTCCATCTTATCTTCTGGCAGTGTGCCTTCCTGCAAGTAATTGACTAGGGGATTCATCCATGATCCATCCACCACTATCAAGGTCATCACTTCCTTGTCAGATTTGGTGCTCGGTTTGGGCAGGAATTCCACAGGTATGCTCTCGGTGCCATCCGTATCTTGAGCGATCGCTAGACGAGCCAGAGCGTCCGCGTGGGAGTTTTGGGCGCGCGGAATCTGGTTCAACTCTAATACTTCAAAGGCCCCCAGCAATTTCTGAACTTCCCGCAAGTAGGAGACCATCTTCGACCCTTTAGCCTGGTATTCCCCTTTTATATAACAGACCACCAGTTGGGAATCACTGAAGATTCTGATCCGTTCCACCTGCATTCTCTTGGCCAGACGGAGCCCTGCCAGCAGCGCTTCGTACTCCGCCTCATTATTAGTTGCCCTGAAGCCAAATTTTAGAGCAGAGAGAAACTTACCACCATCAGGATTAATCAGCAGGATTCTAGCTCCGGCACTTTTCTCGTAAGAGGATCCGTCCACAAAAAGCTCCCAGTATGGTCCCTGAGAAGTTTCAGCTTGATCGTCCGTCGGTCCTGTAAACTCAGCGATGAAATCGGCCAGCACTTGACCCTTGATTGCCGGTCTCGGTCTGAACTCGATATCATACTGGGCAAGCTCAATAGCCCATTTGATGAGTCGGCCGGAGGTATCTGGCTTCTGGAGGATTTGCTTCAAAGGATACCTGGTTAGGACTTCGCTCTTGTGTGCCTGGAAATAAGGACGCAGCTTTCTGGATGCCATCACCAGACAGTAGGCGAGTAGCTCCATTGGAGTGTACCTGGTTTCTGCCTCCAGCAGCTTCTTACTCACAAAATAAACCGGCACCTATGCTCCGTTTTCCTCTTGCCTTATCAACGCTGCGCTCAGGGCGTGTTGTGATACGCCCAGATAGACAGTCAATATCTCCCCCTCCTTTGGTTTGGTCAGCAGCGGTGTGCGCCCTAAATATTCTTTGAGTTGCAGGAAGGCAGCTTCACATTCTTCAGTCCATTCAAAATTCTTGGCTTTCTTCAATACCTCAAAGAATATAACACATCTGTCGGAGGCTTTGGAGACAAAACGGCTTAAGGCCGCAATCTGGCCATTCAGACTTTGAATCTTCTTCACATTTCTCGATGACTTCATGTCCAACAGGGCTTGTATCTTCTCCGGATTGGCTTATATTCCCCTGTTGTTTACAACGAAACCAAGAAATTTACCTGAGGAAACCCCGAAGGCGCACTTGAGAGGATTGAGTTTCATCTGGTACTTCCTCAGGATCCTGAACATTCTTTCCAGGTCGTGGACGTGATCAGCGGCTCTCTCCGACTTCACAAGCATGTCGTCCACGTAAACCTCCATACTCTTCTCGATCAACTCTTCAAACATTTTGTTCACCAGTCTCTGATAAGTGGCTCCTGCATTTTTCAGACCGAAGGGTATTACCTTGTAGCAATGTTCACCAGACTCAAAAGTTCCATCCCTTTTACAGTGAAAATCGTCCCATTTTATAGAGGAAGTGGACATGCTACAGTAAACAGAATAAGACAAAAGTAAATAGTTCACTACAGTTACACTGACAGATAGCATTTAATGCGCCGAAAACTCAATTAAAACGACTGACAGTGCATTAAATGCGGCCGAAAACACATTAAATGCGGCCGAATCCGTCGCATCTGAGATCTGTCCAAAGAGGATCTTTGCTGACCGGGTCGGATACGCAATGATGGGTTGTCGAGGTTGAGATAAGTGACTTCTGGTAGAAGTAGCGTGCATGGCAAGCTTTGGAACTGTACTCTGCATGACGATGTTGATTCCTGCTGACCGGAACTTCCAAACTCGAGAGGGAGACGGATTTCTCCAGCAGGCTGAAAAGTTGATAGGATGAATTCTGGACCGGCACGTCCGCAGCCGGTCACGACATTAAAGCGGATAACATCATAAGTGAAGGAGTCGGAATGCGTCCACACTCAGAAAACAGCGGCCAGTTCAGACGGATAACTGTGGGCGAGGATGACTTGTTGGATAACTCTGATGGACGGCTCCTCTTTGACGGATACTTAATCAGACTGGAAATACTCGGTCAGACAGGCTGTCGATCGTGGCAGAAATATGACGATCTGATATAATTGTCACGGATGGCGGATATTCTTGCGGACAAACCTGAAGGATGGAAGTCAGCGATCAGTGACGAGGACCGGCAGTTCACTTTTAGCAAGTAGAATTCTGGGGGAACATGGCGACTGAGCGACATGGAACATAACGGTCATAAAAGATCTCGCGGAATAGGTGGTATGTATTGAGATCGAACGATCAGACTGAGCGATTGCGGGCTTCGGCCTCAGCAAGCGCCCACTAATGGGCTCCACTTCCAGGAGAATGGGCCAAGATGAGGACGGATATTTAAATGTCTGGGCCTCTGGGCTTGCACTGTAGATCCAATTGGGCCGGACTATTCTGATCGCAATAATTCCACCATAACAAGTTGTAACATATTGTAAAAGTTCAAACAACATAAAACATTTGCATATGATAAAAACATTAATGGGAAAGATTATTAAATTAATTTAATTTTTAATTAAATATTTTTTATATTTTTACATTGTAAATGGGGATAGGGTGGCTTCTTGAATCCCTGTTCCATTTGGATTTGAGGATGGATTTTCATCCCTATCCCCATCACCAATTCTCATAATTTCTAAAAATCTCCCCACAAACAGAGATGTGTATTTTGGGATTTGGGCACATAGGGACCAGTTGACAACTTTAGAATGCACTGATGTGAAAACTATGCATGCAACCAAATAATGTCCCAATCTAGTAGAGTTGTACCCATCAATTATATTTTGTGAATGGATTTGAATCAGATCTAATAGAGTTAGGCTGGTCAACCATTTTTATGAATGGATCAGATCCAATAGATTTAGACTCATCAGTTGTTCTTGTGAATTGATTTGAACTGAATCTGTGCTACATGTAATGCTGCTAGATTTATACATGAAGGTAATTCCAAACTTTGCAACATATTTAATTATTTTCATACTTTTCAAGATTTATTTGGAAGTTCAGAGGAAGCGATATATTGTTTTTAAGTACTGTACTCTGTACACTGCAATTTTATCGTGGCTTTTGGAAATTGTCTATTGGTGCACAATTAATGAGTGAACGGACAATATATATATATATATATATTTTTTTTTTCTTGATTTACAACTACCTCCTGACAGGTTAAATAGCCGTCGGGCCTACAGGTATCTCCACTGAGCTTGTAGCCCAAAAATCTACCAAAAATCTACTCTTAGAATAGAAGTGGACAACTCAAAAAGTAGAGAGAAAATTACCCTCATATTAAGTGATTGATGAAGATTGAACATGGACACACTATCAAGTTTGGGTTTCCTCCATGCAGCTCCTCAGTGAACCCTGAACGGACAATTTATTGACAATGGAGTTCACGTGTTTATACTTGTACTGTCTTTAACAAAATTTGATTAGTTTTCTTTGTCTAATTCGGGAGTGTTAACAAAGTATTTGTATCTTGCAATTTTAAGTGTTCGACACTTTAATTGAACTTATTATTATAATTAGAATAATATTACATTGTCCAAAATTTTACCTCAATTTATTGTCTAAATTATATGACAACTTTATTTGTAACTACATCATCGATATACACTCATATAATTAAGTTGATTGCTACAAATCATCTTACTATATCATTTGAACAAAAAAATTGGATAAATTTATGAGAATTGTTGCATTATTCTTATTATAGTTCAAGTTCAGTTATTTATATGAATATTACGATATGCATTTAAATAGGAAATTATTGTAATTATATTAAATTAATACCAATTTTAGGAAAAACAACAATTGTTTTGATAAAATTAAAACTTCGCGAGTTTCAAAATTTTTTTATAGAACTCAGGAACATAAATCTATAAAATAGTGAAGTAAACAATAAAACAAAGTAAAAGATCAGGTCTTTTATCTTCTGTATTGATTCTTTATAGATTACTCACCAGCTTACCTTCCTTAATACATCTCTACACCAATAAATAAATGAGTGGACATAATTATAAAGAATTGTGCCCACTAACTTTTGGTTTCTTTTCCAAAAAGAAAATCAAATTAAACTGTATAAAAGTTTAGTGTTTAGTTTTTGAATATACAAAGAAGAAGATTCTTTGTATAACCTAAAATTAAACACCCACTTGTTATATAGTTTGATTTTATTTTCTTTTTAAAAAAGAAATCAAAAGTTAGTAAATAAAATTTTATATAATTGTGCTCACTCACTTGTTTCTTGATGTAGAAAAATATCAAAGAAGACAATGCGATGAGTAATCCATAAAGAATCAATATAGAAAGTTAAAGATACGATATTTTATTTCATTTTATTGTTTTGTCACTATTTTCTATATCCAGGTTTCTAAGTTTTATAATAAAAGTTTTGAAATTTACTGTTCCACAGTTTTAATTTTATTAAAACATTCCTAGTTTTTCCCCATAACAAGGAAAGAGTGGAACACATCTCCATATTCTTATCGATGGGATAGAATTGGAATTACTAACTAGGATTTATGAGAGAGTTTCTCAACGGGCTAGATAATTTTCTCTAGAAAATTTCTTGTCACGTCAATTTCATATTTGGGTCAGATAATTGCATTTGAGAGATTTTCTCTAACTCATTATCTATCCATCCATCCTATGTGACATGAAATTTCTATTTAAATAAATAATCGCATTGGAGATGCTCGTGTAGTTCATGATGATAGAAATTCCTAAACAAATTCAAAGTAAATAAATGAAAAATAGATCAAAATTATACTATTTTAAATTTAATCCTTAACCAACAAACCAAAATTGTTTTTATTGGTTTGATTTGATTTTGTTAGTAAATGACAAAATCAATTAACTAATGGTTTGATTTGGCTATAAAGGGATGAGCATCAATCGGTTTAGTTTGATTTTCACTGTGCCCAAACCAAACTATTATTAATTAGTTTGGTAATTTACAAAGCAATTATAAGCTTAAACCAAACCATTATTTAATCGGTTTAATAATTTACAAACCAATTATAAACTTAAAAGCAAAGCAAATCAATCAAAAGCTTAAACCAAACAAATAAAAATCAATTTGGTTTTGTTTGAATTGACAATTTAGAATTAAACCTAAAACAGTATAATTTTAGCTTTTTCTAATTTTATTTACTTGGAATTTTTTTATCAAATTGTTAGATCACAATAAACAATTATGGGTTAAATTAATGTAACATGATTATATAATTTTTGAAGTAAATATAATAATATTTTATAAATAGCCAAACTCATTCAGTTATAGATGTACGGAATAAGAAGCGAGGTAATAGACAAGCGAGCTGGAATTGCAAGGCAACAAAATAACAAAATATAGCACAGAAGTAAAATGTTAAGCTTAGAATTTTTTGTTGATAGATTAATTAATGAACTTTTTTTTTTTTCGTCTAAGTTATGAACCACTTTAGATTGATTTGTTCTGCTTGGTAACCTAACGGCATTTATTTTATTATTAAAAAAACCAAGCCGTTTCAAATAATTTGTGTGCCTGCCCCTAATTGTAGTTATAAACCACACTAATAATACTGGTCACCCAATCCTCTTAAACTAAAGAAGCAGAGATTGTTGGAATTCTAAGAATCTAACAAACAGAATTAGGTTTAAAGAAAAACGCTCTGGGGATAAGAAGCTGATACAAGCAGATTTTTTAGCAGGTCAAGTTATCTAATCAAACTTTCTTCTAATCATTTTATAGAGACTAATGAATTCATGGGATAACTGTTTCCCATTATGCTATAATGGAGAACCTCACTCCTTCCGCACCAAGTAAATAAAGATTCTGATCCCAACTTTTAATTTATTCGGCATTGGACACAAACACTTCAGCTATCTTAAAAGTCTGGCCTGACCAGAGACTGCGACACAAGTTCTGGTTCCAGAAACTGTATTAAAAAGGAAGGTCAAAAGGGGAAAAAAATAATTACCAAAACGAAAAAGAGAAATAGAACTAGAACAACTCCTTTGACTGGTGACTACAGCTCATCATCAGTTGATTTCTCACTGCTTGATGTCTTCCCACTCACTGCCATCAGCTCCGTGTCAAATATCAGCGTGGCTCCACCTGTAATTTTTAAACAATTACATATCTCATCAACTACATATCCTTTGCATCAGATGAATTGAGTTATGTAAAAAAGCAAAACAAGCAGCCATATGAGACTCAATAATTCCAATTATGATTTACTTGGCCAATGTAAAATTAATCAATAAGGTAAAAAGGTAAATCTCTGACTCAATTATCATTCAAATGAACTAGCACAGATTCATGTCATGCCAGTTTTTAACCACCTCTATAAATGAGTTCAAAACAAAATATCACCATTGTAAACTTGCATAAGCAAGAATTTAATAGTATCACATTGGTCTTAAATTTTCTCTAGCTACAGGGGCTACCTTTCTTTTATCATCAAAGCATCAACAGTTCAACTAAAGTATTGCAGCCACACAAGTATTCAGTATTCACACTTCTATGAGATAAAGCCGAAAACACAATCTTCAATTAAAAGAGAGTTTACCCTGCTTTGCTACTCATAATAAAATTACCGTACTTACAGAAGATACTTTGCAACAAACTAATTGCACTGATAGTTAGAGGTTTAGAGCACAAAAGGGTTTATAGAAAATATTGCCTGGGATAGAACCAACACCCTGTTCCCCATAACCAAGCTTTGGAGGAATTTTTAGTTTCCGCTTCTCCCCTACACACATTCCCAACAGTCCTTGGTCCCATCCTGCAAATAATTTTTTCAAGCATCAATAACGTCCATCACCAATCACCAAGCCGATCTTAAACGGCATATGGAAGAAAAATGATTGAGATAAGTTTGCAAAACCATGAGTAACACACACCTTTGATTACTTGACCAGCGCCAAGCTCAAACTCAATTGGATCGCCTCTTTCAAAACTAGAGTCAAAAACAGTTCCATCTGTGAGTGTTCCCTGCAGAAAGAAGAAACATTTAACAAGTAACATCAGCCAAGAGGCCACTAGGTGGCTACAAAGTTGGATAACATTTTTTTTTTTTGGAAAAAAGGAGAAAAATAGCTTGAACCAAAAAAAAATTATATAAGATGTTTAAAATCATCGGCAATAATTTCTTTGACACATAATTATCTTATTCTTTTATTACTCTTTTTTCAGTCTCAGCCAATTTGTAAAGAACTATGGCATAGGCTTCATCTTGTCACCAATAACGAAAGATTGTATCTAAAATAAAAATTAAACTACATGCAAAAGGACGAATAGAAATTCTTCAAAAGGAAAATTACAAACACTCCTCTCATAATTTAACAGTGAGCATGCACAAAATGCCTCCTGTTCCGGCTATTAACGCTTATAGTTGAGGTTGGATGGCTTGAAAGAAACAAAAGTCCCTCAAACGATGTTCACATGTCTCTATTAACATGAGTACGTGACTAAAGTCAAAGGTCACAATAATTCCCCATAAAAGTTCTTAAGGAGTCACTCCCTTGCTTTAATGATATGAATGCAAACAAGACAACCAATGAACAAACTCTTGCTTGTAACCACAAGAAGAGATTTGCAATAAAATTTTTAAACCTGCAATACTTATTTCATTCTAGAAAGTAGAGAAGGAGCCTGACAGAATAATTGTTAAAGCCAGATATTCTAGCAAACCTCAACAGAAACAGCCAATTATCAAACTTTGTAATAGGTATTTGCAAAGAATGACCGAATTCTACAACCTTCCCAATTTATTTTCCTCTTAATTTATTTGGATGACATTCACAAGGACCTGTCCCCCTCATTATTTATCATTTGAAATATCAATCTCATCTTATCAACGGTAAAAAAAATGACAAATTTTAGAACATTAAATTATTCACTGATCAAGAATAGAAATCCTGATATTAAGACCCATACTCTCTTGATTATACTAATTGAAATTAGCTTTTACAACACAACATCGAGATCAAGAAGACACTTTGACAATTTATCAATAAAACTAGTCAATGAAATTCTTAGCAATCAACCCAAGCCTTAATGTCTGCTGAAAAATGTACTCTGGTAGCAGAAGTATACAACAGCTAAGTTTTCTCAATCCACAACCACAGTATACACAATGCCCAAGATGAATGAAAAATAGTTATCCAATGATGTATTGCTCACTCACGATTGAAGGACAGATCCGCACTATGCAATTTTGTTTCAGTGTAATGTGTTTTAATAGCTATACTTTCTTAGAGTACAATAAATCGCAACTCTCGTTGAAAACTAACACAAAAAATATGAGCTGTGAACACAGATTAGAGACTGGTTGTGAATTCTTATTTTCTGATGTTACAATATGCAGATCCAACAAAAGAACAGTCTTACACACCACTTTTCCATAATGAAATAAGGCATCAACCTGAGGACGAAAGTAACTTACCCGATAATGTACTTTGACTTTATCACCTTTGTGAGCCTGAACGTCACAGGTTTCAGGCTTGTACTGTTAAAAGTAGAAGGAAGCAACAAATTGAGTAAGCAAAATTTTCTACGGAAACCGAAAAGCAAATCAAACCAAAATCAACAGTAGAATACCAAAGAGAGATTAGTCTTACTATTAAAAAATTACCTTACCTTATCAGCAGACCCTAAACTAAATGACATCAAAACTATGAAACTACAAATAAAGGAAATTATAAATACTACCATAATCATGGTCAAGGGTAAACTAAAAGTTTATTAATCGAAAATCATTAGACGAGAACTTAATTCCTGAATTGTAGTTACAATGATTAATAAATATTATTGAGAATCAAATTACGTGAACCCCACGCAAAAAGATTGAAGTTCCCTTTGAAAGGGGAACTTAATTGCCCCCCCTTTCCTCTAAGATATCGATTTCCCTTTTTTCCCGATTCCCTTATCAATGGAAACACGCCAATCTAAAACTAACATAACGGTATATAAATGAAAATCAGATAAAATTAGACTAAAAATGATCAGGAATTGAAAACATTAAACTTCAGAAAATTCACCTTCACGCCAACCTGCAACTGTGTAACATCCCCTGACTTCTTCGATGAAACTGTTGTCGAAATTAAAGTAAACCCGTTAAGCCAACACGAAAGTTATCGCCTAAATAATTCTAACGATTAATCAGATCTACAAACACGGAAGCAAAAAATAATATGTATAAGTAACAAAATAGAAGGGATTTAATCACCGAAAATATTGATCGAATTGAAAACTAAAGTACCTAAAGTCGAAAGAAGCAACAAAAAGGAAAATGCAGCAGCTGCCCTCGCTACACAACTGAAACTCATTTTTGCCAATAACTCACTCTCTGTCGCTTGCCGGGGGCGTCAGTGTCGTCTGTATGTGAAATTATACGAATCTGGAACAGTATGAAAATAGGTTTCGGTTCGAACGCAGGTTTGTCAACTCATGGGTCATGTGTGGGTTTAAAATGCACGATCCAGTTTAGATTGGGTCAGCCCGGAAAAGACTGCTCTACGACCCAAAACTATGTTGCGGCCCAAACGGATTCTTTCTCCACGCTCCTTTGTAATTTGAAAATTAGGCATATAATTATACATATACATTCTAAGGTGTCAAAATTAGACTTAACTATTAATTATTATTTTAATTAGATTTTCTTGGAGCCCTACCATAATTTTCTGCTTTCGACACAATTGAACCAACATTGAAAAATCTATCTTGTGATCTTGGTTATTACTTCTTTTTTTTTTAATATAAGTATATTTATCATTGTTAGTTCCTGCTAATTTATGATTCTACAGTACATTCTGGAATTAAATTCCCAAAAGTGGGATGGACAATTCAAACAAGATGAGAAAATTATCTACAAATCAAGTGGGACTTCTGCAACTCAAACATTGAGTTATTCATTTAAGAAAAGCAACGATCAAGACAGAGGGCATGACTGCACCGCTCCATTAGCCAACTGGTTTTTATGTTTTGAAATAAACATGATTTGACACTAATTAGATTACTTAATTTTTTTTTTTTTTTTTTTGAAATATAAAATACGTCACTTGTTTTTGCCCATAGTAAATGGAACTTTGCCAATAAGAAAGCCACGTGTAAAAGGTAATACATGGCCGACATGCAAAGTTACACAATACATTCATGTTTAGGTGAAAGTGGATAAAAAGGTCTCGAATTTTCTGTCAGTGCGAACTATTTATTCTTCTTCCATATGGGAAATTCGATACTTGTAATACTAAAATTGAGTTGATGAATTCATTAATGGAGGAAAAGATTATAGTTGGCACAGCCAACAAATTTAGGAATTGGATTCTGTGTTTGATTGTGACGAAATCGTCAAATCGAGCAGCTGTGAACGTTCGAATTCTCTGTCACTAAAACCGTAAACGTTACCTCTACTTTCACACTCTTTTCTCTCTCTCTTTATATATATATATATATATATCTATATATCTATATACACATCTTAAGTGCATTTTTTCTTTTGGATATCAAGTGTCAATCTTGGCTTTTTTGGTTTCGTAACTTTTATTGATTAAGCTTGAATTTTATGGGATATTTTAATGAAAATTTGAGAAGTGTTAATTTATTTCTATTGGTGATTTTGCAGAAAGAAAAGGTGGATATGGATATCGGTAAAGATAAAAGATAATCCTAATTTTCCCCTTAGTTTGATGAAATAGTCAAAATTCCCTCTTATTTTGAGAAATCGCTAATATCACCCTTTTGATTTACAAAATATTAAAAAAAATTAAAAAAATAATAATAGTTTATTAAAATGCCCAAAAAACCTTATACCATCAATTTGAACATTAAAAATCAATAGTTAACCGTTATGTCAAAGGGTAAAATTGTCAAACCAAAATAAAATATAAAAAATATTAATATTTAATAAAATGATAATTTAATATTTAAAAAAATTAAAAAAAATCTTTACTGTCCATTTCTAAAATTGACGATGGTGATTAAAACTACTAAAATTTTAAAAATATTAATATTTTTTTCTTAAAATTATATCCACCGTCAATCAATACGATGAACAGTGTATATAATCCAAAAAATATATAAAATAATAAAACTTAATAATTAAATACACACTCTCTCTCTACTTCTCACTTTCTCTTTCATCTCTCTTCCTCCCTCTCTCTCTCTTCGTATTCTTCTTCTTCTCCTTCTGTATCCCTTATTCTACTTCATCTCTCAATGGTGGACGGACTCTCTTCTCTTCTTCTTCTTTTCCTCTCTCTTATTCTTCTTCTCTCTCTCATCTTCTTCTTTTCATTCTTTTTCTTCTCACGACAATGGTCTCCATTGATAAAAGGTTTCCATTGACGAAGACCCAAACTGGGTTTGCATCAAAAACCCATAGATCTTTGGGTTTTCAACGCCAAAAACTCAGAAATTTTTAGGTTTTCGACCCAAAAAAACTCAGAAATCTTTGGGTTTCTAGTGTCGAAAACCCAAGGACTTTTGGGTTTACGACACAAAATCCTAGAAATCCTTATATTTTCAACCCAAAAACTTAAGGGTTTCCAGGTTTTTTTTTTTTCTTTTTTTAATATTGCTATTGAGTTTGATGTTATTGTTACAATGTTAGGGGATTTATTGATGATGATGTTTGTTGTTGATAATGGTTTGGTTGAATTAATGATTGAATGAAGATGAGTGAAGTTGTTTGGGTTGATTGATGGATGATGATGAAGTTTTTCATGCTAAGAAGAACATAAGGATACAATAATTGGAGATCCAATCTCCGGATTGGATCTCCACTTTCATATGTATTTTTTTTTTAATTTTTAATTGAGAGACAGTTTAATCTTTTTGGATACTGTGATGGTCAGAATCCATCTCTCATTAATAGAGTTAATAGATGGGATAAAATGAAATTTTGAGAAATTATAATGGAGTAATTAACGATTACTTTAAACTACAAGGGAACTGGGATTATCCCTAAAGATAAAAGAGAACAAAAATGACAGGACACGACAAGTGGACAAGACGGTCGACTCAAAGATCAACAATTCCGACGTTTGTAATGATGATCCCGATAATTAAAATTACCATCACTGCATCTAGACTTGCCTTTATTTGTACGTGCGGTTGATGGAGAGAGATTAGGCAACCTTGCTGCTTAGACATAAAACCAAAAGTAATTTTACATCTCTAGTTTCAGCGTTGTGTTTTGTCATTTTTATTATATGTACCATATTCTAGTTATAGAGTGATTAGAGTGAAAGTACTAAAGTAGGCTATCTAGACAATTGTCTCCAAAAGCTGTCCCTGAGTTCTCAATATAATTCAGATTTTCTTACTGATAGATATTACATTCTCCTGTGCATTCATCAGAAAGCAAACCGATATCCGTTTGTTCGAAGACCATGGCCACACAATAAAAGGGGCATTGGAGGCATAGAGTTGGTGTTATGAAAATGGTTGTAACGTAGTTCTGTAACAGTACTGATGTTTTAAACAAATAACTGACTGCATAGCTTTGACCATCAAAGAAGGTTTAGAAATTGGTAGAAATTCTACGAGTGAGTGAGAGAATAAAAGAAAAAATGTTCTATAATCTGTAATCCATTTCCCGTTGTGATGCATATTTAAAGCTCATCAAAGCTACAAAAACATCAGTTTGCTACCAGCTAAAACTTTGGGTCACCCGACTAGAAGGAATCAGAGACATTACATTGCTTTGATGCTAGAAAGAATTAACATTATCCGACTTCAAAAACCAGTCAACGGCAGTCTACAAAGCATGTCCTATTCAGTAAAGTGTCTTATGTTGCCGAAAAGTATTAAGTTCCTCATAAGAAAGTTCGTTTGATTCACTTTGAATTTCCATCCGCAGATAACAAAATGAATATATACCTTATCCACAACCATCTTTGAGCTCTCCCACCTAGTTTGATATACAGAGTCTGGCGGATTATTTATGATATGTAACATCAGTTTCACTGAGCACAGACTGCACTTTTTCAGATTTAAGAACACTGAGAATATTCATGCAAACAAGCAACGCCACTGCCAGTTGGAAAGGCAGAGCACCCGTGTTCATAATGAGCAAGCACAGAATTCCATCCTGATCGCCTTAAGATAGAAGGAGAGATGTGAATCAATCCCTGGCATGACGAGGACACTACAACTACATCACCAGCATCAGAAACTACGACAGCCCCAGCCAGCGAATCTCATGCATTAAACAAAACAGCCCACCTATCATCTATATTGCATCAAATGTCTACATATCAGAGATTGTTGATACAAGCCTGGAATATAATCACAACAGGACCATCAGCTCCATCTCTTTTGCATTGAGTGCATGGTTACCAAATTTGGAAGACAGAAAAGGCTATGTACGTAGCAAATCAATCTCGAGAATCCAGATAGGACCTCAATACCACATCCAGTGCGCAGAATGCACAAGATGGCGCACCTGTAATTCTCATATAACTCTAATGCTTCGACATACTAGCTTTTCCCCTGAAATTGATACAAAAATGGACATAACTTCAAACAAAAACAAAAAAATCGAGCATGAAGTCTACCCTCCTCGATTAAGAAAATGCAATCCATCCAACAAAATCTTGTAATTCTTGTTACCCATTAAACCATCCCTCTTTCTAAACTCCTCAAGCAGCTCAAAAGCTTCACCACTCCTCCCTTCCCCACACAATCCATCCAAGACGGTCCTATACGTCAACAAATCAGGCCCCATGGAATTTCCCAACATGCGGAAAGCAACCTCAGCTGCATCCTCAAATCTCCTCTCCATTGCAAGACTACAAATCAAAATCATATAACAACTTCCGCTTGGCACCAAACCCTTTTCACCCATTTCCTTATAAAACTCCAAACCCTGACCCACCCTTCCCTTCTCACACAACCCCTTCACAATATAACTATACGTAAACGAATTCGGCTCACAACCATACAACCCCATTTCGCGAAAAACCCTAATTGCATCATCGACCTGAAGGCACTTAGCATAAGCCTTAATGATCATATTCAAGGCGAATGTATCCGGTATAACCCCTAGAGATTTCATTTGCTTGGTTAAAGACCTAACGGCGTGCAAATAAACATAAGATACATTCAACTTATTGAATCTCCTAAGCAACGAATTCAACAGCAAAGTGTATGTCTCCAGCGAGGGCTTACAGTTGTCCGATTTCAGCATCTTCTTATAAATATCGAAAGCGCGGTTGAATAGTAGCTTGCGGCCGCAGCAGAATCTAATTATGGAGTTGTAAAGAGGGAGAGACATTTCACAGTTACCAGCGATGACTTCCTCGACGAGGGTTTCAACGAGGCGGTAGCGCCTGCCGGAGATGAGGAGTTTGATGATGACGAGGTAGGTCTCGTGGTTGTGCCTGTAACCGTGCTGCTGGCCCGTCCAACGGAAGATGTCGAGAGCTAGATCGGGGTCTGATTGGGCGTGCAGGGCTAGAACGACGTCGGACGGCGTGAAGCCCGGTTTCAGATGCTGCGTCCAGGTTTCGAATTGTTTTTCGAGTGGGGTCCGGGAACGGGTACGGGTTTCGGTTGGCGGGTCGGAGGAGGAAGAGAGGAGGCAGCGGTGGTGATGGAATGAGGGAGGGATCGAGGGTATTCGGAGGGAATTGAGGGATGATGTTAATGCAAGAGAAATAAGTTTGCGGTTCCGGAGAAAGCCATGGAAGGTTAGTGACATTATTAGAGGTGAGAAAAGGAGCAAGGCAATACGATTATTGCAGCGATTTGGGAATTTGGCTTTCGCTTTCTTTTGCTCTGCTCAAATTCAAAACACTACTATTGGACTCTCAGTGCTGTGGAAACTACCATAAGTTACTTGTAGGGGGTGTCCTAATTGCTATCGACACCCCTTGGTTGACCTAAAAAGGCCCCCACTTTTTTTGAGTCACCGTTGAGAATTCTAACCTTTCCTGTTTCCTTTTTTTTTTTTTTTTTTTAAACTATTTTCAATTGAAAACTGTAAAATTAACTTTCACATATAGGATTAAAAATGCAAACGCAGTAATTATTAAAAATAATATTTTGAGAATGGAAAAAAATAATAATAACATAATATCTAGCAGCAATTTTCAAAGTGCATTTCTCTATATTTTTATAGTAGTTGGGAAGAAAACAAGGAAAACATTGCTTGGATGTCATTAAAAAGAAAAAAAACATTGGTTTTCATTTTCCACGGAATGAAACTGAAAAGATGTTGCCCGGCACATTTTGCATGTTTTTGAGCGTGAAAAAAGGTTTTAAAAAAAATAGGGGTGCCAAAATGGTATCAAACTTAAGTTTATATTTTAAATGTTTTTGCATTTTGGCTACTATTTTCACTCCATGTTTTAATTTTTTTATAAAAATTAAATATATTTCAAAATTATTGTATAAACTGAAAATTTATAGATTCATTAAAAAAGTTTCATTAAATATTTTTTTGTTGTAAAATATCATTTATGGTGTATAATTCGAACCAAAATTATTACTAGCTAAATATACCTTTTTTACCATCATACTTAATAAACAAGCCACATTAAGCGATGGTAATTTCATCAAAACTTTTATTTATAAATAAATTGGTATTATGGAATTATTTCTATCTCTTTAACTTTTTTAAAAATATATAATGAAGTGTTTTTCGAACAAAACAAAAAGACGATTATATGAGGGATTTTTTTTTAGCGAAGTCAAAGGGGTACCACTAACACTAATCTAAAACTAGGCCTAGATGAGTTTAGCTGAGTAATTCATTGTTGGGCTATAGAACTTGGTCCAGCTCTGAGAAAGCTCATTCACTTTGTTCCGAGTTCCAAAAGTGCTTAGTCAAACACTAATCATTTTCAAGCGTCATCTTTAATCAATACATATTTTCGAGCAAATTACACACTATTTTTTTTAAAATGAAATTACACACTATTTACACGGTATATTTAATCTAAAATTAATGAAAATTAAATGAAATTTTTCTAAATGATAAATATTGCTGTACTCTATGGATTTCATATGAATTTTGCCACAATCTTGTATGAAATTTATAGGAGTTGGAAAAAATTTCTTATGAGCTTTTTTATTTATAAATCTCATTTTAAAATCCCTCAAACTTCATCACTTAAACAACTTCTGCAAAAACGTTGACTTTTGAATACATGTAAATTTATTAAAACTTCTTAAAAATTTCAGTTGAACAAATTTAGGACTCTTTAAATCTGAAATTAAATTTGAATACGTCCAGACTTTTACAATTTTATAAATTTTAATGAACTCTAATTAATTATATGCGCAAGATTAAAACACAGATTCAACGATTTAAAAAAAACAAAAAAAAAAAATACCTCCACTATATGAGTTGTTGACCATGATTGACCCTTAAAGTAAAAAGATGCTTAGTTAATTTCATCTTTTAATTAAAATTAAAAAAATAAAAATTTGATAATGGAGAGTATTCTAATAAAAAAAAAAAAAAAAACTTAAAAAGTTAAAGAAAATGAAAAGTCGACAAAAAAAATTGATTTTCACCCTCCATATTCGGTAGAAGGATGGTGAAGATCCATTTAAAAATAAAAATCTATTTTTAAAACATGAGAAAAACAAATTAATGGAGATGGATATCCCCACTGATGCTTGATAAAGATCCAAAGGGATCACCTTCAAAAATATCCCTCGAGGGACCTCTTTCTTTACGGATGGAGGTTGATCTCCATATCTGGACTGGATTTATTGATTTCCACCATTTTGTTTTTTTTTTTATCTTTCTTTCTTTTCTTTTTTTATCATTTTAGTTTATGGGTTTTTTAAACTATCATCATCGTGGAGATATATATATATATTCTTTTTTCTTAATTTAATTTGCTTTTTATATTATTATTTAACAAAAATTTTAATACATTTTAAAATTTTAATAAAAGAAAATTGAAGTAATTGGTATTTTTATAATTTTTCGGATTAGTATAGATGTATAACATAATTTTTATTGCCCAATAATTAAAATTAATAAATTTATGATGGAGATAAGTGTCATAATTTTAGAAAAGTTGGCCCATGTTTATCAAGTTCCAAATCTCATGTGTACCAAGTCCCAAACCTCATGTAGGTAAGCTGTAATTTGTAATTTGCTTTTTAGTTTTAGATTCCCAATCTACTAGTGATTTTTTTAAAAAATATATATATATATTAAATAGGTTAAAAGTCTACAAGGATTTGAATCAAATGCTAATTGTACAGTCTGGATATTTTATTTCTATAGATGTGATAAAACTATTAATATAATAAGAAACTATGCATTCGATAAGAAAATAAACATTAATATGCATTCGATAAGAAAATAAAAAGATGCATAACGGCTTATATCATGGGATAGTATGCATGATGCATCATTTCTTTTTTTAAAAAAAAAATAAAATGAAACACTTATCAATCATCATTTCATGAGGAAGAAACGCCAGTCAGTGCTATTTAAGGTCTTAATGTGTCAATTCGGTGGTAGATAATTTCCGCACGTGATGATTGCATTTTGGTAAGCACTCAAAAGAAGCACGACGCAATTTAGATTAGAAACCTCATTTACTCCTTTAAAAAAAAAAAAAAAATCACTTTCACTTTCTACAGCGTCGACGAATGATTGAAGTTCTTGTATGTGATGATTGCATTTTGTTGAGCACTCGAAAGAAGCAAAATGTAATCAAAAATAGAAACATCCTTTACTTCTTTCATCAAAAAAAAAAAAAAAACCTCACTTACATTTTTTATAGCGTCACCAAAGGATTAAAGTTTGTTAATTAATCCCTACAAAACCAGTTGCATATTTGTCTTGATGGGAATAGGTTTGCAACCAAATTACCGATTCAAATCCTAGAGACGTCACTTTGTGGTTCAAAGTGAACATGACAACATCCGGCCTCCATACACCCCTCTAAGGATAATGCCAAAATCATGGAGACACCATTTTGTGATTCAAAGAGGAAATAACAACATTCAGCCTCCTCTACATCCCTGTAGGAACAATGCAAAAAACTTAATGCTCCGACTAAGGGTCCAAATAAGACGACAACACATATAAACAAAAATATTTCAAGATAAATCCAAAAAAAAATCTAATCATTTGCTATAATTCAATTTTACATACAAACCAAAAAAATAAATAATTCTAGGGTGCTAAAAACATTGCTCAAATGACATGACATCTTAATAGACATTAATATCTCACTTGATACATCAGTTTCCTAAAATTAGTCAAATTTATTTTTTTCATCCATCAATTTTTTTCTAATTGCAAAACTAGCCATTGAAATAATAATAACAAATTTTATTTCTATATTAATTTCTTTTCATTGTTTCCAATTTTAATACATGTAAGGAGGCAATTTATTTTTTTTTCCATAGGGATTGTTTCCACTTTTCTATTGCTTCCAGAATTGCACGATGTTTTTTCATGTTTTATTTTTTATTTTGTTTGTCATGGAAATAACAATGAAACTGAAAATAAAATCATATCGAGTGATGTTTTGTGTTTGTTTTGTTTGTTGTCAAAGTCCTTAAGTTGTTCAATAAAATACACTATTAACTATTTGACTTGTATTTTTTTTTTATTTGATTCTGACTTAAACTAATTTCTTCATATATTCCAAGTAAGTTTCTCCGTAACCATCTTATAACAACTCAATTACAAGTTTTTTTATCACAGATATATCTGACATATCAATTATAGCATAAAAAAATCTAAGATAAGTAGTAGATATATTGTAGAAACATAATTAAACTTCAATTACTCTTATAAACTCTTAGAAGAGGCAAACACAACAGGAAAAATAGTGGGGCAATTGCATCACAATCACCAAGAGCCCGAAAGTTAGTGGAACTTGTAGCTGATGCCAAGCCTAATCAACATTTGTTGTAACCATATGCATAAAAAACTTACACAATATTATGAAACAGCTTCAACATTTGGTGTAACCATGTGCATACAAAATTTGCACAACATCAAGAAATAGTCACTCCAAAAAAATTATTTCAAATTAGAATTGATACAATTTACAGCATTCATATTTAATTGAGAAAATATGATTAAATAGTACATCAACTTTTTAGTAACAATCACTCTATAAGTTAATTAATTCTGTTTTGTTGAACAATGATGTAGGTTTAATGGTACAATCTCAAAACATTTTGGAATTTCTCCATCCAATAAAATCATATATATCTATTAATGTATGCTAAAATCCAATGTAATTTTAGATGCACTTGTCAATATCTCGAAACATTATATTTAATTCTAGCATCAAGATAAATAAACTCTTTATTGAATCACATAGAACTAAAGTACACAATGGAATTGTCTTAAAACAGAACAATTTATCTTATCCAATATATTACTAATAAAAGTGATTCTTAAGTGTACTTGGGTCATTGTCAATACCATATGAGTCAAATAAAATTAAAAATAAAACTCAACTTACATTACAAGTGATGATCAATGCTCTATTAACAATTTTGATAACAAACAAACTAAAAAGGTAAATTAATTCATCATGTCAGTTCCCATTTTCAGTATTTAATTTTGAATCACAAATCAATTTCGATTAAGCATAATCTTAAAAGTTTAAAAACACCCATCAAAACACAATTCTAACGTATTGTGGAGGAAAAAAAAAAAACAACAACAAAAACAAAAACACCAAATCATAAACTTTATCATTGCTATAGAAAATGTTTATTTGAAACTCTTCAAAAGCCCCTTGTAAGATATTCTTCGAGCACTCATGCAGCTCCTTCACCTACTTCTTATAAACCAACACCTACATAACAGCCACACATGATTGATTAGGTAGTTAGAAAACAAACCAAATTCTGTTGCGGGTATATTGGTGTCTATGGATAAAAATGAAAAAAGTCCAAGGATGAGACCCAATGCGTCGTTTTATAGGAAGAAGCTCAGAAAGTGTTAGTCAAAATAGTCAAAAATCAAAGGAAAGAGTGTAGCCATTCATTAACTCGTATACCCGAGCACACCTGATTATGTGGTTGATCGTCTTACATCACTAAGTGTTCAGATTGACTGTATGAAGGTTTGACCGGTTGACAAAGCATAAAGATAATCTGCTCGTGATCAAAAGGCTGCTCGATAAGTGCTCTTTAGAAGTTATTGCAGCGATCAGGAAGTCTTCTCATCTGCTCGATGGTTGAAAGGATAGTTAAAACTGTTCGTCTGATCGATAGTAGAAAAACCTGATCGTTGAAGTAGTCTGCTCGTTGATATCACGTCTGATCGCTAGAATAGTCTGCCTGTTTAGTGCAATATCTGATCACTAAACAAGCTGTTCGCTAGAGTTGACCTATTGGAAAGTGAATCAATTCAAATCAGGAAAGGGGTCAACTTACCTATTTTCATGCAAATTAAATCACGGTATTCTTGGCAATTGCTATATTTACGATAGAGGTAATCTTGGGAGATATTATCTCAATTAATGTATATTATTTTTTGCTTTATCTGTAAGATTCTAAAACATATTCCAATTGTAACATTTCCACTATAAATAGGAAATAAAATTTAATGTAAAGGACAAAGTAAAAAATAAATGCAATTACTCCAAAAGAGAGAAAGGGTAATTGTCGTAAACGTAGGTCATTGTTTTTGCCGAACCACGTAAAAAATTATAGTGTTCTATTTGTTTTGGTCTTGGTCTTAATTGTTCCGCTTGTAGTTTGTTGTTTCGTAAGTATTGGGTTTTGAGGACCGAGTTGACCAAAATTAAGTATCAACAAATTCCAACAAGTATTTGGATTGAATTAATTATAACAAACATATAGAATAGGAATGACAACTTACTTGGATATGTAAAATTTTATTTTCTAGCATTTTAGTATGTACTACACGCCTTGTTCACAATGCTCTCTTCTGTTACAAAATTGTCACCATTGTTGTTAAAAATGGATGGATTGTCCATCACAGCAATTCCATCACTTTGTGCTCTTTCAAGATTCTTCAAAAAAATTTGAAAATACTCTATATTAATAACAAGAAGAAAATGTGGAAAAAGAAAAAATGTTTAGAAATTACCTTCACTATCTTCTAATGATTAGATTTTGCCCTTGATTTATTTTGCTTTCGTTTATGAACAACATGATCAACCTTGGATTGCTTTCGTTGGAAAGGCGGACAACCTTTACTTCGAACTGCTTGTGGTGTAAGAATATTACAGTTTTTCTTTGAAATACCATGAAACTGTTTATCTATTTTATGATAATTGAAAATGATGATGTGTTGAACATTTCCTTCATCACCTCAATAACATCAGCTAAGTTTCCTAATTCATTCCGATTATCATTCTGAATATATATGTATTTATATATATATATATGTGTATATATATAAACAATCATTAAGACTATAAAACAATTTTATGTCAAAAAATCTGAAAAAATATAAATAACTTGTTATATTTACCTCAATAACAATGACTTTAGGTCTTGACTCGTTTGATTTAATTGAAACAATTGATTTAATTGAAATAATCTCCTCCATCAATTTTTATATTATCTATTCTAAAGTTATCAACAACTATTAATCAGCTAATTTATATTTTAACAAACACTGTAGGATTGTTATACTAACAACTTTGACAACAAACAAAATAAAAACAAAACATCACTCTGTATGATTTTATTTTAAGTTTGATTGCTATTTTCCAACAAACAAAATAAAAAATAAAACACACAGAAACATCATACAATTCTGGAATCAATAGAAAGGTGGAAGAAGTAGATATTGTTGAATTCAAAACTAAAAATCAAGTTTACTGAACACCAATTCAAAGATAATTAGCTAATTCATATTTATTATTAAAAAATAAAGTTATAATCTATTAATAACAATATATATTATTAAACAATTTTTGACAAACACTGCACATGATCAATCAAAAAACAAAGTAAACAATTTTTGACAAACGCTTCCCATGACCAATCAAATAGCAAAGTAAAAACTATTGTCCAAGCACAACCAAACAAACGAATTAAAAATTAAGAGGAGAAAATAAATTATTAAACAATACCTTTGTCTTGTATGTATTGTCAATTCTAAAACAATCTCTAACACAAGTGGAAACAATCTCTATGGAAAAAAATAAATTGTCTTCTTGTATGTATTGAAATTGGAAACAACGAAAAGGAATTAATATGAAAATAAAATTTGTTATTATTAAATAGGACTAGTTTTGCAATTAGAAAAAAAAATGATGGACGAAAAAATAAGTTTGACTTATTTTAGGGGAATGATGTTTTAAGTGATCAGATGTCGATGCCTAGAGGGATGCCATGTCATTTGGGCTATATTTTTTGAACAATTTTGGGGCAACCTAGCTTTACTCAAAATGAGCAAACAGAATCTAATTATTTTTATTTAGTTTAAAATAATTATTAATATATCTTTAAATATTTAGATATTTATGAATTTAAGTATTTAAATGATTTTTATATTTATATATTAAAAATAGATAAATTGGCATGGAGAATTGGAGATGGCTTCCGTGTACCATACACATTTGTAAATGGGCATTATTTTTGCCCCAAGTTCACGCTCATGCCTATAAGATATCCAAACATTTGCTCCTAAGTGGATATGAATACTCTAATATTTAGGTATCCGAGATTTTTTTATATCGTAATCAACTCTAATGTAATTGATGAGAAAATATTATTCAAGAATTGAATTTCCATAAATCCCTTCTTCTTGAAGTCTCTCTCATATGTTAGAGAGAGAGGCCTCAAAGTTATTATTGTATGAAAATTATTGCTTCTGATGCATCGTGTCGTGTTTTCATATAGCTATAACTGCTGCTTTTTGAGTTCAAGGAGATAAATTTGTATAGTCTTTTGCATTGTTGCTAATTTTTATTTATGTTTCGATTTTATATGTTAATTTAAGTTTAGTTATTATATAGATTAGTTGGATCTCATAGGTGTCTTATCATTCTTATGATTAGATATCACTTGACTTTTCGTTGATTATCCTTACTCGTTCCTTTTTTAAGGACAAGATCTTATTGTAATGAGTATGTTATGTTTGTTCCAAGTTTGGTTGGATATTGATGCTTGTAATCTGTAGTTTTCAAATTTGAGATAGTTTTATGAAATTTTCAATATTTCAAAAGAAAAAATGAATTTCTATAGGATAGAAAAGATTAACACACACTATATGATATAGAAATAAACATAGTTTATTAAAAAATTAAAAAAAAAAAATGAATAGTTATATGTCATAATCTTTACTAAGTGAAGTTAAAAAATAAAAATAAAAAATGAATCGGAGAGTACCCATAGGTTTGCCGAACAATAAAAAAAAATAAAAAATGAATTGCAGAGTACCCCTGTGAGGTTTGCCTAACAATAAATAGAAGTACGTTTACATTTTATTATATCAAACTCTCATTTTATTATATCAAACTCTGACTTACTTAATCAAATTCAATTAAGGTTAATCAATTTATAGGTAAGTTCGTTTTTTAAATTTTTATATATTTTAAATTTTAAAGTTATAAAAAATTAAAAATTAAAAATAATAAATAATTTAAAAAAAATCTTCATCGATCACACATTATAAATGGTAAAGATTAATTTAAAAATAAAATTTAATATTTATATCTTTAAAAAAAATAAATTTGCAAAAAAAAAAAAAAAGAGATTTGAGTTCTTCAAAGTTTGAAGATCTTGATATCATCTTTGCATGCCCAGCTAGATCTTCATCCAAGAAATTTGAAAAAAAAAAAAAACCACACTCAATCGTCCAAGTACCACCACTCACATTCCTCTTTCATTTTGCCGGAAAATTTCAACACCCAATAACAAAAAGAGAACCCCTTAAAATCCACGCTTCAACCCATCACCCAAACACCAAAAAGAAAACCCAAGAATCCCACCTGAGATCCTAAATCTTTGTCACATGTGATTCCCCCTCCCAATTTCACGCCATGGCCATCTCTTCCTCCCTCTCGTCGTGCCACCACCACATTGCCATCGGGTCCTTCACTGAAGACTTCAACAACCGCGTCGACATCCTCTCCTTTGAGCCGAACAGCCTCTCTCTGAAACCTCACCACCTTCCTCTCTCCTTCGACCACTCTTACACCCCCTTCTGACCAAGCTGATGTTCGGGCCCTTCTCCGTCGATAGCAATTCCTCACCATTCTCATCACCCCTTCCACAACTCCTCAACCTCTTCCTTTTCAATCTTATCGCCATTGTCGATATTTTCTCTCTATTTTTTTTTCTTTTCGATTAATGAGATTGAGTTGGAATTGGGATATAACATTGACTTGGAGTTGAAGTTGAATATGGAGGTGAAGATGATGATGGAGTTGGTGGTGCTGCGAGTGAGGAATTCATGGGGTAGATTTCTAGTTTAAACTTTCTTTTTTTAAATCATCATTCCAGATCAAGATCTAGAAATCCATCAATCCAACTTCATCTTTGATCTGGGTGGATTTTTCATATCCATCTTGATTTGTTTTGACAAATGCATCGGTTTTTTTTTTCATTATTTTTTTCTTTTAACAAACGCATCAACTTTTTCATTAATTTTTAATTTTTAGTGTATTTTTGTTTTTATTTTATTTTTATTTATTTATTTTTATTTTTTATTTTATATTTAATAATTTAAAAATTTTTTTTACGAACAAATTACAATTCAGCTATCCAGTTAAAAAGTTTTGACAAGCGAAACAATTGTTTTAATATTATTACAATTTACCCCCTCTTATTAGTAAGATTTGTTATATTTAACGGTAAACAGTACTGTTAATGTCGGGAAAAGGTTCCCTTAGCCAACGAGGTTGTTTTCGGGCTCAAGCTACAGTTTCGAACAGTTAACGGAATATATGTAAAGGAAACAGAATGAGGAAAGGAAAGTTAGGGGCGAGGAGGAGGAAACGCAGAAGGTTTTTAGAGTGGTTCGACCCAAAAAGATGCTTACATCCACTGTTTACTCTCTCACTATTTTGGCAGAGTAACGGCACTCAAAAATTTCATTCCCTTTACAGTGAAAATCCTCCCCCTTTTATAGAGGAGGGGGAGATGCTACAGTAAACATAATAAGATAAAAGCAAATAGTTAACTACAGTTGCACTGACAGACAGCATTTAATGCGCTAGAAACCCAATTAATGCGGCTGACAATGCATAAAATGCGGTCGAAAACACAATAAATGCGGTCGAATCCGTCGCGCCCGAGGTCTGCCTGAGAGAGATTTCTGACTTCAGATTAGATATGCAATGATGGGTTGTAGAGGATTCGACCACGACTTCTGATGGACGTTGCGTGCATGGCAAGCCTTGGAAAGCGCTCCTGCATGGCACTGTTGGTTTCTCAAGTCTGGAATGAAGATCTTTAAAAGCGAGGCGGAGGCGGATCTCCCGATAGATGGAACACCGAACCAGGCGGGGGAAGAAGAGAGTCTTCGAACACCGTCTTCCAGGAGGATTGCGGAAGTGGGCTGTGTGTCGGTATGTCCATAGCTGGATATGACGGTGAGGCGAGTGATGCCATGATGAGGGAGTCGGAGCGTGGCTACGTTCAGAAACTGGCGACCAGCTCAGACAGGTAACTTTGGACGAAAACGGCTTAGCGGACATCTCTGATGGATGGTTCCTCTTGGCGGATCCCCCGGTCGGGCAGGAATAGCAGTTAGACAGGCGGTCAGTCCTGGCGAAAATATAGCGAGTAGGCTTAGTTATCGCGGATGGCGGATGTTCTAGTGAGCAAGTCTGAGGGATGAGAGCCAACGGCCAGCGATCAAACTTGGCGAATAAAGTTGAAGGAGAGCACGGCGATCTGAGTGGCAGAGAATATAGCGGTCACAGACAGTCTTACGAAATAGGCAATCAGCGGTCAGAATGGGCGGTAGCGGTCAGCGGCCACAACAAGCGCCAACTAGCGGGCCCCTCTTCTAGGAGAATAGGCAGAAATGATGGCGAATAATCGAGCTTCTGGACCATTGGGCCTGCACTGTGAATTCGTCTGGGCTTGAATATTCTGATCGCTATTTTATCCATAACAAGTACCAAAACAACAAAAAAACAAAATTACCTTTTGACTGAAATTGATCAGTTGACCAAATATAAAGTCTGATCAATTGATCAGTCTCTCTCTCTCCCTCTCATCAATCTTTCATTCTGCCAATGTCTCTCTTCCTCTCATTCTTCTTCCACTTCTTCTTCTTCTTCCCTTCTTCCGCTTCTTCTTCTTCTGCAGATCGAGTTCACTCCGATCTGAATGAATGGGTTCTCAGGAACCCAGATCTTGATTCGATCTGGGTTCGTCATTCCATCTGGGTTCGTGATGAACCCATATTTAGATTCGATATGGGTTCGTTAAAACCCACATTCTGGTTCCTGTGAACCCAGATTTATGGGTTCTCAAGAACCCAAAAATCCTGAGATCGGGATTTCTGGGTTCAAATCTGAGTTCATTATCAAATTTTATTTTATTTTTTTTTCAATTTTTCTTCTAATTATTTGAGTTGAATTGGTGATCTAAATTTTATTATTGAATTAGCGATTGTCTGGATTGATGATTATGTTTAACCGGTGACTTTGGGTGATTTTTTTATGCTGAACTGGTGAAGTTGATGACTTTAGGTTGATGGATTGAAATTGATTTTTTGGGTTAATATTCAACCATTAATTTTGATTTTATTTAATTTTTTAATTTTTTTAAATTGATCTCTAATGTCCATATTGAGATAGACGGTAGATATCTGGTTAATATTTTTTTATTTAAGTTATTTGAAAATTTTTAAAATTTATCTTAAAAAATTATAAGTAAGGTTAAAAGATAATTTTATCCCTTACACAATTAATTTTAATGGGAAGTATTAACGGTAGATGAGTAAATTATAATAACATTGAAATAGTTATTTCGCCTGTGAAAACGTTTTAACTGGGTAGCTAAATTATATTTTATATTTTATTTTTTTTATCTTATTTATGAATAAAATGATCATTTGATTAAAAATTTTGGATGCTTTAAAGTAAAGTTAACTTATTATATGGAGGTTGGGTGTAATAAAAAAATAAACATATTTTCACTCGTCTCTAATACCTGAAGATTTGATGTAATAAAAGAATAAATATATTATCACTTATTTTTAGGCCAATGTTTGGGTGTGCGATTCATTCCAAGAAAAAAAAAAAAAGGAAAATTTTAATTTAATCCCTAATGTTTGGTAAAATATTATTTTTTTACTAACGTTTGCATTTCGAATTCCCGTCATCCCTAACGTTTCGGAAATACATCAATTTAATCTCTCTGACCAGTCAAACTAACTGGATAGGATAAAAAGACAAATTTACCCCTAATATAATTTAAAATAGTTAAAATGACATAATTACTCATTTAAAACTGATAATTACAAAATAAGCATCTCTATTATTACAAAATTGTTATTGATCACATTCCAATAAAATTGTGACACATTATTAAATCAATTTTTTTAATATAATTTATTGTTAATAAATATTTTAATTAAAATAATAATATTTTTAATATAAAATAATAAAAAAAAAATTCTTCTTCATCTTCATCTTCTACCTTTCATCATCTTCTTCATCTACAATTTCATCTTCTACATTTATCAAAATCATCATTTTCATTATTTTTATCAAATCAACATCATCCAAATTAAACATATAACATCAAACCAAACATCTTCCAAATCTTAAAAAATATATATATATATATTTATCCAAAATTAAAAAAAAAAAAAGTTAATGTAAAATAAAAAAAAAATTAAAAAAACAAAAAAAGAGACCTTCTGGTCTCCATCGTCGGAGACCAGATCGACTGGAGACCAGAAACTGGTCTCTAGCGAGGCTGGAGACCAATTTTTTGGTCTTCAGCCCAGTTGCTGGAATCTCCAGCAACTAGCCTCCAGACCGCTGGAGACCAGAAACTGATCTCTAGCGAGGCTGGAGACCAGTTGGTCTCCAGTCTCCAGCGAGCTGGAGACCAGCACCAGGTTTCCAGCGAGACCAAGCCGGAGACCTGGTCTCCGATCCGGCGATGGAGACCCGTACTGGTCTCCATCGTCGGGAGGAGGAGGTCTCTATGACCTCCTTTTTTTTTGTTTTTTAACTTAATTTTTTATATATATTAAATTAAAAGTATAAAAATATATATTATATTAAATATACATATTAAAATTATATAAATTCAAGTTAAAATTATCAAATTAATCCTCATTGACTAACATTTGACTAACAGAAAGACTAAATTGATGCATTTTCGAAACGTTAGGGATGATGGGAATTCGAAATGTAAACGTTAGTAAAAAAGTAATATTTTACCAAATATTAGGGATTAAATTAAAATTTTTACAAAAAAAAATTCATATTTGATTAACATCTAATGACACATCAATGGATGACGATTGAAAAATAGAATAACCTTTTATGTTTTGCGTGCCTTACAACCTGGCTTACTAAAAACAAATTTGAGGACCAAAATTAAGAAAGTATATTCAATTTTGAATTTGTTAAAATTTAAAACATTTTAAAAATATAAATATATTAAATCTAAGTTTTAATGAAATTTATATGTATTTCATGTAAATTTATGTGAAATTTCATAAAATCTATGCATATAAAAAAAAAAGTCAATGGTTTTAGAGATTTCGGAGAATATATTGAATTTAAAATTTATTGGAGTTTAAAATTTTTTTTTTTTTTAAATGATAGATTTTAATGGAATTCATAAATTATATAAACTCTATATTGATTTTATTAGAATAATTTAAGAAGTCCAAAGAAATCTTTACAATAATGGTAAGATTTATTATAAACTTTTTTCTTCATAAAAATTGTTTTAATATCCATCCAAATATATTACTTATATGTATGTGAAATCAATGATTTTTTAAATATACCTAAATTTCATTAGATTCCATATAAATATGAATTAAATACACCTAAATTTTAATAAATTTCATACGAATTTGGATTAATACATCTAGATTTCAATAAAATTCATTCAAATTAAATTAAATACACCTAAACTTTTACAATATTTTAAATTCCAATGAATTTTAAATTGAACACACCTAAACAAAAATTATATAGTTGTATCCTTCTAAATAATTGTATCCATAATTATTTTAGGAATAATTTTTTTCATTAAAATTTGGGTCACCTTTAACAAATCTAGTTTTTATATCAAAATCAATTAATAAACTAACTGCTAATATATAATACCAAACGTATCCCAAATTTACCGTAACTGATCTTATATTTGTCGACTCTTTCTAAGTTCGTTGAAATAGTTAACAACATTATGGCCAAAACTATAGACCTATTCTTTGTTAACTGGATCTTGTCCAGGGATATCATGTGGTTATTATTATTATTATTTTTTAATGAATAGCAAGTGGAATTAAACTTTATTTTCAGGTCTCTTTCTTCAAAGTAGTTTTGTTTCCTCCACGCACTTCACCGATCTCGTCATTTGATATTGAGCAATTAAAAATTAAAATAGAATAATAATTTCATTAAATGTAGACAGAAATTGAGATCAAAGTAGTACGGTGAAGAAGCCTAGACAGTAGCCGGCGGCAGTAACAACAGCGTAATCAACAAGCGCTCAAACGGCTAATTGCATTTTTGGCATCTAGCCTTTCTGAAACCTGAGTCGTTGCCTGTTGTACTACTTTTTTTTAATCCTTCCTGGAAACCAATTAAAGCTCCCAAGTCTGACAAAAGGGCCCCACCATTTCCTCTCTTTAGATCTTTGAACCTTTCTTTTCTTCCAACACATCTGCTCATGTTTGCATATAATCTCATTTTCTCCCCACATCATTTTATCATTTACTTTTTCTATTTTCTTTGCCTTTGTTAATAAAGGTCAAGACAAGCATACACAAAAAGTGATAATAGACTATTAGTTTGGTGTGACGCTCACTCTTCCAAATAGTTCCTACGCTGTTCAACTCTTCATCCCATTTACATCTTTTTAAGCAACTCATCTCCCAAACTCAGTTGCTTCTCAGTACTTATTCACTGTTAAAACTCAGCCGTTAAACAAGCTCAAGAAACTAGCCATTCGTCGAGATGGGTCTTGCTTCTCTCTTCTTCTTCTTTCTCTTGCTTTCTAGTTCCAGTAAGTCTCTTTTGCTTTCAAAATGTAGATGTTGTTGATGTCGTTGGTTGTTTTTTTTTTTTTTCATTTTAATTAATCTCTAAACCCATTATTTTGATTTGGTTGTGTATTTCAGGTGCAGAGATCTCAAGCAGAGTCGGCATATGCTATGGTCAACTCGGAAACAACCTGCCATCTCCACCAGAATCAGCCAAACTCATCAAATCTGTAAAAGCATCACGAGTCAAAATCTACGATGCTAACCCAGCTATCCTCAAATCTCTCAAAAACACAGACATCCAAGTCTCAATCATGGTCCCAAACGAAATGATCAACAACATATCCGCAAACGGAAGTCTAGCGGATCAATGGATCCGAACCAATCTCCTCCCTCATTATCCCCAGACCAAAATCCGTTACCTCCTCGTCGGCAACGAAATCCTTAGCTCTCCCGACAACACGACGTGGTTCAACCTCGTACCTGCCATGAGGAAAATCAGAAGTTACTTAAAGGCCCATGGACTCCGTAGAGTAAAAGTGGGGACACCCTTGGCCATGGACGTCCTACAATCGTCATTTCCACCCTCAAACGGTACGTTTCGGTCTGATGTTTCGAGTTCAGTGATGAAGCCGATGTTGCAATTCCTGAACCGCACCAAATCTTTCTTCTTTTTGGATGTCTACACGTATTTTCCTTGGTCTTCAGATCCCAAAAACATAAATCTAGATTATGCGCTTTTGGAGTCCAAAAACAAAACCTACACCGACCCGATCACCAACTTAACCTACACGAACCTTTTCGATCAGATGGTAGACGCTGTCGTTTTCGCTATGAAAAGACTAGGCTACAACCACATCCGAATTTTTATTGCCGAGACGGGTTGGCCTAATGGAGGAGATTATGACCAGATTGGAGCCAATATTTACAATGCTGCCACTTACAACCGAAACATTGTCAAAAAATTGACCACCAAACCAATCATTGGAACCCCGGCCCGACCCGGTTGGGTTTTACCCTCTTTCATCTTCTCTCTCTATAACGAGAACCAGAAACCGGGTCCGGGTACTGAGAGACACTTCGGCATACTCTACCCCAATGGATCAAAAGTGTACGAGATTGATTTAAGTGGCGAGACTCCGAAAGAAGAGTACAAGAAGCCACTGCCGAGGCCAACGAATAACGAGCCGTACAAGGGCAAAATATGGTGCGTAGTGGCTAAGGGAGCCAACAAGACTGAGCTGGCGTCTGCTTTATCTTATGCTTGCTCGCAGGGGAATAAAACTTGTGACGCGATTCAACCCGGGAAGGCTTGTTCCAAGCCCAATTCATTGGTCTGGCATGCCAGCTATGCCTTTAGCTCGTATTGGGCTCAGTTTAGGAAACTAGGTGGCACTTGTTACTTCAATCGGCTCGCTACTCAGACCATTAAGGATCCAAGTAAGTACTGTACATTTACTAATTTATTTATTTATTTTAAGTTTTGAATTAAATAATTAGTATCATGTTAGTATTCTTTTAAAATATGGCCTATATAGTAATTAAATTGTTACATAGTTTTTCCATTACTAGATCTGGACATTTTGAATCGTTAAGATTACATTTAACTTATATTTTTTTTCTTCAATGTATATTAGATATAATCTTTAGTGATTGTCAGATAGTTTTGATTTAATAGTCTAAAAATTTTCGTAAATTTGTATAAAATTGTAACTCCTAATCGTAAACCCTACAGTAATATTATTAATGTGTTATAAAAACAATTTAAGGAGAGACGTTGAGTGTTGTTGGGTTATATTTATCAACCTTGTTATGCCTATAAAGTACTTGGATTTTGGTGGTAACATTTTCTAATGATTTTGTGCCCTTTTCATTTTTCAGGTTATGGATCTTGCAAGTTTCCTAGTGTTCACCCCCTTTGAGGAAATTGACACGTGTTGGGAATGGCATGAGGGTCTCATCCTCAATTCTAGATAATCTGTGTTGTTGAATAACCCATCCATGAGTTATGATTCATCGACCGTCTCTCAGGACCGTGATCTGGGTGCCACTTTTACTCCTTTCTAGTTTCCAGGCTACATATTATTATTTAACACTAAAATAATATTATCTATTTTATTTATTGGGGTCTGGTCTTCAGAGAAGGCAAACCTCGATTCAATCCCTTGATTCATGTTGCAATTAGAAATATAGAGAATAGAAACACTTTTCAGGATTGAAATGGGCACCCAAATCACTTCCCCATATCGTTTGATGTTCTGTACTTTTGTAGATTACTGCTTGGATTGTAACATCTATTTATTGATTTATAATCAAACCCAAAAAAGAAGTGCTGCTTTTTGCTTATTTTATTGAAGTCTAAGAGATTTTCTACAGCTACACATATTTAATGGGGACATCCAACGGCTACTTCATTTATTGTTTTATAATTGGTTTTTCAATTGATGGATACTGACAGAGTGCCAACGCCCATGTGGAAATTGAGCATTTTGATTCTCAATTTCGAGGTCCACACCTTTTCTGTGCTTCACTTCACGACTTTTCTTTTTCTTATATTAACAGCTAAGCAGCTGGTGCTGCTAGTTCCCTTTCCTGAAAGTGAAAAGTCGCTTACATGGATATTGCTTTCCTATTCATCGCAACTGAGAGAATTTATTCCTTGATTCCGCAGCGTAAAAGCGAACACGAAAAAAATAAAGTAGTGGGACTGTTGACATGATAAAATTGGTAAGGGGTAGCTTTCAACATTTGCTTCATATCTGGTTTAAGGGTTTACATGGATATTGCTTTCCTATTCATCGTAACTGAGGGAATTTATTCCTTGATTCCGCATTGTAAAAGCGAACACGAAAAAAATAAAGTAGTGGGACTGTTGACGTGATGAAATTGGAAAGGGGTAGCTTTCAACATTTGTTTCATATTTGGTTTAAGGGTTTAGATAATCACAGACCTAATGTTTACAACCAACATATGAGGTACGGCCAAAAATTTAAAATTAAACATTATTTTTTTTTTGAACCAATTAAACATTAATTTTAAGCACTCAATTAAATAACAATTAACACATTATCTCTTAGTATGAATGATTGAATATCTCTAGGGTCAAAGGGATCGAGTCTTATCCTTGTTCTATTATAACATAAGGTGTGAGTGTGAGTCTCCTTTTAGTAAAATTTATCATCTTCTAAATGTAGGAGTAGTCATCCGGACTCATGTCGATTTCGGTAGGTCTCAATAGTGCTCTAATTTGTAAGATGTTAGTGTAAAATAATAATAATAATAACAATAATAACATTATGAAAATAAATTTATTTATTGATATAATTTTTTGTTTGTGCACTTTGGTTTAAGGGTGGGTTTAGAAAACACAAATTTAATATTTACACCCTGTATAAGTGTATCCATATCTCAAAATTTGAATGTTAAACATTTACAATAAGCACTCAGTCAAGTACAATGTAGTGGTATACAAACAATGCCCGAATTAAAGCAGGGACTTCGATTCAAATATGATATATGTTGATAGTTGAATGTAAGAGGAAAAAATTTATATATATATATATATATATTGTATTTAAAAGTGGGAGAGAGAAACAAGTAAAATGTAGGTGAATTTTATCCATTTATTTATGAAGTTTGTTATATGTCAATAGATCCTCAAAAGATTAGGTAAAAAAACATATCAGAACTGGATCAAAATCCTTAAAGTAGCTTTACAATAAGTGCATCCAAAAAAAAATAAAAAATCAATAATACTCTTATGAAAACAAATAAACATTTGCTATCAGTGCTCAATCATTTATCAATAATAACCTTACGAAAATAAATGTATTAATTTGCGTAAGTTTTGTTTGTACACCCATGTAAATAATTAATATATCCAATTTCAATCCTATAAATTGAAAACCCTAACAATATTTTCTTAATTTTTTTTTTAAGTTTATTTCATTCTTTTATCATTCATATAAAAGAATAAAATAAAATAAAATCACAACTCAAAGAAATTTGTTAATTTTCATTTTACAACTATGTAAATAATCATGCTATAAAATTTCAATCTTATAAATTGAAAACCCTAACCCCCCAAAAAATAATAAAATCAAAACTCGATTTAATCTATTAATTCATTATATATATGTGTGTGTGTGTATATATATATATATTTATGAGGTACCACCTTGTTTGGTTTGATCATCTTGAAGTCTTGCTTTCTTCGAGTGTCAAATAGTGTAATTTTTTTTTTTTTTTAGGAAAGTATTATGGGTATTTTTTGAACCACCCAGTTGGGTTGGTAAAAGCGCAATAAGCTGACCCAATAGGCCAAGTTCAATCTCTCTGCTCGCAGATACTCTTTGAACGTCATATCCTCAGCTCGTGTATATAGCAATATAGCGGTGTCGAGCTCGTTAGGATCAGGTCGCACATTACAGCCAGGCTGAGATCGCTAGTCATCCTCACTAGTCCTCAGCTTGCAATACATAAGGCCAAATCCAACTTATTGCATATCTTGCACGTCAAGAAATCTGTTTCAAACTAATTACAGCGTGATTTGGGGAAATCTTATCTAACCAGCATGGGTTTAACGTCTAAATCAGACTTTGACAGAGTTGACCTGACAAAATGTCAACCTTATTAAATGCAACCCATCATTTCTTTTTGATTTATTGTACATCATTGTAGTACCTTTCCCTCTATAAATAGGGGAGGATTTTCATTGTAAATCAAGAGAGAAACATTAGTGTAAGTCTTATCGTTACTCAGCCTAAATAGTGAGAGAAAAACAGTGGATGTAGACATAATTTAGCCGAACCACTCTAAAAATCTTGTTGTCTTTATTCTTCCTTTGCTTTCTTCTCCACTTTTCATCTATTTTTTATATTGTTCTAACCATTTTACAGTATTGGACTTTCAAAAACCTGATTGACTGATTTTTAACGTCAACAGAAAGAGTGAGAGGTGTTCGCTTTGCTTGTGTGATGGTTGAAAAGGTGAATTCAAGAGTGTATCGGACCAAGAAGATAGATGGAGCCAGTGGCGAAACTAGGATTTCTGTCTTGGGAGGGCCAAAACAAAAATATAAATTCAAATCGACTAAAAAAATACTAATATTTAAAAAGAAAAAAAAGTTGTTGAAAAACTAAATATTGTACTTTTTAATTTTCTTGTAAAAAAAATGATATGGATAGTAACTTTGTAAATAAAAATGGATATCGCTATTTCTAATAAATAATTCATAATGGAATCTACTCGTTTGAGTGACTTCCCTTTCAATATACATGATTAAAAATTTTGTAAGAAAGTAATATTCCATCTTGTTACAAAGCCTAATCTTAACAATAAACATAGTCGAAAATAATCTTTCAACAGTGGCCCTTAACATCAGAAGAATAAATGCAAATACAATTATTCAGTGGTATACTTTAATCTCTATTACCTACATTGTAGTAAGTTAATTTTATCTAATTCATATTAAATCATATTAAGATATAATAGCTCAGAACAAATTTAAATAGACAAACAATTAAATTATAGAATAGTAAAATAAGATTATTAAATTCACATTAATAATCTGATAAAATAACAAATACAACTAACACAAGTTTTTAAAAATAAAAGACAGATAAAACTAAACAATAATGTGTGCAATAATAGGAAACTAAATCCTAAAAGGATAGGTTTTATGTCCTGATTTAAATGTAAATAATAATAATAATAATAATAATGAGAAATAATGAGAAATGATATGTATCCAACAATTTCTTATTAATTATTTTAATTTGTAATGTATGCGATTTTAACTTTTAATTAAAATAATTAGAGGGATTTATTAAAAATTATTGTGTTATGGTGTAAAATAAAATAAAATAATTTACATTACACAACTGAATTTCATTGGTGGGGCCCCCACAGCTGCCATGGACAAAGTTATCAACTTGATCTACGAAGAATGAGACCACAGCTGCTGGTAAATAAAGAGGAGTTAAATAGCCAGGGAAGATGATCGCTGCAAATACTATTTCTAATTAATTTATTACTAGTGAAGTTCCGTTTAAAAGTGAGAGGATTGTAGTCCCACGGTTTTTACCCTTTCGAGTTTTCCATGTAAAGATCGTTGTGCATGTTTTTCTTCTTCTCTCGTCTCTTTTATTTTTTGTTTGATTTTTTTCCCTGCTGTATATTAACTTTGATAAAAGTGAAAAATTGTAATAACCAACTTACTCTATCTTTATGTTATTTTAGTGTTCACTTGAGGACTATCTCGACTTGGAATTGTGTGATGCCATGAAAGTCGTACTACAAAAGATGTCGACTGTTTTTTTCCTACATCTATTAAAATTTAAGCAAAAAAATATTCATTTAAGTTAGAGATAACGTAAGGCGTTTGTTTATTTTTAAAATAACATTAGTGATATATTTATTTAAATTTAAAATATTATCAGATTGAACATAACTTTTTTTTTACTATTAGTATAAAGCATAGAGGTAATACCATGTAGTTATAGCGATGATTTAGGCTACATGCAGACACAAAATAATCATCCTCAAGCAGTAGGGTGGCCAGATAATTAGCTTTGTCGATGTAGTAGTAGGTGATTCGGTTGGAAACACGCTACCACCTACTAATTGGAGTTGGGTTGGCACGAGACTCGCTGCCTTTAGGGAGGCAATGTGGAGGTAAAGGCCCTGGTCTTCTGCATGAATTAAGCACCCCAAGGTCGATTTCTTGTGCATTATTCAGCGCCACAATGTTAATCATAACGATTGACAACAACCAAGAGACTGCAATACTCGGTCTCGATTTCAGGCTTGCCATTCTTTGTAATTTTGTGATAAGCTACATCACATCGAGCCATTTTGTAAATAGGTTTTGCTTTTGAAAAACATATTCTACAAAGGAGTTTTATATTAAATTACGTGTTACAAATGCATATTATCATGCATCAAATAAATTGCATCCTACTTGAATCTTAATGAAACTAGTATTTAAGTTACTTTTTTTTTTTTTTTTTCAAGTTAAGGGAAGATAATCAATCATCCTCAGGATGTTACTTTATTTATATATTTATTTTTTCTTATTAACGATATATCAAATTAAAATCCTTGCTTGAAAAAAGCAGCAATAAAATTATATCTTTATCCTTAGTCTACTAAGTAGTTAATTAGTTGAATGATGTGAATTTATGTAATTTACTATTTAATTGAATTAAAAAAATTATAAAAATAGAGCAAATTATGCTCAAACTACTTAAGGTATAACCTTCTACAAACGGAACTCATCTACTTTATCTTTTACTAACAATTAAACTCCATACCGTTTGTAAAGTTTGTTAAACTAACTATTGACCATAGTTGATCAACAAAAAGTCCATTATACACTTATTGCATTTAGAACATTACTAAAATACTATTAAATTAAATTATAAAAGAACAAGGTTTTAGAATTATATTGTTTATATGGATCTCAATAATGAACGGTGCATATAGGAAAAAAAACAAAAACTTAAAAATATATATAAAAAAATATATAATGGAGATCCATATTGGATCTCTATCAATATAGTGGATCTCTATGGATGGAGATCCCATGACAAGGAAGACCTTCCTCATTGGATTAGTCGTGAACATCTCAACCTGAGATGCAAACAATCTCGATTAATATTTCCATCTCAAAAGGGAATGTTCGACATCTCCATTTCAAATGGAAATATAACGAACAACTCCTCCATTTGATGGAGATGTTCGTGTGGTTAGGGGTCGCCGCGAATAAACCTTTTAGTAGAGGAAAGCGAGTTGTATTTCCATAATGAAGATCCAGCTCTTTTTTTTTTTAAAAAAAAAAAAATTCTTATTTTTTCAATTTCCAGTTTTAAATTAGGGGCTGTATGGTAATGACCAAAATACCTCGATGGTCAATCACGATCAATTCTAACAGTGTGGGGTTTATTTTCAATAAAGGTAAAATGGGTTCTACTTGTAAATAATTGTACCACAAGCAGATATTTTGTAATTTGCTAATAAAAATAATATAAAATATAGTAACAAATGTACAATTTAATTTATAAAAATTTATAAAACATACTATGAATAAAAATTAGAATTTTTAAAACAAAAAACAAGTTTGAAATAAAAATAGAATAATATTAAATTTTTTGGTTTTACATTCCATATATATATATAATTTATATTGATTTTACCATTAGTGCATTTTAATTTTAAAAAGTTATAACGAACCAATCAAATTCATCTATTATATTTGAATCAAATAGAAGAGAAAATTTATTTTAGAAGAGAGAATGCAATGAATGAATTTGATTGGTTCGTCGTAATTTTTTAAAGTTATGAAGCACTAATGGTAAAATCAGTATATATAATTTATATTATCATATATAAATAAATAAATAAACCATATAATGTGAAGGCACATGTTATAATCAATGAGATAGACAGTAGATTTTGTTTAGTATGACATATTGAATTAGATTGTATTGCACTGGCTTAGATTAAATACAATACAATATCTTGTATAATACATAGTTGAATTAGAACAAATATGATGATGATGATTATTATTATTATTATTTGAAAAACAAATTGAATATGATTATATATAATTGGATAGAAATATTTTTTTTATTAATTTAATTCTTATGTGTTGTGTCCAAAAATAGTACATGAAATTAACAACTTGGCCACAAGTTCACTAAGGCCCAAAGACTAGTAGATCCAAAAATCGAAATAAAGAAGGAAGCAATATGAAGTCCATTACTCAAGAACACATTAGTGAAGGTCACGTCAATAGAAACGTGTAATGGATCAAATAATGCTAAGGCAATAAGGCAACCCAAGCCAGTTAGGTCGCATGGGATGCAACTTGAGATTATAGTGATATAGCAGTTCACAAACACAATAAGCTGACAATTTTTCTTAACAGCATAAAGTTCCATGAACAAAAAAATTTATATTTTACACAAAAGATTACCTAAAAAAGGAAGCTACCAAAATTGCATTCTAATACGAATATAGACGTATTAATTGTAATTTCATTTAAATATAAAATACTAATTACAATATCATGTAAAAGAGGAAAAATGATCTTAATCTTTACTATTATAATAATCTTATTGTAGGTAAATAAGGAACCCTAACACTATATAAAAGTCATTCATATATACAAACATGTGCTTAGAAGCTCGTACACAGTGGGCAACAAGAAGTTGCAGCAATAAAATAATCATGGACATAGATATTACTCATAGGGCCGAACCATGTTAAAAATCTTCTTGTTTTCTTTCGTCACTTTTTCTCTTGCATTGTTATTGCTTATTTATTATTGTCATTACCACCTTTGTATCAATTTCATTTAATCTCTCACAATTCACTTAATACATATTCTCATTAATTTGGTTGTTGATCGATTTTTGAATTGAACATTATTCTGTTAACATTTTTTTTAATGGGATCAACACATTTTTTATTAAATAAATTATATTCAATAATTCTAAAATAAAATAAAATTATTTTGAATTATATGTTGATAAAATATGTTGATCTAACAGTAAATTTAAAATTAGATATAGAATACAGTTATTTTAAATTAATTTAATTATTTATAAAATAATTCACTTTTTTAAAGTATTTAAAAACTGGCTACTCAAAAGTAATGAAATTGGAATCTCATGTTACTGTACGGGACTAGTTGAATGGGTTTGTACAGTTGTGCATTTACTAGTCTAATGAAATGGGCCTTCTCAGGGCTAGTTTCAAAGAGTTGTCGATGGAACCAATGAGTTAGGCCTATAAAGTTTTAAGTCCAATCGTGTTTGAGGGCCGCACATGTTGTATTACTTGTATGACGTCACCCACGAGTCCTATCTAAAGCGAGCCTGACCCCACGGATTTGAACAATTCGTCCGACTTCTAACATAAAACCCTCTGGGGTTAGCTTTAAAACAGCCGTACGAATATTTTATATTTTGTAATACCATACCCCTACTTAACAGTCAATCAAGGTTAAAAGTGAAGGCTGGCCAGTTATACGGTGGGATGATTAAAATTTCCCCAACTTTATAATTTTTAATTTTTTAAAATAAATTTAAGAACTTTAAAATAAAAGATAAAAAATTAAAATAAATTAAAAAAAACTAATGATTTCTCTCTCTCTCGTTTCTCTTCTTCTTCTTCCCTTTTTTGAACCTAGATGATTTTTCTTCTTCTTCTCTTTAACAAACCCAAATGATTCTAAGTGTTTTAGCGATGGCGCGGTGCTCAGAGCAGGAGTTGGTCAGAATGGTGTGGTTTTGAGAGACAAGGGTTTTGGTGAGGAATTGGTCGTAGTCGCCGAAGTCGATGATGGAGATAAGGTCGGAGTCGGAGAAATGGTGGATGCATTTGGGTTCGTCACACTCTCTCTTATTCTTCTTCTTCTTTTATTCTTCTTCTTCCGTTCTTCTTTTGTTCTTCTTTTTTGACATCTGCGTTCGAATTGATATTGGTTTGATTTTATTGAAATCTTGGTTTGATGTTGGTTCGATTTTCTTGAGGTTGATGATGATTTTTAAATGAGTTTCAAATGGGATTGAGTTGAAGATGAGTTTTTTTTTTCTTTTTTTTAAAAAAATAGAAGATGAATTTAAGGTTGACGGTTGATTTGCAGATGAATTTTCAAATGGGTCTTAGATGAGGGTTTTATGAGGATGGTGTGGTGCAATTTATTATTATTTTTTATTTCGTTGAAGATGATTTTTTTCAGTTGAAAATGAATAACCTGTGTTTGGTTCTGTCATTTAATGGATCTGTTAAGCATCCTCTTCCATCAAATGAGCCTATCATTTCATGGTTCTGTTTTTTACTTTTTCCATTTTAATTTTGATTTTTATGATTATGGCATGATGATTTTAGGTTGCGGCTGATGATCGATTGATGTTGAGTTGCAAAATGAGGAAGAACATGAAGATCTTCATCTTGTTTGAAGATAAAGATGAAAATTATGAAAATTTTAATTGTTTTTGTTTGTTTAATTTTTGTAATTTTTAATTTTTCATGTTAATAAAAAATTTTAAATAAAAACAAATTTTTACCGTCCATCTTTTGAGATGAACTGGTAGGGATTTATTTTTTTATTAAATTAATTTTTATCAATTTAAATTTTAAAAGAAAATTAATTTAAAAACTAAGGGTATTTTTGAAACCATAGTTGACAGTTAAACTTAATACCTTTGACCATTGAATTTAGATTAACTTAATACAAAAACCAAACTTTGTTTTCGCTTGTATTAAAGTTAACCCAGAGGAATTTTGTGTATTTAACTTTATTCTTTAATGTAAAATTTTTAAAATACTTCACTTTTTAGTCAATTCTACTTGTCTAGCTGAATCGTTACAATCCAAGCATTAGACGATGATAAGGTCTTAATTTAAGACTATATTTGGCATATGAGATTGGATAAAATAAAATGAATTAGATTAAATTGTGTTGCAGGTATTTTTAAGGCCGCATTAGTGGGATAGTAAAAGTCTAAGGCTGATCCAGTGGAATAACCCAATAAATGAAAGTCTAGCTCGCTAAAGGCGTAATACGTCAAACGTCCAGTTCATTAAACGCGTAGCTTACATATATGAACTCTTAGATAACTAATATCGAGCTGTCCAGCTTGTAGAAACGAGCTCTCTGTTTGCCGCTACAGTTCTCAGGTCGTTGATCAACCATGATCAGAACTGCTTGATATTTAACTTTAGGTAGTTTGAGGTAAGATTCAGCCTATGACTTACCGTGCACGCTAAACAAATTTTCTCATATATGTAGCAGTCTAATTTAAGAAAATATTAAACTGTCCAGTATAGAGATAAAGTCAAAATCCTATTTTTACGGGATTTGACCTTATACTGATGAGTGTCAGTCTTAAAAACTGTAATCAATGCAGACTTCTTATTTTTATTCAGTGTAGACTTTTTAATTGTAATAATATTGTAGCATCCCATTCTATAAATAGAGACTAAAGTTCATTGTAAAACAACGAAGAAAATTAGTAATATATTGTCTTTCTGCTAAAATAACCAGAAAACAGTTGTGGACGTATGTATTTTTTTGGACCTATTCACGTAAAAACCATTTTGTAACAGTGTTTTTCCTCTTTTTGTTATTCTTTTCTCTTCGGTTTTGTATTATTTACAGGTACTGGGTGAAGAATCTTGGTTGACAGAATTCCAACGTCAATAGATTGGAATGAAATAAATTGGATTGGATTGAATTACAAAATTGTTGTCCATGTTTGGTAGAACTTAGAATTAGATTAAATTATATTAATATTAAAATCAAAATATTAAAAACAAAATAAATCAACCTATCTATCTCCTTTTTCTTTTTTCCTCTTGTTTCCTCTTTTTCATACCATAGTCAGAGAAAATGGTGGCAACCGTCCTCATCGCCTTACCCAGCTCTAACATCTCCATCTTTCGATCCCTTCCAACGAGCTTCTCTCTCACTTATTTCTCTTGCCACTATCCTCCCTCACTTTAATATCAATCGTGTCAAGCTTCGTCTTCATCGCCATCGTCGTTGGAGAAAGTGGAGACCCAGGTCTGTTGTCCTTACTTATTTCTCTTCTCATCTCTCTTTCTTATCGGTGATGATAGACGTTGATAGGTTTGCTATTGGTGTCATACAACTGTTGCAATTGATTTAGGTTTTTTTCATTTGCAATTGATGGATTTGTTGTTGCAATTGATTATGGATTGCAGGTGATGTTGGTTATTTAGGGTGGTTTGTGGTGGTTGTAGGAGAACAAGATAGTTGAGCTTAGGTTGAGTTATGTAGAGAGAGAGGATGAATTAAAAAAAAAAAAGAGATTCTTACGGTTGAGTTTAGGTTTTCTTTTCTCAAGTTGACTAGGAATGGAGATGCGCCCGAGAATGAAAAAATTAATTCCTTTTCTTGCCTCAATTGTGACGTAGACATGAGACATAGGAGAATGAGAAAGATTATATTTTAATCCCACCCTATTTTTTATATACTAGAGATAGCTTAGGTGCCAGGCTCGACCGCTTGTCCAATCGGACACCTTTAAGGGTGCATTTACTTCACGGATTGAGGAATGAGAATGAGGAATGAGATTGATTGATAATATTTACTTGTTTAAAATTCATTCCGTAATAAAAATAAAAGTGTGGGTCATGCTTCAATTTGGGGTTGTAGAATGAAAATCTCATTCCTTCCAACCTACTTGGGAATTTCATTTTCATTCTTATTTCCTTTGCTAAGACAAAAAGTCTCTTCTACACTTCTTAAAAAAAAAAAAAAAAACTAATTTTATTTGATATTAAAATAAAAAACTATATATCATTTGTTTTCCATCACCAATTTTTTAATTATCATAGTGGACTATTAAAATAATATGTAGTTTTTTTTTAATTGTAATGTACAGTTGTTTTATTTGATATTAAAAAAAAAAAACTGTATATTATAATAAAAACTGTACACCATTTGTTTTTATCACAAATTTCTTAATTATCATCATGGATTATTAAAATAATATGTAATTTTTTTTTAATTGTAATATATGGTTTTTTATTTGATATTAAAAAAAATACATATTATAATAAAAAAACTGCACGCTATTATAATTAAACCATTTAATTAAGGTTATTTTTGTAATTTATAATTAATCTATTCCGATTCTAAAACAAAGTAACCAACTCAATAGAAATACTGTTGATTTCGATTCCAATTCCAATTCCAATTCTTACCGTTAAAGTAACAATTTATTTTAATTTCGATACTTTATTTCGATCTCATTTCGATTTTTGTATGTGAAGTAAAGGGGACTGTAAATTCGGAACTAGATGCTGCCATAGTGGCCAACCATATACCGCGTGTACATGGCAAGCCGACGATAAAGTGGAGCCTGTCCCTGTGGCGGCCGCAATAGGTGCATTGTTTGTTCCCCATCAATCACTGCCTAACTTATTGTAAATACACATGTATCATAAGCCTTGACTTTTTAATCAACTTCTTTTCTCAAGAATAAGATGATAAGCCTCAATCTGGACCGAACACCATGAATCCTTATCTATAATTGAAAAATCGACCGTACACGGCAAGCAGTCTTATTGATTGTGTCCACGTGGCTAGTTAAGATTATGTCAACACATAAAAGAGAGATAGACCACAGGATAGTGTATCCGAACTAAGTATCTTAATGTTAATCAACGAAAGCCTATCTAATGCCAAAATGGAATATATAATCATATCTGGAGACATAAAAATCAGAATTGAAAAGTAGGGTTAGCAGACCACAGTTGATGGAATATAGTATCTCTCTCCACAGATTCTCCCCGAGGACTCTACCTTTCTGCCACCGCAGATTCGTTGGTAGAAACAGAGTAGGTACGGGCAGAAACTTGGTGGTAGCAAGGGCGGGTGGGCCCAGCCATTGCGAATTCAGTAGTAGTAGCCCACTCAACACACCCCTAGAGCCCGCCTCCCCAGCCGGAAGGTTCTTGAGCGGTGTGTTTCTCAACCACCGCCAGTTCTTCAATCTTGCGGTCTCTGATGAGCTCAAACACTTGTCTAGCGATCGCGACGCTGCGTTCGATCGGATGTTTCTCAGCTCTGACTCTGACGAAGCGCTTCTTCATAGGTACACTTACTTTCCTCCTTTGTGCTTGTGTTTAGTTCCTCTTCTCGTTTGCCGTTAAAGGAAACTCGATTAGTGTGCATCACGTGTTAGAGTAACTGGCTCTGTTGTTGTACAGAGTAGTTCTGGTTCCGCTATGGTGGTGATTCCTGTATTTGGTAAGTTATGAATTTTTTTGTGTAGGTAAGTGTGATTTTATCTGACTAGTAGGAACAAGTTGATGGAATTATTTCTATTTCACGACTCAAAATTATTTGACTGTGGTATTATTTGTTAATTTATTTTTCTTTAAATATCACTTGCTGTGCAGTTGCTCGAACCTGGCAACCTTGGATATTGCCAGATTGAGCTCTCTTTATCATCCAGCCATATTGGGTTGTTATTGTTTAGTCATTTGGACAGTCACAGTTGTGTCATGACACGTGTGCTTAGAAATGCATATTTCTCTTGACATGTTGCAGGCTCCTATTTCTGCTTCACCTGTAAGTTTGATATGAAAGTAAATGATTGCCTTCATTGAATTTAGAATTATGAGTGAGGATAATTGATTTATGTCAGATTCCTTGTGTATTGAATAACTTATAGCTTTCTAGGGATATTCTGGAATTGAGGCAGATGGTAATATTTATGAACCGTGTCTATTTCTGGTAGATTTTGTCTACTGTCGACATAATGGGACCTATTCTAACTTGCTTTTTGAGAAAAGTCAAAATATTGTTAGCTTCTAATGGAGTCTTAACTTAGGATAATTCTGCTTTAGTGTACAAACTTGTGATTTAGAAGAGTGTATGTTAGTTAAATGGGTTAAACATCCCTGCCGATACGGATTGACTGCTCTTTTGAGCACACTGTTCCCCAAAGTTTGCTGAGTATCAAAGCACTGCCAATCCTTTTGGATGGGATAGGCTATTTATTTGCTTTCGCATGTATACACTGAAACGGGGGTGGTTATTTGTAATGGAAGTACTTAAAGCACAATTTAGAGAATTAAATAGGAGATGGTGCTTTCAGGTTGCCGATTTTTCTTCTTCTTCTTCTCCCTTTGTTGATGCTCGATAAAGACACTTTGTTGGCTTCATACAAGAATTGGTACCTCAAAGCTTGTAGTTGTTGGTGTCTTATAAATTCCATTGATGGCATGGAATTGTGCCACTGGCGCATAACTCTTGTTTTAATCCTAATAGCTGTATACCTGAGTCTATAGAAGATTATACGTTTTCTTTCAAAGTTGCTTCAAATTAGATTTAACTCTTCTATCATTGTTGATACGAGGATCATATAATCTTACAAATAGGACTGGAAATCACTTTCTGCTGCATCATAGCTAGGCTTGACATGAATAGGGTATTTTTACTCTGTTTGTAACATATGCCAAAGGCAATATGTGCAATGATACTATTAGAAGTATAGCTGATATTATTCTAGCAGCTTCTTGACTACCATTAAAGAATTGGCACAGGTATAGATAAAGATTACCTTGGAGACTTGGAATACCTTGGTGTACTAAAACATCTTAAATTGAAAATTTTTCTGTCTATGGATATTTATGGTAACAAATACTTTGTTAATTCTTGATGTCAGGAGGATTGCTCACCTGAAAGAGCATGAATGTCAAATTGCTGTTGAAGATGTTATGTATATGTTAATATTTTACAAGTTTTCTGAGATCAGAGTACCTTTAGTTCCAAAGCTCTCTAGATGCATATATAATAGCAGACTAGAAATTTGGCCTTCAAAGGACTGGGAGCTAGAGTCCATCCATAGCTTTGAGATATTGGATATGGTAAGGGAGCATATCTCTACTGTTATTGGCTTGAGAGCTAATTGCAGTGTCAGGGACAGTTGGAGAACAACTCAGATTCAAAAACTCCACCTTGGCCGTCTATATGTAGCTTCCATCTTATATGGTTACTTCATGAAGTCTGCTTCATTAAGGCACCAACTGGAACAGTGTCTGGTATTGGCACATCACAACCATCATCTGAGTAATAGGAACTCCCTTCAGTTCCCAGAAATGTGGTCTTGTGGATTGAAAAATCTTGTATTCGACCGGGTTAACAATGTAGAACCTGTTTCATTTGGTCAAGGGTCAAGTAAACAAGAAAAGTTGAAGTGTTATGTCATGGGATTTGATCCTGAGACATTGCAGAGATGTGCAAAGCTGAAATCTAAAGAGGCAGTGAATTTGATTGAGAAACACAGCTGCGCACTCTTTGGGGATACGAAGATGGGTTCACTTGAAACTGATGAGGTGATATTAACCTCATATTCAAGCCTGAAGAGATTGGTTTTGGAGGCTATTGCTTTTGGTTCTTTTCTTTGGGACACGGAAGAATTTGTCAACACACTGTATAAGCTCAAAGAAAACTAACCAGAGGGAAGACGAAGTCTATGTAAGGAAGGTGTGTGGTATGTGGGTAGTATAAAATACTTTATTTTGTGTATAGTTTGATCCTCTACTTTATAATTGCGTTTGCAATTGCTCGGCTATTTTCGGTTGTATATTCTGTATATCGTTTTTCTAAATAACAAGAGTTTTAAAACTGTTGTGCTGTCATTTGCTTTTATATTGGACTACTTGGGGCTGCACCTTTGTGAGATGGTGTATTTATTCAATCACTTGTGATGTGCATAGTCACATGGCGTACCGCGAATGAGTAAATATACTGGTTAAGAACTAAAGATTTGAGGCCATTTGCAATTTGGTAGGTCGGTATCTGGTGGCTGGGGCAATAGTTGAAGGAAACAAAAAAGAGTGAGGGAATTAGAGGACAAGGAAAACAGTAAAGTGAAAACAACCACGAAAGCTCTTCACTCACTAAATTTGATGTTTTCTGTCTCCTAAAAATCCCAAAATTTGAGAAATCCTGTCTCAAGGAGGCTGTTGCATCTGTAGTGGGTCTTCTTTCTGGTCTCTTGTCAAGAAACAAAAATGTTGATTCGTGTTACTTTTCTATTACAATGCGTGCCACATTTTCCATTCTATAAGCAACATACCCTCGGACCAGTAACGATTTAAGGGTCTCGGATTGAATATCCAGTCCATGCAAGCAACTTATTTACATGGCAATCGCTTTTTCTTAAAGCAATTTACAACCACTAAAATTTTCTTTCTCCAAATCTATATTCTGTCCTGGAAGCCTATAATCACAGTTATATGTTAAAGCACAACATTTTATCCATTTAAGATTAAAGGAGAAGAGCAGAATTTGGATTAATAATAATTATTCAACTGACGAGACGAGGTTACTTCGGTGCTTCCCTACAATTTTACACATATTTGTTTAATACTCTCTGTAGTATACTTTTTTTTTTTTTTAAAAAAAAATATATATATATAAATAAAAAATAAAAACTATTTGTGTTAAATATGGTCATTATCAGGTTGAATGAAGATTTTGTATTAACAAACTACATTTGATGATTATATAATTTACACTCATATTAATAAGGTTATAAGTTTAAATTATGTTTCCCTTTTAAATCCTAAATTGTATTAATCTTCTTAAACCCCAAATTTGAAATATATATTATTTTCAATTGTATTAATTTTTAAATATACATATATATATCATTTCAATCAAAACAACGGAGTCAAGAGGTGGCAGTTTAATATATATACGTGAGAGAGAAAGATATGCCGTCATCTCAAATGACGAGGGGACTGCAATAGGCTGATTTTATATCCAAAAACAATTTGTTGATCATTATAATTTTATTATATTAACAGTCAAGCAACAAAAACACGTTAAAAATATTGGGCAATGCTGTTTCCCCTTGAACTTCCAAGGAGGAGTGAGGACAACAACTACCCATTATAATACCACGCGTAAACACAACATATTCTTGATCAACTCAAACCATTTAACCATATAAACTAATCATCGATGACCAACATCAACTTAGAACTTTCAGAATTGTATCAAGTTTCCTTCTTCTTTCCAAAACAACGAAAAGAAAAGCAATGGTAGTTTTCATTCTCAAATTCATTTTCTTCACCATCACAACGCTATCAAATCTAGTTACCCGATTAATCTTTAGCATTATAGCTTATCTTCTCGTATTAATCATCCAAGCATTCAAAGTACCCGGTGCAGCCGTCCACGGTGCATTAGAGCAGCTAGGGGAAGCCACCAAGACCTGTTTCGAATACTTGTTGGAAGTCTTAATGGAAGCAATAGGTTCCATAATCTCTTCTTGTTTTGATCTTCTTAAAGAAGCTGTAATAGAATCACTTACTGTTACGGGGTCAACCATGGGAGGTCTAGCAGAGAAAACCAGGGAATCATTAGACGTGTTGACGACTTCATTACCAGAGATTTTTGAAGGGTTCTCAGAGATGGTTTCTACCATTGTCAAAGATTTGTGGGATAATTACATCGATGCTTTGGGATATGTTACCAAAAATGCTTAATTTATTGTATATTAGAATTCTTCAGGGCATCTTGCTTGGTTTGTAGATTATATTTGTAACACAGTATATAAAAAATTTTTGTTCCAAATATTATAAACTTTTACATCAATTGATCTTTGGCTGATTATAGTAGAGTAGTGTGGCGCTGCGAACTCATCAATATCAAGCTGATATATATATATATATATATATATATATATATATATTTATTATTTAGTAAGGAGCTGAAATGGTTTCATTTATATGTTTGCTTGTTTTTCTTATTTATATTTTCCCATTTATGCAGACAATTATAGAAAGTTGCATAGTCATAACACTGTCACGAATTATTAGATTCAAATAGGTCACACTAATTGTGAAATTAATTTGTACCTTGATTGTGATTTCAGCTAGACATGCCCTAACAATATCTCTAAGTTCATAAAATTTAACAAAAATATAGTTTTTTTAACTAAGAGGAATATTAGTGAATTTATAACCACAAAAAAAAAAAAAAAGATGAACTGGGGATAATGAAGACATATCTTAGAAGGAAAGTAAAACAAAATTTACCTAGTCATAATTTTTGGTCAAGGAATGAAATTCAAATTAGTCGTAATGTTCACCCAACAAAAAGCTAAAGGTCTAACCTTCAAGGGTTTAAAATTCCTTTTAGTTTACAATTATTAATTATGAATTTTTGTACACGGTCTAACCTCCAAGGGTTTAAATTTCCTTCTAGTTTACAATTATTAATTATGAATTTTTGTACACGGCTTTCTCAAAGTATATTATTAAGAATATGCGATAACACTGTCCAACATAATGTAAACACTCAGACGCATACTTATTTTAATAAATCTCATTACAGTGATGAAATCCATTGAAAATAAATACTTATAAACAGTGGTTCTAAACTAAAAATTTCAAAATGTCTTTATTAAAGAAGGGTCGTGTGTGTGTCTATATATATATAAATTACTTTAAAAAAAAAAACCCAAAAAAAAATGAAAAACATATATGCTACATTTGATAGAGGTCGCTCAATCATAAGAGATAAAAAATGCCCATTGTTAACAAAGTTGTTTTGACTTCATGATAGGTTATCGACTCCATCATATTTCTATTTTATTTTTTCCCCTTCAACCCTTACTCCGTCTCTCCTCTTCAAAGTGTTCTTCATCTTTGTTTTGAAAGTTCTTCAATGTTCTAGTTTTGATGATAAGTGATAATCATAAGTTGTTAATAATATTTTCTGTTCAACAATCGATTTTTTATATTCTTAAAAATAAGTTTGGCCATTAATGTAAAACATACCTTTTTACAACTAATTCATTGAAGATTTTGTTTCATTTCATATACTTTGAAACCAAACTCTATTTCTTTAAACAAAATTTTAAGTTTAAGATTAGAATTTAGAATAAACGTTAGAGTTTGATAGTGAAAACAGAAAAGTTAGAATTTGAAAGAGTAATAAGGATTTGTGATATACATGATATTTTAATTAATAATTGATAAATATACTTATAAAATACTTACCTGTTTAGTAATGTTACTCAAGAGTAATATTGTGTATTTAAAAAAAAAAAAGGGTTAAGTCGGGGGTGCAGAAATAAGTTGAGTTTAATTGAAATCTAATTCCTTTTTGATAACTCATTTGAAAAATAACCTTTTTTTTTTTAAATCTCAACCTCAAGGTAGAGAATCTCAACCACTAGGTTCAGAATCTTAACTTTCAGTTTGTGAGTCATAGTGTTAATTTAATTCAATCTCAACTTCAGGGTTGAGATTTTTTTAACCTAAAAAAAAAAGGTTAGTTTTCAAATAGATTCTCAAAAAGGGGTTAGTTTAGGTATTTTCTCAAATAAATTTTGAGGGCTGCAAACGTCGTTTCTCATTATGGCATGTTCACTATTTGGGCCAGATCGAGCCAGGCCCAATGGAACAACAATTTTGAAAAGTCCAGTGATATTTTGTTTTTGAAATCAATGATGGGTTTTACTCAAATTGGACTTTAACTGAACTGAATCAAACTCGAACATCGAATTAGTCGATTTTTATTTTCTTCAGCATTGGATTTAATCAAATTTTTTAAAATATATATATTTAAAATCCCTCTAAAATATCATTTTTTTTATTAAATTAACCATTCTCTACCCCAGTGGCGGACCCAGAAAATTTGTTCGGGGGCACATAAATAAAATAATAAAAATATCAAAAATTATGAATATACTAAATGTATAATGTTTTTATGTAAAACAATATTCAATAACGTTTGTTTTCCAATATCTGGTTTGAAAAGATAACAACTTAGACAATATGCTACATTGTTTGGTATACTGTACTCTAACCAAGTCGAATATTCAGTAAATCAAACAGTATTGAATCGCCTAGACTTTTGTCCAAAAGGTCTCATAGGAAAATTGTATTCTCAAGGTTGACAAGGATCTTTTAGCAGACATACTCTTCGAACTTGCTCACGAACATTAGGATTATAATCTCATATTTTAGTTCGAAGCCCTGGATCAGCAGGGAGATCTAAAAAATTGACTTCAACATAATTTTTCTTTGAAGAAGATGATTCCAACTCAAGTGATGATTTTCTTTTCATATATCTCTCCATAACTATTTCATAACAAATAAAAACATAATAAAAATTTTTTTAAAAAAAATTAATAATAATTTATTAATTCTAAATAAAATAAAGCTATAAAGTAAACAATATTACATATATATATAATTGAATCATGATAATACATTATACATGGATAATTTTAATGTAATAATTTAAATTTTAAGATTTTAGGATTGATCGATAAGATATATATTAAATTTAAATTATTAAAAAATAAATAAATTAAAAAGGTAATTAATTTAGGAGACTAACTTGGTAAGTCACAGGATGTCAAAGTGAAAATAAAGAGATGCCAAATAAAGATGATAAGAAAAAAAAAAAAAAAAGTAGTTCGCTAAAATTATACATTATCAATGTAAATAGTATTTATATAGAAGTGAATTAAAAGAATAAAATTAAAAAAAGAAAATATTAATTAATTAGGAGTAGGAAAAGTATTAGAAGTAGGAAAATTAAGTCTAATAGGAGTAAGAAATAGGAAAACAAGTTAATATATTAGAAATAGAAAAAATAAATAATTAAATAAGAAAGTAACAAATAATTAAAAAAAAAAAGAAATAAGAAAAATAGGATCCGGAATTTGAGCAAAAAGATCTACAGTTATGTACTGTGCACAATAGTGCAGCACAGATAAGTTAGGCTTTTTTTTTTTTTTTTTGGAATTAAACACTAAATTTATCAATTTTTTTTTTTTTTAAATTTGAGGGGGCACGTGCCCCCCGGACCCACAGTGGGTCCGTCACACTCCACCCTATACTTTTCATTTAAAATATTAATATTTTTCATTCAGGATATAGTGAAATAAACAAGATATCCTCATCGACATCAAGATTTTATATAAACCTTAAAATACCCTTTAAATTTACATAAGAAGTGCAGTACTCTTTAAGAATAACGATACTTAATAAAAATATTAACAATACTAAATAAGACATTTTAAAAAGAGTAAATTACAATTTAACTACCCGGTTGAAACACTTTTACGGATGAAGCAATTATGTTGATATTATTACAATTTACCCCCCTACCGTTAATAAGATCAGTTAACTATAACGATAAACAGTATCAAAACAGTAAAAAGACGAAAATATCATTTGACTGAAATTGACCAAAAATTTCATCAGTTAAACATAATCATTCCAAAGTAATCATCCCAAAGTACAGTTCATCACATTTAAACATTTCAGCATAAACTTCACCATCACCAGTTAAACATAATCAATCCAAAAACTTCATCAGTTAAACATAATCAACCCAAAATACAGCTCATCAAAATTAAATATTTCAGCATAAACTTCACCATCACCAGTTCATCAAACTTCAGAAACCTCCTTGACGCGGTCCAATTCCTGTGAAACTGATAGAACAGCAGCATCAAATGACAGCACATGGCGGTCCTCATGTGACCCTAGGTTCTCTGTCATCATAAAGTGGGCTGCCATATATCTTCGAATTTGGTCTTGGAGAGAGCCGTTTGTGACTCTTTTTTCCACTGAACCAAAAGGGTGGTACAGGAGAAGCAATTTTCTGTTTGTTCAACTGGCCCGCATTATCAGACCCCAATGGACTCTGACCCAAATCAATCCAGTACGAGTTGTCTGACGATTCATCCTCACTAAAGACTGGACTTTTCATTACTTCCCCAACAGAAATACTTTCAGTTTCTTCAAATATGGTGCTCGTTCCATCCCTATCAGAGTTGTTATCATGATCCATTTCTGTCTCAAACACATCCCTCACCTGAGCAGAAGTGAATGCACCAGAAAAGGCAGGCAACTGAGATCGGGGTTCCTGAGAACCCAGATCTGGGTTGACGGGAACCCAGATCTGGGTTCGTCGACCTAGATCTTTCAGATCGGGGTTCATTCAGATCGGAGTGAACCCGGTCTGCAGAAGAAGAAGAAGCAGAAGAAGGGAAGAAGAAGAAGAAGTGGAAGAAGAGAAGAAGAAGCAGAAGAAGGGAAGAAGAAGAAGAAGAAGAAGAAGAAGAATGAGAAGAAGAAGCGGAAGAATAGAATGAAAGGAAGAGGGAGACTGGTAGAAGACTGACGAGAGAAAGAGTAATCAGTTGACCATCTTTATATTTGGTCAACTGGTCAATTTCAGTCAAAGGATATTTTCGTCTTTTTACTGTTTTGATACTGTTTATCGTTACATTTAACTGATCTTACTAACGATAAGAGGGTAAATTGTAATAACATCAAAACAATTGCTCCGTCCGTAAAAACGTTTCAACCGGGTAGTTAAATTATAATTTACTCTTTTAAAAAATATATTAAGAATAACAACACTAAATAAAACATTTTAAAAAATATTAAATAAATAAAAAATCCTTAATCATCCACGGATATAATCACGGTTCGGTTCGATTCCGGTTCTGGTTTCAAATCGACGGATCCTATTATGGAAAAACTAAAATCAAAACCTTAACCGAAATAAAACGGTTTCGATTCGGTTCTGGAATTGACGGTTCTATAACGATTTCGATTTCGATTTCGAAACTTTTTTATAAATAAATATTTTAAAATTTATAAATATTATAAATTAATAATTTGAAATTTAAAAATAATAAAATAAATTTAAAAATTTAAAAATAATAAATTAAAAATTTAAAACTTTAAATAATAAATTAAAAATTATAATTTATAAATATAATAAAAAAAATTAAAGAAAACAAAGAATAAAAATTAAGAGAATATTTAAATTAAGAGTTAAAATTGAAAGAGAGTTGAGATTGAAAAAACTAGGTGTGAGAAGAAATTAAGAATGGAGAAGATATTTACAGAGGAAAATGAGAGATTAAAAGAGAAACGAAGGGATGCGGGTGAAATGTAAAAAAAAATGACTGTACAGTTTTTTTTTTTTTTTTTTTTGTTAGAATCGAAATCAAATGGGAACCGTTTGGTTCCGATATCGTTAATAAAAGAATTGAAATCGGAATCGCTGCAGTAACGGTTTCGTTTCCGGTTCTCAATCGAAACTGGAACCGGAACCTTTGTTATGGTCCGGTTCAGTTGAACCGGTTCCATTCGAATCGTCCGTCATGTCTCACCATCAGAGCTGCTGCTCCACCATCATCAACAACTCCACAAACCCCACCATCAGATCTACTCATCGTCTACCATCTTCTTCTTCGCCGACAGACTCGGATAAGACTTTGGGTTCCTCTCCTCCACCTTCCTAGACAAACCGGGCAAAATCCTCACTCTACTACCACTGACAACCGAGAACAGCTCCTTTTTCATGGCCCTGAACATGACCACTTCTGGGGGTGCATCCACCGGACAGTGACGACATTAACAGAGCGGACAGGTGGGGTGGTGTCGGCGGGGGAGGTCTCGCCCTCGAAGAGCTGGGTTCAACCTCTCTCTCCCTCTCTCTCTCAATCTTATTCTCCCCTCTCTCTCTCCTCTTATCATTTTTTTCCTCCTCCGGTTCTGGGTTTGGTTGGGTGGGTGATGTTGGTTTGGTTTGAGGTTGATGTGTTTCGTGTTTGGGATTGATGTGTTGAATTGATGAAGGGATGATGGTTTCGGGTTTCGGGTTTAGGGGATAATGAATTTGGGTTTTCAGCAAGCTGGAAATCCAAAAGCAGGTTTCCAGCCGGAAATTTTAGGTTTCTAGCTGAAAAGCCAGGAAACGGGAAAAAATATACATATTTTTAACTTTTTTAAAATGATGCCCACACCGTGCATCATATTGATGCGATATTGATGAATGACGGAAATCAGTTTATTTTTTAAAAAAAATATTAATTTTTTTATTTATTAAATTATTTTGATCTTCACTTTTTTTTTTTTAATTTTTAAAAAACTTTTTAACAATTTTTTTATTTTAAAATTTTAATTATTTTATTTTATTATTATTTTATCCTCAAATTTTAATACCGATTGGTGTTTTTTAACGATAGGGGCAGTTCATCCGATAAAAAAGGGGTCGTTCACGATTATTGACTGTTTAGGGTTTTTCATAGTATCTCTTTAAAAGAAATATATTTTTAAGCGTTTGCAACAGAGAGTGCCAGTGCCACCCCACCTATCCGAGACCCTGACGCTTACTTGCACCCGTTTCTCTTGTCGTGTTCGAATGATTACACATTGGAAGAAGCGGCAACGCCACGTTTCCGAATTTGGAGGGCTCTCTTTCAGACAATTAAACGGGGACATTTTCGTCAATTCACGTGTATCAACACAGCGTGAAGGAGGCGTTACTCGCTAGAAGTAGATAGGAATTTGCAACCACTCTCTCGCTGGATGATTCATCAGCAGTCGAGGTAGAGAGTAGAGAGGCTTCCCTTACTGTCAATTTTATCAGCCTTTCAGAAATGGCAGGCAAGGTTATCATGCACGCCCTTGCTTATGATAAATACGGTGGAGGACCTGCTGCTTTGAAGGTTTCACTTTCTTTTCCATTCTAGGCTCATCCATTTTTACTTTCTTACAATTTTTGTCTGATTATTCTTATTTTTATGATCCTAGGTTTCGATATATGTTTAAATTTTTTTAGTTGGATTGAATTGTTTTTGATGAATTTAGATTTCTATGTGGTTAGTATTAATTAGCATGATCAAGTTCAGATTTCTAACTTAAGGCACTGGCAAAAAGGTTCAAAGCTAGGTTATTATCTCTTAATTGGATTTCCATGGGACTGTCTTACGGTAGATGTGGTGAGATAGGATCAATGATTTCATTTCTTTTTCTCTTTATTTTTTCTATTGGTCATTTCTTTTACTCTCACCTTTCCCATTTGCCATTGCTCTGGTTCACCACATCTACTGTAAGGCAGTCCCATGGAAGGTTTCACCACATCAGTAAGTTTGATGCTGCTCTTATTGGTCATATTAATGTACGTATGCTTGTTGCAGCATGTTGACATACCAGTTCCGACTCCAAACAAAGATGAGGTTTTGGTCAAAGTGGAAGCGACTAGTCTAAATCCGGTTGATTGGAAAATACAAAAGGGCATGCTTCGCCTTTTGTTTCCTCGCAAGTTTCCTTACATACCTGGTATATCCATTTCATCTCTAGTATTTATGTAATGGGATCTTTTAACAACTTCGCTAGTGGAGGTTCTCTTTAATTGCTTCAACAAGATTGCTTTTGATGAAATAATATGTTTTCATTTTGCTTTGCTATAATTTAGATATTATTTCAGTTTCTATATGTTGATTGACATTTGATGTCATGTATGATGATGTTTCTGGAACCTTATTATTGTTCCAATTTCATGGCTACAAAATATTGAGCTGAACTCACCCTTTGAAGCACTGTCCGTTGTGTGGTGCTATGACAGCATCGAGAATGTTTTGTTTTAAATCATGCTATCTCTAACTAGATGTTTCTTTTCTTCAATTATGCTTTTTTTGTGGCTGATTGGGTTGGTTCCAACCAAGTTTGGTTATTCGATTAAGGTTCAGACAAAAGTTCATGTCACTAGTGTCCATAACTAAAACAGGCTGCTTCATCTCATACAACTATGAGGGCCTATGCAGAAGATAACATAGTTATTGGATTGCCATTATTCAGTACTATCAAATTTCAGCACAGCATCGCTGCAAACAGAGTTGGATAGATATTTGTTGACTGAAAATTCTACTTGATTATCTTATCAAATCTCCATGAATTTTGTTCTGGTCTTGTTCTGTTCTGTATGTATATTGTAAGCCCATAAGAAGCATTCCATTGCTCTTTTTTATTTTTATTTTTTGCTGAAAAAACTTTTTTTCTTGGGACAGCAACTGATGTGGCTGGAGAGGTTGTAGGAGTAGGGTCAGATGTAAAAAAATTCAAAACTGGTGACAAAGTTGTAGCTTTTCTCAGTCATGCTGTAAGTGCTCATTGATAATTTGATATTATTACAATTTTGTTCTAGTCTGCAATTTATCTTTAAATATTTCTTGTCCACCACTTTATTCAACCTAGAGGAAGCTTTATGTCTAGATTGTGAAATTTGGATGGTTATGATAAGTAAGTCTATCATCTCACCTAATTTGAAAGAACCTTTGGCTGATGTGCTATGTTGGTAGGTCCCTTTAGTGGACGTGTGGTTTACCATTTCCTCTCATTGTTCAACATGATTTTCTGTTTCCTTTATACATATATGAAAGATACTTTGGTTTGGTTGCATCTAGTACTCGTGTGAAAATCTTTTTTTATTTACTCGGGGAAGGAAATCTTCCATACTAGGTTTGTTTTCCCTGTAAAATCACTTTCAATCAAGTCAATTTGTTGATGAATTACATTGGGTTTTGTTTCTCAGTTATATCTGCATCTTATGTGGGGATCTCAATAAATGATGTTTTTGGACTCTGAATTTTCATCAACATCGAGTGCTTTCAATATTTCAAATAAACTTTCCAAAACATTTTAAATCTCACCTTGTCATACTATTGGTTTGGGTCATAGGTGGCTCCCTAGGTATTATGCCCAATGAATTTTTCCTTTTTACATATTTTGGGTACTTGTAAGTGAATTTCTCACAATGGTATCATTCAAACACTCTTTTTTTTAAAAAAAAAAAACATGTGAGGGACACAGTTTTATTGTTAACCAATACTTAAAACGTCATACAGCACATCAGGGTGGTGGCACCTATAAATTGCCAAATAGTACTTGGGAATACCCGTTTGTTCACTATATGATTTCATATAAATTTTATATGTCCATGATTTAATTTTGCTTATGCTACTTGATGCAGTATGGAGGTGGACTAGCTGAGTTTGCTGTAGCTAAGGAGAAATTGTCAGCTGCCAGGTCAGCAGAAGTTTCAGCAGCTGAGGCTTCTGGCTTATTGATTGCTGGTCTAACTGCTCACCAGGCTCTCACCCAATCTGCTGGGGTCAAGCTTGATGGAAGTGGCGAGCAGGCAAACATTCTTATCACTGCTGCCTCAGGTGGTGTGGGTCACTATGCTGTCCAGTTAGCAAAACTTGGGAATACACATGTGACTGCCACCTGTGGAGCACGCAACCTTGAATTTGTCAAGAGTTTAGGGGCAGATGAAGTTCTTGATTATAAAACTCCGGATGGTGCAGCTCTGAAGAGTCCGTCTGGACGGAAATACGATGCAGTGATCCATTGTGCATCAGGCATTCCATGGTCTACTTTCGAGCCTAACCTAAGTGCAAATGGGAAAATGATAGATATTACTCCCGGCCTCAGCGCCCTGTTGACCTCTGCGTTAAAGAAACTAACTTTCTCCAAGAAGCAGCTGGTGCCACTGGTCGTAAGTCCAAAGAGTGAGAACATAGAATATCTTGTTAATTTGGTGAAGGAAGGGAAGCTTAAGACAGTGATTGATTCAAAGCATCCCCTGAGCAAGGCTGAAGATGCTTGGGCTAAGAGTATTGATGGCCATGCAACTGGGAAAATCATCGTGGAGCCATAAGTGAATTTGAAGTTGATCTGAGATTTGCTTGTGTTATGTGTTTACCCCTGTAGGGCATGTATATGAATATGATTATGGGCAATAGGACAAGGTGATTGATGGGTAATTTTCAACAAAGGTATGCGAATAATACCTTTCTTAGAACATACATATGTATATATATATATATATATGTATGTATATATATATGGTGTGTGGATTCTCAGATCTATTGATGATCATGTTATTCTGTTGATGACTATGTTATTGTGTATATATATTAATGTAGGTGTTGATGCATTTGTTAAAAATGGGTCTACTTATGTTGGTTTTTTTTTTTTTTTATAAAAAAAAAGGTCTATTTATTTGTTTTAAAGTTACATTGAATGATGTATTTGGTTGAAATTGAAAATTGGGATTATTTATTTATACACTTAGTGAAGTCTATTGAATTTTTTTAGTTATTATTTGTGTGGTTTGAATGTTTGCTTTCATGAATAAGGGACAATTATTATCGTGATATCAAAATATTTATATTCATAAGTGAGATGATTAGACACTAGAAAGCTACATATATTTGTAAAAGTCGCATAGTAAGATTTGAACTCCTTTAACACTAGAGTAGATATTGAGGTGTTCGGCATTGGAAGTGGCAGGATAACTGCGAAATTGAAAATTGAGTGAGTGCATACATTTTTTGTCAAAGTTTAATTTGACTTGTATGATCTTGTGCGCAGTTCGACTTAGGGGAATGCTGTAGACAAAACATTGAATATTTGTTTACACTCTATCTTAAGCTTTTTGTTAATAGTAATCACATCTTTAATTAAAATTAAGAGGACAAAAAAAGTACTACAAACATTATATTGTATAATTATTAATTTTTTTTAGAATCATATATTATATTTTAATTAAATGTCAAGCTTTCTAAATATTATTATTATTATTTTCAAATTCATGTTAAAATGATATGATATGTAAGTTGTGAATACTATATTAATTATTATATTATCTGTCAATCTTTTGTTTGTGCTACTCATTTTATGAGAGAAATTTAAGTTAGAATAATGTATGAGAGAAAAAAAAAACGAAACAATTTTTTTTTTTTTTTAAATGAGATGAATTCAAGTTTGTGTAATATATGGAGAGAAAAAATAAAACAATCTTATTCATCCACTATTTGCTTATGTGTCACTAAATTATCAAAAAATTAGAAAAAAAAAATGATGAGAGAATCTTTTTTCGTGTTGATATCACACATATCATATTATTTTGTATGAATTTAGATAAAATATTTAAAAAATCTAACGTCATTCTATTTCTTTTCCCTTTTTGCATTCTCAAAACTTAAAATACCTCCTTGTTTTTCTCATTATTTTAAAATTTGCTTGATTCATGGAGAATGATATGCAATAAAATATATATATATATATTAAAATAAAAGAGATTTACATAAGATAAAGTTGGTCCATTGTTATTAAATCTTTCACACTTTATACTTTAGAGAATATGAGTCCGGATCATTCTCTTTTCTCAAACTCTGATTAATGGTAATATTTCAAAAGAAGAAGAAAAAAAAACTATTTACAACAAAAATAAACAATATGAAAAAATATTTGTTTAATTTATTTTTAAACTAACGATTGCTTGTAAGTGTTTTTTTTTTTGGAAATTTGCTTGTATGTGAAATTGAAACTTAAGAATTTTAAACTAATTGTTGCATTGAAATTTTAAAAATACCTGTTGATTAATTTCATTTATTAAATTAAATTCATTGATTTATGAATGCTGTTGCATAAGAAATTATTTAGAATACTCAAACTTAAAAAGAGAGAGAGAGAGAGAGAGAGAGAGAGAGAGAGAGAGAGAGAGAGAGAATAGAATAGAGAAGAGAATTTCATCAAAATTAATATAGAGAAAATTAAAATAAAATGAGGTGTCCTTAAAAGTTTAAGAAAATAATTTTTTTTTAAAAAAATGAAAGTATATTTATAATAAGAAAGTCAAGAGATAAAAAGGATAATGTTGGATCAAAATAAAGCATCTCTAGACATAGACTATATTTATTAGGTCAGACAACTATCGATATATAGCTCATAATGTTATCCCTAGAAGTAGAGGATGTTTATCCACGTTAAGTGGGAAAATTACTCACATTTTTATTGATTGACGTTCAAACTTTATCCCTTATTTTATCGTAAAGTTGGACAAGTGGATTAATACTACCACATCAATGCACTTGGGAGCGCATTGTGTCCTTTGTAGTTTACATTCTTCATTGAGCATATTCATAGAAGTATCACAATAATACCATTTGAGCTTAGTGGTAATAAATCAATAATTAATTGGTAAATAGGGGGGAAGGGTTGGATCTCACAACTTAAAAAGTCCGTTTTGAAGAAAATACATATTCTTAGGAAAAAAAAAATTTTGTGACGTCCCTCCTTAGGTCAGTAGGTGGCTGTATTTGACCCACCGAACCTTATAATGGGTTTTATTAATGTTAGGTGAAACGAAAGGCTCCTTGTCTGTGATTTTGGACGGTGGGATATTAAGGCCTTTTCTAATCTCCACTTCATGGCAAATACAATTTAGTTTCGTGCATGAGGGACAACGATTTGTTAAAACTAACTTATTTCTCCAAAACCTGGACTCACTGTCACCTAATTTTAAAGTAACCTTATTTTAATTAAATATAATGAGAGAATAAACTTTTGTTGACACTTAATATTTATAATAATTTTAAAGATTTCCCATATCGGATCCAATTTAGAATATAGATATGCAGTTCATTTTTTAAATAGATCATCTTTATTTATTGTTAAAACGATTTATGGTAATCCTGAATTAATATATTGAAACCTTATCATTAAGTCAAATAACTAATTCGTTATTGGTTGGACTGCTTGTATCATCACCATGCACCACAGGCGGACCTGAGTCGAGCTTATCAATGCCAAATTATAAACAAATGCAAATTCTAATCTGTTTTCAGTAGATTTTTTACCCTCTTTTTCTTTGGAAGATATAAATAATATCTAATGGATGACATATTTAACACAGGGATTATCTTAATAATAGTTCATTGAACTTTTATTAAGATTTTTTTTTTCTTTCAAGGTAGAACTTTTATTAAGATTTATCCTTACAACAGGACAAAGTCGGATTTGTGTTGAGTACTCTTCATATCATCTTAGGTAGCAATTAGGCCTTATCAAAACTTCAATTGAATCTGTTGGTTATTTGTGTTATATCACTACAAATCAATCACTACTGATCAACCGAACATCCATATGTGGGAGACAACTAACTGGTCACGTCAGAGGAGGACTATCCAATATCCATCCAAAATTTTTAAAGTGCCCTTGATAAAACTTGAACCCCACCAACTATCTTTATAGGAAGAAAATTGTAAGAACCGAAAATTATCTACACAAATATTTTAAAAATATGCTTGGGGGATTTGAACCACGTCACCACGTTGGATGAGAACATGTACAATCGTGCTAGGAAAGGATGTGCATCTTACTTGTCAATTTTTTTTTTCACCCTTTTTTTAAAAAAAAAAAAAAAATTATGTTAGACTTGTCAATTTTTTTCTTTTATATAAGATAACTATATTTACTCTTATCATAATTGAACCCTCGACACTTAAGTAAATAAAGAAGTATTCGACCACGTATGTTAAAAGATGATATGCTCTCACCTATCAATCAAGTAATAAATATAAAATATTAAAATTTAATATGGACATAGTTTATCATCAATATATATTTTATTTTTTTTAACAATTATAATTTAATTCAAGATTTTGAAGATAACTTATTTAAATATTACAGTTAATTTAGATTGAGATGTATTATATTCTTTTTCTAAAACAACTCAAATCCCGCAATCTATTGGTATTAGAGTATTTGTAATATTACCTGGTCTAAATTAGAGTATTTGTAATATTACCTGGTCTAAATTTGGTATCCAAATGATATGATATTATTGAAAATAGAAGGACCAATCAATCAAATTTTAATTTATAAATTTTAATTGGTCAATCTTATTCATCATTTGGACATCAAATTGTTATCATTTGGATATTAAATTTGAACAATATAGCCTTATTCCAATTAGTTTAGGTGTAGGGACGTGGAAGACTAAGCAAATCTCATCTCATTTATGAAAAAACAAATATATTTTTTTGAGGTAGAAAAAAAAGACAAATATTTTCTCATTTATGAAAAAATAATTTTTTTTTTTTTTGAAGCAGAGAAAAAAAAACAAATATTTTATTGAAAATGTACTAATGCTTAGGGTACTTATTTATGATTTTATTCCAATTAGTATAGGTGTGGGGGACATGGGACTAAGCAAATCTCATCTCATTTCTGAAAAAACAAATATTTTTCTTTGAAGCCAAAAAAATATATATATATTGAAAACGTAATAATGCATTAATTGGTAATGACTTATGATTTCGTTTAAATAAATGTTCAAATTGTATTAATTCGTACAATTAAAACAAATGGTCATATGCAGTTAGGCGGTGCGGTGAATTGCACCCGCCCCTTGCTGTGGCTCCTATTAAACCCTTATTCAAGACTCAAACTGCAACGACACCCTCTTAATATGTAGGACGATTTTCCTACTTGGTATCAGTTGTTACTCCCGTTTTGGGAGCCTATCATATGTAATATTAATAAAAAAAAAAAAAAAAAAAATAAACAGTTCAAATATACGACCTCATGGTAGCCTCCATAGTCCCCCAAAGCCATAACAGACAAAAGTTTACATGTTTGATTGTACAAGTCGCAGTCGTTGGTTGAAGTATCTCTCATACTCTTAAATCCTTATCCGGACTTACAATAATAGTAATAATAATTAAAAAAACCAAAAACAAAAAATCAAAAGCATCAATTCTTTTAAGTAAAATGAAGGACATTAGAAATTGGACACCGTTATACAAAACATTGTCATAAATAGAACAGATGGAGGTAGAAAGATTCGTCTAACGAAATTTATGATAATTAATATCGAGAGCAAGATATTGTCAATTTTCTTTTCCTTAACCAATCTGAAAGGTTCTGTCCTTCATCCTTCTTTGTTTCAATTGCAGAATTGGTCTCTCCTACATTTTGTCAACTGCTTACATGTTATGTTGCCAAAAGTCAGATATCTTTTATGTTAATGTTTGGTCATTGTATTTTCATTAAGTACGAAAATTTTCAGTGAACTAGTTTAATTTATGGGTGTAGTGTATGTTTCGAATTAATAAAAGTTTTAGTTTTATTATCATGTTAAACATGTCAAGTTCCTTCTTTCACAAAAAATAAATAAAGCATTTCAAGTTCCCTAATTTTAATTGTAATAAATTGATTTGAAGAATTAAGGGTTTCGATCCCATTACATAATTTTTTTTTTTTTTTTAAGAAAAATCCCATTACATAAATTGAACTAAAAAATTAACCAAACCAAAATAGATTTCATGTTAGTGGAGTTTCATTGAAACTTTCAGAATTGAAATAAATATTAGATTAACTTTATTTATTAAAAGTTTTACTTTTTGAATTAGTTAAGATCACTCGGTGATGTGATTGTTGGCATAGTATGTTCGTAGTCATATATCTATTCTCAAAAGTTTGAGGCGTTTGAAAATGGATATAAATAACTATTTTTATGGTTAATTTTGAACGTAATTTTAATCTTGATTACGTAAGATTAAGAAAGATTAATGTTCTTTACTGTAAAAACAATGAAATTGAGTTTTAATACATTCACAATTAGTATTAAATGAATGAGAAATTAAATATCAAAATGCACATTTTGATGCAAAAATGGTCATTAATCCCACATTGAAAAATGCAAAAAAGATTTGTGTTGTTTATATACAATCATGTGATAATGAGAAGTAAGTTCATTTAGCATAGATTATTTTTTTGCGCACGCGGGGAAGGGGTGGGGGGTGCAATCATTGGTCAAGCTCGAATTCGAAGGATGGGTGTGCGCAACTTGCGTACACGAATGCAATTAGAGTTTGAACCACATAATAAAACAGTTTTGGTTTAAAACCAAATTCTTTTGTTTAAATTTAAGATTAAATTGTCATTAATTGAGTTTAAATTTTCGATTGATAAATCAAAATTGTCATGTGATTCAAACTTTGCTATCATATGGTTCAAACTCCGGTTACATTCATGTGCGCATGTTGCACACACCTATCCTTCAAATTCGAGGTTGACCCATGATTACACCTCCTTCCCTGTGTGCGCAAAAGAGAGCATCTATGCTAGAGGAACTTACTCCTCATTATCACATGATTGTATATAAACAACACAAATCCCTTTTTATCTTTCAATGTGAGATTAATGATCATTCCTTATATTAAAATGTGTATTTTGAGATTCAATTTCTTATTCATTTAATCATAATTTTGAATGTATTAAAACTCCATTTCATTGTTTTTACAACAAAGAACATTAATCTTTCTTAATCTTCCATAATCAAGATTAAAATTACATTTAAAATTAACCATGAAAATAATTATTTATGTCTATTTTCTAACATGAGGTTCCATATTCAAATCTCCTTTCTCAATTTTTTTTTTTTTTCAAAAAGATCACCCAATGGTAATAACCTTCTGTCTCTCACATCTCGTGACACATTTTGAATTTGAATTAACATCTTATCTAAATTTTAAATTAATCTTTTTTTATTAAGTATAATTACAATACAATAAAAAATCTATCGATAGTCATGGTTAGATCAAAGGTTGGTAAGACTTATCAATATCTTAATTATTGGGATGCGGCCTTGGAAGAACTCTACACCATAATAAGAGAATAAATTTTACATATATGTTTATAAATGCATATAGTAAGACTCAATCTTATAATAATTATTAAAAAAATATAAATACACTAACCACTATTCTTTTTTTTTTTTTTTTGAAAAACATTACAATTAAATTAGAGTTTAAGTATAAATATGACTCAAACTCTTGAATTTTAGAATGTTAATGTGAAATATGATCGCTATTCACTTAAGCTTCGTGTGATACATGAGATAAAATTAGATGATTCACATAGGATTTGATTGAATGACACTAGATTGAATTAATTTAAATGGTATCTCATGTTTGATGAAATATAAGTTATGATTAAAAATAATGGATATAAATTTGGATTTTAAATAAATTTTTAAAAGACTTTTCGAAATTTTATAGATGTGAGATTATTTTAGTGAGCAGAACCTTACCTCCTTCACCATTACCACCCTTCTCCCTCTCTTATTACCCTTCTTGCCACACCATCGAACAGTTGCTGCCGTATCGCCCATTTCTTTCTCATTATCACAACATCGATCAGTCCACCGTCAGTCTGTTCTTTCTCATTTTATTTTCCTTTCCTTCTTCTTTCCCACCAACGTTCGTTTGGTCTTCTTTGTTGGTTGTTACTCGATCTTCCTTGTAGTTTGTCGCTCCATCTTCCTTGTCGGGTCATTGTTTGGTCTTCCTCATTGGTCGTAGTTTGCCGCTCGTGATCTTCCTTATCGGTAGTCATTCCCAAGTATGTTGGATTATGGTGAGTCTTGGTAAACATTGGATTTTTTTTTTTTTTTTTAAACTTGTGTGTTTAATGATATTATTTTATCCCAGGATAATGGATTAAAAATTAGATAAAGATAATTTAGTGAACAGTCATTTGAGTGCATCAAACATGGATTTAAATAAAAATTAATCCAAAACCAATTCTATTATGACAAACAGATAAGACCTTAAATTATGAATTACAGTGTATAAAAAAAGAATTTAAATTTGTACCTCAAATAAAAAATTGTATAGCATGGGATGAGATGAAGAAATTATGATAGAGTCCATTGATTCCAAGAATATCCAAAATCACAAGGTACCACGTGTTGGCTTTGAACCATCAAAGTAGGAATGTTTTTACACTTATTTGCTTGTTTGTGAAGAAGTACAACTATTCAGATTTTTCACGGCGATCCGCTTCCAAATCCAGATCCGACCTCACGTGCCTCAGGTCAATGGCCCGAACCGGGACCGCATCAACCACACGCCAAACCAATACCCGAGGGTACCAAAACCATCCCCAAATTGACGAAATTACCCGTCACCTAATATTAAATGACTTTTAAGTCCCCCCCAATATAATCCACCAGGTTCATCCTTATCCATCCATTTTGGTTAAAATCGTCAATTAAAGTAAAGTTAGCGTAAAATACAAGTAGCTGCGGGAAATTAAGGTCATTTGACATAGAGAATAGTATTTACATCAACGTAGGGACCACCACAACCAAGCATTTCATTCAATTTTTAAAACAAATTATTTTAATAATAAATAATAATAATAAAAACATTTATTTGGCTTCTTCTCCTTCGCTTCTTTTGCGGAATCCCCTCCTCTTGGCTTCACCAGTAATCTAAATTAGTCTTTTTCTATATATTTTTAATTTTGTTTCTTGTTCTCAACGAAGTCGCTTTGCTTTTGCATTCTCGGTGATCTATTTCTTCTTCATCGGGTCTTTTTTTTTTTTTAATCATTATTTAATCTGTTGAAGCAACAATGGTGAGTTTTATCCGTCTCTGTTTTCTTTGATTCTTGTTTTTCGAGCTGTTATCTACTTTCTTGTTGGAATGCCGTTGGACTTTTTCTTTTTAGGCTCTGTTTGGTTGCCTAGAAAATGGACAGATTAAACATTTTTTTTTTATTATTATTTTATGTTGTATTAACTTGGAGAGAAATTTGACTGAGCTTAGTTTCCAGTTACCTATATAGATTGTTTTATTGATATATTGTTTGCCTTATGTTTTGATCAAAATTGTGAGCCGATGATTTTGATTTGTAAACTTGATTGTTTGGTTTTTGTTGTTTATTTCATAGATATAAAGTGGTGTGTTTAAACAGTGGTGGTTGTGTGTGTGTGCGTAATTAAAAAATTTATATTTAATTGGATTGTTTCATGATACTCTATTGCTGTTTCTCTTAATTCCTTGGATTGGAATTTGTGAATTTATCTGCTTTATGTATGGAAAGTTAAGGATTTGACTTGGTAAGCTAGTTTTGTAGGTAATAATAACTGTGTTTGATGCGAATTCTGATTGAAGTTTGGTGGTCTGATAATTTAGAATCAACTGACCATTGGTTTACATTCAACCAATGATTCTCTTGAATCTGTTTGATATATATATATATATATATATAAATATATATCTCTGTGTGTGTGTGTGTGTGTGTTTTAAACTGTTCCATGTTTAGTGTTTGTAAATGTAAAATACTGATTCTACTATTGATGATTTTGGTGCTGGGACTAGATAGGAAAGAGAGGAAAGCGGTTTTTGAACTCTTTATTTTCCAGAACTTTCATATGCAGTTTCCAGACACTATGCTAAGATGACTTTCACTGTGATATTAAATTTTGTTATCAATTAATTTTTGATGACTGACTAAATAAAAAGCTGCAGTTAAATGAATCTCTTAGAACTGAAAAATATATCATTGTTCAGCTGGGTTTTTGTATATTTGAGAAACCAATACAACGTATTAGTAGGGTTCAAATTTTTTTCTTTTCTTCATTGTTTTTCTTCCTTGGTGTTTGAGTGGACAGAGTGCTTGGAAGATTTGTCTTAGATTTTGTTACTCAGGCTCAAAATGATTTTTGGTTACCTGTTTCCGTAAAATATGAATGGTATATGTTATGTGAGTATGTGGCGTGTCTGCTTTGGATGATTGTTTTGTATATAAATGAGTTTTATTTGGTGTTTGTACCAAAGGATTTAATTGTTAACTATTTATTGATTCTTTATCCTTTTTGTAGCTGTCCTAGTTTTTGAAGATGGACATCCCTTGAAAATGGCTTGTTGCACTAAACTGAATTCTTCTTCTGCTGGATTTTTATTGGGCATCTCATAGACCAATTGTTCTTAGATGATACGAGCTGATTGCAGCTTGTAGAAGCTGCATATAAGAATGTTGATAACTTTTTGGTTGATATTCAATCATTCTTACAATGAAAAGTGGGTTCCTGTCAACATCATATTTTTCAAGCTACAGTTTAGCACTAAACCGTGTAATCAAGGTAGTGAGCGACACTGTGTTGATAGAGTAGACACCTCTTTTTGGAGGTTATTTGAAGTCCTGTGACAATTTGGTTGTCATTTTCTACAACTCAAAGAAATGGAAAGGTCAGTTTTTTTCCACTGCTTCTGATTGCGTTAGATTGCTAAGCATCCTCTTTGTGAGAATTTTTGTAATAACATTTGTGATATTATCTTTTTCTCTTGTCCCAGGTATAAAATTTTGGAAGAGCTTGGAGATGGTACTTGTGGTAGTGTATATAAGGCATTCAATGTTGAAACATATGAAACTGTAAGAAACTTCACCCACGAATAACTTATTTATTTTTTAAACTGTACCTATTAGCTACATGATTAATAGTTTCTTTCATAACCTTCTTTCGCATTGACATTTAGTTTTTGACCATGATGAGCATTTGGTCACAGTTAATCAATGAGAATTCTTGTATTCATCCTTGCATAGCCATATCTATTGAAGATCATTTGCTTATACTGTTGACATGACATGCAAGACCCTTCTTACTTGTAGCTGTGTATTAAAATCCATACCTTCCAAAGTGCGTAACGAGGAGAGTAATGATGAGTATACAACTCATATCAAAGAAGTGATAGAGAATATAAATTGTGAAGCTTTGTATCTTTCTTTTTGAATGCATTATTTCCTTCCCTCAAATAAGAAAAAAAAAAAAAAAACTTTCAATTTAAACTGCAATTGTAATAGTCAAAGAGCAATCTCCAAATACATCATAGAGATAATAATTGCAACTACAAAGCAAATACTTACTGTTATTTTGGCATCTCCTCAATTTTGTTATAACTGTTGTTATAAAGTAGGAGTCTGTGAGGTTTTATGGTCATTTGAATATCTTCTGTTCGTTCTTGTTTTCAAATATTAGGTTGCTGTCAAGAAGATGAAAAGAAAGTTTTATTTCTGGGAAGAATGCATGAATTTACGAGAAGTTAAGGTATGTGTTGTAATAAAAATCAAACTGTGGAATAGTGTATTCTGTATGGGTATGAATAAATCAAGTGTTATGGATTATAAATTACATCCAGACAGGCACCTGTTTTCACCAGTACATGTGAAATATCATTTCTGCAGGCCCTTCGAAAATTGAATCATCCCAATATCATAAAGTTGAAGGAAGTTGTCAGGGAAAACAATGAACTATTCTTCATTTTTGAATTCATGGTAAGGCGGTTTTTGTTCCCACTTTTGCTTATTCATGTTCATGATATACTTGACTAATGCTATAAACCCATTGTAGCAGCACTGTTTTGTGTATGTTGACATGTCATGATCCATTGAAAAGGTGATGTGATAAATATATATATATATATGTATGTATCACATAATTTATTATTAACAAGCTAAAAGGCCACTCAATAAATCCTTGGGTTTGGTTTTGGGTATGGTTATAAATACATGGTATGACTCTAAAGTTAGGTTATGCAGTTGATGCAACATTCTATAATTGGAAGTTTAAAATTGGCAGAACAAGCTTATGTGGATACTATCCGATACTATGAGAAATACTTAGTGGCTGCATGGTAACATATTTAAAGTTGTTTGTCGAATACAAAAACAATTGTAAACTTGTTTGATTAAGTGCTTTCCTAGAATTGTTTTAAAATAAAAATAACAACTTTCTAAATGTTCATAACTGAAAAGTTGAAAATGAAAATCTATCGTTCTCTACTAAATTGCAAATGGTTTTCAAAATATATAATTCTATTCAAACAACCATCTACCTCATTTTTAAAAACAATACTAAACATATATAAATATTGGGTCAGTTTTAGAAAATTATTTCTATAAACACTGCCAAATACATTTGCATTTACAAGAACATCTTGAAAACATTAGTTTCATATTTAACAATAGTTTAGAGAAATTTTAATTCAATTATGATATGAAACAATTTAATATTGAACGTCTTCAAATTACAGTTTCTGTAGATAATATAGTTTTCAAGAGTGAGCCTCTTCTCTTTCTTTGATTTTCCTACTGTGATTTATGTACCTCTTGTTTACTGTTGTCTAGTTTGCTGCTTCATTAAACCAGTTGATTTTCAATCTGCTATGTTGTCTCAAAGGATATATATTTCTCACAATGGATAGATTTGTAATAAAAAGCAGTATGGTTTTCGAAAGTGAAGGTTGGATGAATTCCATCATGGTTTGTAGTGCCTAATTTTGGACTTCACTATACCAGGAACACAATCTTTACCATGGAATGAGAGAAAGACAAAGACCCTTTTCGGAAGAAGAGATACGGAACTTCATGTCTCAGCTACTGCAAGGACTTGCTCACATGCATAGAAATGGTTATTTTCATCGGGATTTAAAACCTGGTAAAATTCAACTTTAACCTGTTTTTGTTCTGCTGTTCTTTGGTACATTAACATCATTGTTCTCCTATGTGAACATTCTGTGGTTTAGAATTTATATTTCATCTGCTTGGAGGCTTTTCAGATTTTAACAAATTAATAATAAAATTTATTTTTATTTATAGAGAATTTGCTGGTAACAAGTGATGTTCTTAAAATTGCTGACTTTGGGCTTGCTAGAGAAGTTTCGTCAATGCCTCCATATACTGAATATGTTTCCACACGCTGGTGAGTGATCTTTATCCATGTCATTTCATTCTAGCGACCACGTACACCTGTGTGCCAGTATGTCTGTGAATTGACTGTGTACTCCACTAGTTTTTGAGATAGCATTTCATAAGCTGAGTTAATTGTGTGCAGGTATCGGGCTCCTGAGGTTTTGGTGCAGTCCTCCTCATATACTCCTGCCATAGGTATATTGTTTATTCTTACCCTTATTTCCTGTTAAAATTTTCAATTTATTCTTCGTAATTCATTTTGGGCTGAAATGTTTTTAAGTATGTCCAATATATAGTATCCAGTTCCAATCTCTTTCTTGTTGAGTGTGTGCACACTGTTATACTGTTGTGAGATGTGGTAATTTTGGTGAGAATAAATTTGCTGGTATATAGTTGATATCTACGTCCTCATAGATTTATTCTTCAACAAGGAATTTTCTATAGTAGAATCCATGAGGACCTTGATGAAATTTAATGAATTTTGATGAGTTTTTTTTATATACAATAATAACAATAAAATATACGTCAAACTAATACTTGAAAACTCTTCTTGCATGGGAACATCTTTTTTTCCCAATTTCTCCCCTTTTTCTGCTTTTAAACTTTTCATACTCAAAAAACCGGGAAAAAGAGTTTATGCAAGTGAAAGATTTTCAAATTTTTCCTTGAGTATATTTTGTACGCAGTAAAATTCATCAAATTTTATCAAGATCCTAAGGGATCCTTGTATAAGGGATCCCTCATTATATATATATATATATATATATGTTTGAGATTTATTTATTGCATGCCTTCATTGGTGGATAACTAACAACTAAAAGTATTTCCAGATATGTGGGCAGTTGGTGCAATATTAGCTGAACTTTTCACATTGTCTCCTATCTTCCCTGGTGAAAGGTGATTTTATTTTCTAAAGGTTTTTATTTTTTTATTTTTATTTTTTATTATTTTTTTGTTTGCTTATGATAAGAAAAGATCTAAATACCTGTAATTATATTTTCTTGGCCAATGGTGCGCAAAATTTGGAATGTTAGAATGTAATACCCACTACCCTGTATGCTTTGTAATCATTTCAATTCTTTGATTTCTTTCTTTGAACAAGCATTTCTTTGCCTACTGAGTGAATTAGTGCTGTTTCACACCCTAATAGGCTTAAGACATTGATTCAAGTTAGTTAATTTAACAGAGGTCAGAATATGAATATGCACAGTTTAATGATCAAGTTGTGCTTCTGAAATTAGACTGAATGCTAAAAAAACCACTGAATTATCCTACTTATTGAAGTAGTCTTTTCTCTTGACTAGTGAAATTGATCAGTTATACAAGATATGCTGTGTCCTTGGTGCTCCGAACTGGACAACTTTTCCTGAGGCAACAAATATTTCCAGGTTGATCAGTATTACTTACTCAGAGGTAATATTTTGTTTGGAGAGGTGATTGTTTTTCCAAATGGATTGCTCTGTTATAAAATTGCTTTTCTCTATTTTTAATCATCATTATTTTGCATAGATTTTACCGACCAACCTTTCTGATATCATTCCAAATGCTAGCTTGGAAGCTGTTGATTTAATACGGGTGCGTGTTATTTATTATCTTTGACTAACTTTTTCCTACTAAGTTTTTATATAATTGATTACTTCACCTTGATTTTCACCATCCATAGCAACTTTGTTCATGGGACCCACTAAGGAGGCCAACTGCAGATCAAGCATTACAGCATCCATTTTTCAATGTAACATTCTTTCTTAATTGTTTTTCTGTCTTCTCACTAAGTCAGATGAATTAATGACATGTGCCACGTAGGTGGTTACCTGGGTTCCTTACCCGCTTCATGATCCACTTGAGCTGAGACTGAATAGCCCGGGTAAGTTGTTTATTGTTGGTCTCCATGATATACATTATCTGTTTTTTCGTACTTCTTTTGGCGAAATAAATATTTTCGTCCTATATCTTTTACAGGTGCTAAGCCAAACCTTGAGTTGAATCTCTGGGACTTTGGCACAGAACCTGATGACTGTTTTCTTGGCTTGACACTGGCAGTAAAGCCTAGTGTTTCCAACTTGGGTAAATATTAGCATGCTTTTGGTATTTGCAATTTAATGGATTGATACTTTATGTTAGGCATGGATGGAGACGGCAATTGAGAAGGTTAAATTAGAAAATTACTCCACTAGTTAATAACACGTCACCTTACTCGTCATTTAGCATTTCTTAATCGCTCTCACACTGTGACAATAGAAACAAAAATGCTCAAGTATTCTACCATTTTTTTATTCTTTATTGTTCCATCATGTCTGTGCTCGGTACTGCTATTATTGTCCAACTTATATACTTGACTGATTTATAAATGTTTCTTCTACTGTATACATGGATGGTGGGATAGAATGTAAGGGATGTGGAAACCATATCTGCTGTTTCTCCCTTAAGAAAAGTTTCTGTGGGAGCTTTAAAATGCATCCTTGGGCTGCTTATTGAGGATTCTTTTGTAGTATTATATTCTTTTCCCCTTCCAATGTTGTATCTGAATTGGTTTATGCTTATATGCATGGTCAATGGAAAAGTTAACCAGATTCTTCTATGAGTTTTTAATTTGGCATATATGGAATTTTCATTTTTCATGTTTCTTCTATTTCTGGTTTTTGTTAGATTTGGTCTTTCACTGAAAGATTTATCACTTACCTTCTTGTTGGTCTACTGACTGGTACCATCTGTTGCAGAAATGGTTCATAATGTATCTCAAGGTATGCGAGAGGTGAGTTTGGAATTCTGCATTCTAAAATGTTATGATATACTCACATAGACACACTCATGCACACACAGTGATATATATATGCATCATGTATGTGTACATTCATGTAATTTTTATTGCTGATACTTCATTCTTCTTGTGAAATGGAGTACCTCCTATGCTAAAGTACTGTGAACTTCATGGTCCAGGATATACTATTTTGCTCTGGTCTCAAGGATCACTCAGAACAGTCAGGTAATTCTTTGTTTTTTAAATTTCTAATCTCCCCTACCTGATTAATGATTAAGTGGGTTCAGCTTTAGGGAGAAACAATATCAAATTGCACCTTAAGTGAATGTCTTGGAGTATTGTACTTTTTGTTCTCCTGGTGGATATATCTTTTTGATGCTTGGGGAATATTTGGAAGTCTCTTCAATCAGTTTCCTTGAAATTTTATTGTCAATGATGCTCTCTGTCTCTGGAATTTGAAATCAAAATCACAGTACCAGGCCAGGCATGGATCGCCCAGTGAACAGCTAATGGATGCTGTTTTAAACTTAAGCTGTAACATACCTTGTTCCAAGGCATGGAATGCAAGATTTGTGGAACTACTGGGAGCTTTGTCTTAGATCTGTTCGTTTGTTTCATCAGGACGGAGAATTAAGTTCTTGTTATTCTCTGTCTTGATTGAACTAATGGAAAATAATTTTTTGTTTTCCAGTTTTTTGGTCACTACTTTCTCCTGGTCAGAATGGAATTCAAACACCAGTTGAATCTTCCTTGTCTCTCTCATTCAGGTTAGTTCATGTGTGCCCAGTAATCTCTGCTCATTATAAAACTAGTATTTGGTGTTCAAATAGAGATCCAAAAATGTTATGAGTTGAACAATCTTCACAGATACTGCATTGATATATTGTTAGATTACGTCTGTTGTCACTTTTCGGTCAATACAAGTCTTTGTTGACTGACCCATGCAGTCATACCTGGAATCATTGTGTTGAACTGTAGACGGCCTTGCTCTGGTTTTTGCTGCAACATAACAGCAAGTGTCGCACCATATAGATAGAAATAACAGACCCTGGTCTTCACGTGAAATTTGCTGATTGTGAATAATTATTTGCAGTTCAATTCAACATCCATCAATTGGAGTTCCACAATCAGCTGGGTTCACAATTGCATCGTTACAGCCCAATATCCTGGATTGTCCTTTGCTGGCTGTGTCTTCCCCCTTGCAGCAAGGCCATTGTCTGTCACTGAGTTGATTGGCTTGATTTAATAAAGGAGGGCTTGTAATATTTGTAATCTATTTCATTTGTTTGTTGTAAATTTCCATTTAGCACTTAGTCTCTATTGTTCGGTCAAACTGCTCGTACTTGTGAAGTTAAAGTACAAATCCTGGAATAGTCTATGGAAAGAACTTTTCCAATCACCTGACGGATATAATTATGCAATTACAGATCACAATGATGATAGTCAAATCTCTGTGTCTCTTGAAGTTATTTTTCTTCTCTTACTTTCAGGAAACTATCAAGCATATTTCTGAAAAATGTATAAGATTTGACATAATTGATGGATCACTAGATTGACGTATTTTGAATTGTCGAGCATGTATGTGTAAAGGGTAACATTTAAAGTCTAGTCATTTGAAATATTAGATGTAATGGGTTTATAGAAGCATATTAATCTAAGCAGTTGGAAGAATTTAAGAGGAATGCTATTGTAAATTGGAGGAAGGGTGCAGCGGCACTGCAGTGTGGCAGAATCCATTTGAAAAATCATTATCACCTGTTATTTCCAAAAAAAAAAATCATTATCATTTGTTAATATGTTATTAATTTAGTAGTAAATTAGTTCTTTACCCTTGGACACCTTTAAGGTTGTAAATTTGAGTTATGTTTTAATAATGTCTGGCATGTTGATATCATCACAAGGGTATTTAGGCCACTATATAAAAAATATTTTATTATAGGGTAATCATGGAAGAGAACTATTTCATTTAAGAGGAAATTGTATAAACATCTCCTAAAGTTGGATGAAATTGCACAAACATAAAAAGTTTTACCACAATTACAGGAAGTTGTATTGAAACTTTCAAAAGTGTGACGCAAATAACCCCTATCGTTAGAGAGTCTCAAAAGACCTATCATTAACTTCACAATGTCAAGGAAAATGGTCCATATAAAAATAATATATATTTCAATAATAAATTTATATTAACTATATTAATTTCTTAAAAAAATTCAATTAAAAAATAAAAATAAAATTAATTCATCATTAGCATCTTCAGTTGATCACCATCATCATCAGTGCATTACCATCAACCAAGGTTCCAAGGCCAAATCTCCATATATTCATCGACATTATCACAAAAAAAAAAAAAAGGGAACACAAGCAATCAACCAAGAACACAAACCAACAACACACACAAAAAGACATTCTGCATTCAAATTTTTCATCTAGTTTAATTTATCAAAATAGGGGAAAAAAAATTTAATTTCATCAGATTTTCTCCATTTGGAAGAGATATATACAGATCATGTAGTGGCTAACCCCCTTAATTTTTTGGGCTAAATTGACTCCAAAGGCCCTCAAAGAATTTGCGGGATGGTCCACCACTTAATCGAACTGTTCGCTTTAAGTTGGATCGACTCCGAAGGCTAGTACGGTTTTTAGTCGAGTTGGTTGATACTAAGCTAAGAACTTGGTACTACTTAAGGTGGTGCTAGGTTCGAGGGGAGGGGACAAGAAAGAAAACCGTACGAGCCTTCGAAGTCGATCTAGTCCAAAGCGGACAATACAGTTGAATGGTTGACTATCCTGCGGATAACTTAAGAGTCTTTGGAGTCAGTCCAACCTAAGAAAGGGAGGGGGTAGGCCGCTACAAATCACCTCTAACCAAATGAGATATTGATAATCCACTTTGGCCAAATGAGATGATGTCATTCCACGAAATCTCCTCCCATTGGAAAAGATTTGTGATTTTTTTTAGTGTGTTTTTTAATGAATCTTACAATTATATATTCTTATTATTAATTTGTTAAATTTAGATAATACGAAAGGGTATTTTAATTTATATTTATTTTTTATTTTTTAAATGAAATTTTATATATATTATAATCAATTTCTTAGAATAAAATAATTAAAATTTTGATTTTTTAGTTTGACCCTTGAAATTAAAGAGTATTTTGGTCATTTACATCGTTGACCATTGTCATTTGTTATTTGACTGTCATTTACTAACCGTAGAGAGTGTTTGTGTTGTACTTTTAAAGTTTGAAGTAACTTGTCATAATTATGGTCCAATTCCCCATATTAGTGCAATTCCATTTAACTTCAGGAGGCTCCGTGCGATTTACCTTTAGTTAAATAAAAAAGTCATTGTTTTTTTTTTTTTGGAAAGAAAATGAAAAAGCATTGTTATTCTAAGTGTTAATTGCAATAACATAGGCTATAGTTTTTCAATATGGTTTAATATTTCACTAATAGAATAAATTGTAGCATTCTCCATTCCGTTAATGAAACTCTATAACGGTTGATTGGACTTGTTAACGTCGGAAAATGGTTCTCCTTAGCCAACGAGGTTGTTTTAGGGCCCAAACTCACAGTTTCGTACGGTCCACGGGTTGCATGCAAAGTAAGGGAGATAAAATGGAGAAGCTAGAGGCGAGGAAGAAAAGACACAGAAGGTTTTTAGAGTGGTTCGGCCCAAAAAGATGCATACGTCCACTGTTCACTCTCTCACTATTTGGGCAGAGTAACGACACTCAGAAATTTCATCCCTTTTACAGTGAAAATCGTCCCCTTTTATAGAGGAATGGGACATGCTACAGTAAATAGGATAAGGCAAAAGTAAATAGTTAACTACAATTACACTAATAGACAGCATTTAATGCGCCGAAAACTCAATTAAAACGACTGACAGTGCATTAAATGCGGTCGAAAACACATTAAATGCGGCCGAATCTGTCGCATCCGAGGTCTGTCCACAGAGGATCTTCGCTGACCGGGTCGGATACGTAATGATGGGTTGTCGAGGCTGGGATTCTGACTTCTGGTAGAAGTAGCGTGCATGGCAAGCTTCGGAACTGTGCTCTGCATGGCGCTGTTGATTCCCGCTGACCGGAGCTTCCAAATTCGAGAGGGAGACGGATTTCTCCAGCAGACTGGAAAGTTGGTGGGATGGATTCTGGACCGGCACGCCCACAGCCGGCCACGGCATCAAAGCGGAAAACATCAAGAGTGAAGGAGTCGGAATGCGTCCACGCTCAGAAAACAGCGGCCAGTTCAGACGGACAACCGTGGGCGAGGACGGCTTGTTGGGTACCTCTGATGGACGGCTATTCTTTGACGGATACTTTAACCAAACTGGAAATAATCGGTCATAAAAGCTGTCGATTGTGGCGGAAATATGGCGATTTGATATAACTGTCACGGATGGCGGATATTCTTACGGACAAACCTGAAGGGTGGAAGTCAGCGATCGGCGATGAGGACCGGCTGTTCACCTTTAGCAAGTAGAACTCTGGGGGAACATGGCGACTGGGTGACACGGAACATAACGGTCATAAAAGATCTTGCAGAATAGGTGGTATATGTGGAAATCGAGCGATCAGACTGAGCGACTGCGGGCTTAATGAGCGATATCGGGCTTCGGCCTCAGCAAGCGCCCACGAATGGGCCATGATTCCAGGAGAATGGGCCAAGATGAGTACGGATATCTGGGCGTCTGGGCCCCTGGGCTTGCACTGCAGATCCAATTGGGTCGGACTGTTCTGATCGCAATAATTCCACCATAACAGGACTATTAGGGCAAAGATGTCATTTGCTAATTCATTGTATTTTTTTTATTTAAAAAAAAAAAAAAACGGAGAAATGAAGAAGAAAAGGGAAGATGACATGACTGTCTCCTCCTTACCCCAACTAAAGGAGGAACTGAGGAGGCATTGCAACCTTGTCCAACCGGGCAAAGGCTGATTGCCTCCTCTTGGCACGATTGGGAGGAGTTGTCTTGCCTCCTCCATCATAAATGGATAATACGCGAGGCTTTCCGGCCCAAATGGAGAAGGTGTCGCCCCCTCTAGCTACATGATTAAGGAGTAGCCTCCTCCATTGCGAGGCCACTGGTGGCTTCCTTGGCGACTATTATGGCTTTTTTATTAATTTAGTTTTTAAATTTTTTATTAAAGTTTATTTTGTATGTCTAGTAATAAATTTATTAATTACTTTTATTATCTGTTTTTTTTTATTAAATAGTTTTAAATTGATTATTTTAAAGATAAAGGCAAATAAGACTTATTCATGTAAAGTGTAGGGCATTTTTGACTTTCCGAGCCAAATGTTAGTCAACTGTTAAATAGAATAGAAATTTGGTTTTTATTAGGAATCTATATCCGTTAAAGTGATTTGTTGAATATTAAACCTATAAAAATACAAGGTATGTTATTACAACTAACCCTTATTTTATAAGAACATCTTTAATGTTCTTATAGATTATGAAAAAATTACATGTCATAGAGGATGAATAGATATTAAAGAAAAATAAACATCTCTAATACAATTATTACTCATCAATGTCAAATTGAGGTGACACATAAAAAAAGGACATTATCTATATGATTATCTATTTTCAGAGGATGTATTAAACAGCTACGTCAGCAAATCATTATTTAATTTTAATTTTCAAATTTAATTAAATGTCAAAAAATATATATAGAAACATTAAATAGAAAATATGAAAGCATTAAATGGAAACATATTAAGACATTAAATGAAAATATATGGAAGCATTGGAAAATAATTTTTCAATTTAATTGTCTATCAAATGATATTTATATCATGCAGGAAATAAATCTTTTAACATTAATGACATGTCACTTTTTTAAAAAACACAATCTATGATAATGTTGGAGGTACTCCGAAACCATCCCTAAACTAAATGGAAGTTAGAAATTCCGTGGAAGTAAAAATAAAATTTACATCTGAACAACCAAAAAGGTCGAATTGGATATTAAAGTAACAAAAAATTAAATAAAAATAAGGTGGCCAATGGAGAGTTCCTCGCAGCCCTCTTCCAAACCAACCAAATAAGGAGGCTACCTTCTTAACTCAAATCCATGGAGGCATTCCCCACAGACCAAATAAGAAGACTCCTCTAAGCAAACCAAAGGTGGTGAGGGCCGAGGAGTGGCTAAAAACTTAATACAACTCACAAAAACCAAACATGAAAACATCTCTAACAAATCAATACAACCCAAAGTATACATCGGTGCATATCAACTCATTTGTATAGCGTAGCTCCATATTAATTTGCATAACTATTTTTTGTTATATTTTAAATTCAGATTTTCATGACCAACTAGTAATTGATTTTGTATAATATGGGATGGTTGGACAAAATATACTTTGACCTTTGATTTAAACTGACATATATTTTACTAAGCGACAAATTTGTAATGAGTAATGCTGCATGTTCTATTTTTAGCCTAACTTTAATCTCTATTTATGATGTAACAAGTGATGAATAACAATCCATTAATGATTATTTATTTCACTTGAAAAATGTATTCATTGACACTTATACATTGTGGGTTGAGTTTAAATTAGGATATAAAAGACTGTATGTCTAGTATTATTGTTTAAAAAAATATGTTGAAATTATAAATTTAAGTAAAATTTTTAAGTTGATATAGCCTAATTTAATATTATACAAGCATTATTAATTTAATTTATTCATAAAAGGTTCAAATAAAAGTTCAAGGGAATCATGGTATGATAATATTTTTAATAAAGTAATTTAATTCACTCGACATAAAAAATATGATGATCTCAACGTCTTATTTTTTTTATTATTATATATAATATTATACAAATAGATATGTAATCGAACACTCTAGATAGGTCCACATGTTGAGAGAAAATTGACTACTATAAGAGTGGTTATGGTGAGTTGACCTTGACATATTAGTTCACTAAGGTGGTCTGCCTTTCCACGGAGGTATTGAGTCTTTGCTCAATTTGTTTTGCATTGAAATGACATCTATATGTCTAATTATTTCAATAATAATGAAAAAGAAGTGTCTATGTTATTAGTAAAGAATGATAGATATGTCATTTTATTTTACTTTATTTTTATAGTTTGTTGTTAAACATAAAGATAGTTATATCCTTACCTTGCAATGAGATGAAGTTGACCATTGTTGCTCGACGATGATCATTGCATATGATGTAGTTCATAATTGACAGTGCAAGAGAAACATCAACTACTTTGCGATAAAGATGATTAGTTCACTAAGTAGATACAATTGAAAAATAAAGAACAATTGTCAAACCACAAGCTCCGTAGAGGAATTTCAATGGAGCACCATTTTTAATTTCTCAACACTAAATTTGGTGTAGCTACACCAAATTAGTGCTGTACTGTGATAAGTACCAAATTTCGGTGCTCCGTAGCCTGCGTTCATATTTGTGCCTCCATGCCACAAGCTTTTTTATTTTATTTTTAAATAAAATCCCAATAATGCCCTCGTTATTTACCTATAATAATATTTATTTCCTTTACGTTCTTTAATATATTTAATATGATTGCATAATTTTATTACTAATTAAAAAGAGAAATCAAATTATTATAAAATATATATATTGTGTAAAATATTTTATTGAAATCTTTAATATATTTTAATTTTTGAATATATGTAATAAATAGTATACTAATATAAAATGAGCTGAATTTTTTAAAGCCGATAAAAATTTATTATATCAATAATTACTCGACAAAAATAGTTCTAAACAATCATCTAGAAATTGAGAATGTCATCTTCGTTTCCTCTATTACCACTAAAATATTGGCTAGATACATTGAATGTTCTGATTCCTTCTTGAAATTGTTGATCATGGGCCATTTTTTTTTTTTTTTTTTAAATTCTCATTTGTTCACTTCGAAGAACATCATGTAGCATTAAATTTTTTATAAAATCTGCATCCCTCTATAAAATTTTATTCTTTTCTTGTCGTTCTCATAACTTTATTTTTTTTTTCCTCTTATATTGAGCTCGTAATAATTAGAGTTCATAATTCTTATGGAGATTGCATTCAACATATGCTCGCCCACCATAGATCACTCTATGACAAGGAGTAGAGCCTTTATGACTTGGTCGATTGTTTTTTTCTTGATTGAGATGGTAAGCCATGAGAAGGTTGTTGTTAACATATACATTCAATAATGCTACTTGTTGCGCATTAATTGCTATAGTGAGATCAATTTCATCCTTAGAATTTGAGGATGAAAATGAAGATGACATTTGAGATGAACATGCTTTGAAACTCATTTTGTAGATAAATGTAAAATGGATTCTTTAAACTTTGGTAGAAGGTTGAATGATAAAACAGATGGAAGTGTTTTGCCTTCTATAATAACAAAAGTTGAATGAAAGGTAAGTGGTCTAAAATAAGATGGATAAAATTTAAGTAGAAAATTTAGTTGTGAAACAAATTAGAATAGATCATTAAGTGTGAAAAAATATATATATGTGGATAAAAAAAAAGTAAAAAAATTAGTTGAAATATTAAGTGAAAAAAAAAAAAAAAAATTGGTGGGCAAACAATTAGTTGGGAAAATGGGGTGGATAAACAATTAGTTGGATGAAAATTAGTTAAAAAAATTAAGTGACTAAATAATTAATTAAAAAATTAATTAGAGTAATATTTTGTAATATTTTTTTTAAAAAAAAATATGAGTAATTAATAATTTTTTTTAACATAATGTGAGTAATTATTTGAGAATAAAATTTTATACCAAATAAATTAATTAAAATTGATTAAAAAATTATTTATAGAATATTATTTGAAAATGTCTTTGATACTAATTTGGTGTAAAATACATAGAAGTGTAAAAAAAAAAAAAAATAGTGTATCAAAATTTGGTATAGATGCCTTTTTGACATCAAAATGATGTGGAGTTTGGTACACAACAATTGAAAAAATATCTTCTATAGAACCGTTTCACTACCGTGATAAAACTGACTAATGAAATAGTATGTTTCCTTTTTACTTATCTTTCTCATTAATCTTTTATTTTTTTTTTCTTACTTTTTCTATTAGTCCATCTCATCACCTCAGCAATAAAACAGTCTCATAAAATATTTTCTCCAACATTAGAGTTGCTCTTATAGCCATTCAATTTGAACTTGGGTGGCAAGGAAGCCAACATGCACTACCATCAAATGATATGTTTCTTATTTAAGGCAAATCTACTTTGCAAACTATATATCATGATGTCGTGAAAAATTATATAACAATGATCTATATCTACTCTGTGCACACTTTTTTTCTATTTTTCATTTTAATTTAAATTATATCTACTTCGCCAACTATATCATTTTATCATAAACAATTGTACAACATCAAACTATATCTACGTTCCGCAGACTGTTAGCTGTAGTTCTATCCATTTTTTTACCTATTGGATTTTTGTCTCACCTCCTCGCCAATTTCGAGAAAGTTGTGGATACATTTTGGGAATTGTCAAGCATTAACACTATTTGAATAGGAGTTGAAGTGTGTTGAAATATTGTTCAATCTTATCTTCACCTTTAAAGGCAATGGAGAGTTCATCTTTTTCATCTAGTCGTATTGTTTAATTGAGTTAAAAGAGCGCGGGTTCTGGAGTTATTGAGCACAGCACGTTAAAAAAATCGACCCAAACTATCCAATTTAAGCACCCAATTAATTTATTTATGGCTAACTGGACACTGTTTGAAGACCAAATATTCTTATACATACTATGTCGACTGTCCCCCTTACAATCATCCCTCCGCAAATTACACACACTATCAAGTTGATTGTATCCATTAAATCAAACATGAAACTTTCTTCTTAAATTATACCAAGATCAAAATGTTTCTTTCCCTCCTCTGGAGACAAACAAAAGATGCATACAAAAAATATTAATTCAACACAACAATACTGCAAAGATGCAACAGAAAATTCGATGGGGAATAATGGAACAAAACAAGATTCACGCTCAAAAGGGCTTTAATATTAACATTCATAAAGAATATTTGGCGTTAAATAGATGATGCAGGAATGAGTCTTTTGGAAATGAAAAAGCAGCTATCCAGCATACACAAAGAGTCACCTCGTGTCTACATACTAAATGAATGACAATGCCTTTTCCTTTTTGCCTTCTAACATAAATTTTATGTTCATAATCTATACATTATACAAATCAAAATTTTTTTGTGCAACAATAACCACAAAAATCCTATGACTCTCATTTGTATAGAAAAATTCTCTAACCTCAGCTCTAAGCTGAAAAGGGGAAAAGAAAAAAGAGAAAAAAGTTGCCCCTAACTACCTCAACATTCTCATTGAACACCTCTCTCTCAAACTCATTTTGAAATGTTCTTCCAGCACCACCTATAGACGGTTCTCATAAATAACCAGAGACACTAAAAAACACACCCCTCTTAAAAGTCCTGAAAAAACGAAAACTCCAGTTATAGGTCCTGAAAAGATGCACCAAAATAATTAGCGTATGTCACAGCCTAATTCCAAACATATTACTTCCAGGATGAGCAAAATAAACACCATTAGTAGTATGAATGGAACAGAGACAGTACTACTACTGCAACAAAAAGTAAATGCAGTAATAAACTGGTCATCTCAAATCCCTGGCATACCTTCCTGGAAGGTCCATAGGATAACATCCAAATTTGGGGAAGACCAAAGTGAAAGTAAAATCTCTCCGAAAGTAATCAATATGGGATCACGTATGGCAAAGCTATCAAATCGGCAGTCTCAATCCGTAGAGCTTCCGCCCACACTTGTTGTGTCCCATCAACCCCAGAAGTGCCAACTTTGGGATTATTTGACTGCAATGAGTTGCCACTAAACAGCCATTCTTGGTCATCAAGATCAGACCAATCCACCACTCTGGGTAGAGAAAGAATTTGATTCAAATACTTGGAATCAGGATGCGGTTGTTTCAAGGATGCTTCACCATTCTCACTGACTTGTACAATAGGTGACAAAGGCCTAGTTGAGCATTCAGTTGGTTGTGGAACCTCCATCAGACCATTAACTTTGTGTTCCTTCATATCCACTGTATGATTATCGGCTGCCCCCTGTTTAGATGCAAAGTGGATAGCAGGTTTCCTTCCATTTTCCATAACAGGGTGAGAGGATGAGACAGGTCTTGGCAACTTATTAGGCCGAATTCCATTGTCTGTGAAAAAGTTGAAAGAATAAGGTACAAAATAGAAAACTGAGATAATGCAAACAGACAAATATGTCATTACAAGGTTCTTAAAAACATGGCCCAAAAAGCTACAACAATGACGTGAGGAAAAAATCCAGCTTAACAAGTATATTAAGATTAAATCATACCACCATCCCCAAGACCAGGAGGTCTAGGTACTGGACCATCCAAGTAATAAATTGCCTTAGTAACACACATCTAGATTTGTGTTTCCAATCACCAGACAGAGGTGCAGGAAAGGACTCACCATGTAAAATTCCATTTATCACAAGCTCCTTACGTTTGCCGAGACTTCCCTCACCAGCAGAACTATTGCTGCTCGTCTTTATAATATCTGGTGGTTTAATATTGCCTGAATTAAAGAAGTCCTTGCTGATTTCTTTCAATTTAGGACCCCTGTCATTCAATTTTAGCTGGTCCTTACTTGATTCCCTCATCTCCTTCGTCTTTTCTTCCTTTTTCTTTTCCTTCTCTCTGTCTTTGTCTTTTGATCTGCTTTTCTTCTCTTGATCTCTATCCTTGTATTTATCACGCTTACTATCACTTTCCTTGTACTTATTCTTCTCCTTCTCGTCCACTGGTTTCCAAATATCATTCTTCTCCACTGATTTAATAATTCCGTGAATGACTTTCTTATCCGTACCAGAGACTCCTTGAACAATTTCATTTGGCAAACCTCCAGCCTCAACATGGTTCCTTTGACCATTGACTTTCTTATCCTTAGCTTTCTCTTTTTCATCCAACTGACTGTCAGTACTGTGCTCCACCAGCCTGCTCGGCAATTTGCCTCCTCCTTGATCTGTAACAATGATCTTCTGACCAATTTGGCTTCCCGTTGCTCCACCTTCATCCTTGATTCTCCTTGCCAAATCCTGCACAAATTTAGAGTCTTTGTTCTCTTTATTCTGCAGGCAGGTCGAACCTCGTTTCTCTCCATTGTGTTGCTCTGGCAGCCCTTCAATTTTCTTTGCATCTGAGGTAATGTTCTTTTCTTTATCCTTATCCTTCTTGTCTTTCTGTTTCTCCTTTCTATCATTCTTGTCTCTATTTTTTTCTTTGCTTCTTTCTTTATCTTTGTCTTTTTTCACTTTTCCTTCCCTCTTTTCTTTATCCTTCTTATCCTTTTTCAGTTTTTTCTCCTTGTGCTTTTCCTGAATATATCATTTCAATTAGAGACAGATAACTAATAATGAAAGAGAAATAAAATATGGCTTAAGAGGAATATCGTAAAGCTCAATACAATTCAGTAGTAAACACACCAAAACAACATCCAGATTGCTTGCAAAAAGTGATGCATGAAGTCCATGGATACGATAAAATATCTCTGTTAAGTCTTTGATTTTTTATTACCCAAAAGGGAGATGATAAGAACATATTTGTTCCCCTTGTCAACAGAATACAAAATACTATAAATAACATCCTGATAGTAAACATAACCATTTTTACAACACCAGATTATATACTTTTCTCAAATTTCTGCAGCTGCCATTAAACTTCTAAGACATCCAAAAATGAAGTTAAAAAAATGAAGTATTATTAAGAGAGACATACAGAAGTTTCTTTAGTCAAATACAAAGAAAAAACCTTGGTAAAGTGTCCCGAATTTCCTTGATTCAATCTTTCATACAAAAATGATTCAAGAATCGACAATTTCATATCAGGCCAAGACTTAACCAAGTCTTGGTTATCCTCATTCTGAAATATTGTATTTTTTTTTTTTAAAAAGGAAGCACAAGATTGCACTGACATAGTCATTCAAAAGAACCGGCACTTTTGTCACATGAAGTGTTAGTGCACACTGCAATATGATAAAAGCAACAAGAGATAGAAAATCAACATACCTTAAAATAGATCAACAATGATAATCCTATATGTTCCCAAAAAGAAAAGCACATCTCTCAGTACAAAATTACTGAAACAAAGTTTGTGCCCCTTACAGCATATCTCAGTATTTAATATACAATCGTGTGTAATACTAATAATAATGCCATCTTCTTATCATGCATCTTGAGTCATGTTTCCAGCTGTTATTCACTAGTCTATGTACCACTTTAATCAGGACCTAAAACCAACTAGAACATCCTGAAATTTCAAGCCCAATTCAAACTCCTGATTTCTGAGGCTACTAAAAAGTTGAAACCTCCCTATGAGTCTAATTAAGGGAATAAATGTATGAATCTCTACTGGTAAAACCAAAGAAAAAGTAGACTATGGGGTTTGGATTTTTTTAATAGATGTTAGATAAAATTAGGTCGGAATAATCTAGCAAAAAATTTCACTGATTGTTAAATTTCACTGAATTTCAAATTCGATGTCTTGGCTTTGATTTTGAAGAATTTTGATTGATGAAAGGGAAGAAAAAATTACAAAAAACCACTAAAATGAGGCATACGACTAAGGTCTCAAAGTAGTTTTTCAATAAACAATCAAATTTCTGACAATATCCTATTTCTTAGTTGCATAACAGATAATTGAATTTCTTAGATAAGTATCCTATTCAAAATATTAAAAGAAAAAGAAACACAAAACTTAGGGTAAGGTTATTTAAATATACAGAATGATGCATAAATAATGAAAAAATAAAAAAAAAAGAATAGAACGAGGGAGATTTTCGAGCAAGGAATATTAGTCATGTCCTAGTCAAATCTCAAGCTTGAGTTTCTTTATTGCCATATGTGTCTAAAAACATTAGCATGAATGATGAGGTACAATTACCAAAAATTAGAGACGGACAAATTTTAATGATTGACTTGATGATGGTTATGTCAGACAAGGATTGTTCGCATCATTACATGACTCTTGTTATTAAATTACATTAAAATGATATATCAAACTTGTTCAACTTTTGTAACCACAATTATTATCCACTCCTCAATTCTATAAAGATTATTTACTTTATGTCCCCGTGAAAACCCTAATTTGGAAACAACCTTAGGAATACATATCATTCTGTAAATGGCAATTATTTACTTCGCAAACAGGCTTTGCCCAAACTAATTAATGTGAACCTCTTTGTCTAATCTAAATCGACATATATTATAGCTGCTTGTTAATATAGAGTAAAAACAAGTGGACATTTCCAATAATACACATCACACTGTTATAATGCATCCAACATTATGCACCATTGCATAAATTAGAGAAGAAACGATGTCATTGTTAAACATCTTATCTTTGTCTCATTAAAAAACTTTAGGCTGTACCTACAGAGCTCGAAAGAATTTTACCTTTATGTCAGAAAGTACATCACCCAGATGTCAATCTAAATTGAAACTTTACATTAAGGGGCAGGACTTGAAATAAGATTCACAACTTGAAATAAAGTTCACACTATGAGTTTATGACCAATTAAGCAGTTCCATTTTCCGTAAAAAAGTCTGATGATATATGGGAACGAAAATGCACCTTGAAAACATTACAACTTAGATAAGGATTTAATGTTCTCACATATTATGGTAGATTTAACATGCCTTAAATGTGCCATTCTAACAAATTTTTAAAGGAAAGATAATGCTTATTTGACAATATCAGAGCATATATATTATAGTCACAACATTATTGCCTTGACAGTGATTATCTATTGCACAAAATTGAGTTTAAACTAGACTGACATCTGAGTACAGTATAGATTCATAAGTCAAACCAAAATGTCATCAAGTTTTGAATATTATCCTCATATCATATTAGTCTTAATAGTAGTAAGCAGGATGGGCACATTTGGAACAGTCAATATCCTAGGTTTCCAACATGTCCTAAGCTAAATCAACACCACAGAAGGAAAACACTGACACTATTTTAGTAACTAACCTGTCACTGATAACTGATTCACTACTTTATGCGGACCCAAATCTCCACATAGCTGTAGTTATACCTTAAACTTACAGTATATCAAAGTCAATTATTTGACTAAATTTTAATGAAGTGTACATGTAACATGGCATGTCCAATCAGATGTAAATAAAAATTATTGAAACTTGAAGGTGCAAGTGTCACATCTGGAATAGAAAATTTCCTAGGTTTCCATTTTGTCCCAAGCTAAAGCAAGCAACTTCAGGTAAGGAACAGTATGTTACTTGTATAATTAAACTTGTCATGGATGACTTTACATTGACGCAACTTTCCATGAGGGCATAGTGCAATTTTATGTTAAGTTGACAAATTCATCAATATTAGCTAATCCACTAAACTCCTAAAGTTCAATAAAATGCACATATAATATGGCATGACCAATCAGAGGTAAACAAAAATTTTCGAAGCTTGAAATTTCAAGCATTGAAGTATCTAAACAAACATGTCTCCCCTCTTCCTCAATGAACATGCCTATTAAAGTGCATCTAACACAACACATATCCCACAACCATGACCACAACTGAGAAAGCACTTCGTGCTTATTGAAAGCATTAGTATAAAACATAGTCTGAGTTAGAAGACATTTTGACATAAGTGGCTACATATAGATATGCAAAGTAACACTGGTAGCATACCAACACTCAGCCCAAGTGCAAGATGATATAGGAGGATAGTTTTCCCACATTATCTCCATAGTTAATTCTGATTGTTAAGTTGCTAGTGACCTCTCTACTTTGATAATACGGTTATCAAGGTTTTACCAATGTGAATGTGACTGGAAGAATGTATTTAATTGGCCAACGTATCCCAAGAAACTCTCTGCACATTTGAAGATCACACAGCATTACAGTTGAGTCCATAATTTTTATAAAGCACAATTGTTGTCCCTAAAGTTTTTCCACTTGTCCATTCTCTATAATATATTCAGTATTCATCCTAGGCAACCCCAGTAAATCTTCTTATAGCTTGAAGAAGAGTTGCTCACTATCTTTGCAGGATTCCATCTAAACTTCCTCAACTACCCACTTGTATTTTTCTTTTATCTCAGGTCAAATGTTCCTTAATATTGAACTCTAAACCCAGAACCAACTTCACCAAACCAAATGGTTAAGAATTAATACAGTTCAATATTTAATAAAACTGAGAAAATACCAGATAAGCAAATCAAGATCCAGACAAAATGACCATGACTTATGATGCTAACAATGGCAGGTAAATTAAAAAGATCATATATAACCTTTGTTAGTAAGTCTTTATCTTCAATTCTAGCCTTCTTTTCATATCCTGGAGGCGGAAATGGAAAGCAGCGAGACATTGCAAGTGATCCTGGAAACAGCAAAGTGGGGTTTTTCCACTAACAAGAAAGTTTCTCCTAGTTTCCTGAACCGTTGTTCCAACACAGGAACAGACCAGAAACTATGCTCCTGTCCATGCACCATGTCCTTGCACTCATTTCCAGCTTGAAGTCAGTCCATGATCCTCCAAAATCACCTCCCAGACCAAAAAAAAAATCCTGATACCCAACAATTATTATATCCTCTTATTTACACAATAAATTCTAATCACTGCAAAATCACACCAACACAATGGCAAGGAACTAAGAATACCCACAAGGCCATAATCTTCAATTCTACTGCTCTAAACACTGATTAACTCAAAAAAGCAGCCAAATAATCTAAATCCCGACACCGATGACTTGTTGACAAATGCAGAGGCTAACCACTAAGCCAACAGAGATACCATCACCTGCTCATCAGTAAAAACCAATCAACATCAGAAGTGTTCCCTGACTATAAAAAAATCAAACATTTGTAACACAAATGCAAAATACACCACAACTTCGACCTTGTGACAAACAGCTTTTCAGTTCCTAATCACCATCCAAGTAATCTATATCAAGGTTCCTCTTGGTTTATATTCAATATCCCTCCTTCAGATTCAATTTGCCACAGTCCACCGGTTCAATCACAAGACTTTCAACCTCTAGCTACTGATCCCAATATCCAACCTCCACAAACCACAAGGAAATTCAAGCTACACAAAAACAATCTTCACTTTCTACATACACTATTTACTTTTCCTATGATCATAACCCTAATACTATAAAGAAAAAAAAAAAAAACTACAATTAGGGTTGATTCCACCAACGATCCCACCAAGCCTCAGATAAATCAATCAACAATAAACATGTCAACCATATCATTCACTTGAAAACACTAAAATAGAAACAAGCCTAATTTCGATTCTCAACACCCAAAAATCCTGATTTAGAAATAAAACCCACAAAAATAAACCTTTCAACAGGATAATATAACAAAATTTTTCACGAAATGAGTTGAAACATGAAAGATAAATGATGGGTTTTTACGAATTTAGTCAAGTAGAAAACCACTTTTGAAGAAGAGAATTGGAAGACCTTGAAAATAGAATTATATTGAGTAAAAGAAAAAGTGTGGCTTTTGTGTTGGGTGTGGTATGCTGTACCTCTCACTAAATCTTATTATAAATTTTGATGGGTTTCGTTTGTGGAATGGTTTTATTTCAGATCTCTGTGTTCAATGAATCGTGGGTTTCCCAGAGAGGCTTCTCTCTCTCAAATTTAAAAAAATAAAAAACCCCAAGAAAGGGAAGAGAAAAACGAAAAGGGGACTGGCAAATGTTGTTTATAAAGAGGGAAGAGAGAGAGAGAAACGTGTCAAAATAGAAGGATCGAGGCACATGACATGAGAGAATGAGGCTGAGTGAGATAGGAATACAATGGCACTCCACCTTTTTGACCCTTTGCTTCCCAACGCCGAACCTAAATCTAATCGCAACACGACTCCACGACTGCGCATCTTTTCTCGTCTCTCTTCACTTTCATCAATCAAATTATATGCGCTACTTCTGAAGATTGACTTCACACTTTACGTCGTACATTCTTCGTGTGTCTTGAGATCAATTACTTTATAATGATATTTTTATTTCATGGATCAAAGAATAAAAATGAAGAATAAAATTAATTGATAGTATTTATTTGTTTAAAATTTATTATGTAATGAGAATAAAAGTGTAGACTCCACATCAATTTAGAATTATAGAATGAGAATCTCATTCCTCCAACCCACTTCGGAATCTCATTCTCATTCCTTTTGTCAAAATAAAAAGTTCATTATATTCTTCTTTAAAAAATAAAGAAAAACTTATTTTATTTGATATTAAAAAAAATAAATACATAATATAATAAAAAATTACGCACCATTTATTTTTCATCATCAATTTCTTAATTATCATAATGGATTAATAAAATAATATATAATTTTTTTTATTATAATATGTTGTTTTTAATTTGATATTAAAAAAACTACATGTTATAATAAAAAAAAAAACTACACATCAATTTAGTAGACTATTAAAATAATATACAATTTTTTTTATTATAATATGCAGTTTTTTATTTAATACTAAAAAAAAACAGTATATTATAATAAAAAACTACACATTATTACAATTAATCCATAATTTTAATTAAAGACATTTTTGTAACTTATAATTAATTTATTTCGATTCTAAAGTGAAGTAAACAGCTCAATGGGAATACTACTGATTCCGATTTCGATTCCTGCAATTGAAGTAAATAACTTATTCTGATTTCGAGTCATTCCGATTCTCAAGTGAAATAAACAGCTCAATAGGAATACTGCTGATTCCGATTTTGATTCCTGCAATTAAAGTAAACAACTTATTCCGATTCCGAGTCATTCCAATTTCTATTCCGATTCTTTCAAGTGAAGTAAACGCACCATACATATGATCTCCATTCTTTATAAATTATTAAATTTATTAATTAAGGTCGGACTTGGACATTTTCTATATAACAAATATGGTACTGGTATATATAGGAATTAGGATTTTGCTTTAGGAGGGTCAAAACAAAATAAATTTTCAAGTTGATATATATCGATTACTATTAAATAATTAAGTCATTAAAAAAATATTTATAACACAGTATACTCTTATTACAAAAAGTAAATTAATAAATAAAACAAATTATGAATGAAGATAAAATTCGTCATTCTTTTAAATCACAAAAATCATCTATCAACGTTCAGATTTAATCGACCAGGTTCTTGAAACACAATATTGCAATGGAAACAAAATAAAACAAAAAGCAAGAAAACATTGAAGAAGCCAGAAGAGGAAAAACGCTTAACACAAGGTTTTTTACGTGGTTCGGTCAGAATGTGCCTACGTCAACGACTGTTCACTCTTTATTTTGGCAGAGTGACGATGTATCATTGCTTGTCTATCATTTACAATGAGCTTCACCCCCTATTTTATAGAGAGATGAGAGCTACAACTGTTGTACAATGCAAATAGGGCTTAATTATACTTTTCAAAAACGTGTCTTTAATTTCAGGGATTTGACTCCACCAAGTTAGGGATTTGATCTTATCTTTAGATTTGGTAGTTGAGTGCTCCTTAAATTGGGCTGCTTCCATTCTGGAAAACTCAACGTGCACGCCACGCCACGAGCTGAATCTTGCTCTTAGCGATCTGAGGCTAGTTGCTAAACAGCTCTGACTATAATTGAGTAGTGACCTGAGAGAGAGAGCTCTTTTTACGAGCTGAGGTCAGCGAACTGAGAACTTCTTTATGCGAGCTGAGTGTCCTAGGGACTAATAGCTTGTCTTCGAGCTAGATGTCATGATTTGAGGGTTTGTTTCTGTGAGCTGGATTCTAACAAGCTAGACCTTTATTCATTGAGTCGGTCTATTGAATCATTTCATTGGGCTTTTACCAACTCATTTATATAGTCCTAAAAATATCCACAATATCATCTATACAAAAATTTTCTATAATTTCTTTTTCAAATGATCAAAGGATTTATAAATACATTATCACTCATCTTGTTGTAAAGCTATGCATAGCTGTAAATAATCTTTCAGTAATTGCAGTTGGCATTGAAAGGGTATACACAAATTCAATTTTTCGGAGAACACGGGTGCATATTGTTAATATTCTTACTAACCATAAGTTATAGAGGACTGACAAATTTTTTAATTCTAATTGCTTACGAAGATCAATTTGCACAATGTTTTAATTCTTTTGTACAATCCATCAATTGGCGAGGACTTACACATCAAGAAATCAAATAAAATAAATATGAGTTAATTGCACAACACTCCCCCGAGGTTTCTCTATAAACAAACGAAGACATACTTATGCTTTTATTACACGAAACCCCCATGATTAACATTGACAAAAGTCAACGTTAATTGAGTGAAGGACATTTTGGTCCTTTCACTCGGGATTGATGGGTTACTGGAAGATCTCTCTTTCTCATCCACCCACTCATCGTCGCTGGTCAACTTCATCAGCTCTCACCTACCATTAAAACTCTTCATTTCTCTCTTTGCTCTCTTCCCTCTCCAGTCCGTCCAGATTCATCACACGTCCACCACGCAAACCAAACACAGAAAAAAATCAACTTCATCATCCACAAACACTTCCCTCTCCAGTCCGTCTAGCTCCATCAGACATCCACCACGCAAACCAAACACAGAAAACCAAACACCAAAAAAAAAATCATCTTCATCATCTACAAATACAAAACTCAAACATACACATAGAAACCAAAAATAAACATGAAAATCAAGAGATCATTGGGGGAGATAGTTGGCGGGGGAAGAGCGGAGGAATGGGAGATCGCGTTGAAAGAGACAAGATTAAGAATGGCGTCATTGTCCTTTTCGTCGGTGGTGATGGCGACGTCTTCCAACTTGAAATGGGAGTGAGCTATCGCTGTACAGGTGGTGGAGCTGGACAGATTGGAGGAACGAGAAACCAGATTTGTGCGACGATGGAAAGGGAAGAGATCTGGACAAATTGGTGGGTAAGAATCGACGATGGTGAGGAACGAATTGGAGGAAGAGAGGGAAGAGAGAAGAGAGAGAAATGAAAAGTTTTATGGTGGGTGAGAACCGGTTATGGTGGGTGGGTGGGTGAAAATCGGCGATGGTGAGGAACGAACTGAAGGAAGAGAGGGAAGAGAGAAGAGAGAGAGAGATGAGAAACAAACTGGAGGGAGATGAGAAACGAATCGGCGATGGTGAGGAATGAACTGGAGGAAGAGAGGGAAGAGAGGGAGATGGGTGAGAATCGGTGATGATGACTGGTTCTATTAATGGTGGGTGAGATGAAAAAAAAAGGGAAAGGACCTAAATGCCCTTCACTAAGTTAATGTTAATAAAAGTTATGTTAAATATGAGGGGTTTTGTGCAATAAAAACATAAGTATATTTTCATCTGTTTTTGGACAAAATTGAGGGGAGTGTTGTGCAATTCACTCAATAAATTTTTTTTTTTTTTTTTGTATTGTTTTCGGAACAAAAGAATTTCATCATATTCATAGTAAATATAATATAAATTTTAATAGTTCAATTAAAACCTAACAACTAAAAATAAATATTTGAACGTAAATTTAAATGAAAAAAAGACAAAAACATATATAATTTATCATAAGGTATTTGAAATATCATTTACCATTAATACATTTGAATCACAAAAACTTATATATTTTCCCAAGTAATTTAATTGTATTATATCCATGTTAAACCAAATTAACTTATAATAATTTGGAACTAGTATAAATAAATAAGCATTTATAAAACAAATTAGTAAAATAATTTTATCAAAATCAATAATCAAACAAAACAACAATTTTAATTAACAAAAATTTTAAATAAAAATGTAAAATATGTAATAATTTATAAGCTCAGACTTTGTAAGTTATGATGCTCAAATTTGGAGCAAAAGTAGTTGCAACTACAAACCAAAACTGCATGGCATGTTAATTACAGGAAACTGAATCCTAAAAGTGATTAATTTAAATAGAAACGAACAAATTGTTTAAATAATTTGTATCATTATGTAATAAGAAGCAAGTATTTTTATGTTTCCAAGCAATTTCTATCATGACAGATGTGGCTTTAGTTAAAATATTAATTGACGGCGTCAATTGTATTTTAATCCAAAACATTGCACAAAATAAATACGAATTATAACTTTAGAAAAGTTCCATGGTTGGGGGTCATCGCCCCCACGGGCACCCTAACAACCGCTGCCACTAGTAATTAGTTTAATTCATATAGAATTATTGCTTTTTTAATTCATATTAGAGGTTGATTAGTCTAAATTGTAGTTGAGTCAAATTTTTGGAAATTTTATTATTATTCATTGTAATATATAAAATTTAGGTTTTATTCACGCATTAAATCACCATACTTTTATTATAAAAACTATCGTGGCAGGTAAAAATTTTCAATTCCTTTTGCACAGGTGTATTTTGTTTGTCCTTGAGTCTCAATAAGGTTTATCTTTGAGAGGACAAGAGCTTATTATAAGTAGACTTTTAAGTTGTATATATTTTTGGCAAGTAGGGCTTTTATTAGCAGTGTTTTTGGAGAAATTATTAATCACACGGTGATTTAATTTAAAAGAGTTTTTATATATTTGATTTATTAAAAAGAATATATAAGAATTAGGGTTGGATGAGTTTATTAATATTTTTATTTGAAAGAGTATAACACACTTAATAAAATATAATGAAAATGCTTTTGATATTTTAATGTTTAAAAAAAAAATTTCAAAAACATATGCTCAGAAAAAAATCTAAAATTGAGTTTCTCTTAGGTAGATGTAAAGCAACCTTTTTAATAATCAAAAAGCTCTACGGTAGTGGCAATCAAACAACATAAAAGAATTTGAAAAGAGCCTTTTAGATTGAAAAACCTCTTTTGGCAATAAAGAAGCTATTCCAAATATTTACTAATGGTGCGTTTACTTCACTCGGTAGAATCAGAATAGGAATCGGAATGATCTGGAATCGGAATGACTTGAAATCGGAATGAAGTATCGGAATCAGAATAAATTGTTTACTTCAACTACAGAAATCGGAATCGGAATTAGTAGTATTCCCATTGAGATGTTTACTTCACTTTGGAATCGGAATTTATTAATTATAAGTTACAAAAATATCCTTAATTAAAATTATGAATTAATTATAATAATGTGTAGTTTTTTATTATAATAGATATTTTTTTAATATCAAATAAAAAACTGCATATTATAATAAAAAATAACATATTATTTTAATAGTCTACTAACTTTGTGTACAATTTTTTATTATAATATGTAGTTTTTTTAATATCAAATAAAAAGTGCATATTACAATAAAAAAAATTACATATTATTTTATTAGTCCATTTTGATAATTAAAAAATTGGTGATGAAAAATCAATGGTATGCTTTTTTTTTATTACAATATGCATTTTTTTTTTAACATCAAATAAAATAGATTTTTCTTTAGTTTTTAAATAAGGGCATAAGAGACTTTTTATTTTGATAAAATGAATGAGAATGAGATTCTCAAGTGGGTTGGGGGGAATGAGATTCCCATTCCACAACCCCAAATTGATGTGGAGCCCACATTTTCATTCCCATTACAGAATGAATTTTAAGCAAGTACACAACATCAATCAATCTCATTCCTCATTCCCTTTGTTCAATTCATGAAGTAAACACACCATAAATTTTATTGTTATATATATATATATATACATGTAACTTTGTTATGCTATTTATTATTACATTTATTTATATATTTATATCATTACAAACTACAAAAAGCAATAAAAAATTTATTCACACCAATAATCAAAAGTCTACTGTCAATATTAAACATGGTGTACAAGTCATAATTATAATTTTTTATTATAATTTTTTTGGTTAAATATTATAAGAATTTAATTAACATACATGAACTGATATGAGAGCTAACCGCGTTTTTGTCTTTTTCCCAATTTTCAAGCCTTTTAATTTTATAGACCATTGGATTACAATCTAATGACTATTGATTAATCATGTGTCTAGGAGTGACTTGTACAGCAGCATTACCTATTCCATAAATGATACGAAAAGAATACAAGCATTCTAATTTGTGAGGTTGTTGAATTAAAAGTTTGTGTATTATCAATATGTGCTTTCTTGAATGGTTGGCAGCACAATCTATGTTTTCTCTTAATATGGATTCTACGTTAAGTAGTGTGTAACCACGAATGTAGTTTCCTTCTCCCACTTTTTATGGGCCATTTTCCTACTTTTCTGTGGACCAATCTTTCCACATAAGAGTTACTTTTTGGACTGCATCATTAGTGTCTCATCTCGTTTGATTTCGAATCTTTTGAGCCAGTCCCGGTAAAAAAAAAGTTTGTGTGTTTGTTAAATTGTGTTTTTTTTGTATTGTTGTTTTGTATTCTTGGTTGATTGGTTGCGTTCATGTTTTTGCTGTGCTTTCTGTTTTCTTTTTTGTTTTTCTTTTTTTTTTTTCTATGATGTTGAAGAATATATGGAGATTTGGCCATGGAATCTAGGTCAATGGTGATGAATTAATGATAATAGTGATGATGAATTGATTTTATTTTTTAATTTTTTTATTGATTTTTTTTTAAAAAAAATATTATTTAATATAAATTTATTACTAAAATATTTATTTCTTCTATATGGACCATTTTAAAATATGGTCGTTAAATACTTTGCACTTCGTTGCAAACTTGCAATTTCTGCTAACCTCGGAGCAGTTTACACAAGTTATGCTTCTAGCTAATCAAAGGTCAAATCTCAAGGGATTAGTGTAATTTCCCGTTATTATTAAATTGTTATTATTATTGAAGTCAGCAGCCGCCACTTGGCATGAGACTTCAGTATTTGACATCACTGGCCCGACACTTAGGCATTCCATGGGCATGACAGCAGGTCAACGGACCTCCATCATGTTATTAACAAAGATGAGCAAGTTTTTACAGAACAATTTGGTTTGAAAGAACCAAAAAAGGGACAAGGCTGAGGCATAGACATGGGTGGAGATACCACCATCTCTTTCCACTGCTGCACTACAGCTGGTACATCCTCTTTCTCTGTGTGTGTGTGTGTGTGAGTTTTTCTCTTTATGCTTATATAACTGACACGGTGATACTGACATGACCTTGCAGAAGAAGCATCCTCACTTTCCGATGATACCCCTCTATTATCATCGGCTCAAACCCCCGCTTCTCTCGGGTATTTTAATGTTTGTTCTGCTTATTTTAATGGGTTGTGTTCTAATAGAGCATGAATATTGAGTGTGATTGTGGTGGACCAGGGATGATCTCAGCTGTACTGAGTTTCATATAGAAAACGAAAAGGAAGGAGGTGGTTCTCTGCCTTCTTTTGAGTTTGAAGCTGATCAGAGGAGGGGGCGAGCTGTTTACAAACAAGTCTTGCAGAGCTATCATCAGCTGGGGACCCGTGTTGGGAGTTTGGGAGAAGCTAAGAGCAGGATTTTAAGGTTATCTACTGATTATGTCGCTCTAATATGCAGGACCACATAGATATATATAGGAGTAATTTTCCTTCTTTTTGTTTTATTTTTATTCATATTTAGCTCACATCAACCATAGTTTGTTGCGCCTTGATGATTCTCTTTGCTTTTGACACCTGCTGCAATGTGGTTTTCATTGTCATTTATGACATTCACATATCAATAATTCTGTGGGGGGAGATTTCATGAAAATCATCTGAAAGAAACCTTCACCAATTCTGTTAGAATGTAATCCGGGCTTGTAGGTTTTACTAATACTGCTTCTTGATTTTGCATCTTAGTTTCTTAGCTGCCCTTGCATTTTCCTTGTCATTTAACTAGCATCGACTGGCTTATGGTGGGTTTTTTAAGATCTGCATACTGTCTTTGATGCCATATTGTACTTTCGGTGATTCGGTGTCTGGCTTTCATTAGTTTTGAGAATATAATGACTTTCGGCTAACTGGACGTGTTTTTATCTCCCTTCAAGCAGTAACAATTGGAAATACTGATGGGGAACCTAAAGTAGAAAGATTCTAAAATTGATGTTATCCCTTGTTTCGATTGACTTGGTAATTTTGATCTGCACAGTTATACCCCTGGATCATGGATTGAGAATGTAGGGGGCTTGAAATTGGGTGATTATGATGTGCCAAAGACAACTGCACTTGTTTTAGTTGGTCCAAAAGGTTCCGGAAAAAGCAGTCTAATCAATAGAATTTCGAAGGTGTTTGAGGATGACAAGTTTGCATCAGAGAGAGCCCAAGTAACATGTACTCGTCATTTAACTTCATTTCTTTAATTTTAGAGTGAGATGGTGCAATCTGCTCTTCAAATGAAGGTTAAGTCATTTTATTTTACTATACTCTTACTTTGTATTGTTTTGCTGTACAGATAATTCATCTGTTGGAGATGGAACCTACTTCCTTCAGGAATACATGATACCAAGAGGTTCAAATTCTTTCTGCCTCTACGATACTCGCAGTTTGTCTGATGAATTATCTGATGATGTTGATATGATAAAGCACTGGGTTACAAAAGGTGTCCGACATGGGGAACCTGTTATAAGGTTTGAAATGCCAATTTCAAAACTTTTCGCTTGGGTGGATAGAATGGAGTTATTTTAAATTACTTCACTATTTGACATTTTTATCAGGAAATCAGATAGTTCAATTTTAAGGAGGAGGATCAAGTGCAAAGCTCGTGAGAATGGCTGTCAGCGTAGTGAGACCAGGATGGTGAATTTTTTCATATTTGTTGTTAATGGACTGTCAGTTTTGAAATCCATGGAGTCTGATGGTGATGTAGAGAAGCATTATATACAGATGCTTACCACAATTTTCAACTGTCCATATTTTTCATTTAAAGGTATCAGGTTGTTGAACTTTATTTACTTCCTTTCATTTGTGGAGTTCATGTAAACAATTTGATAACCTTGTAGTGGAAGTGAAATATGTAATTTGGATGTTGTTATATGTTCATCTGTTGTCCTCCTTATTTTTCTTCATTTATAACATTTTATCAGTGAGCATGATCTTATTCCAGATGATAAACCTGTTGTTGTTGTCACACACGGTGATTTACTTTCACTCAATGACCGTGCTCGCATCAGGACTCATCTCGGAGAGTTGCTGGGTGTACCACCTATGAAACAAATTTTCGATATTTCAGGTGATCGCATCTAAATATGTGATCCTTATGATGATTATTCCCTATTTTATCTGATTGACTTTTACTTCAGCTGTTTACATGACTGATTAAGAGGTATAAACATAATTTCCTTGTCTTTGCTTGCAGAGAGCTGTGATCCAGAAAATGAGTTGATAATAGTTGATATGTTGCGCTACTGCCTTGAGCATGCTGATAAAAATCTTCCTCCTAAGAATTGGACAAGGAATAAGACTGTAAGTATGCATAAAATTGTAACTATAGAAATTTTTAATCCATAGTTCTAGTAAAAACTTCTACTTAGAGTGGCACAATTCTCCTCATTTCTTTATTATATACCAGAATAGCATAAAAAAAGGTTATTAGTGTTGTGTGATATTACAATAAATGTAGTAGGCCTTAATAAGTTAGCATGTGGAACCGAACTATTTAACTAATGAGTCACCTGTATTGGACTATGTTGTTCTAATTTGCTGAATTTGCAATTCTGGTACAACACTAAATGAGTTAACCCCAGGCCCCCAGTCCCCCCCTTCTTTGTCCCTGGCGCCAACCAGCACCAAACTCACAGAAAAATGTACAACTTGTTTCTGCTCTTGAGTTTTTGACCTTTCTATTCAAGTTAGTGTATGATGTATTTGTTAGTTTATAAACTATGTGTTGGAAAAATTCCCACCTCCTGGATCTCCATTATTTCTATCTATTTAATCCATAACTTGTGTTACAATGCATAAATAAGGCTAACATTTAGAGGACATGAGAATTTAGTTATGTAGGCTACAAAAATTTTGGTTTCAAAGGCAGCTTGAGTTAATGCTTGATAAGTAAAGTTACTGTGTTTTCCCTTCGGGCTCCTATAACTAACGCATTTAGGGGTATTTATCTTTTTTACATTAACTAAGGCATTTAGGGTTATTTATCTTTTTTACGTTATTCATTATTGGAAAGCAGTTCTGATGTACAAGTTCTGGTTTTGGGGATTTTTTTTTTTTTTTTTTGTTTGTATATCTTGATTCTTTCAAGGGACTTGTGCATGCCCTTCTCTTTTTGTCTTTTGGGTTGTTTTTCCCTTCTTTAGACAGCTCACTCACCCCCTGTACATCTTTTTATTGTAATCTGTGTTTAGATGTTTATACATGATTTCCAACAAACAACAAGAATTTTAACCTTTAGTTTTTTACTTCTTGAGCAATTCTCTGTGATAGATTGCACTTTTTAGCTATTTGAATCACATTTTTACAAATACAGATATATTCAAAAGTGTGCTGATTATGATATTTATACACAGGTTTTTCGAATGTCTGTATCAGCATGTGTATATCTGCTAGTGCTGGGGATTGCGATCCTATCAGTCTATCTACGTATGCATGTTCATCATGCTTCTAAATCAAAACATCATCAAGCAGTAGATTGGCATTCCATCAGGCACCTGTGGTTGGACTTAGATTGATAGCTTATGGCTCTGGTCTAATTGCGTTAATGTCATCCATCCCGACCCATAAAATGTGAATACAATCTGAATGAGACTTGTATAGAAGTGCATAATATTTTTATCTTTGTCCATACTCCTGTATAGTGCTCGGTTCTTACTAAAGTTATTGCTCTTAAAAAGATACAAGTGTACTGGGAAATATTATGCGTTTATTCAAATAAAAGAGGTTAATACAGGTTTGTCGTTAAGCTCATTTACTTGAGAAGGATAATATACTGATTGCACACAAAATTATGACCAAGGCTGCATTGCTGCAGGTGGAGGCACATGGGCTATTCGGAAAGATTAAATGTGGAAAATTCACCCAGTTATCTTTACATACAATTTTTTGTGTTTATGGACAGATGATAGGAAAGAAATCAAAAGGCTTACACATGGTATATTCATGTTAATATTGAAAAATATTCACTATGTTATAGTATCAATATTGTATAAATCAAGATTGAAATTGTTAAAAAAAAAAAAAAAAAAACAGAATAATAAATCATGATTGTAGCCACCTTATGTTTAAACTATTAAGATCCTTTTTTGGTATTAAAATTTGAAAAAATTCTAGCAAATAGCACGGTAAAAAGCGTGAGTTTGAAAAATAATACTGAAAAACTAAAATGAAATTTTTTACCAATATTATATTTATATTTATATCATATTGTTGTTCAATATTATGTATTTTTGAAATTATGAATTTCTGTTAATGGTTTCATTAACAAAAATTATGATTTTAACTAAATTTTCATATCTTCTACAAATTTTACTTGAATGTTCATTGCTATTTTCTTGTTTTTGAAACGTCATTGCTATTTTTATTTTCATCAAATTGTTATATTTATATTACATCGAAATTTTCATCAATAATAACCTCACTTGCTCTTCATGCGTCAACAGTACATCCCATTATCCAATCCTGCTTCATGTAAAAATGCACCTTGGTCAATGCCTTTTATTTTTTACCTGTAAGAGATTAGTAATTTGAAATTATCAAAATCAATAATAAAATTATCAAATAAAAAAATGAATAAATACATCAATAAATTAGTAAAAGAGTACAATAATATGATTTAGTTCATCATACAATAATGATACAGCAATTCAAAATATAGTAATAGTACAACAATGTAATATTAAAAGTTCAATAAAAGTTGTCAAGCAATTAACGTATAGATTAATTAATAATTATTTTATTAAATAAAGTAATTAATAACAATTAATATTATTTGAGTAATAGTAATATTGATAATAAAATAAAAGAAACTACTCAATTTGAATGATATGTTAATTCTTTTGTTGCAAAATCACATCATATTACGGCTAGGAGCACATACATTGCCTTCTGCAGTGGCTAACGATATTATCAACTTCAAATTTTCAGCCAGTTTTTTTTTTTTTTAATAGAATTTCAACCCGCAGTTTTTATCTTGAAAATTTCTTTGTTGGATTGTCCATGTCCGCTGTTTGACTTATGCTCTATGGTGCATAGGGGTGCCCATAAAAACCGAGACCAAACCAACCAAATCGAACAAATCCAAGCTAAAAATATTGATTTTCCACTTGGATTCGGTTCGGTTGGGTTTTTTGCATAAAAATCCAAATTTTTTTCGATTGGATACATAGATTTACTTGAGATATTTGGAATTTTGTTTTTAAGATTTCAAGTGCTTATTTTGATTATAATAATGAAGAAAGAAAGTAACTTAGAAGCTAAATTTTTGGTGATTTCTATGGTTGAAAAAGTTGGTTTATAAAAACTGATTTTATAAAAATTGAGAATTAACTTCCAATAATTTGGTTGATAAAAGTTGATTTTACATAAAGCTGATTTTAAAATTTTGGTTTGTAAAAGCTAAATAATTTTATAAAAGCTGATGTTCAAGTTCGCTTAATCGCTACTTATATTTGTCATAAATTAATCCCCAAAAATTAACCCCCAAAAATTCAACTTGTATTGATTAAGTTCTTTTAATCTCTACTAGGTTATTTTGTTTTCAAGTCTCAAACCAAATGGTCCAAACCGAATCAAACCGAATTACATTAGTTCGGTTCAATTTATGTATCATATTCAGTTCGATTCGGTTCGCTATTTAGAAAACCGAATTTTTTTATGTTCGGTTCTGTTTTGACCGTGCCCACCCCTAATGGTGCATATATTTTTAAGTGTACTTAACCATAGCAATTAAATACACAGACATCATGTGTATATTTGTTAGTAATGGGGATTACTACTTTTACCGGTCAATCCACATATGTAAGTTCATCATGCCTCAAGTCCAGCAGGATTGCCTCAGTGATAAGCAATCTGCTTGGCATGTTTGGTGTGCTAGGTTCAAATCTCACCTACAACCAGAGTAGTGTGGCAATTTTTTACCATTATTTGTGGGATGTCCTCCCATTTTTTGTAGATTGATCCTTCCCATTTTTGGGAACTCATCCACTGACAGTACCACACCTCTATCAATACCGGTCTCATTTGTATCCTGAATTGATCTCAATCATCAAAGAACAAAAAAAAAAAAAAAAAGTTCATCATGCTTCTAAAGCATATAATCATGTAGCAGTAGATTGGCCTTCCCAGTCATATAAAAAAACCAACAAAAAAAAAAAATCATCATGCTTCTAAAGCAAATAATCATGTAGCAGTAGATTGGCATCCCAGCCAGTGCCTGTGGTTTGAATTCTGGTGATCTGGTCCGAATGCTTTTGTGTCTTCTGTTCCAACATAAATGTCATAACAAATAAAGATGATAGTAACAAAAATATTGATATCTAAACGTCTTTTATCTCCATGTGAGTAACTGAAGAAAATCATTTGAGAATTTCTAAATATCAGTAACATATTTGAGGAAGATAAGAGGTGCTCTTGGAAAAATAATCATGGAAACAATGGCATGCCCTTGACATATTCATCAAGGGCTTATGCTCCATAAAAATATAGGCAGATGCTGAACCTCAGAGAAAGGAAATTCTGGATCCTCAATTTATTAAACCACTTTCGACTAAAGCAAAACTCCCGCACCACCCCTATAAAACTCAAGCTAGACCCAGATTGACTTCAATCAAATCAACCTTCTCACAACTTTGTCATTGCAGATGGAAACCATGAGGAATAGCAATAGCAACGATACCACACGCATGAACAAATTATTTGTAACAAAAGCAAATCCAAATTATCATCCTTCCAGTGCAGTGTTTGGAATGCTCTGTAAAAACATGTCCTTGGCAGCATGGTCTGTTTTAAAACGACCAAGCTTTTTACAAGTAACTGTACTACTTCCTAACTTCTCGATCCCTCTGGAAATCATACAGTAATGACTAGCCTCCACAACTACCATGACATCTCCACCTAATAATGATGAAACAGTTTCAGCAATCTGCTTGGTCAGTCGTTCCTGTAACTGGAGCTTGAAACCATAAAAATGTACTATTGACTGTAAAAGGGATTTTCCAATTGGGTTGATTCCCTGAGCACTAAAGTATCCAATATGCACAACACCATGAAAGGGAAGTAGGTGATGCTCACACAGTGACCAGAAAGGTAAGTTTAGCTCAGATTGTACTTGTTCCTTCTTGTGGCTGACGTCTCCGTTGGGTTTAAGCGGATCCAGTCTACCACAGGGGAAGCCACTCAACTTCATGTCCAGATTTGTATTCTGAAAGTTCATCAACCATTTTACATAACAACTTGGAGTTCCTACAAGTTCTTTTCTTGATGGATCTTCACCCAAAGATCTAAGAATTGAAGTGACTGCAGCAACCAGTTCTTGGTCAGCTGATTCTAGCATATGGGAAATTTTTGAAATTGAGGAAGAGCAGGATGGACACCAACATTGTTCAGTAGACTCTTTAGTATCAATTCTGTGAACATTGATGCCTCTGAATCTTAAATGAACTGCAAAATCATCCCAGGCATCTGCATTCTCACTTTCAAAAACCCCTGAACCTGAACGCACTAGTGTCTTTGCCCAACCCGGGTGGTTTGGGTCAAGAAAGGCAGACTCCAGATTGGGGACATGGAGGTGTAAGCACTGGAGTACAACAGCAACACCTGCGGGCTTGATTCCATGGTACAAAGCTGAACACACTTCATCTCCTAGACGTTTTGGGTTCTGGAGTCGCTTAGCAAAGACATCAGCTACTCTGGAGAGTTTGCTTAAACCCAGCACCCGTCCACCAGATGGCACATAGCCTACATGACACTTGACCTGGAAAGGAAGCAAGCAGGACTCACAATAAGAAAAGAGGTCAAGATCTCGCACAATTACAGGCTCATCTGCTCCTCCACCATGACCAGAGCTGTCATCCAAACCTGCTTCATGGAACAATGCACCTTCAACAATGTCTCTAACTTTTTCTCTGTAACCTGTAAATTGTGAAAAAGAAAAAAAAAAAAAAGCTTCGATCAATAATCAGCAAGCCAAAAGCCAAATATTCCCAGTTCAACATAAACTAAAAACACTGTTTGAATCAAAGGGAACATGCTTTCTACTCATGAGTTAAAGAGACATTTTAAATCATACATAACTTACAAATTCTAAAACAGAGGTAGTAGACAATAGTTCTGCTGGGTTAAATTGAGTTTGAATATAACATACTCAATCCTTAGATGACATGCTACGATTTTTTATAAGTTTCATTAACTTGAGCATTAATGATCCAAAGTGTAATCGTCAACTTGGAGAAAAAAACAAATATCACACTCGTTTAAAGATTAGTTTGCTAATATTAAGTACTGACTCTTCAAGTATCATGTATATTTAATGTTTATATTGTCATCGTAGAATAAACCTTCAGCAAAATATTTATCTTTCGATACAAGATTTAACATATAGAAACAGTGACTGGCAAACCAAAGAGCTCTAGATGAAGAAAATAATTAATCTACTGAGGCAATCCTGCTTCAACACTGACAATCAATAAGTAGACATACTGCCTACTGGAACTACACAGACGATGGAACCAACATAGACCGCCAGTACTAACAAGAAGAATGCATTGCAAGGAGGCTAGACCATCTAGAACCATTATACCAGATGATATTGCAGGACAAATATCTTGAGCCAACATTATATCAAGGCGTAAAACTGCATTGGTATAAATACGTTCTATACCTGCAACCAAAGTATCAAACAGAGGGCAGCAAGAAGAGAATCAAAACTCCTCTCCTTGATTGGAGCTCTTCTTCTTTCCCCTATAGTCCTTTGCCAACTCTTATATCAAATTTGAAGTATTTACTAATAGAATATAGTCTACTAATTTTTATACACTATATGCGGGCAATTTTACCTTGATGACTCATCCCAATTGTGTGACAAAATTTTATTGTTTAGATATCTTTTTAACTAATTATCCAAGTCTAGGGACAGTGTCGCTTTTGGAAAGGAAAAAGATCTTGCGTATGATGATAAAGGATTTAAATTCTATCCTCACCTAACCTTCATTTTTAGGTATGTGTTTGGCTGTTGACAAAGTAACAGTGGAAAGCAACCCATTCAACGTTAGGTGAGGAGAGGATCCAAGTCCAATAATCAAACCTTCCCAAAGGGGAGCTCTGGAGAGGCACTGTGGTGTTTTTAGCAGAATATGAACAAACTAGCGGCAACGAATTATGCTCAATAAAAGATACAATCTATATAATATAAATCTGAGCAAAAAACCTAGTGAAAAAATAAATAGCATATGTTGAATCAGAAGAAGCATTTAAACAAACAAGTAGAATGAGTGGGGTTAAGGAAATCAATAAAAGGCACCTCTCGTTCCATGACGAAGAGCCTTGGCAACTCTGAGAGGAGTCTTTTTGAGACCTTCTCTATTGAAATCCTCACTCAAGCCTTTAAGGAGAAGTTTAACAGCATCCTGAATAGCGAGAGTCTCAGGTTCTTGCTCAAAACCAAGCTCAAGCCCACTCAGCTTCACTCCATTCTCAAGCTCTTCATGGTAATGTCCTTCATCCAAAGCGCCCATTGACGGACCAACAATTCCCCCAAATAACCCCTCCCACCCAGATCCCCAAACCAACCAAAAAAACACCTTTATTTGCAAGCAATCACACAAGATTTCATATACCAAAAATCTGGGACACAAATCCAAAACTCCCAAATCACCAAAATGGAAGCAGCAAACAATCAACAAGAATATATAGAAAAGTCTGACGCATCCAAATAAAATACAAATAAAAAAAGATGTACGAAGGCAAACAAAAAGAGATAGAAGGTCACGACATATAAGGATCGGAACTATAGAACAAGAACGCAAAAACGAATATGCAATTGGAAACTACATAATAAAGGAAGAGAAAGGAGGGTAAGGAAAAAGAAGAGAAACGTAGGGTTGCCGTTGATTATGGGAATGTGTGGATCCTCTATTATAGCCAAAATTTTTTAAAAAATTATTTCCTACCGTGGGACCTATCCCCACACGATATAACATGTTGAGATCTGGTTCTGGGACCCATTTTTCAAAACGCTACTCCTCCCCTCTCCTCTCCCTCTTAATCGTTTTCTATGAAATCCGACTCCGTGCACTTCCTATACAGAGGAGACAATGACAAGACGCGGTTGCATTGGGCTTGGTTTGGCAACTCTATAAAGATCTGTGCGCGTAATCATGTATTGACCACTTTTTTGACACCAAATCCGTGGGACCCATATTGCAAATTCGGGGTAGAGGGGTGGCTGCTACTTGTTACCAACCCCAGTTGACAAATAGACCCGCTTGTTCCGGATCTAACGTCTCCCACTAGAGTACTTTCCTACATTTCGACCACTTTTTTAATTTAAAAAATTGGGCAAATTGTAAAGACCTTCTTTTTACTGGCTGCTAATTGTTTATTAATTTCTTAGTATGGAAGTTCGATTGAGACAGCCACTCTGTGGATGGAGTGGAGTGGGCGCTGGTGCTATTAATGGCAGATTCAGCCTCAACAACTACTAGTAATTAGTAAATGATCCATTGAAAATTACAAGGACAAACCGTTTCGGTTTTATCTGGATTGGTGGATGTTTGGCAGGCGGCGGATGTTATTAATTATTATTGCGAGTGTTGTGGTCAAAAGATGGTCGGACTCGCAACCTACCAAGACCAACTGACCAACTGATTCGGCACATACACTTTTAGGAAAACCATTACATTGTTAAGTAAAAATGGCTCAAAATCAAAGATTTGATTACCTTATCCAATCATAAATCTTATTCTTTAATTAAAATTCTTGGATTGAATATAAGGATGGTTATTGGAATCAATTCAAAAATTTCGATTGAATGGTAAGATTTATGGTTGGATAAAGTAGTTAAACCTTAAAATTAAACATGATTTACACATGCCAAAAGAATTATTAATTTCACACAAATTAATTATTAAGTCTATGGTAGATAGATAAGTTAATTTCTCTATTCTATGCGAGGAATAAAATTCTCTTCTTTTGATGATTGTCTATGATAGAAAGATAAGTTAATTTCTCTATCCCATGTGAGAAATAAAATTCTCTTCTATGATTCTCTTTTCGATGTAGCTAACTTAAAAATTGTTCGAAATTAAACATGGCTACTTTTACACACTCAGATAGAGTTAGGAATTTCACACGAATCGATTATTAAGTTTATGGTAGAAAGATAATTTAATTTCTCTGTTTTATATAAGGAATAATATTCTCTCATATGATTTTCTTTTTAATATAACTAACTTAAAAAATGGTTTACACACATGGAAAGAATTAGGAATTTCACACAAATCAATTATTAAATTTATTTTAGAAAGATCATTACAATTTCTCCGTCTCATATGAGGAATGAAATTCTCTTTTACGGTTCTCTTTTTGATGTAACTAGTTCATGTACTAAGCATCAATTCATAAAATATAATTATAACAACATTTAACAACTTTGTTAATCAAATATCATGAAGAGAGAAAAAAAAATTAACTTTTGAATTGTAATTATTATATTTACCAAAGACAATTGAAAATCAAAGTTTGTGGATTCATACATAAATATGGAATTGAAAGTTCTTGTTGGAAAGAGAATCAAAGATACTTTTCAAGGAGAGATCTTAGTTCCCCTTCCCTCCACAACATCAATGGTGGGTTTATAGGATTAGAGAATGTGAACAAAAAATAAATATAATTGCATATATTTATTTGCTTTAAACGTTGTTTTCATTTTTCTCTTAACGATTGATAAACTATTATTTTTACTCTTGTTGTTTATGAAAACATTAAAAAAAAAAAAACCCTTACCATCACATTTTAGAAGACTATTTTTCTAATAAGTAAGAGGTTTTTTGACGTTTTCTTAAAGAATAAAGAAGAAAATGATTATTCATAAATCATTACGAGGAAAAATGAAAATAATTCTAAAATAAATATGTAATAGTAATGAAATCGTAGATCTCACGTGAGTTTTAGATCATGGAATGAGAATGATATTCCTCCCACCATTTTGACATAAACAAAATGTCACCCACTAGTTTATTCATCCTTGTTGTCGATTGTTCTTATATTGATGAACTAATAATTAATTGTTTTTATATTTATGAATTGTGTATCTGATAATATTATTAAAAATATTATTATGATAAAATATTTATGCTTATTATTATAAACTATTTTAATAAAGCATAATGTTATTAAAAGAAAATTAAATGTTTCTTGATGACACAAAAATACATAATTTTCTTTCAATATTTTTTTTTGGTCATTTTGATTAAGAGTATTTTTATAATTTATAAACAATCCAAACCAATTCAAAATCAAAGTAACATATCAAAAAGAATACAGTTAATTTTGATTACAATTTCTACAATGAAAATAAATAATTTATTTTGATTCCTATATATCAAGATGATTCCAGAATATTATGATTGCAACACAAGTTTCTTGTTTACTTATTTTTGATGGAATTTACTTATTTTTTATTTTCATTTCAAAACAGTATAGGCGTTAGTAAAACTTAATGGGTATTCAAGCTATATGGACCTCACACACATTTTAGAATTTCGATTGGTAAAGAAATTTAATTCACTTTTCTTAAGAAATCAAGTTCCCTCTTTTAATTTTTAGTCTCAATAAAACTTAATTTCCTTCTAGTTTCATTCTTCATTAATAAATACTTCCTTAATTCTTTTCTTTTTCATTATTATTAATAAAACGCGCACTTAAATATAGTATATACAGACACAGACATCCATGAGTGGCTGCAGCCAATGTAGAACCTTTTTGATTTCCGATATCAAATTAAAAAATCTAAATATTTATAGCGGACTGTTATTCTCAATTCGTGTCCCTGCACTTGTGTAATTTCAGAAAGTAAAATCCACAACCATCCTATTTTCTTTAAAAAAAAAAAAATTGTTCCTAATTTAGAAAATCAAAACTAAGACCTCTGTTTATTATAAAGTATTTAAAGGTTTTTTTTCCTTAATTTCTTTTCTTGAAAACCTTTTTCCCTTAATTTTATTAACATTTGTTTAGCTTGTATTTATCAGTTAAAAAAAATATATTATTTTTATAGGCGTAGAACCATTTTCAAAATACACTCAAATCAATTCATTCTTCATTGCTCTAAAAATAAAAACTGATTAAGTGGACTCTTAAGTGATTTGCCCGAGTGATACACTCACCATATTACTCATCATAGATAAGAGGTTCGTCTACTATAAAAAACGATAATTTTATATCAATCTACTTGATCGTGGATCATCTATGTATAAATCATTTTATTATATGATAGTTTTTCTTATTTAATATGAGTCTTTTACTTTTACTTTTAGTAGTGGAGAATAGAGTTAAATATTATATTCAATATCATTCTACAGTATCTATCATTTAATATTTCAAATGTATTTATAATTTAAAAAATAAATAAATAAATAAACAATCAAACAAACAGATTTGGTGGGAGTAGAGGATAAAGAAGCAAGACCAAGAGCACGAGGAGCACATGCAAAACGAAGCATAAACACTTGAGCGGCTCTGACCCAACTTGGTATCCCATATCCACGACATTTTCACCAACCTTTAAAAAAAATAAATAAAAATCATTTTCACCAACCAAATTGACTCAAGCACGCCGCCCCATGGAGATTGATTAGTAATTCGATTTTTATTGTCGACTTTGGAAGCTTACCAAATATTTTTATTTATCGATCCAACTTCCATAAATCATTGTTACTTTTTTTAAAAAAAAAACGTTTCTAATTGTTCTACCATATTTGCGTTGGTTGATATTATTAAGAAATATTCATGATTAAAAGAACTTTATAATTCCAAAAAGCTAGTATACATCCACGATTAAAAAACTTTATAAACCTAAAAAGCAAATATCTCAATTATCATATATATACATATATATACAGAGAGAGGGAGAAAACTTTAGAATGAAGAAATAGGGCAAATTGCACAACAGCCCTGAGGTTTGATACAATTGCATAAAATTGACGATGTTTGGAAAATTCATACTTACCCCTCTTGAGGTTCTAAAAACTTAGTTCAAACCTCTCTTGCTACGAGCCAACTGTTAATCAAGACAAACAATTGAAGTCAAATTGAGCAAAAGTACCAAAATACTTCTAAATAAATTAATATATTATTATTTAAATTTTTAAAAATAATTAAAATATAAAACAATTAAAAAAATTTGTTTATAAAAAATACCTTATCATCTTCTTCATCACCTCCATCAAATTGTCTTCATCAATTTTCATACCATCAATTTTCATCAAACTTCATCAATTTTCATGCCATCAATTTTTATCCAGTCGATTTATCACTAACTCATCACCAATTTAAACCCAAATAAATTTACATATTTAAAGAAAAAATATATATAATCACATTTTGAACTTCACCAGTTCATCATCGTCAACATAGATTCGTCATCATCATCAACTTAGACATAATACATATCTCTAATCAACCTTCATTCTTTAATCAAAAAATTAAAACAAAATCTGGAAAAAAAAAATAAAAAATATTTCAAGATTTGAGTTTGAAACCTAAATCTTCTACTTAAAGATTCGAGTTTCGAACCCATATCTTTGAAATAAACAAAAAAAAAAAAAGAAGGAAAAATTAACATTATAAAAAACTCAAAAAATCGAATGACATAATCATGAACGTGGAATTAGCTTCTTTGTCAACCCCATCTTTAACCAGAAAAATCTAAATGAAGAATATTAAAAACCCAAAAAATCCAAGAACACGATCAACAAATAATCATCCAAACAAATATTTTCACTATCCAAGCAAAGAAAAAAAGTTCAAAAAAGAGAATATGTATATATCCTTGGATTTCCATCGATTTGTCTCCACTCGTGGAGACCTGAAATTGGGTCTTTATCATTGAAGACCTATGTAGTCTTCATCGATGAAGATCTAGCTGGTGTCATAAACGATCTCTAATGGAGACTGTTGCTTTCGCTAGAGATTTGAAGAAATTAAGAAAATGAGAGAAGAAAAAGAAGAAAACAAGAGAAGAATAAAAAGATGAGGTGAGGAGAGAGAGAGAGAGAGTGGGGTGACGTGCTAGAAGAAAATTTGCTATTTATATACTTTTTGTTTTTATTTTTTAAAATTATATAAGTTTTTTAATCAAATTAAAAATATTTATTAATATTAATTATTAAAAAATTAGATACTCATAGGATATAATGTCATTTGATGATTTTACTCTCATCCATCGACACTTAATAGTTGCTTATTAATGACTATCTGACGGCAAGAAAAGTTGGAACTGAGTTTTTGAAATCTAAGAAGAGGTGAGTGTGGGTTTTTCAAACATCGTCATTTTTGTACAATTATATCAAATTAGGAGATTGTGTAATTTACCCTAAAGAAATAATTTTAACTCATGACTCAATCTCATAATATGAGTTTGGAAATTTTACCAATGCACTACCTTCATTTTTATCATATATGAGTTGTATAAATTGTAGAAAATTTTATTTCTAAACCTCGATCATTTCAGCACCTCCCTTTATTTTTTTCGTTAAAACAAGCATGTAATACTGCAGCTAAGCCCTCGCTATACAATTAACATCCCTGTTTGCGGGTTAAAAATCGATGATCCGTTGATTATTATTCTGACATCAGGATGGTCCACATGTATGACGGGTCTCGTCCAGTACTCTCGTTCGTTGGTAGATATAGACAATCTAGTAATTTTTTGCTTATTCACATTGTTTTATATGTTGCAAAATGTTACCCAAATTCAATCCTGAAAGTTGAGTGTCTTGTATCAATCTTTATCATGCTAAATGGGTTTGAAAATATGTATTTTTCCACCTTGATTTGTAAGCGATGATATATTTTTTTCAAATAATCATTAGATTGTCTCTGTCCTTTTTTAATCGAAAACAACTAGAAAAATTGTGGACGCAAATTGAGCGTCTCTTGCTAGGATGGGAAAGTTGTGACAACCGGAAGCTCCTGCGCTCATGGTCCAACACAATTTCAGTTATTTAAGATGTGTTCGATGTGTTAAATGGATTTAACTATTTTCATTAGATTTGATTACACTAAATTAATATTGTGCTATATCTTTTATATTTGATGCTGTGAAATTAATTAGTGCACGATATTATTAAATTAATTTATCTATAAACAGGTTTAAATTACCTTTTTAAAATTAATTAAAATCATCAACCATTAATTTTAAATAATATAATTTTTTAATTAATAATAAGAATTTTATTGTTTTTAAATTATTTTTGTAATGATAATTTTTTCAAATAAATATATTAACTATAAAATAATAATATATAAAAATATTTTTATATTTACTTCCAAAATAAATTTAAATACATAATAGCATTAAATTTTATAATATATTTACTAGTAAAATAGATAATAAAAAATAAATATATAATATCTGTTAAAAATTATTCGGCACAAACTGTTCAATAGTTGTGCTGTGTGCGTGTGGGACTATTAGACCTCGATAGGATTGCATTTCAGAACAAGGGACTGTCAATCCTAATCCTGATTCCAATCCCCGATCTCGGTCTAATTCAGTTTGTTGTTTTGTGTATATCAAACATGGCTTTAATGTAAAGAAATGATAAGAGGGACCAGTGTAAACAACAGTGGCGATATTTCCACCGCTTAAAAACTATATATATACACCCTTCTTTGTATTTACACCCCCATCAAAATTATTAAAAATGGGTAAATTACACAAATACTTGAAGTTTGATCAAATTATACAAAAATGATGATCTTTAGGTAATTCATATTGACCTCTTCTAAGATTTCAAAAACTCAGCACAAACCTCCTCTACTGTTAATTAATCTTCATTAAGTTAAAATTATCAATGATAGAATGATCAACACGCACCTTATAAATATTTTAATTTAATTAATAAATAAACAAAAACTTAAAAAATATATTTTCAATTAATAAAAATAATAATATAATATTTAAACCTTTAAAAAAAAAATTAATCTCCAAAAGCCTCCAGTGAGATGGTCTCTATCGTTGGAGTCAGACTCTAGTGATGGAGACGTTGTCATGGTCTCCATGGGAGACCAAATAGTCTCCCATGGAGACTTGTTTTTTATTTTTTCTTAATATATTATATATTTTTTAATTATTTAATTAAATAAAAAATATAATATTAAATTTAAATTTACAAAAAATAAAAAGTTTGACTCTAGATTTGACTTGAGACTATTTTAGTTTTTTTGTATATTTGATTGTTGATCATGTGAATTTAATTATGATTGACTAACAGTAAAGAAGATTTGTGCTGAATTTTTAAGACCTCAAGAAAAGTTAATGAAGGTTATCCAAATATTGTCATTTTTGTGTAATTTGCTCTTTAAAAATTCATATTCTATAAAAATACTGTATGTCTTACCAATTATGTCAATTCATTTATTTATCTTTGAAATATTATAGATAAATAATTATAAAGATAATTAAATTAATTAAATTCAAATATTGAAAAAAAGTCAAACTTTATTTTTTAAGTTTGTTTTGACGTTCTGTTTCATATTTGTAGTTTCTCCATATTATGTTCTCTCTTATTTTCACTCAAAGTTCTTATATTTCATCAAAACCTTACATGTAAAACTATTAAACAAAACTAAAAACCTCTATTTTCACTCAAGCTAAGCTTTCCCCCTTCCCAAAAAACAAAAACAAAAACAAAACAAAACCCTTCAAATCTAAACCCTCATTTTCACCATTTATAAATAATTAAAAATATAACAAAAATCTCTTATCTTTGATTACTTTTTATCAAAATAAACCAAGTTTTTTATTGAAATTTGAAGTAAAAGTATTCAAATTAAATTATAATAATGATAATATTATCTTTTAATTAAAGTGTTAATAATTTAATTTAAAGGTAATACGAAAATATTAAAAATGTATATATTAAAGGGTGTGCATACAATTTTAGGGGAGTGGAAATATCGCCTCTTTGTAAACAATGCAATCACTCTTAGGTCATTTTAACTGGCTATTTGTTTTGTTTTGTTTTTTTGTTTTTTGTTTTAACCCATTTAACTGACCCATTTTATCCCACCCATCCCCTATTAGTAGTGATAACTCTATTTTTATAGAGTTATCTTATCTTTTTAAACTTGAATTCTTGTTTAATTCTTGATGTTTTTATTATTATTAAGTACATTATTTCATCATTTTGTATTTTTCATTTTCAAAATAAAGTTTGTGAAAATCGTATGTGGACCCCACCAAATGCTTTCGCTCGAGACAAGATCATGAATTTCATTCGAAGCAGTTCATCGCCTCAAGAATTACTCGAATCAGAAATCGCATCAAAAAGTTATCGCAATTTAAAGATCGAGTATTCTAGAAATAAATATTATGTCATGCTTATGTAAGGAATGATGTAATCAAAATTATGATGTAAGCAATGATGTAATATTAAAGTTGACTTTGAATGAGGTAGGTGAACGATGATGTAAGCAATGATGCAATTTGAAAGTTGACTTTGAATGGGGTAGGTGAAAGATGATGCAAGCGATGATGCAAAATGGTGGAAAATCAGGAAACGATGATGCAATCGATGATGTAATTGGAGGTGAATTTGGCCTATAAATAGGCCTTAGAATCACCATTCTAAGTATTCCATCACAAACCAAAACAATAAGTAGTTTAGAGAAAGAGAGAGAGAGCTTGGAGAGGAGGAGCAAAGCAGAGGAAAAAATTCTACGGTGAAGCTTCAATCCACTAAGTTTCCTATCTCTTGTTATGTTTAATTTTCTAGTTTTTGTAAATTTTATTATGGAGTAGATTTGTTTTCTAAGATTATGATGTAGCCTAACTTTGATGTTCCAACCCTTTGTTCAATTCAATTAATGATTTTCTATCTTAATTGATGCATTTAATACTGTTCTTAATGCTTCTAAATAATTGGCCACTATTTAGTTGAATTGTTAATCATAATGATAGCGAAAGCTGATTTATGTGTCTAGTTCATTGTATTTAATGTCATAAATTGCATGTAGGATAGGAATATACCTGCATGGTTTGTGTAGTCTACAAAAGAGATCCATAAATCTTAATGAATTCTTTAATGTTTTGACTTGCATGGGAACATAGCAGTTAATCTTTATAGGGTATTTTCCTTAGACCTCGGGAGAGGCTAATTGAATAATTCAGGGAATCTCGACTAACAACTGGATAGTTAATTTTGGTTAAAAAGAACAAAGGGGAGGAATAGACTAGTTATGGTGAAATCATAATCTTAGAGTTTTTATTTATTGAATTAATTTTCATTTATTTACAATTGCAATTAAATTTAGTCATAATTTGCAACTCATTTACTCAAATTTCATCTACCAAATAAAAGTTGAGTTATTTTAATTTTGGGCATTAATTAACAACAATCCTCGTGGGACGATACTTATCTCATCACTTTATTACTTGTTCGGCTCGTCCACTTGCGATTTTGCACAACAAGTTTTTGGCGCCGTTGTCGGGGATTGTTTGTTTCAATTAATACTAATACTACGTAACTCAATTTTTAATTTGGTCATTTATTTATTTTTTTTATTTGCTTTATTACTTGTGAATTTTCTGGTATATGAGAAAGTCTGGGGGCGAAATTTTACAATTTGATCCAGAAATTGAAAGAACTTGTCGTAAGAATAGGAAAGAAGCAAGGAAGGCCGTAAGTACTGCACTCATGGATATGGCTGAAGGATCCAACAACACACAGAACATTGTACCAATAGATGTTGAAATTCGAGCATTACGAGATTATGCTCTACCCACGGTGGGTAATACTTCAGCGATACGGAGACCAACTATTGCTGCCAACAACTTTGAGATTAAGCCGGCAATCATCCAGATGGTACAAAACAACCAGTTCAGTGGGGCTCCGAACGATGATGCAAATGCCCACATTGACAACTTTCTGGAGATCTGTGATACTTTCAAACATAATGGTGTTACTGATGACGTCATCCGATTGAGATTGTTTCTATTCTCTCTTCGAGACAAAGCCAAAAGTTGGCTCAACTCGTTGCCATCAGGAAGTATTACCACATGGGACATCTTGGTACAAAAATTTTTAGCCAAATTCTTTCTACCAGTCAAGACTGCAAAACTACGAGCTGAGATTGCCACATTCAGACAGCTTGAGGGAGAGTCATTATACGAAACATGGGAAAGATTCAAAGATCTGCTCAGACGGTGCCCACATCATGGAGTTGCTGACTGGTTGCAACTACACACATTCTACAATGGGTTAGGGAGTTCCACGAGAACATTGGTAGATGCCGCAGCTGGTGGAGCACTACTGGGGAAACCCCATCAAGCCGCTTGGGACTTACTAGAAGAAATGGCTGCAAATGCCTATCAATGGCCATCAGAAAGAGCAGTTCCAAAGAAAGTCTTCGGAATACAAGAAAATGATGTGTTAACCAGACTTTCCACTCAGGTCGAGACATTAGCCAAGCAACTCGGAAACTTGACAGCTAATGCCATTCATACTTAGTCAGCATCCTGTGATTTTTGTGGAGGGGACCATTCCAACGGACAATGTGATGAAGACCAGACAGGTCAAGCATTTTTTGTGGGTAATAAACAACCAAATAACCCGTACTCCAACACATATAATACAGGATGGAAGAATCATCCAAATTTCTCATGGAAAAGTAATGATCGACCTAGACAGTCATATCCGCCACCACCTTAACAGCAGCAGGCCAACAAACCGTCGCTTGAAGAAGCACTTGCTCAGCTCACCGTAAGCACTACTCAATTTATGACGAGAACAGACACCACGCTCCAGAATCAAGCAGCTTCCATTCGAAATCTAGAGGTACAAATGGGTCAAATCTCAAATTTGTTGACTGCAAGACCTCAAGGATCCCTACCAAGCAACACAGAGACTAATCCTAGGGAGCACCTGAAGGCTGTCACGTTACGAAGCGGTAAAATGCTGAAAGAACCTGTCAAAAGAGCAGACGAGAAAGAAGAAGAAGTGATGGTTGAACAACAAGAAGCAGAGAAGCCAAAGTCAAAGCTGTTCCCAGACAATCCGCCACCATACAAACCACCATTACCCTTCCCTCAGAGATTTCAGAAACAGAAATTAGAAAAGCAATTTTCTAAATTTCTGGTAGTTTTTAAGAAGCTGCAAATTAATATTCCTTTTGCAGATGCTCTGGAACAAATGCCCAGCTATGTGAAGTTCATGAAAGAAATCCTCTCAAATAAAAGGAAACTGGAAGAACATGAAACGGTAGCTTTAACCGAAGAATGCAGTGCAATCTTGCAGAAAAAGCTACCACCCAAACTCAAAGATCCGGGGAGCTTTACAATTCCTTACACCATTGGTGATTCATTCTTTGATAAAGCATTATGTGATCTCGGTGCAAGTATCAACCTAATGCCATTCTCCGTTTTCAAGAAACTCGGCTTTGGAGAAGCAAAACCCACTACAGTATCGTTGCAGCTAGCTGATCGTTCAATCAAATATCTAAGGGGAATTATAGAAGATGTACTGGTAAAAGTAGATAAATTCATATTTCCTGCGGATTTCATTGTGCTAGAAATGGAGGAAGATCAAGAAATACCCATCATCTTGGGTAGACCATTCCTAGCAACAGGGAGAACCCTTATTGATGTACAGAAATGTCAACTCATACTCAGAGTTCAAGATGAAGAGGTGACATTCAATGTGCTGAAAGCTCTCAAACATCCACATGATGTTGACAACTGTTTGAGGGTAGATGTGGTGGATGAATGTATTAAAGGAATACATCAAACCATCACTCCAAAAGATCCACTTGAAGCTTGCCTAAATGGAGTACTAAACTCAGAAAGTCTGAACATCACAGAATGTGTTAACCAACTGGAAGCTTTATCTCCCATATTTTTCAGACGACCTTTCGAGGAGCTTGGAGCAAGTAAGAGACAACCGGTACCATCAACAGAAAAACCACCAGAGTTGGAGCTCAAGCCACTGCCAGTTCATCTCAAGTACGCATTCTTAGGTACCTCATCTACACTACCTGTCATTATTTCATCTTCTCTAAGTAGAGAACAAGAGGAAAAGTTGTTAAGAGTACTACGAGAACACAAGATGGCTATTGGATGGTCGATCGCAGATATTAAAGGAATCAGCCCATCTATATGCCAACACAAAATTCTCATGGAGGATAAGTACCGGCCATCCATCGAGCACCAACGACGTTTAAATCCAAACATGAAGGAGGTTGTCCGAGCAGAGGTACTTAAACTTTTGGATGTAGGTATCATTTATCCTATTTCGGACAGCATATGGGTAAGCCCGGTGCAAGTGATACCAAAGAAAGGAGGCATGACAGTGGTCACCAATGAAAACAATGAACTGATTCCAACACGAACAGTAACCGGATGGAGAGTGTGCATTGACTATAGGAAACTAAATAAGGCGACCAGGAAAGATCATTTCCCTTTACCCTTCATCGATCAAATGCTCGACAGGTTAGCAGGTCACCCTTACTACTGTTTCCTAGACGGTTATTCTGGTTACAATCAGATTTCTATAGCACCTGAGGACCAAGAAAAGACTACATTCACATGTCCATATGGAACATTTGCGTTTCGGAGAATGCCATTTGATCTATGCAATGCACCAGCCACCTTCCAACGATGCATGATGTCAATTTTTTCAGATATGGTGGAACGCTTCATTGAGGTATTTATGGATGATTTTTCAGTATTTGGCTCATCATTTGATTCTTGTTTGGATAACTTAGCACAAGTACTGAAAAGATGCGAAGAGACAAATTTGATTCTTAACTGGGAGAAATGTCATTTCATGGTACAAGAAGGGATCGTCTTAGGTCATAAAGTTTCAGCTAAAGGCATCGAGGTTGATAGAGCCAAGATTGAGGCAATTGAGAAGCTGCCACCACCAACATCTGTCAAAGGCATTCGAAGTTTCTTAGGGCATGCAGGGTTTTACAGAAGATTCATCAAGGACTTCTCGAAGATCACAAAGCCATTATGCAATTTACTCGAGAAGGGTGTTTCATTCCACTTCGATAATGCATGTAAAGAGGCATTTGAGATACTGAAAAAGGCCCTTGTGACAGCCCCAGTCGTTATTGCACCTGATTGGGCTTTGCCGTTCGAGCTGATGTGTGATGCTAGTGATTATGCCATTGGAGCCGTGCTAGGACAACGTATTGGTAAGATTTTTCATACCATTTATTACGCTAGCCGTACATTAACTGATGCACAGGTCAATTATGCTACCACTGAGAAAGAGCTTCTAGCTGTAGTCTTCGCATTCGACAAATTTCGACCGTACTTGATCGGTTCTGTTGACACTTATTTTTGGTCAACCCTGTTCTTCAAGCCCAATACCTGTGACACAACAAACCTCATACAATGCAAACAATATAGGATCAAAACACACAGGACACAGCAAGACTTTTACGTGGTTCGGCAAAAAACGATGGCCTACGTCCACGACAATTACCCTCTCTCGGTGTAATTGTATTTTTTATTTCACTCTGTCTTTTACCCTAAATTATATCTCCTATTTATAATGGAGATGTTATAATCAGAATAGGCTTGAGAATCTTACAGATAAGGCAAAAAATAATATACATTAATTAAGATAATATCTTCTGAGATTATCTCTCGTATATAGCAATTTCCTAGAATGTAGAGATTCGATTTGCATGCAAATAGGTAATTCGACTCCTTTCCCGTTTCGGATTGATTCTTCTTCCAGAAGGTCTCGGATTGATTCTTCTTCCAGAAGGTCAACTGGTCAATTTAAGTGTTTTGCCTGTTCAACGATCAGACAGCAAATTGAGCGAGCAGATATCTCCGAGCAAACGAGCAGACTTATTTATTCTTTTGGCCGCCGAGCAGACGAACATATCTCCAGTCAGTAGGAATGTTCGAGCAGGTTATCTTTGTGCTTTTAACTTTCCTTTGACTATTTGACCAAGTGTCTTCTTGGCTCTTAATGGGCCTCCATTTTTGGGCCTTTTCTTATTGCACCAAAAAATACCCATAACACAAGCCCCCTTGTTTCTGGTACACTTTTTGTACTGGAAACAATGTTCTTGCGCCTAGACTTGCGCCCAGAAAACTTTTAGTGAGATGTGAACCGTTGCTTTTCTTCCTTTTTGCCCTGTGTCAGTCCCCCAGGCGCTGACTACTTGTCACTCAACTGTCGCGCTCCTTACTGCATGTATTAAATGCGCGTCTTTTCAATAATTGCTCATGATGGCTCTTTCGGTTTTTTGCGCCTATTGCCAAACTTTGGCGACGATTGAAATGTCTTGATTTGCCGATTGGGATTCCGAAGCGTCAGCTATATATTACCCTTTGTCGTTCTCTTTTCGTCTTCTCTCTTCTGCCTTTGCAAACCCTGACATTTTTGTCTGCTACCATTCTCCTGCATCCTCAAGGTTCTTTGTCAACGCCATCTTCAAGGTAACTCCTATTCTTTTCTTCTGCGATTATTTTCTTCCATGATTACTATTTGCGTATCTGGGGCATGATTTCTTCTTTTTTCTTTTTTTAAAATAGATACTTGTATTGTTGCTTTGAGTTGCTGTCTGTTTGTAATATCTCTTGCCCATCCAACTTTTCGCTCCAATAGCCCCCCTTGTGTTTATAGGAGTATCGTATCCGTATGTACTGAGTTCTGGTCTGCTTTCTGCGACCTGACACCCCTGTTGATTTTGTAGATGTCTGGTCGTAGTCGTCGCAGTCATAAGGTGGGATCCACTGATGTTGCCTCCGAGGAGGATTTTAGTGCTACATCTCAAGGTGGTGGGGCTACTTCAGTCCCTTCTGAACACCATTCCTCCTCTGCTCGCGCACCCTTTTTTCATTATGAATCTTCCCTTGGCCTCAGCGACCTTGAAACCATCGCTGAGGGCTTCTCCTTACCTAAGGGCTGCCGAGCTATGGTGCCTAAGGCTTCTGACCATGCAGCTTTTCCTCCCAAGGGTTTCTTTGCCATTAGTCATCAACACATAGAAGCCGGTTTCAGGTTTCCGGTTCATCCTTACCTGGTCGCTCTTTTAAACGACCTTAACTTAGCCCCTTTTCAACTTACCCCCAACTCTTATGCTCATCTCACCGCTTTGGCTTCCATCTTTCTTAAAAACGACCTTCCTCCTCCTACCCCCGCGATGATCCATCACCTCTTTTTGTTTAGAAGTACTACGGGTCCGAAGGCTAATAAGAAGGATGGGTTTTATTATACTTCAGCCCGAAAATCTCCTTACAAAGTGAACCTTCCTCAAGGGATTGGAAAATCCAACGTAGGAGATTACAAGTCACGATGGTTCTACGCGTCGTGCTTATCATTGTCGGATTTAAAGAATTTTTCTTTTTGCCTTTCGCCCAGTAAGTATATTTGTCTCAGTTTTCCATCTTGTATTTCTGCTCGTTGCTAACATTTTTCTTTGTGCAGATGTCTCTAGGGGCGAGATTCCTCTATCCGATCAGGAGCTCTCTCTGTTAAATAAATTTTCGGATGTAAAGACACCATCCGACGATCAGACACCTTCCGAGCACCTGCTTCAATTTCATGGTCTCGCTCCTCCTGCCGACCAAGAATTATTGGACCCCGCTTCTGATTTAGGCTCTCGTGAGGAGAAAGAAATTCCTTCTGCTTTCGAAGCTTCCGGACAGGAAATTCCACATCCAGCGAATACTTCAGTTTCGGAAATGGTGAGGCTTCATTTCGAGCAGCCTTTACCCAGCCAGGCTCCTGCTCAGTCTTCTGCTCCCAAAGAGCCTGTTCAAGCGGCCGGAGGTTCTGGCTCTCCCCCTGCTGCTGAAGTCTCTCCAGAATCGCCTCCTCAACAGGGTTCTGTCGGTTCTCCTGCTCGCTCGATAAGGCATAAATCAGTGGCGAGGAAATCTTCGAACAAGAGTGCTCGTCGAGGGGATATATCTCAGCCTGCTCCGCCCAGCAGTTCCCCATCCGCCTCTACTCAAAATGTCGACAAGGGCAAAGGGATTGCCGATTCAGAAACTGCGGAACCGCCTCATAAACGCCAGAAAACAGCCGCGGCCGGTTCTGGTGCTGAGGAGCAGTCCCAAGAGTTTGATGCCGGGGAATATTATAGCGATCTTTTAGATCGCGTGCCCCAATTCCTTGGAGCGAGGAAGCCTGCCCTGTACAAGAAAGAAATAACGGGCGAACGGCTCATCAACTATTTGGGCTTCCACAGTACGCTTGTAAGTTTTACTTTTTTGCTGCTATAGTATCTCTTTCCATTTTTTCTGTACTAACAAATGCTTTGTCTCAGGCGTCCATGGCGTACATGAAGCTTTTGCGGGAGATTGGGGACTGGCCCGAGGAGAAGGCCGCCATGGCAACTACCATCAATTCTCTGGAGGAAGAGAAGGCTAAACTGCAGGATGATCATGAACTAGAGCTGGAAAAAGCGCAGGGGGCACATCGTGAGCTGGAGCAGGAAATTGAGAAACTGAACAATCAGAAGAACGAACAGCGGGAGTCCTTGGAGAGGCAGGAAATACAGATTGCCTTTAGGGATAAAAAGATCGAGACATTGACGCATGATCTCCACTTTGCTCGGGAATCGGAGGAGAAGTTGAAAACTGAGAATAAGGAACTAAAGGGAGAACTGTCCTCGTATAAGCATAAAGCCGCGGAGGCCAAGATTGTTATGGAAGCAATGAGGCAGGAAACAGTTTCTCTCAAGGAACACATTGCTTCGGAGAAGGGACGTATCGAAGCCGCGGTTCGAGAGGCAGAAGAGAGGACAGGAAGTTTATTCCTGTATAATCTGTGGCTCAAGCGACCAGATGTGGACGTTTCGTTCTTTGGTCCAGACGCCGTGGCTGAAGTAAAGCTGTACGCTCAGCAGGATAAACTTAAAACCGGTCCTTCAGCTTCTTCTGCTGGTGCTGCCTCTGCTGATATTCCCAGCTCAGAATCTCCCAGCTCTCCTCGTCCAATCAACATTGATGACAGCGACCAGAGGAATTTTCCTGTTCGATGATATTTTGTTTTGTACTTATTACATTTTTTAACAATTTTTAAATAAATCTTTATTTTCTTGTTTGTATTTATGTTCGTTATTTTTATTTAGTCGTGACTTGGATTTTCGACTAGTACTTATTTGAGCAGAGTAGGTGTGGGGACGGCCAACTTGCCGAAATTACCCTTTCAGGCCCCTTTCCTCTGCTTGATTAAAACAAATTCCCAGCTTTCTTGAATGGCCAATTTCTCCCAGCTTTTAAATTTTGTTCGAGCAGAGTAAGTGTGGGGACAGCTAGTCATGCTGAAATTACCCATTTTTGAGGCCCCTTACCTCTGCTCGTTTGAACCTACAGACCCAATGTTCCTTCAAGATACTATTCGTTCTTAAGTTACATGGATCTTCCAAGGTTTACTAAGTCCACAGGCCATAAGCATCCCTTCCAGAGTCCTTGTACTCACAGGTTATGCTAAGGTCTTCCAGGACATTTTTTTTTTTTTTATAGCTCACAGATAATGATTACACCTTCCAGAGCCCGGCTACTCACAGGTGGTAATCACATCTTCCAGAGCATTTGCTTCAATCGAAACGCGAGTAGATCATCAGTAACAACAAAAAACGATCAAGCATTGCCATTCAAGGAGAATCTGATTCAATTTTACTGCACTGAAACAAAATTGACAAATTATCAAAGCGAATTAAAACAAAAACTTAAACCAATTAAATAAAATATGGTCGAAGGTTTTCAGCATTCCATGCTCTGGGAACTAGCGCCCCTTCCATGCTAGTCAAGTGGTAGGCTCTGTTCTGCAAACTTTCCTTCACAATGTAAGGCCCTTCCCAATTTGGACCAAGTGTTCCCTCACCAGCTTTCCGAGCAGCAGGTAGAATAAGGCGCAGAACTAAATCCCCCGTCTTAAACCTTCGGGTACGGACTTTTCTATTGTAAAATCTGGCCACTCGCCTCTGATAGACAGCAATCCTTATTTGAGCATCATCCCTCATCTCTTCCACCAGGTCCAGGCTAGCAACGAGCAAACTGCTATTATCTTCTGGGTTGAAGGTTGTTCGGCGCTGACTGGCAACTTCATATTCTGCTGGAATCATCGCCTCCGAGCCGTAGACCAATGAAAAGGGAGTTTCCCCGGTAGTGTTGCGAGCAGTAGTTCTGTATGCCCACAACACTTTTTGCAGCTCGTCTACCCAAGCCCCCTTTCTCGCTTCCAGCTTAGTCTTCAGGTTTTGCTTGATGATTTTATTAATGGCCTCTACTTGTCCATTGGCCTGAGGGTGGTCCACCGCTGAGAAGCTCTTTTTAATTCCCAGATCCGTGCAAAATCTTTGAAACTGTTCGCTACTGAACTGGGTTCCATTATCTGTTACGATTTGTTGGGGGACTCCAAACCTGCAGATAATATTTTCCCAAACAAATTTTTCGACCTTGGTGGTAGATATTTCAGCTAACTTCTTTGCTTCTGCCCATTTTGTGAAATAGTCAACTGCTACAATAGCGTGCCTACACCTTCCTCGGGCTGTAGGAAGAGGTCCAATCAGGTCCATTCCCCATATGGCAAATGGCCACGGACTGATCATTTGTTGCAAAAAAGTTGGAGGGGCTCGAGGTATCTTGGCAAATCTCTGACACTTGTCACACCTCTTGACCATTTCAATTGAATCTTTTTTCATAGTTGGCCAATAGTACCCCTGTCGGAGGGCTTTCTGGGCCAACGATAGCCCCCCGGCGTGATTACCACAATGCCCAGCATGTATCTCATTTAACACGACTTGACAATCTAGACCGTCAATGCACCTAAGCAACGGAGCTGAGAATCCCCTCTTGTATAATTTATCATCATAGATGCAGTACCGAGCAGCTCGCGTCCGAAGGCGGCGAGATTCTAGCTTTCCTTCAGGTAGCTTCCCATCTTGCAAATATTCTACCAAAGGATTCATCCAGGAGTCCTGTGCTACCACAATTGCCATTATCTCATCTTGTGATTCAGTGCTAGGAATGGGCAATACCTCTATTGGCACAACTCCCATGAAATCTGCATGTTTTGCAGTGGCTAAACGAGCCAAAGCATCCGCGTGAGAATTTTGCGATCGAGGGACATGCTGCAGCTCACATTTCTCAAACTTTGTCAAGAGTTCCCTTACTTTCTGTAGATAAAGGGTCATTTTTGATCCTTTGGCCTGATATTCTCCCCGGACTTGACCTACAACAAGCTGGGAATCACTGTAAATCCTTATTCGTTCTGCTCGCACTTCTAAGGCCAGTCGCAATCCTGCCAGCAACGCTTCATACTCAGCTTCATTATTAGTGGCTTTGAACTCGAATCTTAAAGCAGACAAGATTTTGTGTCCTTCCGGGCTGATCAACATTATTCCAGCCCCTGCTTTCTGCTCGCTGGAAGAACCATCGACATATAATTCCCAAAATGGACCTTCAGAAGACTCGGGCTCATCATTACTCGACCCCGTGAACTCAGCAACAAAATCGGCCAATACCTGCCCCTTGATCGCCGTTCGAGGCTTAAATTCTATTTCAAACTGGGCGAGCTCAATAGCCCATTTCAGCAAACGACCAGAGGCATCAGGTTTTTGCAAAACCTGTTTCAGAGGATATTTGGTCGGGATTTCAATTGCGTGGGCTTGAAAATAAGGACGAAGCTTCCTGGAAGCTACCACCAGGCTGTATGCGAGCTTCTCCATAGGTGTGTATCTGGTTTCTGCATCAATCAACCTTTTGCTTACATAATACACAGGAAGCTGCCTTCCGTCTTCCTCGCGAACCAAGGCCCCACTGAGAGCGTGCTGGGAAACACCCAAATAAACGACCAGTTTCTCCCCTTCTACTGGTTTGGATAACAGTGGAGCTCGGCCCATATATTCCTTTAGTTGCTGAAAGGCTACTTCACATTCTGCAGTCCATTGAAAGTTCCTAGCCTTCTTCAACGCATCAAAAAATGGAATGCATTTATCTGTCGACCTGGATATAAATCTGCTCAGGGCAGCGACTTGGCCGTTCAAACTCTGCACTTCCTTGATCTTAGTAGGCGACTTTAAGTCAATAAGAGCCCTGACTTTTTCGGGGTTTGCCTCAATCCCTCTGCTGTTGACCATGAACCCCAAAAACTTGCCCGAAGCAACTCCAAACGCGCATTTCAGAGGATTTAACTTCATTTGGAATTTACGCAAGATTCGGAACATCTCTCCTAAATCTTGCACATGCCCACACGCCTGTTTTGACTTTACCAACATGTCATCAACATACACTTCCATTATTCCCCCGATGAGATGTTCGAACATCATGTTCACCAACCGTTGGTAAGTAGCTCCTGCATTCTTTAATCCGAATGGCATCACCTTGTAACAATAAAGTCCCCGATCAGTAATGAAAGACGTGTGTTCCTCATCACTCGGTTCCATTGGGATCTGATTATACCCTGAGTAGGCGTCCATGAAGCTAAGGAGCTGATGCCCAGCAGTTCCGTCAACGAGTTGATCGATCCGAGGCAAAGGAAAACTGTCTTTTGGACAGGCCTTGTTCAAATCGGTGAAGTCAATACATGTCCTCCATTTTCCGTTTTTCTTTTTCACCAGAACAGGATTTGCTACCCACACAGGGTAGTGAACCTCCCTGATAAATTTATTTGCTAGCAGTTTTTCCACTTCTTCCCTGAGCGCCTCATATCGCTCTTCTGTCATAGGCCTCCTCTTTTGACGAACCGGCCTATGGAGGGGATCAATATTTAGCCTATGCGACATTACTTCGGGACTGATCCCCACCATATCCTCATGAGTCCACGCAAAGACATCCAGATTTTCTTTTAAGAACTGAACGAGCTGCTCTCTGATGTCTGAGGGTAACTCTCTCCCTATCTTCAGGCACCGTCTGGTATCCTGCTCGCTAACTTGTACTTCTTCCAATTCTTCTACAGGGCCTGCCGTTCGATCTTCATCCACTTCTCTTGGATCCAGATCTTGACTAACTCCTGTACTACTGGCAGATTGTTTCTTCTCCTCGGTCACCATACTGATATTTTTTCCTTTAACCCCAGCCTTTACGGCGTTTTTATAGCACTTCCTTGCCACTTCTTGCTCGCCCCTAACACACCCTACCCCATTGGAAGTGGGAAATTTAATGGTGAGTGTTCGGGTGGATATTGCTATATCAAGATCATTCATAGCTGGTCTCCCGAGGATGGCATTGTATGCCGATGGACAATCAATAACTAGGAAGTCGGCCATTGCAAGAGCTTGTCTGTTCACGTCTCCTATGGCGAGGGGAAGTTTAATCTGCCCCAGCGGTACAATTGCATCCCCAGTGAAGCCAAAAAGAGGTTCTGGGGATGGAGTTAACTGCCCAATTGTTAAACCCATGTGCTCGAGACAGCCCTTGTACATCACATTTACTGAACTGCCTGTATCCATCATTATCCTTCTTACCTCAGCACCGCCAATCCTTGCTCTGATGACCAGTGCGTCATTATGGGGCCAATGCAAGCCTTGAGCGTCATCTTCATTAAACAACATCCCGCCTCCAGCAACTCTGGCCTTCTTACATGGCCCTTCTCTTCCATTTTGACCTGTCAACAAGACTCGGCCAGCCTCCCGCACATAGCGCTCCTGTGATCGGTTGGATGTCCCTGCGATGTGCGGTCCTCCATGAATAGTAAAGATAGTCCTCACAGCGGGCTGGTGACCTTGATCAATCAGGCGTTGTGGCTGTTGTTGAGGAAGTTGCTGAGGTATATTAGGATGTTCTTGTACAGGCTGATTTCCCTGCAGAGGATGATGACTTTCAGGTTGCGCCACATATTCCCTCAAACGACCCCGTCTGATCAACTCTTCAATTGCATCCCTAAGTTCTCTGCATTGAGAAGTATAATGCCCGTTTTCTCTATGGTAAGCACAATACTTCCTTGGGTCTTGAAACCTCCTCGGGATGTTTGTGGGACTTGGCTTTCCGAAGTTCTCCCGTCTTTTTTCTGTTTCAAAGATCCTATCTTGTCTGTCCGTCAGGATGCTGTAATTCTGGTAACGATCTCTGGGTGGAGATGCCTTCCTCCGAGACTCATTTTTTGACCGCTTCGCTACCTGATTACTGGAGCGATGTTTGTGACCGCTCTCTTCATTTTCGCGCTGGTCCCTCTTTTTTCCTGGTCGCGAACTGTTCGCTCCTTTTTCTTGTTTGCTAGGCTTTTTCTGTCCGAATGTGTCTTCCCAGCACATCTCTTTTGCTGCACGGTCATAGAACTCTCCCAAACTCTTCACAGGATTACGATAAATGCTTTTGTAAAGCTTTCCATCTTTTCGCAGTCCTGCAGAAATTGCAGTTAAGACACTTTCATCAGAGGGATTTTGCACATTGTTTACCTCGCGCCTAAATCTGGCGATGTAATCTCTTAAAGTTTCCTCCCGCTTCTGAAAGATAGTCGCTAAGTGACAAGTCGGCGCGAGCTGCTTTCTCAGCGCTTTGTACTGGTCCTCGAACTTTCTCTGGCACTCATCCCAGCTGTTTATACTTCGGGCCGGAAGACTCCTTAGCCACGTCCTTGGAGTATTCCCCAGTGTTGCTGGGAATACCCTACACTTGACCAGAGGATTAGAGGTCTGCAGGTCCATTTGAACGTTGAAAATGTCCAGATGATCATACGGGTCACTATCTCCATCATAAATTGGGATGTTCGGGAGTTTAAATCTTGGAGGCAGCAGTTGCGTTTCAATCTCTCTTGAAAACGGGGTTCTGTCTTGCTCTCTACCCTGGTCACGGTGTCCGGGTCTAGTCTCTAACTGCCGCACCCTCTGCATTAGTTCCTGTACCATGGGATCTTGCCGCTCAATCCCGTTCGCAGGGACTTGTCGATTCCCCCGGCTTTCTCCTGCTGCTGAGAGACGGGTTTGTGACCTTCCCCGGTCCAACGACATCCTTTCACGTGATCCACTCCTCCTGCGAGAACTTCCTGCATGGGGTGTCCCTTGTCTATGTGAACGTTCCCTTTCACGCTGTCGACCCCTTCCATGATCAGAGTTATTTTCCCCTCGACGATTATTACCCTGACTTGTTCTAATCCTCTGATTGGAAGGATGCGGAGCCACTTCTTGATGAGCCGGATGCCTCTCCCCTTGTGGGCGCAGATTTGAGGAACGAACAGAAACTGCTGGTTGCTGTCTGTCCCTGCCAGCCTCTCCTCTCCTAACTGGAACGGCACTCACAGAACGGGGCTGGTGGTCTGCGTTCCCTGGAACTTCCTGAACTCGGGCCTGTGTCAAGGCTCTGATAGTTTCTGCCAATTGTGCTACCGTATTTTCTAAAGCCTCCTGACGTGCTTCCTGACGACGCTGCCAAGCTGGCATAACACCTCCGCCACCATCAGTTGGTTGAGGAGGCAATGGTGGCAAAGCGGCAGAAGACGTCCCTGCTGCCTGACCTTGACCTTGGTGCTCCTCTAATTGATCGGTTTCCGATGCTACAACCCTGGTTGTCTTGACCCTAGCCATGTCAGCCGTATCACAACCAAAACAAGTTTGTTAAATCACAGTCTGGGCCCTTCCTCTAGCGCCAAAAGATGTTGACACTTATTTTTGGTCAACCCTGTTCTTCAAGCCCAATACCTGTGACACAACAAACCTCATACAATGCAAACAATATAGGATCAAAACACACAGGACACAGCAAGACTTTTACGTGGTTCGGCAAAAAACGATGGCCTACGTCCACGACAATTACCCTCTCTCGGTGTAATTGTATTTTTTATTTCACTCTGTCTTTTACCCTAAATTATATCTCCTATTTATAATGGAGATGTTATAATCAGAATAGGCTTGAGAATCTTACAGATAAGGCAAAAAATAATATACATTAATTAAGATAATATCTTCTGAGATTACCTCTCGTATATAGCAATTTCCTAGAATGTAGAGATTCGATTTGCATGCAAATAGGTAATTCGACTCCTTTCCCGTTTCGGATTGATTCTTCTTCCAGAAGGTCAACTGGTCAATTTAAGTGTTTTGCCTGTTCAACGATCAGACAGCAAATTGAGCGAGCAGATATCTCCGAGCAAACGAGCAGACTTATTTATTCTTTTGGCCGCCGAGCAGACGAACATATCTCCAGTCAGTAGGAATGTTCGAGCAGGTTATCTTTGTGCTTTTAACTTTCCTTTGACTATTTGACCAAGTGTCTTCTTGGCTCTTAATGGGCCTCCATTTTTGGGCCTTTTCTTATTGCACCAAAAAATACCCATAACAGGTTCCAAAGTCATTGTATACACGGATCACTCAGCCATCAAATACCTTCTGGAGAAGAAAGATGCAAAACCACGCCTGATCCGATGGGTCCTTCTGTTACAAGAGTTTAATTTAGAGATTCGAGATAAGAAGGGAAGTGAAAATGTGGTGGCCGACTATCTTTCTAGACTAGAGCAACGAGGGGATAAGGAGGATCTTGACATAGACATTAAAGAGACTTTCCCTGATGAACAGCTTTTTGTTCTGGATACAAACAATGTTCCATGGTATGCTGATTTTGTTAATTTTCTTTCTCACAAAGTTTATCCACCTGACATTTCATGGCAGCAAAAGAAGAAATTCTTGGCAGACGTAAAACATTACTTTTGGGATGAGCCGTTCCTGTACAAGTTATGTCCAGATCAGATCCTTCGACGATGCGTCTCAAAAGATGAAGCACAAGATATTCTCCACCATTGTCATTCTTCTGATTATGGTGGACATTTTGGGGCTAATCGAACTGCAGGCAAAATTCTACAATCCGGATACTATTGGCCCACCATTTTTAAGGATGCTCAAGCATATGTTGCTGCATGCGATCAGTGCCAGCGCACAGGTAACATTTCACGAAGGCATGAGATGCCTTTAAACAACATTTTGGAAGTAAAGTTGTTCGATGTTTGGGGTATTGATTTCATGGGACCATTTCCACCGTCTTTCAAGAATCTCTACATTCTGGTGGCCGTGGATTATGTGTCAAAATGGGTTGAAGCCATTGCTGCACCAACCAATGACTCCAAAGTAGTGGTGAATTTTCTGCGTAGAAATATCTTCACCAGATTTGGAACTCCTAGAGCAATCATCAGCGATGAAGGGAAACATTTTTGCAACAGATATTTTGATGCTCTTCTAGCCAAATATGGAGTCAAATACAAAGTTGCTACAGCATACCACCCGCAAACCAATGGACAAGCTGAAATCTCAAATCGGGAACTGAAATGGATTTTGGAAAAAACGGTAAGTGCATCTCGAAAAGACTGGTCGAAAAAGCTTGATGATGCATTATGGGCCTACAGAACAGCATTCAAAACACCGATTGGGATGTCTCCATACAAGTTGGTATTCGAAAAAGCATGTCACTTACCCATTGAACTAGAGCATCGTGCATACTGGGCTATCAAAAAGTTGAATTTCGATATAGGAGCATCAAGAGCTCTGCGAAGATTGCAACTCAATGAGATGGATGAACTTCGTCATGGTGCATATGAAAATGCTAAGCTGTATAAAGAACGCACCAAAAAGTGGCATGATCAACGGATCTTAAACAAGGATTTCACTCCAGGACAGAAGGTTCTTTTGTTTAATTCACGATTACGTTTGTTTCCAGGTAAGCTACGCTTTAGATGGTCTGGGCCTTTCACTGTTATTCAAGTTTTTTCACATGGTGCTGTTGAAATTCAAAGTGCAGATCGTCGATTAAAAGTCAATGGACAACGACTCAAAGTTTACATGGATGGTGGAGAGCCTCAACAGAAATCCACTATCGCGCTTTCAAACCCAACTTAAGGCGTTTCTCAACAGTCAAGCTAACGACTATAAATTAAGCGCTTCTTGGGAGGCAACCCAAATTTTTCTCTTTTTAGCTAGTTTTTCTCTGTTTGTATGTTATTGTGTGTTATTGTGTTCTTTGTGTGTTTTTGTTTTTTTTTTCTTTTATAATTTTTCTTTCTCTTTCAGAGATGGAGACAAGTCTTGCAGCACTGAAAAATCATTTCCCTACTCTACCCCAAGATGTACTTAAAAAATCTACAAGTGCAGAGTCAAAAGAATGAGGGCACTAACATGTTTAGGTCTTCCAGAGAATATTCGGTGGATCATTGAAGCTAAGGTACGTCTAGCAGGTGAATTGAATGATACATTCATTAAACGTTTACCAGGTTTGGGAAGAAGTTCTTACTCAAAGAAGAGGAGAGCTAAGAGAATGGAAGTCTGTCATAAGTGTGCGAGATGTAACTGCGACACAAGCTGTAAAAATCTTGGATATTTATCCATAAATCGAGAAGATAAAATCAAATGCATAAAGGATGGACTGAGTAAGGAGTCTCTGGATAACATCCGTGAGACTCTTGAGACGCATCCTTGTGGGAAAGTTCAACGTATTCTTTTAGATTTATGGGAGTTATTCAGTAAAGAGAAACAGCGTTACAGTCTTGGGAATCTGACTTTAAAAGACCCTGTTTGCCAGTTTATAAGAAAACTGGATGGGAAGCCAATCCTCAACTCATAGAAGTTGTTAAAGCCGTTTCTGGACGTAAAACCAGAGGAAGATGTGAGCCACAATCACAACTACTGTAGCATCATTTTTTTTTCTTTGTTTAGCAGTCTGTTTCAAATTTTTTGATAATTGTGTTTACTTTTTCTTACCTGTTATTTTGAAATTTTTTTTGCTCGTTTCAATATTTCTTGATAAGTGTGTTTACTTTTTGACGTTTGTGTTTACTTTTTCGATGTTTGTGTTTACTTTTGACGTTTCATCACCGAACATTTTTATTTTTAGCAGCTCTTTTCAAAATTTTTCGATGTCTGTGTTTACTTTTTGATGTTTCGTCGCTGAACTTTTTGAATTTTGTATTTATAGCGGCTTGTTTTAATTTTTTTTGAAGATTGTGCTTTCTTTTTGACATTTTTACACTTAACGTTTGCTTTTCCCTCTGACCAATACTGTTTAGCATCGTAAAACTGTTCTTTTACTCTTTCATGTTCTTTAAATAAGCGTTTATGACTGATAACAAATAATTCGTTTTCTATGAAAAAAAAAAAAAAATGACAGAGTCCTCGAGTAGTAAATTCAAAAATATCTGTGTCTTTTGTAGCCCAAAATCTGGTACGAGTATTGAATATTCAAAAGCAGCTGCTGAACTTGGTAAGGCTTTAGCTGCCCGAAACATAGATTTGGTGTATGGAGGAGGCAGTTTCGGATTGAGGGGTTCTGTTGCGGTAACTGTAAATGTTGGAGGCAGCAGAATCCTAGGTGTCGCAGTAAAGCCGTTGGCTGAAAGGAAAGATATCATCGGTACGAGTATAAGTAACGAGTTTCTAGTCACGAGCATACACGGACGAATGGCGTACATGTTACTCAATGCTGATGCCTTTATAGCGTTACCTGGTGGTTTGGAAACATTTGAAGAAATCTTCAACATTGCGTCCTGGACCCATTACAATATTCACAAAAAGCCATTAGGTTTGCTTAATACTAACAGTTTTTATGATGGTTTATTGACTTTTCTTGATCATGCTGTGGAACAGGGTTTTATGACTCAAGCAAACCGACGTATTCTAGTCTCCGCTTCAAGTGTTGATGAGCTGATTGATCAACTGCAAGACTTTGTGCCCGAAGTTGATCCAATCATGTCGCAGGTGGTTTGGAATTCTGAAACAAGCGATAATAAGAAGCGTGCACTGGATCTTAATCTCCGGTTGTAACTTTCCTATCCTATGGTTTTATTAATAGTATTTTCATTTGAGTTTTTATTCTTTTTATTTTACTAGACATTGGGGACACTGTCTCAAATAAGTTTGGGGGTAGAGTTTGCTATTATTAAAACCATAAGATTTAAAAGCTGGTCCGAGTTGAAACTAAAAGATGGCAGAGTAAGGAGTACTTTTGTGCTCTTGAGACGCATCTTTGTTTTCATTTAAAAAAAAAAAAAAAAATTTTCATTATTTGTTTTATTATTTTTCTTTCTGCCCTAACAAGTCGACTACTTACTTTGTGTTTATTAATGGAGTTTTAATGCATGTTTTTGGTTGAATATCTTTACTAAGGAATAGTCATGAACATCTTTGCATAATTTGAGACTTTTGAATGTCATGATCTTAGTTAATTGAGTGGATAAATATCATGTTTACATGAATTATGGACTATTAGTGGAGATTACCCTTGGTGAGGATTTGAACCTTTTAAACGTTTCATTTTGAGAGATTTATTTGTTTCTACTCTTAAACACTCTTCATTTTGTTATTAATAGATGATCTCTATAGGTTTTGTATTGAATACTGAGAACAAATCATTATTGTAGATAACATGAGTTGCTTTGATTTGAAAATTGGATCGACTTCTTAGAAGTAATATAGGTTAGTTCTACTCTACAAAAACCTACTTTTCTACTTTAAATTGAGACACATCATAAAACCTTTGAAGCCAAACACTTTAAATATTTTTCTTTGTTTACCTTTATTAAATGACCCTATTGAGCCTTTAAATTTAGTCATACCTTATGAAGTTTGGGATCATGCGATGAAGTAAAAGAGGAGAAGGGAATTGAAGTGTTAACATTTACACAATGTGTTTCTAAAAAAAAAAAAGAAAAAGAAAAAGAGAAGTTGTGATGAATTAAGGAGAATAAATGAAGTACTTTGGTATGATCATATGTTCTTGTTGAACCTGTACCTTAAAATTTCTTACATGTCAATTAACCATAGCCCAAATACAATCTTTAATAAAGTCTATTGATCTTCAAAAGGAAGTCCAATTTGAGAGTTGAAGTCTGTCATCATGCTCTATCTACGTTCTTAGTATGCGATTCCAATCATGAGATCTATTCACTTAAAAGTGCGGTTCTTTTAAATGTCATCATGCTCTATCTACGTTCTTAGTATTCGATTCCAATCATGAGATCTATTCACTTAAAAGTGCGGTTCTTTTAAATGTCTATATTCATATGTGATGTAAATGACGCTTGTTATGCCTTTACATAACCTCTGTCACATATGATTGCATGAGTGTTTGCTTTAGGATTCATGAGGGTTATGAGAGATATCTTGTGAGAATTAGAGTCGAAGCGAAATAAGTCCATAACATGTGAATATGATGTTTTGAAATGAAATTGCTTTGAAAGTGGTGTGAGATTGTTGATGATTATGTTTTAGATCATTAGTGACTTATCCTTAGTCCTGATACAAGATCATACATGTATGAGACTTCTGTTAATTTGTATTTAGTGAGATGTTGATAAGTTATGGGTGGAATCTTTTAACGTTTGTGGGTATCGTTGCTGGTAAACCCTCAGGAGACACAACTCCTCCTACTAAGGACACCTAGGGGTTTAAAGGCTTGTGGCATACGCTCAATGCCATCGTGTTTACCTACGAAAATGGATTGTGTTTTTATTTTCTGTGTTTTTAACTTAGGTTGTTATTTTTAGTTTTACTTGAGGACAAGCAAAATCTTAAGTTTGGGGGTGTGATAACTTTATTTTTATAGAGTTATCTTATCTTTTTAAACTTGAATTCTTATTTAATTCTTGATGTTTTTATTATTATTAAGTACATTATTTCATCATTTTGTATTTTTCATTTTCAGAATAAAGTTTGTGAAAATCGTATGTGGACCCCACCAAATGCTTTCGCTCGAGACAAGATCATGAATTTCATTCGAAGCAGTTCATCGCCTCAAGAATTATTCGAATCAGAAATCGCATCAAAAAGTTATCGCAATTTAAAGATCGAGTATTCTAGAAATAAATATTATGTCATGCTTATGTAAGGAATGATGTAATCAAAATTATGATGTAAGCAATGATGTAATATTAAAGTTGACTTTGAATGAGGTAGGTGAACGATGATGTAAGCAATGATGCAATTTGAAAGTTGACTTTGAATGGGGTAGGTGAAAGATGATGCAAGCGATGATGCAAGCGATGATGCAAAATGGTGGAAAATCAGGAAACGATGATGCAATCGATGATGTAATTGGAGGTGAATTTGGCCTATAAATAGGCCTTAGAATCACCATTCTAAGCATTCCATCACAAACCAAAACAATAAGTAGTTTAGAGAAAGAGAGAGAGAGCTTGGAGAGGAGGAGCAAAGCAGAGGAAGAAATTCTACGGTGAAGCTTCAATCCACTAAGTTTCTTATCTCTTGTTATGTTTAATTTTCTAGTTTTTGTAAATTTTATTATGGAGTAGATTTGTTTTCTAAGATTATGATGTAGTCTAACTTTGATGTTCCAACTCTTTGTTCAATTCAATTAATGATTTTCTATCTTAGTTGATGCATTTAATACTGTTCATAATGCTTCTAAATAATTGGCCACTATTTAGTTGAATTGTTAATCATAATGATAGCGGAAGCTGATTTATGTGTCTAGTTCATTGTATTTAATGTCATAAATTGCATGTAGGATAGGAATATACCTGCATGGTTTGTGTAGTCTACAAAAGAGATCCATAAATCTTAATGAATTCTTTAATGTTTTGACTTGCATGGGAACATAGCAGTTAATCTTTATAGGGTATTTTCCTTAGACCTCGGGAGAGGCTAATTGAATAATTCAGGGAATCTCGACTAACAACTGGATAGTTAATTTTGGTTAAAAAGAACAAAGAGGAGGAATAGACTAGTTATGGTGAAATCATAATCTTAGAGTTTTTATTTATTGAATTAATTTTCATTTATTTACAATTGCAATTAAATTTAGTCATAATTTGCAACTCATTTACTCAAATTTCATCTACCAAATAAAAGTTGAGTTATTTTAATTTTGGGCATTAATTAACAACAATCCTCGTGGGACGATACTTATCTCATCACTTTATTACTTGTTCGGCTCGTCCACTTACGATTTTGCACAACAAGCAGCATAGCATTTATCACCCCATTCTCATCATTAAGTGAAAAAAAAAAACTATATTCAATTAATTCCTATACAAGTCACAAATGTATTCGATAATATCCAAGAAATAGGATACCGTGCAATATGGAGTAAATGTCTTATGATTATTAAAATAAATTTTCAAACCACACAAATAGTAATCGATTTTGATGAGTATGTCTTTACAATAAATATTAAAAAAATAAAGAAGTAGCATGAAAGGAAAATACACAAATTTTAAATATAATGGAATGTTAACATTTGAAATATCATATATAGTGTAGAGATTCAAACCGAGTGAACGTTTTTTACTATCAAACTGTACTGGACAAAGATAATTTATTGGTACGTTAGCATTTGATAATTTGCAGCATTGCTGTACCGTCTGCATGTAATGGGCCGGGCAGAAGGCAGGGAGATATCTTGTAACTTGAAGAATAAGAGCATTGGGCTCTCACTGTAGAGAAGACATAATAAAATGGAACATTCAGACAGTTGCGGCAGAGCATGGAGACCACCTCCACCACGCCACCAACACCACCATCACCACCTCCACCTCTACCACTGTCACCACCACCATCACCATCACCACTTAATCTTTTGTCCTCTCCACCACCTAAAATGTCATTCCCGTATTAACTTCAATTTTGCTCATCATCCTCCGCAATACTTAATGCCAGTTCCATTACAATTGCAAAACAAGGCTGACAATACCCTTTCCGAAAATGGCGCTCCGTTAGTTCCCTTCAACTTGTTGCTTGTTTTGTGCTTTTTAGTCATTTAATTGTGAATTGTAGGCCCATTTAGCTTGGATTCAACTCCTTTTCATTTGTAATAAAAATTATGGTTGATGAATAGGATGTTGCAAGAGCAGGAGCATGGGGGCTTAGAAGAGGCTGCTGGGGAGGAGGAAGATGATGATCAGGAGCCAATCTTTGTTCTAACTGATGAATGGAGAGAATTCTTTGCTGCATCTGAAGCAAGGAGAAAATTAGGTTATAAGTTTTTACCTTTAGTGGTTGGGTAAGCTTACTCATCTTTAAAAACCATTGGATTGGTTGTAAAGATCATTATTGAAGACAATACAATGGTTGTTATTGATGGGTAAGCTTAACCAACACGTAAGATAGCCAAATCCTTGGAAATTTTGTTTTTTATTATTAATGTTTGTGTCATGCAGAGAAAAAGAAGGCTAAGAAGAGAGAGCAGAAGTAAGTGAGGGGGGTTGGTATTAAAGCATCGTGAGCAATCAGGACTCAGGAATGTGGTATATAAGCTTCCTTTTGAAAGTATGAATGTCAGGAAAAATGTGTTGTTCTTGTTTTAGTGCCTATCTGTTCAAGAGTAAACGAGGGGTGTGATGATATTATAGGTAATTAATTGTATACAAGAAATAACTTTTCATTGGTTAAATTGTAAATTGTGGTGGTCAATCATTTGGAAAAATCTCTATCTATTATTTACGAAGGAAGTGGTTACTGAAATGCTGCATTAGAGGTATTCTTACTGTTTTATGATAGCTTTATCAAATACAAGATAAATTAGGCTGACAACTTATATTTGTTTCTTTTGTGATGTTGATGTTGATAGCTTGGAGGTATAGTTTTTTAAGGATGAGAAACCAAAGAGGAAAACAATGAAATTCTTGAAGTGGATTTCGGGTCATTTTTGTTAGAGCATTATAAATTACAATTGGAATAGTGTATTTGATGAAAATTTGGGATGTATGCTACACGGTGTGTTCAACATTTGAAATCCTGACAGTTTCACTGGAATTTCGGTACTTGAGTTGATGACAATGGTTAACAGAGTACAGCAAATAAATCAATACTTTGCCAAAAGTAGTCTGGGAATATTAGAATTTTGAATGACAATGATTGATGCATTACATATTACTAGTATTTTGGTTTGGGAAATGTATTTTGTATAATTACTTGGATCATCATAACTTCTCATTAAGCAGGGGATTGGTTTGCTTATTGCTATATTACTTACATTGTTACTGTTCTTCAAATCGTGTATGTCAAATTGTTAGATTATTCATCACTTCTGTTCTTCGGAATAAGACAAGCAATGCTTCATGCATATTTGTGGATACGTGCACTTTAAAAATAGAAATATCTGATCTTTGACACATAAATTAAATAGTGTTAATCTGGCAGTTTGTAATATCATGACATGATAAAAAAATCTAAGTTTGGGAGTCATTAGTTTCAAATTAACATTCATCAATCAGCTTAGTGTTTCGATTAGTTTTTCCCCATGTTGCTGGAGGCGTAGCAGTGTCACACATCTCCCCAGTTATTTCACTATCTTCATTCTTCAGCAGTCCAACAGCTGATGGAACATCCATCTGCCTCGAGTTGTTTCACAAACATTTTTGGCATGCATGTCTTTGCATGTTTGGTAGGATGACCAGACTTGAATATTTCTGTTTTGCTGAAAATTTTAGCTGCATGAACGATGATTAAAAACCCAATTTATCATCGTTTGGTACTGTTTTTGTTTATGGATTGGTAGTGCAATGTGGTAAAGCTAGAAACCATAATCTTTCTCCAGTTTACTGAAGACATAAGGGTTTCACTTCACCACCAGGGTTTGGTTCAATGGCATGCTCAAACAACACTTGTTTTGAGAAAAGAAATCGTCTCCTGTAAGATCCATTCCATTTTTGTTATTCCTTGTTTCTTCACTCACAGTCTAAGACACGAATTTTGATTCTCTCAAATGCTAATTTTTGTGCAGGTGCGATGACATTTATTATCAAAGTTGAGTGTTTCTTTTTGTAGTTCTGTTATTTCAAGTGTATTATCCTTGGCTGTTTTGTGCATGGCATAAAAATGACTACATCGGATAATCCAGATTCAAGTAGCATGGGCTCATTAAAGAGGAGAAATAGTCATTTTCTGTTTTTCTTTTCTACTTAAAATTTTATTTTAAAACCAGAAATCAGTTTTTATGTTTTTAGTATTTGAAAACGTATCTCATAGTGTTGCAATTTGTATTCTTAAAAAATATATGTTAAGTAGTTTCAAATACACACACATATGTACATATATATATATATGTATGTTAAGTAATAATAATATAATGTATACCATTGTTACGAAAACATATTTCAACATGTTGTAAGGGTAGTAAATCTACTCTTATTTGAGTGGTCTACATCTTTCCTTCCATGTTGGTGATAATAGTCTTTAATTCTATAATACAGATTTAGGAAATTTTAGGAAAGTTTTTCTCTCTAAAATCGATAAAATTCTCAATATTCTCGTCGATATTTTCCTAAATCAAGGGTATTGACATCTATATGGGGTGTAATATCCTTTCTATCAAAATATCTCGGAAATTTTTGGATATATTCTTGATATTTTTGTGAAATATTAATATCGATGAACATGGAGTATAACTTGGTAAAATATCAGGAAAATTTTGGTGAAATATCGGAGAAATATCTTTAAAATTTTTGTAAAATATTAGGTACATTTCCATCAATAAAAATTAAAAAAAAAAAGAAAAAAAACGAGAAATTGATAATATTCCCTAATATTTTTATAACTAACGTTGGACTTTCAATAAATTTATTTGTTGTCCAAATTATATGATAAAATGATTGGTAACAATTACATTAACAATGAAATAGTGTATTAATGATGTGGTAATTAGAAATAAACTAAGTATAATATTTATGTCGCCTAAATTCACTTTATTGTCTCATACGTGAGCTTGATATATCCTTCCTAAGTTTTGTCATGTAGAAGTAAGGTCTCAAGTTGATTAAAGAATCAATCAAGGTTTTTGACTTGTACACATGCAAATATATATGTACTAACAAATAATGAGTTTGATCAAAACACACTACGTAAACTTAAATACAATACAAACACTCAACTAAATAATGTAGATTTAAGATCCAAAGAACTCTCTCAAAGAATAATAATGAATATAAGATCTATTGCTTTTTAAGAGAGAAAAGTTACCCATCTATAGTGTAGAGATTTAGGGTATGTTTTGTTTACGGGATTGAATCAAACTTTTTTCATTAGATTAGAATGGATTGGACAATATTAAATTAATACTGTGATATATATTTGGTATAGTTACGATTAGGCTAAAAATAATACTATCTCTTATTATTTGGGGTTGTTATAAAACAACAGAGGAAGGGCACTAGTCCAGAGGGAAGGATCACACATCAAATTCGAAGCAGACCAAGTCAGGGCTAATCTTGCACCACTCCATTCAATTCTGAACACTCCTTTTCATTTTCTGAAATGCTTTAATCGGTCTTTACAAAGTTTGAAATAATTACAAAAAAGATCCATTTGAAAAGACTAATATAAAAAATAACCTTTATTTGTTATGAAGAAAAAATCTCAATCCTAAGGTTGAGATGATTTGATTTAATGTTAAAACTCACAACCTGGAAGTTGGTATTCCGAATCTAGAGGTTGAGAGTCTCTACCTTAAGGTTGAGATCTAAAAAATAAAGATTATTTTTCAAATAAGTTATTAAAAATAGGTTAATTTTCAACAAAACCTTTTAAGTTTAAAGAAGGTTAGTAAGCAATAAATGGCCCCGTGTTTACATAATTTGTACTGTGGCTGCATCCAAGTGGATTTCTACATTTCAGATACTGCTTGGTCTCAATACTTATGCAGTGCAGATAAAAGATTTGAATAAAGTCATTTAAAGTGATATCAAATTTGCATTAGTCAAAATCTCCAGTCATAGAACAGATTGATAATCTCATTTTTACATGAATTTATACTCAGGAGCATGTATAAATATTACATGGCTCTTCTAGCCCACGAGGAACAGAATGAAAGTTGAATGATGGTGCTACTCTCTATACCAGGAGCATATTCTTGCTCACAACAGATGAGACTCTATTAAGGCCATAGTAAAGATTAATAATATGATTTTCTAGCATGCCAAAGATTCACCTAGCTGTTTCAGGCTTCAATGCCAGTTTGCTGAAAGCAGCATTTATTCTTTCCTCTGTGACCATCCTGTGGCCTTCATAGAAATCTAATATCTCCACTGAGATATTTTTCACCTGCCAAAATATACATTACTTGTAAGTAAGTTCTTATATAACACAAATCGTCCCTTGTACATGTTATGAACAATTAATGATAGTCATGAGTGCTCATCACTCCCAGATTCTAGATTATACAAGGAATTCCTCGATGGGTTCTTCATTTAATTCTTCCACTCTTCTAAATATTTAAATACAGTTTAGTAATATGTCATCATGTTTTACTGAAGACACGTTAATGCTTGACATGAACACTAAGAAATGGAACAGTACTTGTTTGCCAATTGAGTTCCTTTTCCTTTGAATAAATAATTTGCAGAAGAGGTGCAAGCATCAAGAACATCCCAAAAACGAACAATGAAAAATTGAAGGTATAATCTTAAGCCAGAGGGATAAAGTCCAGAAAATTCTCAGCTTGTAGAAGTGATGTTAAATCCCTTAGAAAATGCTGCTTAATTTTTTGCTAAACTCACTAATGACTTCACACATGGAGAAAACTCACTAACTGGCTTCTCTCTGTTAGCTTTTCCCCAAACATACAGCCATGTAGTTGTTAATGTACGTTCAATTATGAAGAGCAGGGAGAGCAAAAGCAATGACAAGAAGCATGACAAACTTACCACATTCATATCAACACGGAGCTCTTCAAACCATGCAGTGCTATCCTTGTCTTTATATACACTGGCAATATAAATGCAAGCCAAAGCAATCAGATGTGGAGGATGTACAAGAATAAGGTCCATCTTGTATGTGTCATTCACAAGGCCCCTGTGTTTCAAATACGCCAGAGTTAGCACAGATTTATGTTCTTTAAATCAAACTTGAAAATAGTTAGACACCCTAATATTAAATCAACATTCATTTTTTTTTCCTTCTTATATCTTTTCTTTTGGGAACAAACCTGCCTTGAGGCACCAAAAAAATTAATTCCAGTTGAAAAGCTGGTGGGTATTTTCACAAGCATTTACTGACAAACAAGTTCAGCAATTTATTTTATTTTTATTTTTTTTAAGGAATTCTCCTCAAATTACAATTACTTGCCGTTGTTTAAGTAGACTTCTCAGTTGACAGATTGAAGAATTAGTGTCATAGGTTTGAGCCAGACATTAGAAGCATCTTAATAGAATTCTAATATAAAACCCATTTACAATTTGCAAAACCAAAACTAAAACCAAGTTTGAAAAATGTAGATACCAAATCATATTTTACTAACTAAAACGTTATCTAACTAATCTTTTCTTTTATGTACAGTAAACCTAAATCATAACAAACCTTGAAATCTATTTATATCCAAATTCTACCACAAAAAGCTTCAACTCAACCTCTCAAAACAAGAACATTAGCAAAGTCCCATGGTGATTGACTGAGGTATAATTAATTCATGTTAATCAAGAAAATTTATCTGCAACCTAAATTTCCTTCCAAGAGGAATCAAAGAGGAAAATTTTATTGAAAGGAAGAAGGTATGGGCAAACAAGCAACCCACAAACCAGGGCCCATTCACTAACTTGCTTTCTATTGGCCAACTAAATGCCCTTTCTTTCACCAAGGTAAGAGGTGCCCACCTAACCTTTCTTCTCCTCCTTCCCTTTCTCTAGCCACACGAACAACTACTTTCTCTTACAATGTTTCTGTTTTTTTCCCACCAGTTTTACACCAAACGAAAGCTCACAAACACATTCTCACACCCTTAAGCACCTTTTCGTGGTAATAAAAGTTCCTTTTGGTTTTAAACTTGGAAAATTCGATCTAGAAATGTAAACCTAGGTGCACGGGGTGTCTTACTCTTTCATAGATATATTTCTTCAATTTTTTACAAAATTGACCTCACCATCATCTTACCCCAGAAAGACCTCCATTTTGCAGAAACCCCAAAATCCATTTTTGCTTTCTTGTGTTACTCAAGCTATGGATTTGAAATGATGACAAAAATTTTGGCACAGAATTATTACAAATTTGACATAATAACTGAATCTGAGCTGTTGGCAAAGCAAGAATTTTGAATAATCAGCATATTAAACCTTCTATGAGCTGTTGCCAAAACAAGAATTAAATTTGAACTGGTTTGAAGTTAGTGCAAGAGCTATTTTCAATCAATGAAGATCAAAAAGAAATGATTTACAAGAGAAATTGCCTGAAGTGTTGAAATATCATAAACTTCTACCATCCATGAACTCATTAAAAGTGCTATCGAGCAGTACAGAAAGGGTTGCAAATTCTTGGGTTCAAATTCCTTTTTAAGTTCCATTGCCAACATATTGTAGAGGTAGGGAAAGTCATCCTTGTGTCGATTAGAGCATTATTAGGCCTAAAGAGTCGGTATAAATGAGGAAGGAGACCACACAGGGAAGCATCTCATACCCACTTATCTTCCCAAAACCAGATTCTTCCCCAATGTCCACCACCAATCTCGTATGATTAAGGAATATAGAGAAAATTTATGAGATGGATTTCCAAGGGGATTTACTCAAATCATGTATGACTGTTGAAATCCCACCCACTGCTTTTTACAGGCAGCAAATGCTAATAACTACTGTTTCAAAAATAGAAGCTTGAACTCAGCCCCAAAATAGCAACATTACCATAGCCCCAATGGTAAACTACTGAGGTATGAAATCATGTTAAAATTTAGCTGCAACCTAAAAAAAAAATACTGTAGATTTCACAGGCTAGAAATTCTACTATGTAGTGCTTCACAGATGAGAAATATTATGAATGAATTACATTGAATAACCAGGAACACTAACACCTGATTCCGAGGTCCCACCCGAATAAATAGATAAGTGAATGTCTTCTGTCCAGTGCTAGCATGTGATGCATATAGAGAAGAACGTAATTCACAAGCCTTACCCACAATCCTAAAATTAAATGCCTTTTATACATCTATCTAAGATTATTTCTTTCTAAGGAAACGATAAGAGTTTGATTTAAACTAAGTTGGGAGGTGTAACTCATCTAAACAGTTAACTTGACCCATTAAATCATGATAAGAAATTTATACAGCTCAACAAAAATAGTCTCCAATAGTCCAATTGCCCTTCCAAAAATAATATGAAAAACAGCCATATCAAGTTTAAAGCACGAGCATAAAAATGTTGACATGTGTGTCCCCACCCCAAGTACCACAAACTACTTGAAAAGGCTATTTCTGACTCTTACCAGGACAACTGAGTCATGCTCATATCATTCATGCCAGCATCATGTAAAAACCTACAAGCATCATAAGGGAAGATGTATGTCAGAGCGAAGATATATGTTGGAGAAGCTAGTCATTTATCATTGAAGGAAAAACTTGAAGAAAAGACATCACTGAAGAACATTGCAAGCACCAGTGGAACATAAAGTGGCTCTGGAATAAAGAAATTGGACGTCAGTATTTCATACTTGGATGTTTTCATTAAAACGGTGGAACCAAATACCATTTCCATAGTTAGACCATACCATTGATTTCAGTACCATCAACTATTCAAGTTCAATATTCAATGCTACGACATTTTCATTCTAACACTCCGTCTAACAGAGATTCCAGTTCAAATTGTATATTTACAGTAAGTTTTTAAAAACGTTACCTAGGTTGAATTGCATTAGTAAAAGATGACAAAAAGAAAAATAAAAAATGAGAACATAAAAATTGGAAAGAAGTAAAGCATTTCATATATGTCAACTTAATCCATCAACTACATGATAATTACAGCCACCTGCACACCTGTGCAAAAAGAAATTGAACTTGAACGATACAACAACAAAACAAAAACTACAGTCAGAGCTTATATACGGACAAATGATGAGTCAACATACAGCATAACGGACACTAACATGAATCAAGATATATCTAGTTAAATGCAATGTCCATTAAACAAACATGTAGGCACTGCTAATCAAGTCATTGCTGACATATATGCCAATGATTTCAATCAACTTGGAATTGTAACAGTGGATTAAAAAACAGAGTCCACCTCCAATCTACAAAACCAAGGCACCTGCTTCGCATCCATCATTAAAAACTAATTTGGCAATCATTTCTCATGTAGAAAGGCGTTAATGTATGCAAGAAAATTATGGGGAAAAGGGGGGGAAAAAGAAAAGAAAACAAAAAGAAGCGGAACTACTACAATGCACAAAAAAATGACAAAAAAGAAGAATGCTTACTGCACCAGTGAACGGTAAGGATGATATACAACTAAATAATAGTTAAGAGCCTCTAAAATCTTCATTTCCATTTCTAGTATATCTTTTACTTCATATCTATACTTTTCGTCAGAATCTGTAAACCAATAGAAGCAGTTTGTTAACAATTGTCACAATAAAAAGAATACAAACAACTAAAATTTGTAAGAAATCTTAAATATTCAATTTGTGAGAAGTGATTACATATTTTCTTTATGTAAAAGGCGAGCAGTCGAGCCTGCACTGTGCTTTCTTCTGCTTTTGATGCCAAATACAAGCAGGTTGGAGCAACAAGATGTGGATCATACTCCGACATGCTCTTCCTAAAAGCACAAAGATAAGATAGTTAATGAGTGATACTATATTCTGGCTCCAAACTATGCCTAGATATGCTTAAATTTGGAAAAGTTTTTTCCATGAAGTGCTTGTACAAACGTAGAGGACAAAATCCAAGGGCTTTTACGTATTTAAATGAAATACTTTCAGATCTTAAATATATTGCATTAATCACAAGGACTGCACTTTTCCCTCATCATCTTAAGTTATGTAATATACCTAGTGTAAAAACGTCTCATATATGTAACTGCAGTGGCCACAACCCTGAAAGAATGTGAGGTATGTCAGAGATCAAAGTAATTGTGGAAGTTTAATAATAAACAAATTTCAAATTTCATCTTCATAAAATAACAAAACATATATACCACCTACTTTTAGTACAGTTACAATTTTTATATAGCATGTATAAAACACATGTTCTGTGTAAAATCTTTTCATCAACTTTCCTATTATTTCTGTATGTGATGGCCAAATAGCACTTATAGAAATACAAAATATCTTTAGCATATGGAGGGGGATTAATTTATTTTCTTAAACTGATTGGTTTTTAATTTAATTTTGATAGACCCCAAGTAAATCCCCAAATAAATTAACAGGAACTGAAAGGAAAATTTATTCCTTTTCCTACTTTGATTACTTAATTTTATTATCTGCATAAACTGATAAATGATCAAAGTACTACTTGTATTTGGATGTCAAGTGTATATGCTGAGCCAGTTTAATATGGCATTTGAAGAATGATGTTCAACTAGCATTGCGAATAGATAAGTTGAAAGAACAGAAAATTACAGACATTTGGATTGTGTTCGGCAAAGGCTTTTGAGTTGATAACAAAAACCAAAAATGGTTTTTTTCTCGCCAAATGCTTGGTAAAAGCATGTATCCCTTGTTTTCTCACTGTTCACCAGTGTACTTAATATATAAAAAAAATGAGGGGGGACCTACTACACCTAATTTATAATAATTTATTATAATATTAATATTAAAATTTTTATAATATACTTAAAAGATTTTTAATGGATAATTTTTTTCGCTTGCTTAATGGATCATTCTATAATATATACTAAATGTTTTATGACAAATTACTTATGCCTTTTTTATATAATATATATATTTTCATTGTATACCTTATTTATATTATAGTATTATCACTTGATTTAGAAAACAATTTTAATAACTTCTACCAGATGCATACTCAAATTCCAAAAACACATAAATTAAATTTTTGCTGTCAAATGAAACCAAAAAACAATATGGAACAAGCCCTTGTATTTCTTTTCTTTTTCTTTACGTTACCTTATTTTGAAAAGATTGTACATGTTTGAATATTGAAAGAATTGCATATTGCTTATTCTTTCTTAAAAATAATTAAGGACAAGCAATTCTAACAAACACCAAGACTCAATTTCTTCGGAACAAAAGGATAAAATATTGATTTCTAAATTTTCACTTAAAAATTTTAGCTTACATATAGTTTGATTACCGGTCATTCTTTTCTCTATAAGCAATCATTACAAGCAATAACAGCCAATTTACAATACCAAATACAACTACAGCTTTTAACTCTCTAATAGATGAAAAATAAATCATTTTGCATAGAGACAACACACCACAAACTACAGTAGGCTAAGCTAAAGGTGTTAGATAAGGACAATTACTTATGTTGGACAAACTAAATCTCACCAAAAAGAGGCTTTGGCATTAACCTTATAACAAAACTTCATCAAAGTACAGATTGCATTTAAGCATTATCTAAACAAAATTTAGAACCTATTTATAATGCTATCACTTACTAAAATTTATTCAATAAATTACAAACAATGAAGATCACTATTTCCTATATTTGTGAAGTTCAAAGTTTTCCTTCATGTCATCATCATTTTCCTTCTTATTTACTTAAGAAATACCCAAACTCCATTTATCTTTGTCTAAATTCCTCAATTTGACACCATACCCTAATACCATCATTTGGCTTAAAGCCATACTACTTAAAAGATTCTTTCTACAGTGAATACATTGAAAAAGATAATCACAATTTTAATATCTCAGATAAAAACTTATGACTTAAGGTGTAATTGTCTCTCCTCGTAGAAGAGGTTGATGCCACGCTTCAAGCACATCATCTCCCAAGCAAATTTCTCTGCTTTTGCTCACTTTTAATTGACAACATGTAGGAGGAACAAAATTGCTCCACTGTATTCTACAATAGTTTCATTTAACCTCAAAATTTTCACCAAATCAAGAAAACAATTTCCTTTATCCAAGTATCTGTCTAGCTTTCTCCGAAATACGTTAAGATACAAACCAAGTGCAACTAATTTACAAAAGTGTATAGAACATCAGAAGAATAAAGTCAAACCTCTGCCTCACTTTCACATGCTGAGCCAATTTTGATATATCTGGAAAAGAAACAACATGAAATTAAATACATATTTGAAATAATGAAGTTATGAAAAGGCAGGAAAACCTAATTAGCATGGTCCTATAAATGCCCACGTCTATCGAACTTTGCAACATGACCACCATGATAAAATGAAATTCATTATTGTTTCCAAGAAGCTGACAAGCATCCTTTTCTAAAAAACTTAGCAACCATTTTTTTTTTTTTCATATACATTTGGGCTTTAACGAATCTTGTTTACAACCAGCGGTCTGATTGGTAAAAGTAACGTCAATGTAACAAAAATCACAATCATTAATGTGTAGTAATACACTTTATTCTGATAGTATTGACCATTAATACCCAAAATTTCAATGCTTTTGTTTGGAAAGAAGTGATATTCACTTGTTCATACAATTCTCGATCAAATCAAACGTAAGCTCAATCGAAAACAAATGAGAGAGAGAGAGAGAGCGCGTACAATTGGACATGTGCATCTTAATGAGCTTAAAATCATCAAGAGTGATGCCTTTATCTCTGTCAAGAGGATGCACCACATCCACCTCTTCCTGGTCCAGCAGCTGTTTACTGGATACACAATACCATAATCAAATCAAAAACAAGAAAAACCCTAGAAATTATTATAATTCAGATGAGAATATGAGTTTAGACTTACTAGTGAGAGGACGTCCAGAAATTGGCAGCCATTTTTCCGCTCACAGGAAGGAATTTCCAGAATTGTTGGTTGTACGTAATGCATCGCTGCCCGTTGCTTGCTTATTAATCGTTTGCAAGCGACTTCGTTTTCCCAAAAAAAAAAAGCGACTTTGTTGATTCTACGGCCCATAAAAATTGAACCCATGAATTGGCCCATCTTGTGTGTCCTCTCTAAGTGGTGGTGTTGTATTGCTACGGGCTATGTGATTGTAGCTCCCGTTTAACCCGTGGAATAATCCGTTTAAAAAATATGTAGTTAGGTGCTGGATAATTTAACTTTAAAATTGCTTTGCTTTGGAATGAGAAGAAATATATTCGATAAAATGATAGAAATAAACATAATTGCATGTATAACTGTCGAATGAAACCAATGAATAACATAATATTAATAATTTAAAACATCAAAAGTAAAAGAGATAATTACACAAACACCTTTGATGTTTGATATAATTACTTGCATATGCGAGTTTAGGTCATAATTGTAAAAACTCTACCCCAAATCTCATAAATGTTGCAGCTACATCCCTCGCTGTCTGGTGATTAATTGTTGACCGAACTTTATGGTTTTAAATGGAGGGTAATTTGGTCTCTTGATATTATATTAAATAAAAAATAAATTAATTTTAAAAAATAGATCTCCATCGTCCATCATTGAGATGGACGAAGGAGATAAAAATTGATGGGTCTCGTTCGTAACTCTTAATGGTAAAATTTATAACCCATACATCTGTTATAGTATAATGAATGGAGGATCATCCTATAGAGAGGCCGTGATATTAAATCTCAAGTACAAGAAGTGCAACGAAAATAAAAACTAATTATTGAAATCCATTTAATTGAAAATAAACTAAACTAAACTAATAACAAATATGGTAAACTAATTAATTACTAATCTTCAAAACAGCACCTTATGATAATTCTGTTGCTTTTCACAAGCTGCTTTTTACAGCCTCTATCATCAAATTGTAGATTTCAATGTCAACAATTAATAAATGCAACAGAATGAAAACACTTATTATTGTTAGTTATTCTATATTAGAAATTAATGGCTAAGCAACAATAAATTCTTTTAAGTGTTAATAGCAGCTAAAGCGTCAACTGTCCCCATGCCTTTGGCATGGACCGACACTTAGAGAAGGCACAAAAAAAAGAAAAAAACAAATTCTCCCACCTTTATGTGTGGGTTGCACCCCCTTCATCCTCGTGTGAACCTTTCTCCTACTTTCATATGGACGGATTCCTTCCATATAGAAGTAACACCACGGGCCACACAACTAGTGCTCCTATTTCGGTAATCACTTGGATCTAGAGGTGGGCATTTGGGTATTCGATTACTGATTTGAAAGGTTGGAACCAACCTAAACCGAACATGATCAAGTTGGTTAGGTTCAGGTTGGTTTTATGTTTAACACCATAATCCTTGAATCTCATATTTAACCTATATTTACCTAACCACAACTCAAACTCGATCAAAACTCAAACAAGAAGCCAAAAACCCAGTTATCTAGTAATCCACATTTTAAAAACATATCAAACTTCACAAAATGCAACGGATCCAGTAACCCACCACAATAAATTCCAAACGAAACAATAAGAAAATTGACCAAGATAGACAAGATTGATGACAGACGGACGAGATCAACTACTGTGATAGTGGCAAAAAGCAACAAAAAATGATAGGGATGAGAATGGCGATGTAATGGCAACTTGGGGTTTTGATTAGCAATGGGATAAAGAAGAAAGAGAAAGAAGAAGAAGAAGAAGAAAAAGAAGGTAGATGGAAGAAGAAGAACGATGACTTGGGGTTTTGTTTATGGATAGGATAAGAAAGAAGAATAAAGAGAAAAAAGAAGGAAGAAGAAGCAAAGGAAGGAGAAAAAGGAAGAGGAGAAGGAAGATGGAAAAATAACCGTTTTTTTTTTTTTTTTTTTTTTTTTTTAAGGCTTCAACTATTGGTTTTTAACTTCTAAAGGCTCTAGTAGTTCAGTTTATAAAGGGGCATATGCAAAATTATGCATGTGCCCTCCTAAATTATGTATATTCCTCGTATGCTAAGTGTTTCGCGAGTTGGATCGGTTCTGGATACTCAGAATCAAATCGATCTACGAAATATGGTGTTTTTTGGATTAAGATCCAAACCACTTGAATTTGAAGATGAAAATCGAACCAAACACCTGTGAGTCGGTTCGAATTAGGTTATTCGTGTTAGTTTCATATTTTTATGTACATCCCTACTTAGATTAGTCCCAGTCCTAAAAAATAATAATAATAACAATAATAAGTTATTTTTAGCCCATCACATTAAATAAAATTACCATTAATTTTTTTAAAAAAAATTAAAGAAAATAGAATGAAAGATATTAAATGAAAAATTAATACCACAATCTATATATTGGTCCTCTATGAAAGGGATAGATTTGCACAGCTAAAACATATGACTTATTTCTTGTGGAGGGAGCAATCTCCTTCATGTTTTGGAGGAGGTGCTCGAAGGACTAGACAAAGGAGATCTAGCTCTCCTCAATCATATTTATAATGATTTCATTAATATAGGTATATATGGATTACCATTAGATTATCTCATCTTCAATGGAAATTAATGATAAGCTAATATGAACGGGCACATCACACTACAAACTAAGAGGTACAGTCACAAATCACGATACATTGATCCAGAAAATGACAGGAGATAAGTGCATGTGATTTGTTTCAAATCTTAAATAATGGTTCAATATCATTATCTTCTTATGGTCGTCTTTGACAAGTAGTATGATTCCATTGACCATATACATTTTCATTGAGTTTGCATCAAGAAAACGTGTCACTAGTAACCAAATTGCTACTTAACAACACTTGAGGCATTCTAACGAACTAATTACTAGCAGACAATTTCTTAGAACTCACGTTTTCAGTTTTCTTGTTATTCATTCAAAACCTTGATTTTTCTATTGTAAACTTTAGGGTTAAAATAAACAAGTAAGATGGCTATGTAGAAAATTTTAGAAATGTAGAGAAAGAAGAAACTATGAATAAATATAGATAGAGTGGCTTCATTCATAAAATTGGATACAATTGACATAAGGTTAATTTCTATTTATAAGCAAATGTTGGTTTTGATCAACTAATCAAATCTTACTAACACAATATATCTAATTAAATGCTAAATACAACTTGCAATCATGGATTTAGCAACTTGGCAAGTTGATTGTCACATAAGTAATCAACTTGATATTTGACAAATTCAATTTGGAGTTTTCTTCTTCCATGAAAGTGTAAGACTATATTTACAACATTTCCTCTTAGGCTTTCATTTCCTCATTTAACACTTAGATTTTGTTAAAGAAAACTTGGTGGGACAAAACCATGTAATGAAATAAGATATGTTGAATCTTGTTGTGGGTATTTTCAGTAATACCTATGAGGAATGATAAAAGCCCAACCTACTGGCCGTTTTTGGGATAAGCCCAAGATCAACTTATTCCTCAGAAGAAATCACTATTCTGCCCGCGACGTGCTCCGACACCTTCTGCGAAGTGCAACTCCGACGGAGTGGGACTCAACCTTGTATTGAGATATCTCACCCAGCGTTGTGCGGAGTCCGGAGTCCGAACTGCTCACTCCGCAGAGCTAAATCCGTTTTTCGTCAAGATAAACCTGCAAACGAGGAGCTGAGGTCGCCGTTCAGCTCTCTTTAACGACAATCTAGTCCACCTGGAGCCCTTACTTCACTTACTACTATGACAAGCCATGCCAGATCATCACTTAGCTTGTCTTGCACGTCAAGCTTGTCAGAGATTACTGTTCAGATTACAGATCACCACACCTAATCCACATGGGTTAGTCATATAGATCTTCCACCTGTCCCTTGCATTTAATGTAATCCGGCTACATTAATTGGGGGTCAGGTTCATTAACTGCTGTAATCATTCTAGTTTAACGCATTGAACATCGCTGTAGCACTTCTCCTTCTATAAATAGGAGAAGCTCTTCTCTGTAACATGTGTGAGAAATACTTAGTGAAAAACTGGCTGTTACTCTGTCCAGGTATTGAGAGAACAAACTGTGGACGTAGGCAAGCAAGGCCGAACCACTTAAACACCTCATTGTCTTGCGTTCTAGCTTTGCCATCTTTACTCTTATTGCTTTTTACTTGCTCAGTTCATCATTCGTGCAGTGTTGGGCCTGGAAGAACTTAGTTGACCAATTCCATACGTCAACATTTTGGCGCTAGAAGGAGGGGCTCATCTGCACCTTTTCTTCATCAAAATCATGGCAAAGGGTAGAATCACCAGAAGTTCAGATGCGGGTGTTGAAAGAACGGAAGGCTCGAACCATAGGCGAGGTGAGGTACCAGTAACTCTGGGTGCAGGTCCTTCTCGTGTTCATATGGATAGTGCAGCCCAAGGGGGAAATTCTGTGCAAATATTACAACGACAGGAGAGGTTGGAAGGTACAGTCCAGCAGTTAGCTGAAGCTGTGAGAGCATTGACTGAAGTTCAAGCCCGGGGACCTCGCATACTCTGCCCCCGCAATCGAAAGAAGAGTAGCTAGGGAGGTGCCACCCTTCCAGGGATCAAACTTGTCATCCAATGTACGTTCAGCAGCCCGGACCAGGCGAGCTCGTGAGAACGAAAATGAAGCTCAACCTTCAAATTTACGGGTGAGAGTGGATCATGGTGGGCATAGGAGAGTTGAAGTGAGCCATGGAAATGTTCAGGTGTCACCTCGTCGGAATGAAAATGAACGCTACCAAGGTTCTCACAGAGAAGTCCCAAATCGCTCACATCGGAGACAGGAGCCCAATCACCATTCTCCTGAGCATAGAAGTAGGAGGCATGAACTTGATCAGTATCCTCCCAATAGGGAGAGTCGACTGGACAGGCGATCTCCTGCTAGGCAGCCTTCAGTGCAAAGAGCTGTGATCCAGCATCTTCTTCAAAGGATGCAGCAATTGGAGGCCAGGCCGGAGCGACCTGAGCAAAGGATTCCTCTGGGAGAACGGACTCCATTTTTTGTTGAAGTTGAAGCTGAGCCTATTCCCCCCAGATTCAAAATCCCCAGCATTCCCCAGTATAATGGCGACTCTGACCCTCATGAACATCTGGATGCATTCAATGTCAGAATGGATCTCCAGACTACCAGTTCACTGGTGAAATGTTGTGTCTTCCCTGCGACACTAGGGAACCTTCCTCGATTATGGTTCAAGAGCCTCCCACACCGCAGTATTAGCAGTTGGGACGAGTGTCAGCAGCAGTTCTTGAACCAATATAAAGCGTTGAAAAGACAACTTGTGCCATCATGTCATCTGGCCACCATCTTCCAACGCCGTGAGGAATCGTTGAAGGACTATATTGATAGATTCAGACACGAAGTGAACAAGGTTGATAGCCCGAATGAAGAGGGTATTCTGAACGCCATCTCATCAGGTCTGAGGAAGGATGGGAAATTATATGAAATTATTTACAAATCTCCTGTGAAAACCTTAGGTGAATTTTATGAGCAAGCAGAAAAGGAGATACGTTGGGAAGAGGCCTTCGGGCCCAAAAAATCAGTTGATCAGAGAGATAAAGCTGGTAGTTCCAATCAACATAACAAGAAGAGGAATAATGAGAGGAATCATGAGAGGAACAACCATGATGGACAAAGAAGTACCCATCAGGTCGCGAAGAAGGCGCGAAGTGACCCAGGGCGCAGGACGAATGGGCGGCTTGAGCGACCTCCTCAGTAAAAAAGATATGAGCATTATGCCCTCCTATCTGACTCCGTGGGCAGGATCTTCGCTGCTGAGAGGGACAGAGAGAACTTCGGGAAACCTGATCCCACCAATATTCCCAATCGATTCAAAAATAAGAATAAGTATTGCGCTTATCATAACGAGGCAGGGCATTTCACTTCGGAATGCCGCGCGTTGAAAGATGTCATCGAGGAAATGATCAGAAATAGGCGTCTTAGCGATTATGTAGTACGACCTGCGGGTCAGAGGCCTCAAAATCAACGATCTCAGCAGCGTTCACCGCCCAAACCTGGCAGACAAAATGCTGAGCCGGAACGAAGTCAGGAAGTAAGAACTATATTCACCATCCATGGAGGGCCCCACATCGTAGGTACTTCTAACAGATCTCATCAGCGCTATGTGCGCGAAGCCAATCATATACAGGTTGCAGGTTCAAAGGAAGGAGAAGAATCCTCCAAGCGAGCTAAAATAACCCCAACAGAAATTGTATTTACAGAGAATGATGCCAAGGATATCTGCTGGCCTCATAATGATGCCTTGGTAGTCCGTGCTCGGGTGGGAAATGTTGAATTCAGACGCATTATGATTGACACCGGGAGCTCTGTAAATGTGATGTATAAAAGCTGTTACGACCTGATGGGCATTGGAGATGAACAGCTTCAACCATCCCCAGAGCTTTGTATGGATTCACAGGGGATGTCATTATTCCCATGGGGCAAATCAAGCTACCCTTAACTTTGGGAGACGTCCAACGTCATTCAACTGTGTTTGCAGATTTCCTAATTATCAACTCACCTTCTGCTTATAATATGGTGCTTGGGAGGCCGGCCATGAATGATTTGGACATGATCACATCCACCAAGACCCTTACTGTGAAGTTTCCTACTCCCAATGGCGTGGGGTGTGTACGAGGAGAGCAGCGCGTAGCTCGCCAGTGCTACGAAAAAGCTGTGAAGATAGGTATCCAAGAAACCCTGAAAATCAATGTGGTGACTGGTGGTGAAGCGCGCGTAATGACAGAAATCGGGGTAACTCACGATCTGGATCCTCGCGACGTCGATACTGATAGGGCTACAGGTCCTGTGGAAGAATTAGAGGATGTACCGGTCAGTGAGTCTGATCCTAAGAGATGTTTGAAACTGGGAACCAGACTGGTCCCCGAAGTGAAGACTGGACTAGTTGCTTTTCTAAAGGCTAACCTCGACGTCTTTGCTTGGAACCATGAGGATATGATGGGGATCAGCCCGGAGGTGATGTCTCATAGGTTAAACATCTCTCCCCATTGTAGGCCAGTTCGCCAAAAGAGGAGACCTATGACACAGAAGCGATATGACGCACTAAAGGATGAAGTAGAGAAACTCTTGACAAACAACTTCATCAGAATCGCTCACTATCCATCCTAGGTTGCCACTCCTGTACTTGTGAAGAAAAAGAATGGTAAATGGAGAACTTGTATTGACTTTACCAATCTCAACAAGGCTTGCCCAAAAGACAGTTTTCCATTACCCAGGATTGATCAGCTCGTCGACGCTACTGCTGGTCACGAGCTCCTCAGTTTTATGGACGCATACTCCGGATATAACCAGATTCCTATGAATCCTGCAGACGAGGAGCACACTTCGTTTGTGACTGACCGTGGACTGTTTTGCTATAAAGTTATGCCCTTCGGACTGAAAAATGCTTGGGCAACTTACCAGAGGTTAGTAAACATGATGTTTGCAGATTTCATAGGGAAGAGCATGGAAGTCTATGTTAATGACATGCTAGTGAAATCTACTCAAGCCAATGGCCATGTCAGCGATCTGGAGCAAATCTTCCAAGTACTGAGGGCGTACAGGATGAAGCTCAATCCTCTAAAATGTGCCTTTGGAGTAGCTTCAGGTAAATTCCTTGGATTCCTAGTAAATAACAGGGGCATCGAAGTCAATCCCGAGAAAATACAGGCTTTGTTAGACATGAAGCCCCCTGCCTGCAAAAAGGAAGTACAAAGCCTCAACGACCAAGTCGCTGCATTAAACCGATTTATCTCCAAGGCCATGGACAAATGCATTCCTTTCCTCAACGTTTTGAAGCAAACAAAAACCTTTGAATGGAATGAAGAGTGCAAGGAAGCATTTCAGCAATTGAAAGAGTACTTGGGACGAGCTCCGCTCCTCGCGAAACCACAAGAGGGAGTAACTTTGCTACTCTACTTGGGGATCTCTCCTCATGCCTTGAGTGCAGCTCTAGTACAAGAAGAAGAAAGTGTTCAGCACCCAGTATACTATATCAGCAAGAAACTTGTTGATGCTGAGACCAGGTATACTCCCATGGAGAAGCTTGCTTATTGTCTGGTTGTGACATCCAGAAAGTTGCGCCCTTATTTCCAGGCACACACGATCTCCGTCCTCACCAAGTACCCTATAGGGCAAGTCCTGCAGAGACCAGAAACTTCAGGCCGCCTTCTCAAATGGGCTATCGAATTGGCTCAGTTCGACATCAAGTACAAATCAAGGTCAGCATTCAAAGGACAGATTCTAGCTGACTTCGTTGTTGAATTTACAGGGCCTAGTAATGAATCTGAAGCTGGGATCTCGGAAGGACCTTACTGGGAATTATATGTTGATGGCTCCTCTAATGACCAAAAATCTGGGGCTGGTATGTTACTAGTTAGCCCAGAAGGACAGAAGGTCCTCTATGCTCTTCGATTCGGATTCAGAGCCACCAACAATGAAGCCGAATATGAAGCTCTACTGGCAGGACTTCGCCTGGCAAAGGAATTGTCCGTCGAGCAACTCAGAATCTTTAGTGACTCTCAATTGGTGGTATGTCAAATACAAGGGGAATACAAAGCCAAAGGGATCAAAATGGTGGCCTACTTGCAAAAGGTACGAGATTTATTAAGGCGATTTCATAAATATGAAATAAACCAGATCCCGCGAGCTCAGAATTCCTACGCCGATGCCTTAGCCCGCTTGGCAGCTGCTCAAGATGTTACTTTTTCAGGAGAAATACCTATCGAGTACCTGCCTAAACCCAGAACTGAATCTCAAGAGGAGGTCATGACTCTAACAGTTGCAGTTGATTCCTGGATGAGTTCGCTGGTCAGCTACTTGTAAGAAGGAAGACTGCCCAATGACAAACTAGAAGCACGCCGTTTACGTACGCGAGCTGCAAGATACTGCCTATGCGATGACGTACTCTACAAGAGAGGATTCTCAGCTCCCTTGTTAAGGTGTGTTGATGAACCAGACTGCACCAATATTTTAAATGAAATTCATGCAGGTCATTGTGGAAATCATGCTGGGGGAATCTCCCTAGCTCAAAAAGCCCTGAGGTAGGGATATTATTAACCTACCATGAAGCATGATGCTCTCAATTTGGTGAAAAAATGTGACGTATGCCAAAGATTTGCCAAAATCCCACGAGCTCCACCTGCCTACCTACACCAAATGATCAGCCCATGGCCTTTCGCGATCTGGGGAATGGATTTGATAGGGCCACTTCCTGTAGGACGAGGTAACTGTAAGCATGTTATTGTTGCAGTTGATTACTTCACCAAATGGGTTGAAGCAAAGGAGTTATCCCAAATCTCCACTGCAAAGGTAGAACAGTTTGTCTGGAACAGCATTATTTGCAGATTTGGAATTCCTCAGCAGCTGATGACCGACAATGGCACTCAATTCAGTAGCGAGAGATTTGTTAACTTCTGCAACAGTCTCGGTATCAAGAAAAGCTTCTCAGCAGTTGATCACCCCCAAACAAACGGCCAAGTAGAAGCTGTCAACAAGATAATCAAGCAGATACTGAAGACCAAGCTGGAAGTTAGGAAAGGAGCATGGGTGGACGAATTACAGCAAGTATTATGGGCTTACAGAACAACAGCTCGCACTACAACGGGAGAAACTCCTTTCTCCCTGGTTTATGGTTCTAAAGCCATGATCCCTGCAGAACTCGAAGTTACTAGTCATCGTCGAGCTAACTTCGCTCCAATAAATAATGATCAACTCCTCATTACTAATCTGGACCTTCTTGAAGAACTAAGGGAGACTGCCAGTATAAAAGCAGCTATTTATCGTCAGAAAGTGGCTAGGTACTACAACAAAAAGGTCCAAGTCCGAAAGCATAACCCTGGTGACCTCGTACTTCGCCTCGTCCTACTTGGAGCTCGTCAACAGAGTGATGGGACATTGGGACCGAACTGGGACGGACCCTATATTATCCAAGAAAGTTTGGAGAACGGGGCTTACCACTTGATGACAATGGAAGGAGATGTCTTATCACGAGCTTGGAACGCTGAGCATCTCCGGCCTTATTTCCAATAGTCCCTCATGTCTTTTTGTATATATGAATATTTTCACAAATGAATAAAAGTATCCTTACTTATTGATGACTTACTTCGTTTGTGATTGTCCTTAACAGCTATCTTGCTTATAACAACTACTGAAGCGTGGCACCAAAAAGGGTATATTTATGATTTCTGGCTACAAACAAACCATAAAGGTAAGGAGTTTAATATCGGTGTACTAACCGACCCCACACCTACCTTGTGGATACTCATATTGGCAGGCCGCGTGTGCTCAAATCGTCAACTTCGTTGATAGGTCACGTGTGCTCACTTCGCCTACTCATATTGGCAGGCGTACTCACTTCGCCTATACACTGATTTTGATAATCTTTGTTGGCGCAATGAACATGTGTTTATCATAGTTGACATTTAAGCTATGGTGATGACATCAATGTTTAAGCATCCAAGTAAGTCCACATGCCTGAGCTTTTAAGTAAGTTCATAACTTGCTCATACTATGGCACTTCTACTGGCTCAGTTTGTTATTAACATTCATTTTGATATTATAAGTTTGTCTTACTGAGACAGGTAATATGCAAAAGAAATAGGAATTATTGATCCTTCTGTTTATTGTTCTAGTAAGTAATTTGGCATAAAAAAGTTAAAAGTCAAATTTAGTCGGAATAATGTATATAACTCCCTCATTAACGAGGTGAAGGAAATAACAATGGTTCAATTACAAAAAATCAAATAACCAAATTCGAAACAGATATAAGCAAGAAACTATAAAATCAAGCTGCAGGATCCTGAGGGGCTGACGAAGAGGGTGCTTGATCCTTTGTACCTTCAGCAGGAGGAATCTGAACATTTCCTGCAAGCGATGTCTCTGGGACTTGACCTTGTGCTTCAGCCTGTTCTTCTGCTGCATCTTCAGCAAACTGCTGAACTTCTCTGACTCCGCCTTCACCAAAAATAGAGTAATCAAGAGTAGGATAAGTATTCCACAAGGTATACAACATCCTTGTCTCTGTCTCTATCCTGATCTCCTCTGTACGGGCCTCTGCTGTGGCGAGCTATTCCTTCAGTTTAATTATCTCTTAAGAAGAGGTTTCCACCTCCTTCTCCCATTCGACTAATGTATCTTTAATATTTTTGAGATGGGAGTGCAATTTGGAGGAGGATATATCATGGAGCTCTTTCTCTCTCGCCTGAGCGACCTCAAGAGCATGCTTAGCGGCGTCAGCTGCATCTAACCTCGACTGAAGCACAGCGGCCTTACCATCTGCCTCAGCAGCCATGTCTTGGGCTTTCTGCAATGCTTGCTCAGCTTTAGCCACTGCTGCTTGAGACGACTTCGCTGTCTGTTCGGCCTTCTTCACGGACTCCTGTGCTTTAACAAGCTCCTCCTTGACTGAAGCAAGCTCCTCATCCTTCTTCTTGGAGGCTTCTCTTAACTTCCTATTGGCAACTTTGAGCCTGTTGTATTTTTCCTCTGAATACTCTTCCTCGTCTACGGCCTTCATAAGCGCCATAGTAGTCTACAAGAAGATATACATGTTCAGAAGTTAACAGAAAATCAACAGGTAAAGAAAATGTTTCTTTTATATTTTACCCGGATTGATTGACGAAGTCCCCAAGTAAGCAGCCGGGTACCAACGAATTCTTCTTCCTCAAGCCTCTGCGCTGCTAAGCCCACCAGAGAGGGAGCTTGTTCACAAGCAGCATCCAAGTAAGTTCCCCCAGGAAACTCTGTAGGGGCTAATAACACGGGAACTTTTGGTCTAGACTTGGGGGGCTGGTCAGCGACCTGCTTGCCCTTTTCTTTCTGAGTCTTCTTTGCAGGAGGGAGTTTACTGGCCTCCCCAGGTTCTTTTCTCTTGGCCCCCGTCTTCTTGCCTTTGGCAGCAACTGTATCCTTTGGATCTTGGAAGCTCGGAGGATGGACTGGTTCTTTAGAGCTCGGAGGTCGGATTTCAGCACTTGTCTCTTGTACTGAAGAGGCTGGAGGTCCTTCTGGAACAATGATAGCTGGAGACTCCGCAGTGCTCAGATCGGGCACTTCCCTCGCCATTGCTAAAGAAGAACCAGGTACTGCAGAAGGGCAGCCTTCGAAGCCCCGGGTTTGGCTTTCCTCTTTGGGAGCGGTAATAAATTTAGTTTACCCCTTGGCTCCGTCATTCTTGCTGCCTCTTCAGGAATTATCTGTACCTCCACTTCGCTGGGAACTGCCTCTTCAGGAATTATCTGTACCTCCACTTCGCTGGGAACTGCCACTTCGGAAATTATCTGCACTTCTACTTCGCTAGGAGCTGCTTCTTCAGGAGCCCTATGTGTCTCCACTTCGTAGGGAGAACTCAGTCCTTCGGGTGTGCCAGAACTTTCACTGATATCCTCAGCAGTAAAGACTGACCCTATATTATCAATTCCTTGAGTTCCCGCGTGCTTGCTTTTAATGATTGCACTCTGGGAAGACGGGGCGAGGTCAAATTCTCGAAGCAGCTCAGTCGTCAGTTTGACGTCGTCCTCCTCCGTTTTTCTTGTCAAGAGGATGTCTAGTTGAGTCTCTTCCTCCGAAGTCAGATCGACCCTCTTATCCTTTAAGTCTGCACATAAAAAGAAAAGGAAAGATCGCTCAGAATATTTAAAATAGCTTCATACCAGTAGCAGTGTTGAACAACGCGTCGTACCTGGCTCAGCCCGGAAGGTAAAATATTGTAAAGTGACAAGCGAAGGACATGAGATATAAAACCAATGTGTTTTATAGTCTCCTACATTAGATTTTCCCTTTGCTTGTCCTCTGGGTAAAATATCTTTATGACGGGTTCGGCGAGGTGAAGAGTAATAGTACCTGTCTCTTGGTTGCCCAGCACTAGTCCTTTTGAAGGTAAGCAAATGCCTAATTATGTTTGGGCTAGGGAAGGGGAAGCCATTCTTCCTAAACAGAATAGCTAGCGAAGTTATTTGATTAAAGGTATTTGGGGTGAGTTGAAATGGGGCTACGCCCAGTTCGTTGAGGATTGCAATAAGGTACGAAGGAACTGGAAATCTAAGCCCCGCTTCTAAGTGTTGTTGACTTACAGCTATAAAGCCATCAGGGGGTAGGCGACGTGACCCTCTGGTGAGGGCGCTAAGATACGACAGCCTCTAGGGAGATGAAATTCCAGCACTATTCCCATCAAGTCTATTGCAGCGACGTTAGAGGGATGGCGCTTGAACATTTCCCTCGCCGCCCTTTCTTCGGCAGCTCGTTCTGCCATAGTTGAAGCCTGGGCCAAAGGAATAGAAGCCCAGGGAGGAAAGACGCTTGAAGCACCTTCTCCAGATTGTGGAACTGGTCCCTGGGGAGCCTGCCCATGTCCTATTTGCTCTTCGGAGCTCGAGGATTCTCCCTCTCCTACTATATGTTTGCGTCTGCTTCCTGAAGCCATCTACACAAGACAAGGAATAATCAGTCCGCAGTACGCAGACCCAGCCTAAACTCGTCAAAATTAACTCAAGGCTAATTCTTCTATGGCTTTACCTACGAGCAACAGGTCGCAAACATTAGAGGGAATTATAAACGAGGTCAGGCTCGGGCCACTGTATTGCGGCCTCCGAGCTGCTTATTCACGTTCCTATATGTTATTTTCTAAGTCTAAGAAAAACAACCAGCAACCTATCCTATGGCCCTCGCAAAGATCTAAAGACGGTCATCTCTATATTTGATGTTCAAGTATTCATGCAAAATGGCAAACAAATGAAGAACACTTCTCATTCAAAACAGCCTGAACGGCTACTTTTATCTCAATATCAAAGCATAAAAAGATTTATCATTACTTACTTGTTTAAGTATGAAGCTTGAGTTGCCTGAGAAGATGAAGTTGGATCGCCGGTGAAGCACGAAGGTAACAATCACGACCGCGGGGGGAAAAAATTGAGATTCTCTCTTTGGCAATGGCTGAATCGCTGTTGAAGAAAAATGAATGAAGAGAGTACCTAAGCAGTGCTTTTATTTGTTTCCTCAAAGCGCCCTGACCGTTAGATCTTGTAACCGCCTTGGATCTAATGGTCTCGCGCGAAGTCAGGAACGGTCATCATGGCGCCGGCAGTTGAAAGACGTGCATTCAATGCACACGTTGTACGGGACACGTCTCTTCATCTTCTCTAGGCATCTACCACGTGTCAGATAAGACAAATTCGAAATACAAAGAGTAACGGTTCCCGCCCACTCGGCTTTTATCAGCTCAGCTCGGAGTTCTCAGCTCGCTATACGCCCTAAGAACTGGGGGGCTTATGTTGTGGGTATTTTCAGTAATACCTATGGGGCCTGATAAAAGTCCAACCTACTGGCCCTTTTTGGAATAAGCCCAAGATCAACTTATTCATCAGAAGAAATCACTATTCTGCCCGCGACGTGCTCCGACACCTTCTGCGAAGTGCAACTCCGACGGAGTGGGACTCAACCTTGTATTGAGATATCTCACCCAGCGTTGTGCGGAGTCCGGAGTCCGAACTGCTCACTCCGCAGAGCTAAATCCGTTTTCCGTCAAGATAAACCTGCAAACGAGGAGCTGAGGTCGCCGTTCAGCTCTCTTTAACGACAATCCACTCCACCTGGAGCCCTTACTTCACTTACTATTATGACAAGCCATGCCAGATCATCACTTAGCTTGTCTTGCACGTCAAGCTTGTCAGAGATTATTGTTCAGATTACAGATCACCACACCTAATCCACATGGGTTAGTCATATAGATCTTCCACCTGTCCCTTGCATTTAATGTAATCCGGCTACATTAATTGGGGGTCAGGTTCATTAACTGCTGTAATCATTCTAGTTTAACGCATTGAACATTGCTATAGCACTTCTCCTTCTATAAATAGGAGAAGCTCTTCTCTGTAACATGTGTGAGAAATACTTAGTGAAAAACTGGCTGTTACTCTGTCCAGGTATTGAGAGAACAAACTGTGGACGTAGGCAAGCAAGGCCGAACCACTTAAACACCTCATTGTCTTGCGTTCTAGCTTTGCCATCTTTACTCTTATTGCTTTTTACTTGCTCAGTTCATCATTCGTGTAGTGTTGGGCCTGGAAGAACTTAGTTGACCAATTCCATACGTCAACAAATCTTAATGATGCTAGACATGTTTACTGTTTCATTAAAAACTTTACCAGTAAAATCCAATAAAATAAAACCTGGTTAAAAAAAAATAGTACAATGCACATATATAAAAAATTATACTCCCCCTGATGAATGCTTCATAATTAATCATGTAGCTCACACAATAGACACATTCCAATATCATACGCCAATTTCTCGAAAGTTGATGTTGGTAATATTGTGGCGAATAAATCTATAAGATTATCTATGGAGCGAACTTGTTTAACATCAATTTGTTGGTTTTGTTGGAGCTCATGGGTATAAAAGAACTTTGGTTAGATATATTTAGTTTTGTCTTTCTTGATTTATCTTCCTCTGATATGAGTAATGCATGTAGCATTATCAATATATATCATTGTTGGGGAATTTCATGCAGTAGGTAGTTCACATGTATTTTGGATATGATGAATAACATATTTCAACTATATGCATTCTCTAATTGCTTCATAAGTGCAAGAATTTCAGAATAATTGGAGGATGTGGCAATAAAAAATTGTTTTGTTGAGCGCTATAAAATTGTTTTATTATTACAGGTAAAAATATATCCAGTTTGTGAATGAGCTTTGTGAGGATTTGAAAAATATCTAGCATTTGCATAACCAATCAAACCTATACCACTAGCAGATTTTGAATAGAATAATCCTAAATTTGTCGTTCTATGAAGATAACAAAAAACATGTTTGATCTCATTCCAATGATGCTGTGTTGGTTTAGAGCTGAACCTAACCAATAAATTTACTGAAAAAGTAATATTAAGCCTAATACATTGTGCTAAATATAATAAACTACTAATTGCACTCAGATATGATATTTCTAGACTAAGTATCTGTTCATAATCTTCTTTAAGTCGAAATGGAATCTTTTTAGGATCAGAAGACCGAATAACCATAGGGCTACTCAAAGAATCGGTTTTATCCATATTGAATCGTTTGAAGATTTTTTCGGTATATCCTTTTTGATGGATAAGTACTTCATGCGATTTATGCTCGATCTCCAAGCCCATACCATATTTTATTTGTCTCAAATCTTTCATTTTAAATTCTCTTTTCAAATATTTAGTAGTTCTTAGGAGCTCTTTAAGAGTTTCAATTAAATTCATTATCAACATTTATTACTACAATTACAAATTCTGATTCAGATTTCTTTATGAACACATATGAGCATATAAGATTATATATCCTTCATTTATCAAGTATTCGCTAAGGCGACTATACCATATTGGCCCTGATTGTTTCAATTTATACAAGGACCATTGCTACTTAAATCAATAAATATTGTTAGTTTTTTATTTATATACTTCAGAAACTTTAAATCCTTCAGGAATTTTTATGTATATATCATTATCAAGTGACCCATATATATATACTGTCACTTCGTCCATAAGACGCATTTGGAGTCTTTCTGAGACCATCAAACTTATTAAAAATCTAAAAGTAATTATATCCATCACAAATGAATATATCTCATCATAATCACTTTCTAGTCTCTACAAGAAACTTTATGCAACAAGCCCAACATTATACCTTACAATCTCATTTTTCTCATTGCATTTTCATACAAATACTCATTTGTATCCAACAGGTTTGATGCCTTTAGACATCTAGACTACAGGTCTAAATACTTTTTATTTGGCTAAAAAACTCAATTCTGTTTAAATTGCATCCTTCCATTTAAGCCACTCATGTCTTTATCTACATTCATCAACCGTATGTGATTCAAAATCATCGTTCATAATTTTAATAACTACTGTATATGAAAATATATCAACAATAATTGTTTCATCGTGATTCCACATATCTTCTGTACAATTCATTGAAATTTCATTATTTTTAGAATTTTATAGCCTTGTAGGGGCTTGTACCTCTTTAAGGGTTTCAGTCTGTTCAGGGACTGATAACTCTTCTAAAGTTGATTTTTCAGAGAACGTGGATTTTGTAACTTGAGTATTATTTTTAATGAAATCATGATTTTTAACTTTATACTTCCGGATAATACTATCTTTTGAGCCGATTGGCCTACCACACTTCTGGTGTGCATTAAATTATTGATTTTCTACATTTCGATTATATTTTTTAATAGGAACAATTATTTTAGCTGGTGCATTAGCAGCTAAAATATATAATCTTACTCTAGCAGTATCTGTAAATGTATTTAGCAAATTATTCGCAATCATCTTAAGATAAATTATCTTTCGTATTTCATTTTTATATTGGGTGGTATAAGGATCTAAATGAGATATTATTATCATATTCTATGAAAGTTCATTTTTCTCTCCAATAGTGTTTTTTTTCAGAAGAAATTTTGTTTCCCCTTAATGATGGGAATGTTGTCTCATTAAAATGACAATCTGTAAAATAGACAGTAGAAAGATCACATGTCAATGGTTCAAGGTATCTGATAATTGAAGGTGAATTAAAATCAACAAATATCACCAACGAAATTGAGGTCTCATTTTGGTTCGTTAAAGAGGTGTAATAAGGACTTGTACAACACAACCAAAAATACGTAAATGAGAAAGGTCAGGTTGGTGTTCAAGCACAAATTGTAATAGAGAGTACTGGTGATAGGTTGCAGGCCTAAGATGAATCAATGTTGCTGCATGTAAAACTGCATGTCCCCATGCAGAAAGTGGTAATTTTGTCTTTAATAATAAAGTTTTTGCAATTACTTGGATGCACTTAATGAATGATTTTGCAATAAGAAAGTTCTTACATGTAAAACATATATGTCCTTAAGCAATCTAACAAAAGTAAAGTTACGATTAGATAACAAACATATATGTGACCATCTTACGGATGTATAAATTAATACCATAAAATAACAAAATGATCCGCTTGATGGATGAATAAGTCTATATATGTCTCCATGAATTCTTTGTAAAAAAAATTGAGACTCAAAACCAATCGTAAAAATGGATGGTTTAACCACTAATTTTCATTATGAATAAATAGTGTATGTATTCTTATTGGATGATAAAATTTTCAGATTCTTCAATAGATGTTCATGAGAATTTTCAGATTCTCATGAACATCTATTCTTATTGGATGATAGAATTTTCAGATTCTTCAATAGATGTTCATGAGAATTTTCAATAATGTTGCACATCATTGTAGATCTTGAATGACTAAGACGGTCATGCAAAGTTGAAACGTTATTGGTTTTGAGAGTTTATAGCTCAAAACTACATAAGTTTTGATTGATCTTATAATTATATAATACAATTTAGATAAGAAAGCTTTAGGCTTTTTTAAAATAAGCTTCTGGTCTAAAATAATTTTAATGATGCATAGGTATTCAATATTCTTTTCATTTGAAGTTTCAATATAATGTCTATTATTGTGTATATTTTTGAAATTAAGTAGATTTCTTCTAGATTTACTTGAGTATAATGCACTATTTATATAAATTTAGTACGATTTGTTAATAAGATTATGACTCTTTCAAAACTTTCTATTAAATTTGCAGGACTTAATATAACATTTACTTTAACTTTGGTCACTGGTAAATTTGAAAAATATTTCTTATTTTAAAAAATAGTATGTGTTGTTATATTATCAACAATACATATATCTTCACTTTCACTTTTGAAAATAGATAATTCATTGATATCAATCTTTCATTAAAGAAACATGTTAGTATATCATAATAACAAAATATAAAGCAAAAAAGTTCTCTTTCTTCTAAGAATGTACAAAATTGTGTACAAACATAATTTCTAAGAAAAAAAAAACAAAAATTAACATAATATTACTAAGTAAACAATTTTCTTAATTGGTATGAATATTTCTATCACCAATTAAGTGATCTATTTTTCATCTGTATTTTCAAAAAAATCTTACACATCCAAATTTGTGATATCGATTGGATCATCATCTTGATCTTCAAAATTTATTTCAATTTTCTTTTCCTTCCACTTCACAGAAGTCTGATATAGAACAACCATGTGTTTGGTAGTATGATAGATATACGACCAATGTCCAGGTACGTCACATCTGAAATAAACATATTCATAATTTTTAGAGGTTTTTTTCTCTATATTTTTGTCTTTGTCATATTTGGCATTATAAACATTTCACTTCTGGGACATATTTTTTTGTGACTACCACGATGATAATAACCATGTTCATGTCCACAGTCTTTGCTTGCAGTAGCATTTGCTTCTGGAAGTGTTATAGCACCAAATAGGCAGAGTTTATGATTTTTCATTGGAAACTTATTATTTTGTTCTACCATGAAAATACATTAAATTAATTCAAAGTATTTTGTAAATCTACACTCTCTATATTGGTGTTGTAGAAGCACATTAGAGGTATGAAAAGTAGTATATGTCTTTTCTAATAAATCTGTATCAGTCAATATTTCACCATACAAGTTCAACTGTGAGATTTATCTTAAACAGGACAAAGTTGTAGTCAGCAACTGATTTAAAATATTATAGTCTTAGATGGCTCCACTCATACCTGACTCTAAGAAAGACGATAGTTTTCTGATGATCATACTTATCTTTCAGATTTTTTCACTGACTTAGTGGATCTTTAACTGTGAGGTTTTAAGTCTTCAAACTCTCATATAAGTGACAACGAACAATAATCATTGCACTAACTTTATCTTTTAGATATGTTTCATTATTATCTTTAATAGTATCAGTTAAGTTATTGGATTGTAGGTACAACCTATATCAAGAATCCATGACAGATAGTTCTTTTTCAGAAATATCAAATAGAGCAAATTCTGGTTTTATAGTATTTGACATAGTTATATTTATAAAAGCAATATTATTAGTGACATGATTAAAGTGGTAAATACTATATTAACATTATATTCAAGAGAAATTTGTGTACAATTTTTTTTTTTTTTAAATTCCTTTACGAATATGTATTTGAAATTTCAGATTTCCTAAAATTTCATATATACTTTTAGAGCTTCCGGTGTAAAATCATGATAACTTCAGATTTTAACAATATAATTAGAACGTCAAGATCTTATAAATTAAACTCTAGAACTTCAAGTTCTATTCATTTGAAATTCATAACTATAGGTCCTAATAAATTAAAATATAAAACTTTAGGTTTTGATTGAATTGGAATTCAGAACTTTAGGTCTTCATAAATTGAAATCCAGAACTTCAGATTCAGATAAAATTTATTGAGAACTTCAAGTTTTACATCTCCTTCAAAATTATTATTTGAAACTTCAAATTATTTATTTACATTTATTGTAATCATGTTTATAAAAATAAAGTTCAAAATTTAAGAGTAGGTAAGATAAACATAAGATATTGGCTCATGTTGATAATGTACTGTAAACTTTAAAGTTGAAACAAATAAGTAAAATGCCTATAAAAAGTTATATAGAGAATGTTAGAAATATAGAGAAAGAAGAGATCATGGATAAACGTAAAGAGAGTGACTTTCATTCGTAAAATTGAATGTAACCGTATAAGATTAATGTCTATTTATAAGTAAATACTAGTTTTAATTAACCAATCAAATCTTATTAACACAATATATCTAATTAAATGTTAAATACAATTTACAAGCAGGAATTTAACAACTTAATAAGTTAATTATCATGTAAATAATCAACTTTATACTTTGATAAATTCAATCAGGAGTTCTCTTCTTCTACAAAAGCGAAAAACTACATTTACAGCACCTTTCGTAATTCATTCCTCATTCGAAAATGATGTGCATTAATTACTTACTCGAAATTTTATATCTATCCGTAAACTGTCAGAAGCATTGACTCAACGTTTCACCCTCCGCAGTGGTGTATGGTACAAGAAACTAAATACTTCACCCAACGACCCGAGAAGCTAGCAGGATCACATCACAATCATTCAGGGCCACGAGTAGACCCCACCGCTGTTTTGCCAGACAATCAGGGCCATGAGTAGACCCCACCATTCTTTTTGCCAAACAATAAAACAAAACACTAGTCTCTCTTCCTATCTCTCCAGTCTCCTCAATCGTTTGCACGTCTTTTGACTCAGATTCACTAACACGCTCACATGTTACAGGCAATCCTTGCAATAATATTAGGCATATAAATATAAATATATATAATCAATCCATAATAAAAGTATCTTAAAATTTTTATTTGAAGATCATCAATTACATCCACATATTTTAAATCAATTTTATAATTGTGAGAACCATTGAGAATGAATCATTATAATTTATAATCAAAAATAAAAATTTTTTATTGAAAAATTATCATATATATATATAAATATAAAAAATGAGACATCACCTCTATGACAGCCTCGATTACCCCACACATTCACGTATTGACTAAATTTTTGGAGAGAGCATTTATAGTCCGACAGACGTAGTTAGACACATGGCTTTGGTACACATTTGTGGCTGGAAATTACGAGCTTGAATTTGTTAACACGTGTCGATTCATAAGTTAAATATACAATTTTTATTTTAAAATATATATTTTTAATAAATTACATTTATTATTTTAAAAGATAGAAAATTATATAATGTAAATGATTTATTTATTTTCTTAATTAGTATAAGGAAATTTGATAATAATAGTCACAAACTAGTCAAAAATTATCGTAATTAATCATTATATGTGTAATAAAATATTCCATTTTATAATAGCAAGAGAGATCAATTGGTATAATAATAGGATAAGATTTTATGCCTATATTTTATGATATTTGGACCTATATTATAGATGTGAATCTAGAAATTAATTTTCATAATACTAAAACTTTTATAGTAAGGGATAAAATTCTTTTTATATATAAATAAATATACATGATGAGACTTATCATATATGTTAAAAGGAAATATATTAATCATTTAAACTATAAATATATATATATCAATTATTTAAAATTTTTAGATTATAACGTTACTATTAAGAGCTTATCTCTTTTTATGTCAAATAATAATGCATATCTCGTCCAATTCATTAATAAGGATTTAAATATTATTCTCTTTTTATTACAAAACTAAATATATTTACACTAGATAATCCAATTGCACAATGAATTTTAACAGTTGATGGCTCTTCTATCCTTTTGGGGTTAGCAAAAGAAATTATGAACAAAAGCATAACCCTTCCCTTACCCAAACTAAGCTATGAATCACGTTGGGATTCTTTTTTCATTTATTTTAATGATTAATTCTGGTCGAAAAAATTCGGTGGTTTCCGTAGCCGACACAAAGTCCCCTCTAGTCATTTTAATCCAAACAAATTTGTGCCAATCTTGAAGACTAAAATGAAAAATTTCTTCAAACTTGCTCCAGTCTACTGAACGTTGACAGTATAAAAGGACAGATCAATGTGAAACACGGGGAAGGTATTTTACCTTGAAAACCCATTTCAACAACTCGACAAAAGATTGAGAGAGAATTGGCAGAGATTTTTATTGTCCTCTTTAGTAATTTTGTTTGGCGGCATATCTGCAAAAATGAAATTTCAAAATAATTGGTGCTAATAAATGTTGATGAACCGAACGAAGTTGGATTGCATGTAACATCGACTCGTAACTTGTTTGCCACCTGTGAAACAAAATAAAATAAATTATTATCATCTAATAGACAGTAAAAATTGACAATGATCTAGATTTAAATTAGTTCAAAAATTGAGATTTTAGTAGAAAGCATTAGAGACGAAATTAAGTATAGCAATAATTCAAATTCAGGTCACAGCAGGTGATATATTAAAAATGTGATAAAATAAAATACAACATAATACATCTAATTTAAGACCGATAATATTAATATATTTTTTTATGTAACAAATTTTATTATTGATGTGGATGAAGGAGATCAATTCAAAATTTTAATTAAATTATAAGATAGTGTAATCATTAAAGTAAAAATATGCATTCCAACTCATTTAATAAATTAATAATTTACTAAAAATTACACATAGAATTGACTATGATTTTTTTTGAAAAAATTCTATAAACCCCTAATGTATGAAAATATGTAGATTTTGTCATCCATGATTTTATTTTTATCCTAAATACTACTTAAAATTAATATGAATAGTCAAAATACTCCCTGGAGACATATGAAAAGATGATAATATTACTGACGGTCATAGATTCTATTAGATTGACATAATTGATCGTTTGATTTATGGGCTAAAAAGGAAAACAATGAAAAATTAGTTAAAATATATTAATTAAAATATAAAAAATCAAAATAAATAATATTAAAAATAAAATCTTAAAAAATAAGATATTTTTATTTAAAAATAAATATTTATATATGTAAGAATAATTTTTTTTCCTCTCTTGCTCTATCTCTCTTTCCTCTCTTTCTCTCTATCTCCAGTTGGTCCTCTTCTCTCTCTTTCTCTATCTGCGATAGGTGATGATGGTGACAGAGATCTCAACGACGACATTGTGGAGATAGTGGTCTCCACTATCAAAGACTCACCTGGGTCTTCGACGGTGGAGACACAATTCGGGTCTCCATTAGTCTTCACCATTGTAGGTCATGGTGGTCTCCAATGGTAAAGACTACTAGTCTTTTTTTTTTTTTTTTTTTAAGGGAAATTGTGGTGTTGACAATCGTACTGGGTGACGATGATTGTGGGACGGTGTTTGGTGTTGATGATGATTGCAAAATGACGTTACTGGTTGTCGGACCGGGTGATAAAGATTATGGGTTATAGGATGGATATATTGAATGGTGTTTGCTATTAATTGTGGGAAACTGATAATGATGTTTGCCGGTAGAGATCCAGATTAGGATGGACGGTGGAGATCTAATCTGGATCTCTACTTTTTTAATTTTTTTCTAAAATTTTTTATTTTTTAATATGTTATGTTGATCTCTAAAGAAGAACGATGGAAATCAATTTTTATTAGTTTATTATTTTTCTATTTTAAAATATTTTTTATTTTTTATTTTTCAAGTTGGTGTGTTGATCTCCACCATCTATTTTATAGATGGATGGTGGAGATCGGTTTTTATTAATTTATAATTTTTATTTTAAAATATTATTTTATGATTATTATTTTTTAATAAAAACCACATGGCTAAAAATGTCTTTTTAATTTTTGTCAAATTTTTTTAGTTAATTTATAACAGTTGTAAGATTTTGGATACAAATAAAACAACAGGTAATAAAACGAGATACTTTTATATATTAGGAGGTTTTTGAGATTTTTCTTTTTTTTTTAATATATATATGTATATAAACGAATCATCTGTTTCTTGTTTTTATTCTTAAATGCCAAGTTTAGTTGATATTCACTGCTAACTTTTCATCATGCTCCTAAAATTCCTTGGTTAAATTCTTATATTGCAAAGAAATTATTTAGTGTTATTGGTAGATTGAGTGCCATTTGGTGTGTATCGGACTTCAAAGTTAATATAAGTATTTTAATCTCTATTGATTAAACAAGTAAAATACATATCTGCAGTTAAGAAATTAATATAACTTTAATATCTCTATACAATAATAAGTATTAAGTCATCATTTACAAAATATCTTTTCTTAATTAATAGAATTTTTGTAACGAAATTGTTTAAGAAAGCAATAACACAATACGAAATTTAATTGAATATTCTAAGATTGAGAGAGGACATGCAAGTATGATCTTTATTCAACTTTCAATTGTGTCGTATAACTTAGTGAGTCCTCTTTTTATAGGCTCACAATTTAATGACACTACAATTAATAGTTACAAAATAAAAGGATATAGTCATGATTTAGAAAGTAAATGGAGAAATCGGAAGATAAAAGATCACAAGCTATATTTGGAGGGACTGAATTCATATCATAGACATTTATTCACTAAATATTCATAACAATTTTATATGGTTCCAATATTATTAGCTTATAAAGGTTATACCATATTATCAGCTATTTTTTAATTAATATATACTAAGTTTTGATAAATAATAGTATTTATAATAATTATAAGATGAGGTGGGTGGTGTGCTCTTTATACTTAGACCCTTGGATTACGTTTGACACGTAGAATTTGAATAAAATGGATTAGAACGGAATGAGTTGGATTGGATTAAAAAATTATCATCTCATATTTGGTAAAACTTGAAATTAGATTTGTAACGAAGGGCCTTACTTCACACGGCAGCTATCCGGGCATGCCTGCCTCCATCCGGTCTTGACTGGTGCGAAAATCGCACGATAGGTTCCCCTCCCCCTCCCCCATAGGGTTTTCTACGCCTCCCGCACCTCTCGAACCTATGACCTAGGGGTTTAAGTACAAATGAAAAACAAAGTGTGTACCATCTGATGGTACATATCTTACTTCCCATTTGTACTTAAACCTCTAGGTTATGGGTTCTAGAGGTGCAGGAGACGTAAAAAACCCCATGATAGAGGGGGACAATACCTACCATGCGAGTTTAGCACCGGTCAAGGCCGACTGGAGGCAGGCGTGGCAGGACGATCATGCACATGAGGCGGGGCCCTTTGTTACATTAAAAAATTAAAATTATACTATGTTGTGTTTGGTTTAGGTTGAGATTTGATTGAAATAAAATTAATTTAAATATTTTATAATATAACTTTAATTAAAATTAATTTAAAAAAAAAATTCTTTGAAAAATCTTGGAAAACAAATGAGATTAGTTTCCAGAAAAAAATCTTTAAAAAATCTTGAAAAAAAAAATGGTGATTAGCTCAACAAAATCAAAAACCAAATCAATCTTCATCCACCCACTCAAAAATTAATTTTCATCAACCCACTCAAAAATCAGTCTTCATTAACAAAATAGAGATCTAGATTACCATTAAAAAAAAAAAAAAAACTAATCTTCATCTATCTTCGTCAACCCACTTAAAATCAACTCAACAAAATCAAAAATGACAATATCGATAATTTTTCAACAACAACATTGGCAAACATCATCAACAATATCATCCACAAGGTCCGCGAACGTCAACAACATCATCCATCAACATCTTCAACACATGAACTTCAAGAAAAAAAAAATCGAAGGAGATAATGAAAGTGAGACAATGAGAGAAAGAGGGAGATGGATGGGAAATGAAATCTCAAACCCATCGAATCCCATCATTTAGGTTGGGAATAATCATTCCTATGAGAGTCAGCATTTCGAGAGTTTAGGATTGGGAATAGAATCATTCTTATTGCTCTCAAAATGCGGGATTTAAGAGTTTGAGACAAATTCACCTCAAGTTCGATGTTTCAAACATAGCTTTGAAGTTGTCAGTTCGAGTCTTAAATCCTCTCCCTTCCAAAACCCCCAAATTATTATTAATTATTTTTAAAAAATATGGGTACGAGTTTAGCCTGATTAGTAATCATGACTTTCAGAAAAAATGATGTCCTAAATTTAAATTTTTCCTCCCTAAAATAAAAAAGGTAAATGAAAATAATTATTAAAAGGTAAAAATAAGGCAAATTGCATTAATTTGCCCTGCTTCAATTGCAAATTGCATACCATTGAAAGTATCTTCATCACCTAAACTAACCCTAAAAATTGTTGGCCACTAATGATACAAAATAAAATTCACTTTCACCCTTGAGATAAGTTATGTATGACTTTTCCTCCACCTAGCCTCTTTGTTTCAGTTATCACCCGTCTTCAATTTGCCCCTTCATGATATAATTTTCACCATTTTCATGCCTTAACAATTAATTACACTGACAATCTTTTTCTTTCCAAACCTTCAAAAGCTTTCTTAAGCCACCATTTAAACCACCACCACTAACACAGATAACACCTGTATAAGATTTTATTTATTTATTTATTTTAATTTGTTTGCTAGAAGGAACCAAATAAAAAAGGGATAATTCTAATTTCCTCTTGAAGTTTGACATAATAACCAAAAAATCTCTCTGACTTTAGAAATCCCTAAGGACCCCATATAGTTTATAAAAATAACCAAAAACTTTTGTTGTTTATAAAAATAATCAGAAACCCCAACCGTCAAGGGGGTTTTTGGCTATTATGCCAAACTCCAGTATGATCTTTAGTGATTTATAAAGTCAGAGGGTTTTCTGGCTATTATGTTAAACTATAAGGACGAAAATTAGAATTATCACAAAAAGGAAAAACAAGTAAAGAACTTTATTGTAAATGGAGTAGATGTAATCTTCATGGTGGAACTTGCATCTAATTCCAAGTGAAATGGAGATCGATGCGATCTCTATCGTAAGAGATCAATGCACATGAGGTTTGTCTCTTTTAAAAGAAAATAATATTACTTCTATTTATTATTAGTTAATTATTTTTAATTAATTTAAAATTTTTAGGGCTAATGTAATGAGATTTGATTGGATGGCCTATTATGTTTTAGTCATTTATTTAATACCATATTTGAAAGGATCAAATTTTTTCTTTTAATTGTTAGGGATTAGTGGCGGTGACTAATGATCGGTTAACGATTTTAAGGGCTAATTTGTGTAATTAAGGTATAATTAGTTGTTGCAAGCAGTTTCATTAAAGTTAGGGTAGGTGCAATCCGTCCGCCAAAATATAACAAGAATTTTACTCCAAAAATTATGATATTAGTAAATATTATTTTTGTCAAAGATGTTATACAAATGTTAGTGGGACATTGCATATTAATTAGTGTAACTACTAAACATAAAATATACAAGGTTATTTGGAAATTTATGGTGATTTTACCATTAGTGTCCATAACTTTAAAAAATTAGGACAAACCAATCAAATTCATCAATTATATTTGAATTAAATAGAAGAGAGAATTTATTTTATGATAGATAATGTAATAGATGAATTTGATTGATTCATCTTAACTTTTTAAAATTATGAAATACTAATAGTAAAATCACTATATATATGTATATATAATACTTTTATAATCAAGTATATCTTATTTAAAATAATAAGGATCAACTAATCAAATTTATTTATTACATTTAAATTAAATGGGAGTGAGAATTTATTTTAGGAGAGAGAATGCAATAGATAAATTTGATTGGTTAATCCTTACTTTTTAAAATATGGTATATTTAATTATAAAACTCTATATACATACATATATATATATAAGTGACCACACTGTCCTTCATATAAAAAAAAAAAAAGAGTAAATTACACAATACTCCCTCAAGGTTTGCCCAAAAACAGATGAAAATATAGTTATGCTTTTATTGCACAAAACCCCCCCATACTTAACGTGACTTTTGTCAACATTAACTAAGTGAAGGGAATTTAGGTCTTTTCTCTTGGGATCACTAGGCAAGTGGAAGATGACTCTCTCTCTTTCTCATCATTAACAGAACCACTCACCATCACCGATTCTCACCCACCCACCATCGCCGGTTCTCACCCACCATAAAACTTTCAATTTCTCTCTCTTCTCTCTTCCTTCTCTTCCCCCTCTTCCTTTAGTTCACCGGTTCTTACCCACCATAAAACTTTTCATTCCTCTCTCTTCTCTCTTCCCTCTCTTCCCACTCTTCCTTCAGTTCGCTGGTTCTTACCCATCATAAAACTTTCCATTTCTCTATTTTCTCTCTTCTCTCTCTTCCCCCTATTCTTTCAGTTCGCCGGTTCTCAACCACCATAAAACTTTCCATTCCTCCCTCTTCTCTATTCCCCCTCTTCCTCCAGTTCGTTCCTCTAATCTATTGGTCTCCATTGTCACACAGCTCTAACTTTACCATCGTCGGTTCTCACCCACCATAAATCTAGCTTCACTCTCTTCCCTCTCTACTGTTACACAGATCTGGCTTTCCGTTGCTCTAATATGTCCAACTCCACCACCTGTACAACAATAGCTCACTCACATTTCAAGTTGAAGGAGGTCGTCATCACCACCGATGAAGAGGATGATGATGCCATCTTTAATCTTGTCTCCTTCAACGCGATCTCTCTTTCCTCCTCAACTCCTCTCCCGTCGACTACCTTCCTCGATGATCTCTTGGTTTTCATGTTTATTTTTGGTTTCTATGATTGGTTTCTATGTGTATGTTTAAGTTTTGTGTTTGTAAATGATGAAGATGATTTTTTTTTGTGTTTGATTTTCTGTGTTTGGTTTGCGTGGTGGATGTGTGATGGAGTTGGACGAACTGGAGAGGGAAGTGTTTGTAGATGATGAAGTTGATTTTTTTTTGTGTTTGGTTTACGTGGTAGACGTGTGATGGAGCTGGACGGACTGGAGAGAGAAGACAGAAGAGAGAGAAATGAAGAGTTTTAATGGTGGGAGAGGTGATGAAGTTGACCAACGACGATGAGTAGGTGAAATGAGAAAGAGAGAGATCTTCCAGTAACCCCATCAATCCCGAGTGAAAGGACCAAAATGCCCTTCACTCAGTTAACGTTGACGTTTTAGTCAAGTTAAGCATGGGGGTTTCGTGCAATGAAAGTATAACTATGTTTTCATCTGTTTTTGAGCAAACCTTGGACGAGTGTTGTGCAATTCACTCAAATAATAATAATAATAATAATAATTTGAAAGATAGACTTTAACAAAACTTTTAAAATTACTTTTTTTTTTCTAAAAAAAAAAATGAAGGATAGTGTGATTTAAAGTAAATTTTACTTCAAATTAAAATTACTTTAATACTGCTATTTAAAGTGATATTTATACTTTTCTACAAAATGAATATTTTACCAAATTTGTCACCTATTTTAAAGTCTAATTTACCTTTCCTCCATACTACTTATAATAATAAAACCTAATAACTCAATTCAAAATATATTATTTTTATATTAATATTAATAAATTTAACATAAAAACTATAGAAAAATAAATGGCAAATAAAATTTTTTTCTAAAATATTATGTAAAAAATATATATAATATTAAAAAAGATAGAGGTCATGCTTAAGGATGGTAAAGGGTCAGGTTCGAGTGGGTTTGGCCAAACCTACCTGAACCAGCGAAAAAGTTTTGCATCCGCACGTGCATCCACGCTTGTGAAACTTCATGGGTTTGGGTGCAGGTGAAAACATGCGGGTCTCTATGGAACCCAACCCCACCCACGAACACGCAAAAATTTTTGCTTAAAATTTTTAATATAATTTTTTTTTTCTCAAATATTACATAATAACCATAAATGATATTATTTGCAAATCATATCAATAATACCAACTACAAAATGGAAATAAATTTTATATTCAAGTTAATTATTATGTTCTAACATCTAACATAATAAAATTAAATATAAAAAACATAAATCCATAATTTTAAATAAATCACAAAATATGCCAAAGTAATTGGACAAATACATAACACAAATTAACTCCAAAAAACGTAATATAGTATATTTAAAAAATTAATAAATGTATTTTTTAAAAAAATATTGCTTCGTGGGTGAGGATGCAGATTTTTCTGCGCTGGCACTTGTGCCCTCACCTAAACTTGAATTCGCATCGGGTGTGGAATTTCACATCGACACCTATCCACAAATCTATTTAATAAAATCCACACCCATCTATTGTGGGTGCAAATTCGCCGGTGGAATTGTCATTCCCAGTCACGCTTATAGTGGCTCTAGTGGAAGAGCATATTTGACAAGAGCAGAGCCTCACCAATGTGGAAACCCTTACGTAGAGGAGCTACACCTCCCCAATTCGAAACTCTTTTTGTTTTTTTTGAACTTCCCCAGTTTGAAACTTATGAAAAGTAAAATAACCAATTCGGTCAAAAATGAAAATGCTGCAAACTATTTGGAATTAGGGGAAAAAAAAAATTGGGATTTATTTAGTAATTACCCTGAGAAAACACCTATGTTATATGGTACATGTGTCAATTTATTAAATTTTGTCTTAAAAGAATAATTTTACCCTTAATTCGTTAATATTGACAAGTCTGTTAATTAGAAAGACTAGTTTGGTCTTCAAGAAAATTATGGGGATGGGTCAAAAATGAAAAAGCAACAAACTACTTAGATTTTTTATTTTTTTAAAAAAATAGGACTTATTTGATAATTGGCCTTTTACTTTTATTTTTTCTAACTTTTCATTTTTTTTTTTTTTTTTTTGGTTTCATTTTTATATTTTATCTAATTTAAATTTTTTTGTTGCATTTTTTTTTATCTAATTTAATTTTTTATTTCCATTTTCAGTAAAAAATTTATTGAGTTTTTATGATTTTTAATCTATATTAAATTATTTATTTTTTCAAAAAAATTAAGTTAATGAAATGTTTCAAAATTATCAAATTAAATAAAGGTATAAATGACTTTTATTTGTCATACTTGGTTAACGGTCAATATTAATAGATTTCATTTTATTTACAGTAAGAAAAGTATCATTTTTTTTTTTTTTTGAGAAAAGTTATGCGTAAGTTGCTCGTTCTCATAATGTATGGAATATTCTGAATGTGTCAATCAGCTGGTCCAACCTAAAATTTTTAGACCTAATTACTGTTCGGATCGGATTGAACTCAAGTCAAATGAGCATTCAAACCAGTATATTGGCTTGCAAGAAAGAACGAAACAAAAAAGGAAAAACAATTAAAGAACTCTATTGCAAGTGGAGTAGTTGCAATCCTCATCGTGCAACTTGCATCTAATTCTTATTATTTTATTCGTATCTATATTTCTTCTCTCCGATTCAATTGTCTGTTTTTAATTTTTTTATTTTTTTTATCATATGAATCCCACCACTAATAATAAATATAAATTTATATAATAATTTTTTTAAGTGGGTCCCACCACATCATTTAGGTGTGACCTTTTTGATCTTCTTTATTTATTTATTTTTTTAATATAAATTTCCATTGTACCCTGTTACTTTCAACCCAACTTTCTTAATTTCTTTTAAAAATATCATGCAATCCGATATTTATATATAAACTTATGTACTTCTAAAATTAAAATCGGACTAAATTAATAACAATAAATTAAATTTCAATTAATTCCCAATTTTTTTCACATACATAAGGTCGTATATTCTACACTATAATAATTCACACCTACAACTATTATGATTTTTAAATCATTTCAAAATTTTTTGGGGTCTATATTCGAATTTCTTATATACTCCTAGTAACCTCGGTGACCTTTAAAAGTCGTTCCATGTCCCTTTTTAACTCTCTAAAATTCAAAAAATCGCTTCTAATAATTTTTCGGATTGATTCCATTTTAATTCAAATCTCCTTCAGAAGCACCATTTGAGTCTCCAAAATACTTCTTAAGTATTTTCAAACTCATTTGGACACTTCTCTAAGTTTTTAAATTTTTTCGAAAATCCATCCGAATTTTCGGTCGGATCCGGAAATTGCTCCGTTTTTATCTCAAATTGATTCGTTCTTGATTCAATTCAATTTCCACAAATTTCAATATAATTCTCAGAACTTTTAACATACAAAATCCATTTTTTGAAAATTACTATTCACATAGATACTATTCTGTTCAAAATCACTATTTATAAAAAATTTTACTTTCATCATTTTTTTTTAATCTAATTCTCAAAAATTACTATTTACTCATCACTATTTATCCAAAAATTATTATTTCGTCTGAAATACTATTCATCTGAATATGTAGGGCATTACAAAACAAACGACCATTAGATAATAGATACTGCATGCAGTGAGATAGAGATTGCAGTAATGGAACAGAGACCGCATGTAGTGTGGCAACAGAACAGAGATAGAGACCGTGACTGTTAACAAAGGCAACGGAATTACTAAGAACAAACGCAACAGAGTGGCCAAGAATAGAGACAGATGTTGGTGTGATGTCATAATCTAGAGCATGCGCAGAACAATGAAAAGAAAAACTTACAAAATCGTTGACTCTGATATTATGATAAATTAAGTATAGATGAATAATATATATTTCATTGTAATACAAAAGATAAACAAATTTTTTAAACATGAAACAGGAAATAACATGATATGGAAACAATATAAACAGGAAATATCATGATATAGAAATAATATAAATGGAAAATAACATGATATGAAAATAATATAAATAAGAAAGAATATGAAGTTGAAATAATATAAGTCATAGGGATGGATGGTGCATGTGCATGTGGATATAATGGATAATGATTTTTTATCAATATTGGTATGACATACTAATCCTTTTAATGAAAACAGTTTAAATTTAAATGGTGTAAGAGAGAAAAAAAATAATTTTAAATATTTATTATTTTTTATAATAATATATCAATAAATTTATTAAAAATTTAGTAAAAAAAATTACAGATAATCTTTCTTTATTTGAAGTACGCAGAAGCTCTCGCCCTCGGCTGCTGTCTGTCCAAACAAGTCAAAAAACCAATAGAAAACAAGGACAGAATTTATTAGTCGTTATAGCCTAAACGCAAAACATGCCATGTACAGTTATCGTGGAAATTTTGAGGTCATATGTCATTCTGTCATTCTGTCTTAATCCTAAGCGGCTGACCATTTGTTTGCTATCTATTATTTTTTATTTTTGAAAAGACAATTCAATTCATTTGTGCAGTGTACACATCGTAAGCCGCATATCTTGTAAATTATGATGAGTTTATAGATAATAAACTATTGACACCCTCCCACCGATCAGCATGGGGTCAATTGTGTGAGTTTTCCCACCCTGTGGACGTCATTCCCGCTTACATACGGGATATTCTCTCCCATGTGACAGCTATTTTTCGTGTCTATAAGTGGGATGTTACCTCTCCATGAGAGTTATTTTTGTGATCGCGTCCAAGAGTAAAATCTCGTTTGATCCAATTGATTCCTATGCTTGTATCAACATTTAAAAAAAAATAAAAATTGATTGATCTATTATCATCACTCGACTATAAATAGGAACACTAGTCTTATGCAGATCACCACTCCACTTCTCTAAACTCACCATGGAGTTCTCTTCTTACACGCAGCCAATTCTTCATCTCTTTGCTCTTCTCATTGTCTATGGTTTATGGAAAATCATAGAAAATCAGAGTACCAAGAGTAAAAAATATGTTGTTCCAGAGCCAAAGGGGGCATGGCCGGTTATAGGGCACCTCCCTCTACTAGCTGGGCATGACCCAATTTGTAAAATACTCGGATCTATGGCTGACAAATACGGCCCCATCTACTCACTCAAACTTGGCAAGCATCCAACGTTGGTGGTGAGTAGTTGGGAAATTGTCAAGGAATGCTTCACTACCAATGACAGAATTCTGGCTACGCGTCCATGCCTAGCCGCCGGCAAGTACTTGGGCTACGACAACGCGGTCTTTGCTCTTGCACCCTATGGACCATATTGGCGTGACGTTCGTAAACTAGCCACCATCGAGCTTCTCTCAAGTCACCGCCTTGAAACGTTTCAGCCTGTTCGGTCCAAGGAAATCGATTCCTTCCTTAAACACTTAAGCCAACTTTACACAGTAGAAAACGCAAACAGAAACAATCCTCCTAAGGTGAATATAAGTAAGTTAATCGAGCACTTGACCTTCAACATGAACCTGAAACTGATAGCTGGGAAGCGATTTTCAGCCAAAGAATATGACGAGAAAAATAGCGACGCCTGCCGTATCAAAACAGCCATAAAAAAAGCTATGTATCTGACGGGAGTGTTCGTTGCGGGTGATGCCATTCCATGGCTGGAATGGATGGATTTACAAGGCCATGTAAGTTCTATGAAGAGGACCGCTAAGGAAATTGACTTCGTAATCGGAAAATGGCTTCAAGAACATGTGCGCGCACAGGGTGAGAGTGAAAGTGAAGGTGATTTCATGGATGTGATGCTGTCCAAACTTCCGGAAGATACAATGACGTACGGCCATACACGTGATACCATCATTAAAGCAACAGCTCTCGTAAGTTTTACTATGCAATCATAAATTATCTACAGTAGTTACAGTTTTTTTTTTTTAAGTTTGGGATAATCCCAAACTCTCTGGACTTATGATAAATTATTTATTTTTTTATGATATAATTTCGTTTTTATCTAAATTATTATCTAATTTTAAATTAAATATTTAAAATACTTTTAAAAGTATATGAAAAAAATAATAATATCGTTGATGATAACATATTCTATTATATTGATATAATTAACCGTTTGACTTCAAAAATAAAAAATGAAATTTAATGAAAATATTAATAAAATTATAAAAATATAAAATATATAATATTAAAATAAAATATATTTATTTAAAAATAAAAATAATATACAATAATTTTTTTTTTCCTCTCAATTCTTTACTCTCTCTTACGTCATCCCTCTCTCTCCTCTTTTCCTCTTTCCCTATCCATCTCCAATCGAATTTGTAGATGGATTCTATAACGACGGCATGATGGAAATCTCGTTTGGGCCTCCATCATGGAGACCCAAACTCTGGGTTTTCATATCTGGGTCTCCACGATGGGGATTCAGTTCGGGTCACCATGATCGAATGCCTAATTCGGGTCTCTATCGTGGAAAACCAATGGTCTCCACCACTAGAGACCCCAATGGTGGAGAGATGGAGACTCGAACTAGATCTTTCTTAATATTTGTTGATTGGTCTTCCTCATTGGTTGTCGTTCATCGCACATGGTCTTCCTTGCCGATTTTCATTTGTAGTTTTCTCTTTTCTAACGGGTTTGAGCCCAATATATATAGGTTGAATATAGGTTTATGTGATTTCATCTTTTTTTTTTTTCCCCTCATTTTAGTCCAATATGGGTTTATGTATATTTCAAATGTGAAATATACTTCTATTCAAAGTGAGTTTATTGATTGATTGTTGTTCATATTTGGTTTGTTGATTGTGAAGGTTGTTGGTATGTTCATTTGTGATGATTATGAGTTATTCATTACTGGTGGTGGGTCTAAAGGTTGATGATTATAATATAATGGTTGGTGGAGATCCATGTTGGATCTCCATTTTTTTTTTAATTTTTTTTATTTTAAATAATATTTTATAATTATTTTATTGTTTAAATAAAAATTTGAGGGTTAAAAATGTCATTTTACTTATTGTCTAATTTTTTTTGTTTATTTTGTAACAGAAGGAGGATTTTGAATAAGAATAAAACTATAGAAGGGAAAATGAATAATCTATTAAAAGTTAGAAGATTTTTTTGGGTTTTTCCCTTTAAATTTTGAATTAGTTATAATTATTATTTTAAAAATATATTCTCATATAATTTAAACTTAATTATTTTTTAAGATATTATTACAAATAAATCATGAATATTGGGACACTATTCAAATCCACAACCTTAATAAGTGTTCCAGAAATCGATCAAATCGACTAATTTTTGGTTGAAAAATCGGTAACTGGTACCGTACCGACCTTATAACCCCCATATCGGGGGTCTTAGTCACTGGAGGTACGAAGAGCATAGTAACGACGACAAATTCGATAAGAGGCATACCTGAACGGAAGAAAATGAGAAGAATAAGGGAAGAAAAAGAAAGGAAGAAGTAGAAGAACGCACGGCGACGATAGAAAATGAGAAGAAGAAGAAGAAGTGGTGCCTAGTCCGGTGGTTAGAGAAAGAGAGAGAGATGTGGAAGGCTGGAATGGACGGCGAGGATTTTGTGTTTACCTTTATGTTTGTTTATATATTAGGGTAAAATTACATAAACCCCCTTGAGGTTTGATAAAATTACACTAATATATTATTTTTGGCCTCTGATGTTTAAAAAAAAATATATCTGTTTACACCCTTAAATTTTAGAAGTAATAATTTCCCCCTAAAGCAGTACCCTCCAATTAATCCCTGAGTAACCGATAAATCGTTATCCGTTATCTCACCGATCGATTAACGATTATCAATTTTTGAAACCATCACCTTAATAGTATAGATTTAAGCATCAATAATCGAAACAACCTCTTTGTTCTCAGTGATTCTAAAGTAATTTTAAAAAATTGTTTTTAAAAAGCACCAAATCATTTTTCTAAATAACAAATTTACTATCCCTTATTTTCGAAACTAATTAAGAAATTTACACTATTTATCAGTAAAGTAAAACTCAAATTATTTTGATATCACCCACCAGATTCTACAAGAAATTATGTTTTATTTACTTTTAAATATGATATAAAATCAAATGAAAATACTATATATTTGTATATTTTAAAATTTTATTTTATAATAATGTTAAAAAATCTACTATACATACATAAATAAATAAATATATATATATATAGTGAGACTTAGAATCTTTGTTTTAGTTGTTTTTAAAAAAGAACCTTATAAATGTGTTATTGAAAAAAAAAAAAAAAAACTTATAAAGGAAACAAATTAATAATATTATATATTCAAACAAAAATTTTCAGCTCGGATCTCATGAAGTGCAAATGAGTTTACCCTTAACCTCTTTGAATTTTGTTTTTACTTTTTTTTTTTTTTTTTTTTGAAAATACATGAAATACAATGCATTTTGATCTCGAGTATCAATTCTTTGGTTCACATCACAAAATATGCGGATGTTCTACGTAGGAGAATCACAATGATTCATTATAAAATAGATATAGCGTAGTCTGTCGACTTTCATTTGATTTAATGGTATCTTTTAATAATTAGTTATTTGTAAATCCCGTTTTGCAGATTCTAATCTTCACCGGTGCAGAGAGCACATTTGTTGCAATTACATGGGCGCTCTCCTTGCTATTGAACCACCCAAAAGTGCTAAGAGCCGCACAAGAAGAGTTGGACATCCACGTCGGAAGGGACAAATGGGTGCAGGAATCAGATATCAAGAAACTGAAATACCTCCAGGCCGTCGTCAAAGAAACTCTACGCTTATACCCACCAGGACCCGTAACAGGCCTGCGTGAAGCCATGGAAGATTCTCAAATTGCTGGTTATCATATCCCAAAAGGCACACGTCTGATTGTGAACATTTGGAAACTGCATCGAGACCCGCGGTTGTGGCAAGATCCTTGCAAGTTCCAGCCAGAAAGGTTCTTGATGACTCATGCTGATGTTGATTTTAATGATGCGCACTTTGAATACATTCCATTCAGCTATGGTAGAAGATCCTGCCCTGGCATGGCTGCCGGCTTACAATTGGTGCATTTAACACTCGCTCGGCTGCTTCAGGGATTCAATTTAGCAACAGTTGATGGAATGCCGGTTGACATGCAGGAAGGCTTGGGCATTGACTTGCCTAAGCTCAAGCCTCTTGAAGCTGTGATTGAACCACGCCTGTCTGCTTGTCTTTATCAAAGCCTTTAAAGCAATAACTTGAGTAATTTGATGATCCCTGAAGCTGAGCATTGATCAATTCTAGTAAGGTTGTGTTCGGTGTATCACTGTGCTTTTTTCTGCAAGGGTGTTGTGTTTGGTATATCACAATACATTATGTTTTCTTCCTATTCTATTACAGGACTGTATTGTATTATATTGTACGTGTTGGATTATATATTATCTTGTTAAGTGTTGGATTGGACTTGTACTGAGTATTAGGCTTAATACAATACAATCCGCAGTTTGTTGAAACATGGTATTGAGTTGCATTAATTTATGTAATATCTGGTTTCTGATTTATCTACGACTCTTTCATAATTAACAGGGGAATTACATGTAGGCACCTTGATGTTTTGAGCGCAAAATAACGAATAATCCCAATTTATCAAAAATAAAACTCTAGTACCTTATTGTTAGTTGACTATCAATGTTGACTTCTATGTATCATGTAACTTGCAGTAATCTCTCCCTTTCAATTTTTTTTCCTGTGATTTTATTTTCTTTTGGTTGCCTTCATTTTCTTGCATTCTTTGTCCCAAACACCAGCTTGAATGAAGGATTCACCATTCGATTGGTTCTTTACTGGGTTTCTAAAGGAAAGAAAATCCAACAAGAAATTGAAGTAACAAACGTTATTTTTTATAGACGAAATTTCAAGATCATGAAACCCAAATCAAGCAAATACTAACACCATTGAAGTTTTTCGAAACCTTAAAATCAAGGCAGAGCATAAGAAAAAGAAAGGAATTAGAGGACCCCCTTGAAATCCACGTTGACTGAAATCTAAACCAGCAAAAGGGAGTTACTGCACGAAATCGCCACAAAATCCCCCCTCCCCCATCAAAAAATATGAATTATAATAATAATAATAATAATAATAATAACTGACATTGTTTTCTCTCCTCACTTTTGTTTGTCTTCTTACCTAATGTTCAATTTTACCTTTAATTTACAACGCTAGACCGCCATTATCAAATTTTAGAAATCAAACTTGGGGTTTAAAATCCAATCAAATAAAAATAATAAAATAGACAATAAATTATTTATTGATTGGTACAAACTACAAATTTTGTATGACAATTATTTTTTGTAAAAATAGATTGGTCAGTAGTACTTTCTCCTACACTTATAATGAATTGAAAATTTGAAGAATTCAGTTTTCACTCATCAATTTTTTATGATTGTTGCTATATTTAAATCTGAAGAGGATTAATTCGCAATCTTAAAATAAAAGAAACAATTGTTTACTGTTTTTTTTTTTAAAAAAAAAATCACTCCATTTCACACGTGCCTTTCTTAATGCGTTTGTCACCATACATTTGTGATCTTTGCTCACAAGTTTACGAGGTTGTTAACTTAAAGGGGTGTATTCAATCTAAATTTCATTTGAGTTTATTGGAGTTTCTTTTAATGATAGATTTTGATGAATTTTATAAATTTTATGAATTCTATCAGATTTTGTTAAAATTCTATTTAAGAGTTTGTTAGATTATTTAATAGATTTCATCAGATTTTGTTAGAATTCTATTTAGAGTTTGTTGAATTTTTTTACATCGATTTAAATGAAATTGGATATATTTAAATGAAATTTTTAATAATTTTATCTTTAAAAAAAAATCATATGATAAGTAGTATGTTTTACTTGGTCCAACTTTCACTGTCAAATTATATAAATTATGAATATAATTATTTTATTTTTATAAATCACATTAATGAAAATTTTGATACTATAAAATGATATTCGTTTTTTCACGTCTAATTATTTGTTGATTTTTTTTTTTTAAATGCTTATATGTATATGTCAACTTAAGATCATATCATATCGTATTTATATATTTTTGAAGAGTGTGTCACATACAATAAAGTTGAAAAATATCAAGTTTAAAAATCAATGCAAATCTGTAGCACCAGCAAAACCTCTTTTTGTATGTGTGTGTGTTTGTATGTACATATGTAGAAGGTTAATAGTTTCATGTTTCTAAATTAGTAAACTTTTTGTGCCAATATTTAATAGAACTAACAACATATAAATTGTAAGTGTAATGTATCAATAAAATACGTGAGAGTAATTATCAAAAACTTAAAAATATTAATAACATTATTCAGGGTGAAATTGTCATCTTTCTTATGTATTGTTATTACTTAGGAACCTTAGCGGCTATCGACTAGTTTCTATCCATTCTTCATTTATACCTATGCAATATTTATTCATTCTCCGTAATTGTTATTATGCATTATGAAATTATCTTTTGTGAAACCAAGACCGTAATAAGTCAAAGCAAAATAAATCTAAATAGAATCAAGAGGTGGATCAATCTTCAATTGCACCAACTCATAAAGTATCAACAAATAGAGAAATTTCAATTTCCTTTTTGAATCTCAACTACTAGAGGTTTTGTATAGATTAACGTGAGATTACAATTGTCACCAATCAAAAGATTGAGTTTTTATAGATTTTTTGTTCTATTAGAGACAAAAAGATTTGTTGATTGTTGAAAATTTTGTAGGTTTTGGTAATTTAATCATTGAAAAAAAATTTCAAGAGAAAAAAAAAATGAAGGTATGAAATCTTTGGGGGTTGGGTAAGATTTCATATGAGTTTTTTTATTCATATCCAAGTTCAAAAAATCCATTAAAATCTATTAAAATGCAATTCCTACAAAATTATTGATTTTTTGTATACACATAGACTTATTTAGATTTCTTAAAAGACTTAATTGAATACACAAAAATTTTATTGGAATCCTTACAAATCTAAATTGAATATATCCGGATTTTAATAGAATTATAGAAAGTCTAGATTGAATACACCTAGATTTTAAAATCTGTTATATTCCAATACACTCTTAAGTTGAATACAACCCTCTTATTTCGTAATTGAAGCAGCTGTTCACTTCGTTGTAGCGGGTTATTTCCAGTAACTTCTTCTCACTTTATTAATTTTTGGCCCAATTAAACAGGCACCGACATGCATATATATCACAAAATGAAATATTAGATTTAGCTATCATATATACTTTAGGTACTTCATATAATAGGTAGATGTAAGCGGTGCATTCAATAATCTAAAGTTTTATGAAGTTTGATTTTTTTTATTTTTATTTTTAAATATGATAGATTTTGGTAAACTTCATAAACTCTATAGATTCCATATTGATTTTATTAAGATTATTTAAAAAATTTAATGAAATTTTTAGAAAAATGATAAGATTTGTTATAATTTATTTCTTCATGAAAATCACTTTAAGAGCATCTCCAATACTCTCATGGATTATATTTTGAAATATATATATCATGTCAACGATGTCAAGGGATTTACTTCCTACTTGATATAAATATTATTTGATAGACAATCAAATTGAATCTCGAATGCTTCTATGTATTTTATTTAATGTTTTCATATATTTTCATTTAATATTTCCATATTTTCCATTTAATGCATGTTAAAAATAATAAACATTATCGATAGGATTATCTATTTTTAGAGGGTTAAACAACCATGTAAGTAAATCAATAATTATTTAATTCTAATTTTTAAATTTAACTAAAAATCAAAGAAAATAGAAACATTAAATGGAAAATATGGAAGCATTAAATGAAAATACATGGAAGCATTAGAGAACAATTTTTCAATTTGATTATCTATCAAATGATATATATGTTATGTAGAAAACAAATCTTTTGACATTGATAACATGATAATTTTTTTCAAAACACAATTCATAAGGGCATTGATGATGCTCTAAAACCCATTCAAATACATATAAATTTATCACTTAAATATATGAAGTTAATGACATTTTGAATACGCATAAATTTCATTGAATTCCATACAAATTTGAATTGAATATAATTAAATTTTAATGGATACTATACAAATCAAGATTTAAGACATCTATATTTAAATAAATCTATTCAAATATGGATTGAATATACTCATATTTTTAAAATGTTTTAAATTATAATGAATTATTAATTAATACACTTACATATATTTTTTTTAAATATAGAAATGTCAAATTTTCCTTTTTTTTAAATTTTATTTAAGGAGAGATATCAAATTTTGTTCGAACTAAATAAAGACATAAATGAATCGAATAATTCTAAAATGTTACATCTAATATTAAAAGCCAAAAAAACTAAAAAATTTTACATATCATGTCATGTTCTCACAAGACACCAATGACAAATGATGCCTCAAATTCCATTCACAGCTTCATCATCATGAATAAACCCACGACAAAAATTGACTCTACATCTTGAATCTCCATCAGGGGATCAAAAAGTAATCCAACGGTCTAAAATTAAAGCATTTAACGTGAGTAATACTATATTACTAAAAATTTTATTTAAATTCATTATATAAATGATATAATAGGTTTATGTATAATTATCACATTATCACTGTATCATTTAAAAATTAAAGTATCAGAAATTATAGTATTATTGTTTTTGTATATCACTTGCGTGAAGAAAACCAAATCATAAGTCCACTAAAAGTCATTAGAAGAAATTGAGTGTCCAAATCTGCATTGGCAAGCACCAAATTCGGGATTTTATCTCCCTTATTAGACAAATAAAAATAAACACGCGTCAGAAGCTCATTGGGTGAAAAGAACTTAAGATGGAAACAATTCAATGGCCACATCACCAGTTGCATGCACTCTTCCTGTCTTGACGAAACGCCCCTCTCTCAGAGTCTGCCATCTTCTTCAAAACTCTCTGTCTAGTTTCAAAAGCAAAAAAAAAAAAAAAAAATACTCTCTCTCTCTATATATATATATATGAAAATATAATAATAATAATAACTCGTCTGTTTCGTGTTGTTAATCGTCTCCGTATGTCAGTGTCTCTCTCTCTAGGGGAAGAAAAGAAAGAGATGGGGGCGCGGAGAGGGAGATCGTCTACCGATTGGATGTTTGGATGGCTGAGAAGGCAGCCAATGAAGGTGAAGATCTTCCTTGCCGTGTCATTCTCGGTGTTCACATTAGTGGCCTTGAAACGTTTGGTCAAAAATTATGATTATTTCTTCGTCGCATCTGAGGCCGTCCATTTCGCTGGGATCATGGTCTTGATTTACAAGCTCACTACCAAGAAGAACTGCTCTGGTAAATCTTATACATGTCTCGCTTTTGATCTAATTTCTTTAAATTGATTGCTCTCTCTTCATTTGTACAATTTGTTGGTTTTTTTTTCCTTATATGTGCACAGCCGCATGACACATATATATTCTTTGGTTTCTTTTTCGTAAGATAGGATTTAGATAATTATCAATTCGGTTTATAATTTTGTTTTAACAATACAACAAATAAATTGAACAAATTAATTCTCAGAAAAAATAAAATAAATAAATTGAACAACTTAAGTCTATCATATCACATGGTTTTGTATGTATGCGAATGTCGAAATCTCGAAATACATGTATTTTAAAGCATAAAGCCTTCTTTGATGGCTTGTATGCATTACAATTATGGAATATCAGCGTTTGGTTTTGTATTGCACTAGGGGAATACACAACAGCACTCTAAATACATCAGCAGTGTACTAAGACATATCAACTAAAGAGCTTATGCTGTTTAATTAGGTTGACATTACAACCTCTCGCTATTCCAGAGTCAAGTGATTAAAAATCAGAAACCGTTTACAAACATTTATGGAGTTTTGAGTGTTTTTTAATTCAATGGTGAAGATATTTAAGAGTTTTTCTAATGGACTGTCCACCCCCGATCGACTGGTCAATCGACCAATCTGGCTCAGTCACAGCCCAGTCAGGTGGAGTTCGGTCCAGTCCACCACCGGACCCAGGCAAGTACTATCCCTCTGCCTTCTGAGGGATTTTCACGTCTCCCCCACCACTCGAACCAAAGACATATAATTATTTGGGGAGCATGACAAGTACCATTTGAGCTAGTAGCTCAGTTGGTACAATTCCCCAAGTACTTAAGTCCTCAGGTCTTAGGTTCGAGTAGGTGTAGAAGCCGAGTAAAACCCTTGGGAGAGGGGATAGTCCGATAGTACTTGTCATCCATGTGGCTGGGCCAAATTGATCGATTGGGCGTGGGATGGCCGGGCGATTGGGCGTGGGTTAGCCCGTTATAGTTTTGGCTGATGGATTTTGAAGATGGAAATGAGTTTTGTGTTTTGAAATTGGGTTTCTTATTTGAGGCCATTAGCAAGGTCTGACTTTGGCCTCCCTCACAAAGAGGAGGCTTGTTGCGGCCCTCCTCCTAGTTCTTGTGAGGAGGAGGCCATGAAAAGCAACCGTCCTCTGATCAGAAGGAGAAGGCTTGGAAGTTGCCTCCTAGTCCTCCCTTCATTTTTTTTTTTTTTTTTTTTAATTTCTTTATCATTATTCTTAAATAAATGTTTTATTTTACTAAATTCATTTTCATTTTATTTCAAATAAATTTTTTAGATTTATTTTGCCCTAAAAGATATAATATTTATTTTCGAAGGAATTTTTGAAAAATGTTTTCCTGGTAAATATTAATTTTTTTATTCATATTAAGTGTGTTTAAAATTATTATCCTCTTAAAAAATATTATATATATTATCTAATAAAAAAAATATAATCAGACACCAAATCTTTTTTAGGTATCAAACATAAGGCGTCACTAAAGCATAAGATTGTATTAGAAATAATGCAATGCATATCTAGTACTATCCCATCAAATACAATATGGTATTATACATATATTATCTACGATTTTTTTTTTTTAAATGAAAAAGATAATCACACACCAAACCTTGTATAGGTATCCAACATAGCGTATTACTAAACATAAGATTGTATTACAAATAATGCAATGCAATTCCAACACTGTCCTATCAATTACAATATAATAGGGTATACGTGTTGGAGGTAAAAATATGGAAATTTATTTATAAATTTTGAGATCATGTTATTTATTTCACTATCTTTTATGTATATACATACAAAAGAAGCAATTGATTGATGTTAATTAATAATTGCATGATTTATTAGTGATGGTCAATGAAGAGCTCGCCAAAAAAATTGTAATGTTTTCTTTAAAAAATATTATCATATTTAGGGTTTAAAATTTATTTAAATTGCCAATCTATTGCAATTACTAGGGATTGGTGTTTGGGAGTTTGTCCAAATCCAAATATATATATATATATATATATATATATATATATATATATATATTGGCCATGATTCTACATATATCATGCTTGATTTGTTTCACTGGAATCCATGGATATAATTCATCAGTGAAGGCTGCACTCTGACTTGCCATTCCTTTAAGAATTATAATTTCATATATAAAGAAATCAATTTCATGATTAGGATCCCCTTAGTTTTTGATCGCAGAGAATTTTGCAATAACTTGCTTTGGTTCCTCTTTTGATTTCTTCTCAAATGACATGTTTTTTGTAATTCCGCTCTTGAATTTGTAAACATTATCCGAATGGTTGTCGTGCCATAACATGCAGTATAAAGTTGACTTATATTTGATTTCTAATGATAACATGATATTTCGACGATAACATTGATGAGGGCAGTATTAATTTTCAAAGTTTGTTATATTAGAAATCAGTCATTTTTGTCTAGAGTACCCTCTTTTTCTTTTCTATTGCAGTCCTAAAGCATATTTTCTCCTGATTTGTTATGCTATAGCATAATGGTTTGGCTGTTTGGACATACAATTTTAGCTATTGATATATTATTTTTCAGGTCTTTCACTGAAGACTCAAGAACTCACAGCTGTATTTTTATCAGTGAGATTTATTGCTACTGCCATTTTTGAGACTGACATTCATGCAGTGCTAGATTTTCTTACTCTCGTATCCACTGCTTGGGTTATATATATGATGCGGTGCAAGTTGAAGTCAACCTACATGACGGAGCAAGACAACATGCCCAGATACTACATTGTAAGTGTATCATTCATTGTTAATTCATAATATTAGTAGAAAACTGCCAGGATAATTGATCTCGCTGATCATTTCGCTAAAATTTTTACCCATTAAGTTGTCAATGTTAAATTAAACCTAACTGTGTGATAGGAAATTGATTATACACTTTTGCGTAACTAGAATGAATTAAACTCTCAAAAGATGGTGCTTTACCAAGTTGTTGTTACTCTGGTTTCTTCTGTATTTTTAAATATATTGTCTGGATATTACACTTTGTTCAATAAAATCAAAAAAGTGTCGGGCAGGTACTCAGTTTTCTCTTTTCCATCAATGACACCATTACAACAATGAATTTTGTCCAATTAAATTACACGTGTAAAAGAAATCAGGACATATTTCAGGTTTGTTAGCAACATATTTGACTCCTGTCCAAAATCGAAGTAGCAGTGTAGTTGCTTATTAACAAGTAGTCCCGTCCAACAAAACATGTATGTTAGACTGTGTGCTTATTCAAGTGTGTAAGCTTTTGACTAGCTTAATTGGCTTATACATGAAAAAGAATTTATACTTTGTAGACGTTGTTTGTGCTCTCTGCAGAGACTCACTTAGGGAGGTAGAGATACGTCACAAAGGGGACTTTAATCAGTTGCATCTTGCACTTTATTTACAAACAAGACTAAATGATTTTCCTCATCCCCTCTATGTATCTACACTACAATAATAAGGTCTATCAGCCTCTGTTATTATTTGCTTGATTCCGGCATTTTAACAGTATTGATATTGATATCATCACAACGTTATTGAAGTTTATTTAATATGATCATCGGCTTGAAATGATCAGCAATTGCCGTTTAAAACCAGACAAATAAATATAGTCAGCATTTATCGTATAACATTTTTTTCTTTTATAAAAAAAAAAAATTATAACAGTTGGTGCCGTGTTCTATCCTGTCTCTATTCATCCACCCACACAATCTGTACGTAAGTTTAAATAAAATGGTTTGGGTAAAGCTTTGGGCATTTGCTGGATATTTGGAATCCGTTTCTGTGCTGCCTCAACTTCGTATGATGCAGAATGCAAAGGTACGTACAAGCTCTAATGCTGCGCACACTGTTATAGTTTGGAATTTCATAACTTACAAGAATTAATTGATGTGTGCGGTTCTTAATTTATTTACATGGTTTCAGATGATTGAGCCATTTACATCGCATTATGTATTCGCGTTGGGCATTGCAAGATTCTTCGGTTGTGTTCATTGGATTTTCCGGGTCAATTTCAGTTTTTTTTTTTTTTTTTTTTTAATTCATTTGAAAAAAAAAAAAAATTGTAAACATTTAGATAAACCTCAATATGTTGCCACTGAAACGCAGGTTTATGAAAGTGGAGGGGCTTATCTACAGATGATAGGACACGGTTACTTATGGTTACTAGCGGTTGTCCTTTCAGAAATGGTTCAAACCTTCATTTTGGCTGACTTCTGTTACTATTACATCAAAAGGTATAGCCTTCTTCCTTGATAAATTTTAATTATTGTGGACTGCAGAAAGTTTAGCCAAAAAAGTAAGAAAGGATCCTTACTCGGAGAGAATCCGAATGAAAACAAAATTATATTTTAACTGTTAGATTTATTTAATGGTTAAGTTAAAACCTCGCACCAAAATCTGTGTCTCAAAATGACCATCTTTCTTTATTTGAAACATTTTATATTCTCTTTGATTTTCCATTCTCAATTATACTGTAATGATAATTCTGTAATTATTTGTCTGCAGTTTAAAGGATGGCCAACTGATTATGAGGATGCCTGTTTAAATAAAATTTCTGATTTCGGTTTTTAAGAAGGTAATAGTAATGATGTACATTCAGGTCACTTGTTTGAGTTTTAAATTCAAGCTTTTTCTGGCAAGATCCAAGGCGCTTTTATCTTTCTATATTGCTCAAGTTTGTGGGATTAAAAAAAGTTTGGGGTTACATTACCGAGCCAGTTGAAATTTTTTTTGGGTCCATTTTGGAAAGATTATAATGACTTATGAGATACTCAAGACTTACAGTTTTTGTTTCCAAAATATTTTGGATGTTCATTTTATTTTTATTCACGTTTCACCAAAATGCACTAACACAATTGTAAATGGAAACCCTACAATAAATCTCACTATGCTACCTCATATGATCAATAAAGATATGACTTGGTGACTAGATGAATTTAGGGATGTTATGAAACTACGTTAATGTTGAAATACTCTCTATTTTAAAATTATTATCCAAAATTCTCCCTACTGTCTAAGTTCAGTTAAAAGGGTAATAGATCCCTTAATGGCAAAGGGTAGTATGGTATAAATGAAGTTGTGTTTGGAGTACCAAATTCAGATATGTACACATTAGGAGATCGTTGTGGTCAAATGTGTACATCAATAAATGTACCCCCTTTTGATAGGATACAGGTGCATATATGGGTTAACAAATTCTAACCCAATTGTGTTTATACAGCCGAAACGATGCTTGTGCTGCATGGTTGATCAGTGTCTTAATGAACCAACGGACCATTAAGTATTTTTGTCATTATTTATAAAGATAAGGGTATAAATGAAATACTATAATATTAATATATATATATATATATATGTATAAATGCAAACCAATTGGCTTGTCGTGTCACTGTGCTTACAAGGTAGGGGTATTTACGGCCTTTTCAATCCCAAGCCCAATTTAACGTGAAGTTTGATGATTCGCCGTCAATTACAAAAGGAGCCGCTGCAATTTTATGATTTTTTTTATTATTATTACAATTAAGCCTTTAGGGCAAAATTCAATGTAAGTCTTTGTAATTAGCCCAAACTAAAAAGATAAATCTGAGCCATAATGATAGATTCCAGTAAATAATTATGCTCATTACAAGGATATGCACGAGAGAATATTCTAATGTATGCTTCTTGTTTTTTTTTGTCCTTCTAACACTCGGTTAGATTACTGTCAAGATTAATAAAATTAGAACTTCTAATATATAGTTCGGAATTTTACTCCCAGAGAGGGAGATAACTATCTATATAAAGATGAAAAATTTGTCTACATATTGTGAACATTATGAGAGTAGAACTCATCATCACTTATAATTGAGATGAATGAGACTGTTCTTTACCGTTAGATTAATCCATTTTTCTTTAATTCATGCATATTTATATCTTGCATATATACAAAAATGTGAAAAAAATATATAATTTATCTATGACCTATGGGTAATTAGGTCACATGGAGTGTTAATTTATCTTTACCTTAATTAAATAGTAAAATGCTGAAGAAAGGTAAAATGTTATGTCGCGTGCAAATATTGCCCCCATTAAAAACTTTTTATAATCACTTTTACTGAAATTTTATATTGCAAATAATACCACAATATAAATTTATTAATTAGGATGGGATGGCATAAATTAATTTCAAATTTTAAAATATTCTCTAAGAATAATATAAGATAAGATATGAGAAGCATATCAACAAATATTATAGACAAAAAAGTATAGAGCCAAATAATACTTATTTATTACGATCTCCACATTGGCCATTAATAAATTAAGAATATCATTTTGGTCAAACCGGGTGTTAAAATAATGTATCATCCCTGAAAATAAAAAAGCTAACCAATTTAGACTAAGATCAATTAGCACAAATAACTACTAACAATTTTAACACTAGTAGCTAAGCACCTTGCCACCTCATAAGTTAAGGGTTCAATTCTTTGTAATGAATATTATTATAGGTGTTTTCACGATCAAACCGAATGGGCTGACAAAAGTCCAAAGAATGAACCCAATAGCCGAAAAACTAAAAAGACACAACTCTCTGCTCATCTATTTGCTCACTTATTTGCTCATCTATCTGCATATGCTTGTTATCAGTTCGCTCATAAGTCCGTTTATGGGATTGATTATGTGCTCGTTAATATGCTTGTCCAACCGTTCGGCCCTTTTTATATACGCTCGCTTATTAGCTCATCCATCAGCTCGTTTATGAGATTGATTGTCCGATGATTCATCAGATCGTTAAATAGCTTGCTTATCACCTTTATCAGCAGCCCTTAATGAGATCGGCTCGGTAGTGAGTCTTATTTGCTCGTTAACTTGACAAAAGGTCATTTTCACTAAAGAGCTCGTTTCTGTCACGTCTCTTAGATTACAAGTCAACTACAGTCATAACTGTTAGAATCGATTACAGCTCAAGACGTATGGTACACGCCAACCCCATCAGGAATTACAGTATTAATTAAGGAAATTCACCTAACCAGTATAGATTTAGCGTTTAAATTCATACTTTGACAGAATTAACCTGGCAAATGTCAGCTGCATTAAATGTAATCCATAATTTCATTTTGATTTGTTGCAACTGTGTCTTATTAAAAATTATTGTAGCACCTCTTCTTTCTTTATAAATAGGGGAAGAAATTCATTGTAAAAGAGGAACAATCTTTGAATGCCGCTACTCTATAGAAATAGTGAGAGAAAGAGAACTGTAGACGTAGGTATCAATTAGGTCGAATCACTTACAAATTTCCTGGTGTTCTTTGTTTTTCCCTGGCCCATTCTTTTGCTTTCTACTTGTTTACTATATTGTGATGATCTAAATTGTAGTTTGGATCTAAAAAAACCCAATCGTTTAAATCCATACGTCAACAAATAGTAATAAATATTAGTGTGAGGTTGTCATTTTTCCTATTAATGAGAGTACTATCTTCTCTTCCTTATTGAAAGGTAGCTATTCAGGTTGTGTTAGTAGTAAGTCTCAGTAATCATTTATCCCGCAAGATGTTGGCCTTTATCTATATATATATATATATATATATATATGTGTGTGTGTGTGTATTTGTCTCTTGATGTACAAAGATGAAGATATTTTAGTGGATGAGGACGGCTGTTTGTTATTCTCCTTAGCTTCCCCCGATGCATTAGATTTGTGAAAGAATGATTTTTTTTTTCCTCAGGACAATCTTGTCAAAGAAGATGAAGAAGAATAAAAGGAAATTGAAAAATTGATACATAAGATTGAATTAGTGTTTAATGTATATCAGTGCAAAACGTTGGAATGTGAAGTCTGAAGTCAGAATTGCGATGTTAAACGGAAGCATTAAGCGTTGAGCTATCCAGTTAGCTTTCAAAAGTAGGTTTTTCTATTTAATTCTTTACTGAAGTAGTAATCTTAATGGAATTAGAAGTTTTGCGAAAAAAAAGTTTTCTGTTTTCTCATTTAAAAAGGTTTTTAAGTTAATAAGAAGTGTTTTTGTAATACCCGAGAGCTACTGTAAATATCATATGTATAATGTATGTGAGGGTTTTATGTATGTAGTGAGAGAAAGAGAGAGAATTTTCATTTGTAAACATTTTCTTAATACTCGAAAGAGTGCTGCTGCACTTAGTGGTTATAGAGAATTTTTTGAACCACATAAAATCTAGCTTGTCTTTATTTTGATGCTCTGAGTTTGCTTTACTTGATTTATTTTTGTTTCTGTTCTAACAACAAAGATGAAGAAAGTACTTCGATTTATTTTTAGTTAAATTATCTGTCTTTATTAATCATTTTATTTAAGGTTATTTTTGCGATAAATATTTCTATTTGTGATAAATAATTTTACTAAAATGTGGGTGCAACTCAGATTTATGGGTAGCAATTAAGAAGGCTTGCCACCCTTAGTTTAATAGTAAATATTTCACATTTATATTAAATAGTAGACTAAACTATTATATGATTATTATGAACATAATGAATTTTAACTCGACTCAAAATTAGCAACATCAAACATTTATTCAGCAGATCAATCATTCCCCACCATACCAAATTTTGTTAAATATAATAAACAATGTCCCATTTCCCATCACAAAAAAGGTCAAAACCCATAGCACACCCCAATTGGTGGACCTGAGTCCCCAGATGTAATCATAGTCAATGCAAGGTCAGTTTTCTGGCTGAGAACCAACACCCCGTGATTCTCTATCACCCTCATCAGACAATTCCACGTGGCTTCCATGCGTGACTCCAATTTCCGACCAGTGCTATATCAATTTGCCAAAATGGATTTTGAAATTTCAAAGCCTCGGTCACCCTCACTTATTGTTTAACCTGTGATTTATCTCCACGTGTCAAACCATGAATTAACGAACCTACTTGTTCACAACGGTTGCTCCACGTGTGCGATGCAACCTCCGATGCGCACAGCTCGACACGTCTCCATCAGTCTTCTGAAAGCTGCAAAGCAACTTGACATGCTGAGCTGTGACGCGTCGAAGTCCATCCAAGTGTTCGACTCAGACCACCCTACGCAAGTGTAGTCGCGCAACCTTAATCATGCCTACGATTCCACGTGTCAACCTGGAGATTCGTAAAGTGAAAACGACGGGGGAGAGGGAGACAGCAGGATCCCATACCACGTGCACCAAAACAACACGTATCCGATCCTAAATTCTTCATGCATGCGCCACGTGGCAGTCCGAGGACTCTGCATGAGCTTGATTAAACACCAAAAGCGCTTTCCCGCTAAATTTTACCGTTCATGTATCACTATTCACTAACCGTCCCTCTTCACCTCTCCCCTTTCGCCACGTGTTGGCTTCTGCTTTTTCTGACCTCATAAAATCAGAACAGCCCTTGATAAAAACATGAGTTTGTTCAAGTACAAAATAAGTACCATGTCTCTGTCTTCATGTGTGTTTATGTTAAACTGGAATGAGATGTTGTTATTGTAGCCTTTTTTTATTTTTTGGGGTTTTTCGATGGAGAACAATGCTAAAATGATAGGGTTAGAGCAAGAGGAAGAGATTGAGTTAGATTTAGGATTGTCAATTGGCTGCAGTTTCAAAAATCCTGAGAAGCCGAACTTGATCAACAATGAAGCGGTCCAGTCGCAACACAGAATCGATCCATGGACGAGTAGTTTCGAAGTGGATCCGCAGGTGAAGCGTAAGATTGAAGCGTTACGTAGACAAGAAGCGAAGAGGAAAAGACAAGAGAAACAACACAAGAAGATCAACGGTGATAATAAGCTACCGGATCTTGATACTAAACGCTGTGAATTTGATGTCAAAGAAGGAGAGTGCAAGAGAAGTAGAGAGGAAGGTAACAACAAAACTGAGATGCAAAATCTGAACCTGAATTTTACCGTGGAGCAAAATATCAACTTGAACAAACCTTCAGCGTTTAGTTGTAATCAAAAGGGTAACTCGTCTACGCTGTGCCCGTACCCGGCCCTGCATTACGTTCCTTTTACAAATGGGTTGCAACATCCTTGTTTGCCGTGTTTGGCCGGTGGAGGAGGAGCTGGTGGTCTGTTGGACGAGCCTGGTCTCCATGCGGTTAATGTGTGTGTGAATTCGGACGAGAATAGGAGATCCGGGTCCAATGGTTCACCCGTCTGCAGTTCCTCTGTAGTTTCGGATTACAGGAGCTCTTCTTATGAAGGTAAATATACCTTTTTGTTTCACTTGTATGGATATTTTTTAATTACTTTTCGGTTTTCAGTTTGTCGTTAATTTCAAAACTGGTGTTTTGTTGATATGTCGAGGATTTTGCATCCTAGATCTCAAGAGATTACCTTGTTTTGTCTGCATGCCCTTGATATGGTACACCTCTTTCATATGTATATGAAATATTTCTCTTCTAAATTATCAACATTTGTTTTCAATAATTTTCAATAAATCTGTTTGCCATCATCACTAGGATGATTAAAGTTCTTCAATGGTATACGTCTTGCTAGTTTTTGTGCCACGGACTCATTGATGCCCCGCATTTCTCTTCGCATTTTAGATTGGAACTTAAAAGTGTCCAAGATTTTCTTTAAAATTTTAATCAATAAGATGTAGGCAATGAGCCACCCTCTTGAAGAATGGCTTCTCATACCTGACCAAGATGTTGTTGGAAAAGTAATTTTGGAATATAGAATTCTTGATTTATCATGATTCCATATCATTAATATATACATTGGAAGATGCATGTGTGACAATGAGGATATCTATGACATTTATTTATGGAAGATGCATGCTTAAAATATTTTATATAAACTTAAATTGATAATTTCATAAACTCTAGAATCTTTATATGAAGCCTTATAGTGCTGAATTTGTGTTCTGATAGAATCATAATTACTAAATAAAAGAAGATGAATTATTTGATCAAGAGTGCTGTATCACACACCTCTCTCTACTCTTAAAATTCTGCGTTACCTTAATTATTGTGTCCAATCTATACTAAAATCTCAAAACTTTCAATTTTAAAGTTTTAACAAATATATATTAATGTTGACTGCCAAACCTAATACTCCTAATATTGAGCCCTGTACAAAATTTGTATACAACAATGTAAAAGGTATTGACTTAATTTATCATAACATGAAATTTATGTAGTTCTTCTACACGATATTGTTTTGAATATATTTCTCTCTTTCTATCTGGGAACTTAAGATGATTAGAAATGTAATCGGAGGGATGATGTAGACTGTAAGTGAGGTGAGCTTGTCTGCTGCCAAATGCTTACGAACAGGACATTCAATCTACGCCAATCTCTTTGGCAAAGCGTGGTTTAGTAAGCACCAATAGATAAGACTTCTATTTTGATTTAGAAATTAGCTTGGCCAATGTAAATTGAAAAATGCTTGTGTACTTCAAGATGTCGATTGTCATTAGTAGCCGAGCAATCCTGTACCTAATAAACATTACTATCTTCCATACTGAAAATTACATAAATTTTTGAGTCATGTAGTGTGGGTTGATTGGGAACATGTTGCAGATTAAAATATGTGCTGGTTTCTAACTTCTGTGGGAAGGATTCAACATTTCCTCAAAAAAGGGTGTGCAGCTGCTGCACTTTGGGCAAATATTGCAGCCTTTTCATGGACTGATTATACCATTATTTGTATATACTTGTGGTATTTGTAATGTTGGTTGCAACTTAAGATGTGTACAAGCTAAACTTGTGAGTACTGAAACTGAAGTACTTCTATAATTCATATATTTTTTCCCAGGTGGTGGCAGCAGCGATGCTAGAAGCTATTCAAGTCACTCTCTACTGGAACAAAATCCACTACATGGTTCGAGAGCAAATGATACCAATGACCAGTTTGAACACAGTGCATCGTCGCACTCAAGAGAAACGGCTCACGTCTATGACAAAACAACAAATTGTACAGTAAACTGTATCAAGCAAAAGATTCCATCTGACACTGCACAGTTCATCCCAATTACAAACTGTACAACAAACACCGTTGATCAGCAAACAATTCCATCTAACATTGTCCAGTTCAGACCAACTAAACCTAAAGAGGACCAACAACCAGTCTCTTCTGAAAGTCAAGTTTCAACTAGTGTAAATCCATCATTGAAGGAATCAAAGCGGGACACGGGCAAGCCTCCCAAGCCTCAAAGCCAGAATCAAATTATTCATTGCCTTCAACAAATGCCATGTGTTTCAACAACTGGGAATGGTCCAAATGGCAAAACCATCAATGGTTTTTTGTACAGATATACGAAAACGGAGCTCAGCATCATTTGCGTCTGCCATGGAACTTCATTCTCACCAGCTGAATTCGTGCAGCATGCAGGAGGCACAGAAGTATCGCATCCTCTAAGACACATTACTGTGATTCCTTCAACCTTTTGATGACAACAGCAAAGCTACTACTGGTGTCAAATTTCATTTGCCATGTATTTGCGGAGAAGTTGAACGCATATTTTGTCGGATAAGTGATGGTGATTTTTTATACTTGTGATTTGAGTTACCGGAGCTCTTCGGCCTAGCAAATGGATTGTGGAGATTCGTTTGAATTAACTCTTGAATTGTTAATTATGAATGTATTAACAGAGTGGAATTTAGGTCATGGGTGATATACTGATATGTCCATTTTAATCAAGCCAGTTCCTTCAATTGTTACTTTACCACTTGGTGATTTTCAACTTTCAAACACAAACCCGAACCCAAACCCACCTTTATAATTAACTGCAGAGACATTGGCAGCTACTGCAGTCAATCGGACGACTCGAGAGTAACGAGTTTAGTCTGATCCTTTCAGTTCAGAACTAAACAAAAGCCAATGACAAGAATTATTAGCATCCGCTCTCAAGCTAAGTTGTGCCCGAATCTTTAGATTATATTTGGTACATGAAATTTGAGATAGGATTGAGATTTAAAATATCTCAAACTCTCAAATCTCATGCTTGGAGTGACCAACATGAAAATGAAATCTCAATCTCATTCTTACGGGAACATTGAATCCCAACTTTCACTGTGTGATTCAATGGGAATGAGATTTTTCTCTCTCTTCTCATTAATTATTTATTCTACCAACTTCATTTATTTCTCAGGTACTTTATGAAATTAATTTTATTATATGCATATAGAAATTTGAAAATGATGTTATTATTTAAATAAGAGTTATTCCAAAATAATACTTGTTTACTCATAGTTTAAAATAATATAATTCTAAAAAAAATGATATATAGGAATTATTTTATTTAAAATATTATTAACTTTATGTACAATATAACCTAGGTTATATAATAATATATTTAAATTAATTTTATTTTAATCTAAACTCAACCTATATTTTACTATTTAAAATTAATTATTGTATTTAAATTAATAAAAAAATATCCCTCTTTTTTTTTAGATTTTTTATAAAATTTTAAGTATGTAATAAAGTATTTAAATTGATTTTATTTTAATCCAATCCTAATATATACCAAACATAATATGGGACATTTTTAATCCAATCTCAAGTTCCATTAAACATGAAACAATGATTTTTCATTCCAATTTAATCAAATCAAATTCATGTCATTTCATTCAAATCTAATCCCATAAACCAAACAAAACCTCTTTAGGATTTAGAAATGGCGAGCCTTAATAAATTGTGCGGCTAGGTTCTCATTCATTTATTTTCTTTAATTTGCTTACTCTAAACGACATCATATGGTATGGAACACTAATTTTAGAAGCCTAGATTTTTACTCTGTCACAACAATTTTGCAAGAATTCATACCGGTACTTGTAATGGCAAAAAATAGCTTGATAGAGGGCCCAATAGATGGATGGGATGAAAAGTCCAGTACAGCGGCCTAGCTAATGGGCCCGTTTGCCGCTCTAGCCCAAAGCAAGTTTTAGAGGCCAAGGGTCAAGAGCGCCAACCTGTTAGCTCTCATTAATGAGGAAGAGTATTTTAGACATTTCATAAGGAGAGACAAGATGACGGCACGTGTATAGTTAGAATTAAATTGAAAAATAAAATAAAAACAAATCATGCTAGAAGGACGAATATGCCCTTAAATTTATTAAAAATTAGAATTAATTAATTAATGAAAAATTGAAAGATCTCCTCCGTCTATCTGTAAGATGGACGGTGGAGATTACACTTAATTAAAAAAAATTAAAAACCAAAATAAAATCAACCCTGATCTTGAATATTTGGATTGAAGATCTATGGAATCAAAATATTCAAGATCTAGATTCAACTAGATTATCTTGAAGATCTGACTAAATATCTGAGTTCAAACCTAGATGAACATGCCAACAACCATCGCAATTAAAAGCCAAAAAAAAAGAAAAAAATACAAACTTTGAAAATGTAAAAACCACAAACTTGAACTCTTTCTAGCCACATTCAAGCGGAACTCCGCTAGCAATACATGAGTTACAAAATAACATTTGCATCAACGCCCTCGCCTAACTATCTAATTTTGGCTATAACTTACTTGTCCAACCTCGTTTCAGCTCATAATTTTTTCCTATGCTTAGTTGACACCTAGAACTATTTTTTTCATAGAGAAACCGTTTAAAAAGACTTTTGTATAAACTCGAAAATTCACCTATTTAATTTACAAACCCTTAGACATTGAATTTAGTGAAATCACACATCATTAGATATGAGCGTACACTTATAAGTCATAATACTACAAATTCAAGCTCCTTAGACATGATTTGCTATATATATATAACAGTAAGTGCAAACAAAATATTGATTGATCAAGTCAAATATGAGCTCGCTTTCTTCGAGCGGTCTTCGAATCTTGCTAATCACAATAAACCCATGTCTTGATTCCTTGACCTTCAAGTTCAAACATCCTTAATTCTAATCCTAAAACATTTGAAGCTCACATTACACATTAAAAGTATTTTGACACGCGAAATTAAACAATTATAAAGATATTGAGCTAACAATTATTTTGATTAATTAAGTATTTTTTAGCATTAATTGTGATTGTATCGTGCAAAAAAAAAAAAAAAAAAAAAAGACGAGATCCTATCAAGTAGTTGAGATATTAAATGCTTTAGAAGTATTATTATTATTATTATTTTGAAATATTTAGAAGCATTATGTTATGTGTTTCTAAGTGGGAATGTCTTAGAAAATAGAGGGATTGTTGTCATAATTTTCTTTAAAAGATTTTTGTAATAATCATATTTTTTCCCCACTAGTTTGGTATAATAATCAAAATCTACCACTAATCTAAAAAATTGCTAAGAACTCTCCTATTGTTCGATTATGTAGACAAAATACCTCTTGTAGTTTAAGAAAAAATCCAAAAAATCCTTTGATCCTTTTTATAATTGTGCATGCCACAATATCACAAAAATGTCACAATGTCACAGAAGGGATAAAATGAGATTTCTATAAACTGTAGGAGGATAATTAACGATTGTATCAAATAACAGGGGAAGAATTGGGATTATCCCAAGATTTTATAGATAAACTGACTTTATTTTGAGAATATGAGAACATCACAGGACTCCCCTAGATTACAAAGGAGTTGGGGCAAGTGTGGTCAATAGCGATAATACCTAGAAGGTTTAACTTATAGCACCGAAACTTCGAAGCGGTTTGAAGTTTGATTATGAAAAAAACAATATATGACTTTTATAAGGTGTACGGTCAAGAAGTAGGATTTAACATTAGAAGGAAGTTGTACAATAAGAACAATAAAACCGGTGAACTCACAAAGACATTTGTTTGTATTAAGTATGATTTCAGTCAAATGATAAGAGACATTTTTTACTATTATAGAGTGCTAATAAATAATTTTTGTTGTCACTCATTTTATGAAAGTTCATAATCATCCTTTTGCATAAGAAAAGTGTATACATAAGAGTATTTTCAATCCTCTCATGGATCGCATTCTGAAAAAAAAATATCATGTCATCAATGTCAAAAGATTTTGTTTTGATATGACATATGTATTATTTGATAGATAATTAAATTGAAAAATTGTTCTTCAATGCTTCCATGTATTTTTATTTAATGCTTCTTTTTTTTTTTTTTACTTTTAATTAAATTTAAAAATTAGAATTAAATAATTATTAATTTGTTAACATGACTGTCTAATACACTCTATGAAAATAAACATGATGACAATGTCTATTTTTTTTTTTATGTCACCTTAATTTGCATTAATGAGTGATAATTATATTGAATAAGTTTATTTTAACTTAATGTCTATTCACCTAATGTCGCATATAATTTTTTCATAATCCATAAGAGCATTGGATATTCTGTTAGCTTAAGATATTTTATTTACAAGCCATTGGAGTTGATTTGGCATAAGAATATGGAATTACATATATTGGTGTTTATTTATTCTAAATTAATTCGTAATGAAAATAAAATTATAGATCTCACATAAATTTGGGATTATGGAATGAGATTGTTATTTCCCCAATCCAACTTGGGTCTCCCAATCCCATTGACTTTTATAATTTAAAAAGTTGTAGTTTACCCTTATAAAAGACAAAAATAGAAAAAGATTGGAAATAAAAAATTTGCATTTGACAAGTATGTTTTAATAATAAATAATTTTTTTTTTTATATTATTCAACTTTTAGAATTAAAATCTATTTGAGTATATCAATATGTTATAATAATTCATAATATAATATAACAGTAAATAACAATGTTTAGAATTCATTAAAAAAATAGCTTAAGAAGTATAATATTATTAGAAATACAAACTCTTGATGACAAAAAAAAAAAAAAAAAAACATAATTTTTTTCAAAAATGCTAAAGAAATATATATCTTTAATCAAGGACATTCTTGTAACTTGTAAACAATTTATTCCTATTATAAGTTAAAGTAAACAATTTATTCTGATTCTGATATATCAATTGGATTATAAATTAATCTGATTTCAGATCATTCCGATTCTAAATCATTTCGATTATGTGGAAATAAATGCACCATCTTCATATGAGTCGATGGGATGACAAGTGGGAGGAAAACAGTCCCTTTTGTAAACAATACAAGACCAAAAGAAACACTTTATAGCAAAAAGACAATGTAAAACATTGGTATACGGAGAATCAAATTGTTTGCTGAATTATTTTTCTAATTAGACACTAGGAATTCATCCTTTTTCCACCTAGTACAAGTAGAAGGTAAATACTAAATAACATATTACAAGTCGTATAAGGTTGATGCTAAAATAATTACGAATTATGATCAATTCGAAGATATAAGTTTTAATACAATTTACAAAATTAATAAAGAAAATAGGTCACGTGCAATTTTTGTTGGTTTAAATCATCATCATAAAGCAAGTGACTATAGCCTGGTGGTAAGATTACTCAGTCGCCCATTGCCTCTCATAGGTGCTTGATTATACACCAAAGTCTCACAAAAATTGTGGGTATTTTTCTCACTCCATGTGAACTTTGTCTCCTCCCGTCTTTTAGAGTTGATATTTGGGCCGTGTCATAAAATTACATCGCAACTAGTTCTAATTATACTCTGAATTGGTTCCAGTCATTAAAAAAAAAAATCATCATCAGAAAACTGTTACATTTTAAACATCTTTAATTACTTTTTGTCAAAACTAACCACTGGCCATCGTCTACAACATTGCCCATACTTTTTATTTTGTTATTTTTTAAATATTTTATTGATTTAATTAAAAAAAAAAAAACAAAGACTTTAATATTCAAATCAAAACTTGGAAGCCCGTATTCTTCTTTTGTTAAAAAAAATAATAATAATTCAATAATTAAAGAATGGTGATGTTTCCACCCTAAAAGATGGTATATACATCTGTTTTTGTGTGGGCACTTAATAAAAAATTTAAAATTTTTCTAATTTGTTTTTAAACCACATTTAATACTCAAATTATCATTTTCTTTTTATTTTATTGTTTATATCTTTATAAATACATCCCTTAAATCAACCACAAACAACTTATAATGTATTAAAAGTAGATCTAGTGTAAATGATTTTATTGTCATTTGTTAAAAAATTTCTTTTTTTTAGCACATTCATTATACATGAAACAAAACCTATACTAAGTAAATAATTTAATACAAATTCATTCAACTCATTAACCTTTTTTTTTTTAAAAGAAAAATTAGAGATCTGTATATAAAATAATATCTATTTTATTACTTTATTTTCTCAAATCTTAATTTTTCATTTATATTATAAACTTACATAAATAATTATCAACTAATTTTTAATTAAATTAAGATTGTATGAATAATTGAAGACTTGTTTGAATGATTAAAGTTAGGGTTTGATGATGAATCTTTTTAATTTTTATAATTAAAGTTATAATTTCTTTTTGAGAAAATGTCACTAAATGACACTTTTATATATTAGATTGACAATCTTGTCTATTTCAATAAAGTTAATAATTGAGTCCCAAACCTTTTTTTTTTTACATAAATACCCTTAATAAAATTAGTGAGAATGCTACATTTTTTTTAAAAATGACTAAATTATTACATTTATTGTAAGGATATTTTGGCATTTTTATACATGATTTAGGACTCAATTGTTACATTTTTTAAAAAATGGCATAAATGTTAAGTCACTAATTTAATGTGCTATTTTTATACTTGTCCATTTCTTTTTTTTACTCTCTCAAACCCTAATTTTTTATTTATATCATAAAACTTGCTTGAATGATTACTGACTAATTTTATAGAACCTTAAATAATATTTTTTTGATGATGAATTATGAACATCGATTTAGATCTGTAATTTTTTGATAATTTGAAATATACCCTTTTACTTGTTTGCTAATATAATGAAGAAATTGGAAGAGATAAATACCTTTTTATCCTGTTTATGAGAAAATATGATAAGAGAATAAGAAAAATGCTTATGTGGTAACTGAATATTTGGCAATATTTTTTATGATTAAATTAAGATTACATAAATGATTTGAGACTTTCCAATTATTGATGGAGAAAAGTTATACTTTAAAAGAGTAATGAAGAAAAAAAATTAGAAATTGAAAAGTAAAATTGATTTATGATGTAAATGACATTTTAATTAATAATTGGTGGGGTTACTTATATTTACTTTTTTAGTAATTTTACTCAATGGTGATATTGAATACTTAAAAAATATTAATTTGGAGTATACATACAAGAAATATCGCCACTCTAATTAAACCCATATAAACTCTTCCTGAGCAACTCTGCTTTCTTCAATTAAAAACCAACACAAAGTTTGATGCATATCAAACGCAAAACTCACAATTGAAAAACTAAATGAACACAAATTTGAAAAAAAAAATAATTGAAAAAATGGAGCAGTCAGTAGAAGAAAAAAAAAAATTTGTACTTAGACACGGTCGGACGGAGCTAAGACGCATCCATTTGAAGTGAAGCATCCATCCATCTAAGATAGACCATCAAATAGAGACGTAGATAGAGTTGCTCCATCAACATCTCAAATGGAGATGAACGACTTCATGCCCATTTAAGATGGGACAACCTGCTGTATTCTCATATGGATAAAGATAGAGTATTGCTTCTATTCATTTAGATGGAGTCGATTACTTCTCACATGTTCGATGGAGAATTGCTCCATCCATTTTGAGATGAAGCGATTGCTTCATCGAACATGTAAATATAGACGTCTTTTTATAATTGAGAAAAAAATATTAAATTTATATAAAATTACGTACAATTTGTGTTTTCAAACAATAATGAGACTTTAACTTTTAATATCTCAAGATTAAGATTAAAGGAAAGTGTAGAACCATTTTTACTATAAAATTTTGTGCATTTACCTATCTCTATCTAAAATAGATTATCATTATGTTATCATCATTAAGTGAGAACAAAGGTAATCATTTTAGATTTTTTTGCTAAAACTCAAAGCAAATGAATCAAATGTATGTCAGAATTAAATATTTATTTATATAATTCAAATATCTATTCATTGATAAACTATCTATCAAATCTTTGTTGGTATCGAACACTACTTATATTCCATAATAAAAAACTATTACATGATAAAAATATAAAAATGTCCAAACAAAATTTGTCTTCACTAACTATACGTACAAAACTTTTTAAATGCGTCTGTGTAATTTAAACCCTGACCATTAAATGACAAATTGAAAGTTGCACAACCAAATATGTTAACAGAGGATGTGCTATCATTATTACATATTATTATTATTATTAATTGATAATAAACAAAATTATTAATTGATATATAAAAGACATCATTTTTAAATTTATATATAAATAATACGATATATAAATTATTAATATTATATTAATTATTATATTATTTGATGAGTTGTAAAATATTGATAATTTATATTAATCGGTAAAAAATTGGGAAGGCCAGGAATATTGGATGTATTATTGTCACAAAAAAATCAGGCACGAAAGAAAGGCAAGCACAACAGAAACCTGACACGCTACCATCATACGCGTATAAATCCACCGAAAACCCTCTCCCTTGCTTCTCTACTCTCTCTCTCCTTCTCCTCCCTTATTCTCGCGCTTCTTCAAGATCTAAAGAGACACTACACAATACAAACCCTAGTTTCCTCTCAGGGAGGTGTGAGAGAGAGTGTCTCTGTGCTACATACACATACAACTCCTATTCTCTCTTAAACCTCTATCGCTCTCTCCGATCCGAATCTCCAACTTCAGGTATCTCTTCCACGGTTCATTGGTGTCCCCAACTAGGGTTAGCTTTCTTAGTTTTCTTTTCTATATATTTTTTTAATTTTTATATGGTTTAATTAACTATGGTTTCATATTACTTTTGGGAGATCAAGAAGAACAAGTAGCGATGGCGGCGGCGATGCAACAAGCTCCAACAACTCCTACTGCTCCTACTGCTGATATGGTATGGTTTTCGTTTTCTTGTTTAAGTATATGCTTGTAGGGTTTTTGATTTTAATTCAATAGTTGAGTAATTTTGCGGTGAAATTTGTAGGTTGGTAATGCGTTTGTCCATCAATACTACCATATATTGCACCAGTCGCCAGAGCTTGTTCATCGGTTTTACCAGGATACCAGCAAGCTTGGTCGCCCAGAAGAAAGTGGGGCCATGAGTATTACAACAACTATGCAAGTGAGCCCTCTCTCACTTTCTGTTTCCACATGTATAGATTTGCATTGTGCACGATTTATTACTTTATGTTAAATTAATGTCTGTTATAGAGAGAATGGCTGAGAGAAGGGTGTGTTAAGACAATTGAAAAACTTTGTTATGTGAAACATTTTAAGAGAGGACAGATTGATGTTTGTAGGTGATATTGAATTTAAAGATTAGGTCCGTCTCTTTCGCGTAGAGCTGAGAGCTTCATGTTGTAAGAACTAGGTTTTTAATTAGTATTTCAACTAGTTAGACTGTTACATGATTGATGGATTCTTTTGGAGCAGGCTATCAATGACAAGATACTGTCCCTGGATTATGGAGAATTCGGTGCTGATATCACCACTGTGGATGCTCAGAAATCTCACAATGGGGGTGTACTTGTTCTTGTGACTGGCTATCTGACTGGAAAAGACAATGTGAGGCGTAAGTTTACTCAGAGTTTCTTCTTGGCACCACAAGACAAAGGCTACTTTGTTCTGAATGACGTCTTTAGATATGTTGATGATGCAAATCATGGGAATCAAACTTCCATTAATGATATTGTTGAATCTCCTATTACTCCTGACCAAGGTAATTAGAAACCCGGACAGTGTTATATTATAGTTCCTTGGTTTGCCTTAATTGGTGTTGAATATGATGTCTCTTTTCGGCAGATGTTCCTCCTGTGCATGAGAATCATGTTTCAGATCAAACAGCTGTTCCATCTGAGGAAACCAACGGGGAGGAAGTGTACAATCCCTCTGAGAATGGAGATGGCACAGTTGAAGAAGAGGAAGCACCTGTAGCTGATGTGGTTGATGAGATTCCGGAGGACACTCATATAGATACTGAATCTGACTCTAAAATTGAAGAGTTGCCAAAGAAGTCCTATGCCTACATTGTAAGTAGCACACTGTAATATAGTTTGCTTAATTTTTTTGCAGATTATGTGGGGGATATTATTTGCTTCTGTATTGTCTTTCCAGTAATACCTATATTTGGTCTGTTATAGGTGGCAAGGTAATGGGTATTGATGGCATGTTATGTTTCTGTTTTATTGATTTCATGATCACATGTTGAATTACAAATATTGTCGTCCCAGGTGAAGGCTATGAAGGACAGTTCTGTGCCTATATCGTCATCTCCTACGCCAGCTTCTGTGAGGTCTATACCAAAGAGCCAAGAGCAACCAGCCTCTGTGTCACCTCCAGCCCCAGTGGCGGAGAAACCAGTAGCCAGCACAAATGCTGCGGAGAATGTGAATAACCAAGAGGGTGGAAGTATGTACTTTATCTTTTGCTTGGATGAATTATAATAGTTGATTCACAATATTGCTTGCACATCTGCACATAGATTGTTCCTAGCATCTTTTTGTAATTGATCTATTAATTTAATTGTTTGTTTGCCTATGACAGTTGAGGGTCCATCTGTCTATCTTAAAGGTTTACCTGTGAATGCCACTCATGCCTTACTTGAGAATGAGTTCAAGAAGTTTGGAAATATAAGAAGTGGTGGTATTCAAATCAAACTCCAGAAGGTACATCTAAGCATTTTCCATTGCGATTTAATGTCAAACTATATTTGGAGCCAATAATTTTTTCGTCTTTTGCTGTGTAACAGGGATTTTCTTTTGGCTTTGTGGAATTTGAAGAGGAAACTGCTGTTCAAAGTGCAATAGAGGTATAGATTAGTTTTATTGCTGCTCTGTCCTGTTTCTTTTTTCCCCTTTATGTATCATTTTGTGAGCATATTGGTTGAAATACTCTTTATTCATGATTTTATTTCCATTAAGGAAGAAAAGCAGAGACGGATTTTCTCTCTCTCTCTCTTTTCTATCTACTTATCAAGTGCAATTTTTTTGTGATATTTTATGTATAGTAATAAACTCTTATGGCACAAAAGATACATGCAAGCATATGGTGATAGACAAACTAAAACTTGAGGCTATTTTTGATATTTGATGCATGTTTATGTCAACAGATGTAGTCCCTAGGATGCACTATTATTATATGGGAAAACGTCTGTGAAAGTTATATGTTTCGTCTAATTAACAGTCTTGTGTTCATATTTTCCACTGTTTATCCTGTTTATTTTGTTGATTTTAAGTGATTTAGATCCTGATAAATTTCTAAACCATGTACTATCAGTTGGATAACTTCTGTGAGGAAAATTAGCAATTGTTTGGTGATTCTGTTTGGACCTAAAACTAGTCAATCATTGCATCAAAGGTTTGCATTAGGAAACATTGTATTACGTGAGTATTCTTGGAATCAGTTGGTATACAGGTGGGCAGTGTTTCAAAAATCTCCTTAGGCGGCCACCTAGGCACTGTTTGGGAGCTAGGTGGCCACCCGGCCGTGGCAAAAGGCCCCTAGGTGTTGCCATTAGGTGCCAGACCAACTAATTGGCGCTAGGCGGTCTTTATGGCGACTATGCTGTGGAGACATGTTAATTTTTTTAAGGTTCTCAACATCCAAAACGGGTGCCGTTTTGGAATTTTTAATTTTCTTTTTAAATACCCAGTACAACATTGTTTTTGGTGTGCTATAGAAAAAGTTAATAACTAAATAAAAGCAGAGCACCGATAATGGGTGCTCTGTTTCATCCCTCCAAAATGAAACCCTAAGCTCGAACCACCTTGAACTCCCATCTCCGGTCGCTTCCTTCCTTGACCGCTGAGGAATTTTGGTGCGCCCAACTAGTGCCTAGCGCTTTTTAGAACCATGCAGGTTGGTAATTGATGAAGTGTGCTACCTTCCACAAATAATTGAAAGATGTAGCTAAGAATGGATAGTTAAGACATCCACACACACAAAAGATTTATGGAAGTGGTTAAACAATTTATATAATTTTTTCAGACTATTTGTTGTCATATGGATAGCATAATTGTGGATGAATTGGATCCCTTTTCTTCTTTCTTGTGAATGAGTAGTTTGGATGTAAGAGAATTAAATTGGTAGGGAATATTTTTAACATGTTTCTTTTTTCTATTTTTTTCTTTGAAAGCGGGCAGGTAACATATTTCTACAACTACTTTATGAAAACCTTATTGCTTCCCCTACAATTCCTCTATAAAGAATGTGCATCTTGCTCTTTCTAAATGTTTACAGTTGGAGATGCATGCAATAGCTCTTTGATTTGATTCTACATTTTGTTAAAAAGCCTCGGCTTTGTTTCACTGCTAGTATTGTTTTAATAATTATTATTACTGTGAGTTGCAAATTTGCATTGTCTGAAATTTATCTATACCGTATCTATTTGTTTAGAATAAGTAAATAAGTGACTGTTGTCTTCATTGCTTCTTACTGTTTATTTTAATAAGGCAGGAGAGAAGCTATGATGAATTTTCATGAAGCTTCCTGATGATGGATTGCCATATCATCTTTATTTGGCACAGTTCAATTGTGCAGTTACAATTTTCATGTCAATATTTTTGGGCAAAGAGATTATTTCACGATGAAGCTGCTAGTTTGATAGATTGTTGCTTGATTTTAAGTAATCTGATAAGTTTGGTGGAGGTTCATCAATCTTTATTATATGCATCCTTGTAGTAGGCATTCTATATTTTCACTTATTATTAGCTTCTTATTTATATAACCACATCTTCAAGCTTTTTCTGTTAAGTATGATTGTGACTAGGTTCAATGTTTGTATTTGTTTTTCAGGCTTCACCTATCCTGATTAGTGGACGCCGAGTTGTTGTTGAACCTAAGAAGTCTACTCGAGGCAAGTTGGTTTTATGTTATAATTTTATCATATCTATTGCTGGTATCAGTCTTTAACTTGAATAAGCAAATGCATTAAACATGACATGTTAAATCTGAAAAAAAAAAACCATCAAGCAAGACATGGTAACATTGAAAACTGTTTTGGTTGGAGGACAAAATCTTTTTCTATGAATTACTTGAGGTTCTTACACTCTGGTGGCTACTAGTGTAGCGGGGAACTCGAACTGTCTCTTTCTTTAGCTACTTTGTGATTCCTTTGTCTGTCAGTCTTTATTTGTGATGCCAAAATTGTCCAAGAGCTTAACATTGTGGTTTGTGCTAGGAAGGAACTTCAACTTATAGAGAAAAAAAAAGAAAAAAAATCATTTTTCCGATAAATAGGCATTGATCAAATATTGACCTTATCAATTTCTTTGTATAAATTTGCATTGAACATGTGTTTAATTTTTGTAGGGGGCAATCGGGGACGTTTTTCGTCTGGTGCAGGTACTGGATACAGAAATGAGGGAGCAAGAGAGCGTGGGAACTATGGAGGTGGCAGAGGCTATGGACGGGGGGATTTTAGTAACAGGAATGAGTTTGAAAACAGGGGTGGCAACAGGGGAGGATTTTCAAACCGTAGAGGTGATGGATATCAGAGATCTGATCAAATGGGGAACAATGGTGGCCGTATGAACCGTGCTGGTAGGTTGACTGTCAATGCAGCGACCAAAAATGTGGCACCACGGGTACCTGCTCCTGCTTAGGAAACACCCATAATTTGGAAGGCCGTTGGAGAGTGATGAGGGATAATTTTCTATTTTGTAGTTTAGGGATTTGTCAAGTGGTTTGATAGCATTGAGAGAGAGAAGAATCTGATTTGATGGATGAGGTACCTAAAATTTTCTTTAGGATATTAACATTGGCCCTGGCCATTTTTTCTATAACAATGGTATTGGGTGGATGGTAGACCGGAGTTATTGTTTGGTATACTTGTGTCATATGTCTAGTCTCCTCGAAATATATGTTTTGGGACGTGCGTTTCCTTTGGGGTTTTCCATTGGATAGGTTAAAGATGTTATCTTATGTGGTTATGTGGTTAGTTTATAGTATAATATATACGATGAACCCTTTTTGTTTTTTCTTTCCAGCCTTTATGATCCCGGCATGACATCAGTTTGCTTACAATATTATATATTCCCGTGTCAGGCCCTAAATATCTGTTGCTAAAAAAACCACTGCACTTGTATGCATTAAAAAACAAATAAAGTGTGTCGGTAATAAGTTAGGAACTATGAAGGTTGAATGCGTCAAACTCAATAATAGCCTTAAAATTTCAGTAGGCTATTTTTGTTTCTCCGGGTCTCATGCTTGTAACTTCTTTTAAGCCTTATATGCCACAAAGTGTATAACGTAGACTGTTGAACGCTTGCTACTCTTAACACACCCCCCTTGGCCAGCCCAAGACTTGGATTTTTTTTTTTCCCCTTTTTCCGACAAAAAGATTTGGAAGTTATACTAATTATGAGAATAATCCTGGCATTATAAGCTCATTATTCATAGAGCTGACAACTATTCCTCTACTGACGATCATTGATATTCTTCTTCGAACCATTAATGGTGAACTCAAACAATAATTGTAATGAAATCAACCAGCCATCATGATTAAATTCTAATTCAGGTAAACCTACGACGGACTGAAAAGAAAATAGTAGAATAGATCCCCGCCGCAGCAGAGAGAAAAATATATATCTACTTTAAATTAGTAGCTGAAAAGCTTGTGGAAATGTAAAATCCAAAAATGTTCATAATAATTTTAACATTTGCCAAGTAATTTTCATTGCGACAGTGGAGTACTTGAATGGACATATTTCAAGCAAAATCCTAAAAGATAAATAAGAAGAAATATATTGCACTAAGGAAGACACTAATTTTCTTTCAATGATGACTTGAATATGGTTCAATATTTCATATACCGAAATTGCAGGCCTGGACAAACTCCAACTCAGTGTCAACATATTTAGTCCAAAGCGGTTTGAATTGATTCATGGCAATATCCAACCAAGGCTTCATGTTGCCATTGAAGTGCACCACCGCAGCATTTTGAATCTCCTCCATACTAATGCTTGGATTATAGCCAAGTCCCAGAACATGCCATGACTTGTCAAGCGGCTTCGTAGTTGAGTAAAATGTGATTAAACCTGGGGGAAGTGTTCCTAATTTCCACAATGTCCTGTTCTCATTCTGCAAGACAGACATATAAGCATTACAAGTTATTAATAACCCCATGTACAAGTTTCCAATTCAAACTACACATTAATCAATGATATATTGTTTGAACTTCGAACAACCAAATGTGCAATCAAAAACAGTTTATAACAAATAGCACTAGATATCATCAATCAGCAGTCTTACCCGATTCTGCCAGTAGTGATACTCTTCCGTGCATTTCTCCCTTCTCCAAGCATCCAAATCGAAGAAGTTCATCCCATAAGCCCATGCGCATGCCTTAGGATTAAACTTCTCCTTAATTAAAGGATGAGAGAAATTCATGTACTGTGCATATCTATGAAACGACCCAAAACAAGTCTCGACTGCCCCATTCACCTTCCCATCCATATCGATCTTCCACAACCCTGTTAAGTCCCTCTGAACCACAATATCATCATCCAAAAACAGAATCCTATGCAATTTTGGGTACATCTCTGGCAAATAGAACCTCAAATGATTCAATATAGACAAGTACTTAGGGTTCCTAAACTTCATATTAGTGGTATCTTTTGTCGCATTCTCAAGCCTGTTCTCAAAGTAGAACTTCTGCAAATTGGCTGACTCCAACTGCTTCAAAACGGGAACGTATGATGAATTCAAGAACTTATAATCCTCAACCGCCTTGACCTCAATATGTGCCCCATTGTAATCCTTCAACTTAAACATAACCTGCATAGCTCCAAGATTCATCTTATCCGTCACAACATGAAAAACATGCTTCCAAGGCTCCTTCGAGTTCTTCACAGCCGAATTGACAACCACAGAGGCTGCAATCACATTATCCGAAAAAATAGCATAATGATAAAGCTTAGGGTCTTCAAACTCAGGAGGCGTAGGCTTCCCTTCATCTGTATACTTCTCTGGATGCGCAATTCGCTCTTCCATCAACCTCATTGCCAAGCAATGCAAACTCTTGGGAATCGATTTCGCGGCAATCAGACTAGAAAAAGCTCCTTGCTTTTTGGCCTTAGTCAACTGCTCATTCACCGCGAAAATTGTGTCCTTAAGCTTCTGAATCTTCAACTGATTGTCGAAAGACTCTTTCGCTTCGGCAATCACTTGGCGAGTCAACTTGATCCTCTCTTTCACTTCCTTCTCGAATTGCCGCAGAACGCTTTCGTCTATCGATAGAGAGTTGGACTCGAATAGAGCCCCGTAAAAGGGTTTGTTGATAAGATCTGTGTAGTTTCTAGAAAGATCCGCGAAAACCCTAACCAGTTTCGAGTTCTCCAGCTTCAGCTTCCGCGCATACGATGCGTAAGCCAACACCAACGCGCGGTGATCATCCGCTTGTTTCCGGATCTGATCCAACCGCGGCTTCAAAGGATCCGACTTCAACGCCAAAACGGATCTTCTCATCGATCCGAACCCGAACCCATAATTCCCCGAACTCGAAACCTAATTCCAAACAAAGAAACACCATTGCTCACCAGAAACTTAAAAAAAAATATAAAAACGTTTTTTTTTTTTTTTTTATATCTTTATCAAAAACTAATCAAAATGGACGAATAATAAGCTGATAAATTGAAGATCTAAATCTAGAGATAGAGAGAGAAAGTAGAGTTACCAAGTTGTGGAGATCAGAAGAGTGAGAGTGAGAAGTGAAGAGAAAAGAGCAAGTGAAGAAGAGGAAGACTGCCACCGTAATGGCGGAGGTCAGCACTCTCATCGTGAATCCTATTCCTCCACTGCGTACGCGATGGTTCGCCATTTTCATTGTCACTCACCTCTCTGAAACTTCAATAATGGCTCGCTATTTCTTTTTCATTTACTTTTATATATACGTAGACGTAGAGGGCTCACGTTACTTTTTGTTGGCTCCAACTCAGAATCTTTGAGGCTTTTTGCTTGATGATTTTTTTATTACATGCAACTATCTGGAGACGGATCTGAACCGTTTGATTTAGTGCTTGTCTACCGTATTGACGGTTGCGATTGAACCAAGCCAACTCCAGTCTTTGTCGGTGTACTGGTTGCCACTAGGGCACTGAAGGCGACGCGAAGATGGAATGTGAACGCTTTGTTTAGATTTGATGAATGATGATTGATGGTTTTGAGATGAAATTACATGAATGACCCTGTATTTATGCTTTATAGCGAACTTTCGGCATGATGCCTTAAGTCAACATAAACATACCCTACCATTCGAGTTCATCTTTTAGTAGTTAATGTGGGGATAGGGTAGTTTAGTCATTTTATTTATTAGGAAATTTTATTACTCTAGATCGATCTTAAAAATTCTTGTGGATATCTATAACTAAAACTAATTATAAAACAACCTCTAAATTATAGCCCAAAGAAAAAAATAACCTATAAATTTTATATATCTAGCTAAAATTAATTCCATAATGACCTTAATATTTTTTTAAGGGTTAGCCTAAAAAATAACTTATAGTGTTGACTTTAATATTCATCTATTCATTTTCACTCAATTCAAGAGTTGTTATCAATTTTTAATTCATTTATTTTTTTTCATCGTTGAATTAAGTAAAAATGGATTGATAGAAGTTAAAATCGTTTTTTTTTTTTTAAATCAAGATTTTAAGTTATTCTAACCTTATCTTTTTTTTAATATTATAAAATCTATCCTAAACAAAAGAAAAACAAAAACAAAAAAACACATTACCTGTTGTTTAAAAATACAAACCATCTCTATAACTAATTGAGTTTGGTTATAATTCATAGAGGAGCTCCTCCGTGCACTAGAGAAAATCTCTACTAACATAAGGAGATCAACAATCTTTTTCAATCATACATGAGATAGAAGAAGATCTCCTACAACTCTATGAGTGGAGAGATCTTCGACAATCTCTTAGAACTTCAAGCACAAACTCCCTTGAGTGGAAGAGATCGTTGTTGTCCTCCACAAATTGGAGAAGGTTACTCTTGGTTCAATTGTCATGTTGGATACATATATATTTTTTCAATTTTTTATATGAAATATATTTTTTATTATTGGATTTTAATTTAATGAACATCAATTGTCATGTTGCATGACCAGTTAAATAAATATTTGTTTCCTAAAAACATTTAGAAGTGAAATTTAAATTTTACCAGATGTCTTATACAAATTTCATTAATAAGATACATACGATGTATTTTCAATTATTTTAATCTTTTAGTAGTTCTAGATAAGGGTGATGTTGAAATTTTGAAGAAAAAAAAAATCTTATTTGGGGTATGCATACGATATTATAAATGTGTAAAAATTATCACTCTTTCCAAAAGATGCCTTTTACACTCCACGAAATATCATTTTTTCAAATATATTCCATTAAAGATTGTTCAAAAAATTATAATATGTAATTATAATCCAGTTAAAATGAAAAATATTAAATCTTTAAATTTATTATTTGTAAATAAGTATCATCAAAACTATTTTCTTTTTATTAATTAAAGCTGCTTTTATTCATTATTGGGACATACTTTTTCAAGGATTGGTATACAATTTTAAAGGATATAAATATTGGTATTCCTTTTTTTTTTTTTTTTTTTGACAGATAATAAATATTGTATTCTCAAAACCAAGCCTATTACCAAAAATTTAATAACCGAAGCCCAAATCCAGATATGGTAATTACATAAGCCCAAATGTTACATAGTTCAAAGAAAACAAGGTAGAGACAGAAAAGGGAGCTGTACTTAATGAACAATTCGGTGGGGTTATAAAAAGAAGTACAGAGCAAATGCAGGGGAGAGAGGAGAAGAAGAACAAAGGCCAAATGGAGAGTGAACAAATCAGGGAAGGAGGAAATAAAAATAACGAGAGAAAAGATTCAATTGACTTGTCAAGGTTAGTGTTTACAAATTACAATCTCTTTCAGATTTATATTGCAAATTTGCATCTTAATTTTGTGAAATCTCTCAGCTCCCCTAAATCACTCTTTTCCTTTACTAATATGGTTATGTACGTTTCTATCCATCTTTCCCTCTTGTAATATGTTTATATACCTTTCTGTCGATCTTAACGAGGATTCAAATCTTTTTAAACATGTTTTATAAATTTTGTAAAAATAGTTTTCTCTAATAAATAATTGTTTTTTTTTTATTATAATAACAAATATTGGAACTACGCAGGAAACAAATATTTTCATTTATTATAAGTTCTGAAAAAACAAATTTCCAAAAGTCATCATGCATATGATTAATTTGACTTTAAATTAAGGTTTAGAGTACCATAATATTAATATATAATTCCGTGATTAATATAATAACTACAAATAATTTTAACACATTATTTGGTTAAAACTTTGAGAAATGCATTATTGTTAATTTGTATATATGGACAGGATGAAAACTATGCTTACAGCTATTTGCTCCCAACCTTACACTTATAACAGAGTGAAATATCACGTATTCTTCACATGATATTACCATAAAATTATGAGATGAATTTCATTTCCTGATAGTACTTTCATGGGCTTGAGTAGTTAGGTGATAAAATCTATCCCTAGCTTATTATCTATAATACAGAAAATGAGAAACAGTAAATTGAATTGTATTCAAATGAAATAGATAAACACAACTACTAATGTCCTGCATAGGATGCTTGTACCGAAGGCGCATAAAATAACATCTATAAATCTACTAACCATTTTCCAGGGGCATGGCTTCTCTTTGGTTGTCCTCTAAACAATCAAAGCATGCATGCTACATGTGACATAAATGAAGGGCCCTAGCCCTATTATTATAAATAGGCATTCCTCAGTATTCAATCATGCTTTCCACAATTTTTAAAGCACCATGCCATGCCTAGACTTAAAGCATCCACCTAGTGGAAAACTTGAGCTATGATTATTCTGCAACCTTAGCACGAAATAGAACAGTCTAAGTTACAGGTTGATAGTCCCAGAAATTTTAGGGGACCCAGATGAAATATGGATAGGATGTAAACCAAAAGGTAAAAAAGACTACATTTGCAAGTGACATGACAGAAACATATTTACTTGTGATCCTCGTACAAATTAATACACATATCAGCTCAACTATCCCAAATTTATTAAGCAGAAAACAAAAGTAAAATCTAGTTAACATTTCAAGGGTACACCTTCTTGCTTCCATGCTTGGTGACATGGTGCAACCATCCAAACCCTTTGAGGGCCTTGGAAAACTTGACAAGATTTGGTCTTCCCATTCCCAAATTCATCTTCCCAGCTGAGAATTTCAGAGCCTGTAAGCAGCACAACTGCCCATCATCCAACTCTTCTTCATCATCATCATCATCCTCTTCATCTTGATTGTGCACACTGCCACCTTTCTTTCCCTTCTTTGTTTTGCTTTTTGCCAGCACCTTGTTTGAATCTGTCTCATATGTCTCCCAAAGCAAATCCATCCCTTCAGCTCCCCCATCCACATTAACATTGTGTCTCTCCTCGAATAATTTGCATGCCAATGTCCTTTTCCACTCCTTTTCTTTTCTCATCGATCCGAAACTCCCGAGACTATTTGATCCCAACGGTTGAGAACCCTCCACGAATTTTGAACTGTACTCTCCTCCAACATTATCATAATTACTCCCAAAATCACTACCAAGTCTTTGAGACTTTGATCTTACTTTAGACAAATACTCCACTACTCCATTATGATCAGCATTACTCTCTTTAACTTCACTTACTTTACTTGCTATCGCCTTGGATCCGCTTTTCATGGATAATGGTTCTTCTTTCTCTTCTTCAACTTTATTGGACTCTACGCTCAGTGCTTTGACTTCTTTGTCTCCCTTTTCATCCAAAGACTCGTCATCATTCTCCTCCTTCAACAACCCTTCTAATCTCTTTCCTGCTGCAACCAGCTGAAGGGATTCTGACTGCATAACCTCTTCTACGCTTTCATTAACATCATTGCTACTATTTAGCCCTTGATCAGACACATAGCTTTCATGACTTGGATACTTGTCAACAGGTTCTGATGATCCCTGCTCGAAAAGTTCAAGTGTAGATGCTTCAAACACAATTTTATAGGCTTCGAGCTCCTCCAATTGTTGAAACTCTTGATCTTCATGGCATGCGTTAGACCTTAGTTTCTCTAAGACATTATGGCATGTGGTGAGTAGGAAGCTGACTTTGAGTTCAGAAGATTCAGGGGAGTTGGAATTGTCATTGACAAGAGTGGTGAAGAGAGCAAGAAGGAGAAGAAAAGTGGTGATGAAGAGAGGAGAAAGGAAAGAGAAAATCTTGACAATGTATGGAGAGAAAAAAATGAAGTAAGAGAAATAGAGAGGGTGAGAGAGAATGAAGGAGCAGAAGTGGAACAAATCAGAAAGAAGAAGACTTGAAAACTTAGTCTTCTTGGAGTTGTTAGCGTTTGGTGGGAAAGAAAATTCAGACATTTTTTTTCCCTCTGAAGAGAGAAAGGGATAGTAAGAAGAAGAAGAAGAAGAAGAAGAAGAAGATGGTGATAGAGTATGGTCTTGGTCTTGTTTTGGTTTGGTAAATGAGAAAGAAAAGCGTGGATTTGGGAATGAGAGCGGCGCGAATAAAGGAATGAGATTGAGAGACAGAGAGAGAGAGAGAGCGACAGATGGCATAACACTATAACTAACATTGGCAACAAAAAGCACTTTTGGCAACTTTTTCCCTGTCTATTACTAACCACCAACCGGGTTTCCTTTTCCTGTCCAGCACTCACCATCACGGTTTGCTCTACCAAGTAATTATAGGTTTTGATCAAAGCAAGTTGCCTGCCAATGGCCATATATTACGTGATTTTATTATTATAAACTCTTATCAAATCTTGCCTAATACTTGGCAAATTTTCAATAACTTTCTCAGATTTAGTTAAATATAAACGTATCTTGTTGATTTTTAAATTTTAGTAAATAATTCTCCTAGAGCTTAATATCCTAAACTGCCTCACGCTTTCTATTGAAAACATTCCCCGTGGGAGTTTTGGACTGCTTTTGTGGTGTACGTTTATCTAATCTTATCACATAACGAAGAATGGATTGGATATATCTTGTAATTAAATGCTTTTGTTATATGACATGATGAACTAAGCATGCAAATTTAACGCATATCATCTCTTAGCATGGTTGATTGAGTGCCTGCAAATTACCTCTTAATATAATTGATTGAACACCTCCCCATTCATTAAAGCATTGAGGGTTTAATTCCTATAAAATTCATTTTAAAAGCTTGTGTGAGTAATACTTTTCTTTATTACAGAAGTACTTGTCTTTTATTTATATGAATAGATATTCCGACTGTGCAATCAATGTCATTCGCTAAGGTGTTTGAAAATTTTAAAAGTTTGTATAAATAATTTTCTTCCATTATCATGAAAGTAGTTGTCTCTTATTTCTAGGAGTAGATATCCAAATGTATAAATAGTGTTTAATCCTGATAAATCTTTGATATGTTTGATATCATCTTAAAAAGAAAGTGTCAAACTTAAAAAATTATGTTTATAGACTTAAAAAATTACCTGTTCACACACCATTCCATATTAAATAATATGGGATACTAATGATAATGCGGTCCAAGAGGCAAATTCCAAGCATCATATAAAGACAAATTTGACTGAGAGTCAGGCAGCCTTACTTTTTTTTTTTTTTTTTTTTAATTAATATTAATCCAAAAAATAATCAAAACCAAACGAAATAAGATTCTAATAGTACAGTTCAGAAAACAGCTCTAAAAAAACTAAAAGGAGCAACCCACATGAGAGGGGGAGCAGTTAGCTTCAGTTGCAGAAAATGGATAATAAAAATAGAAAATGAATTAAATGGTTTGGAAAATAGCATATATCATGTTAAGCTATTATCCACCCATGAACTTGATAGCAGTGTCTAAACCACTTTCTCTCATTTCATTTTTTATTATCTGTTTTGTGTAACGGAAGCTAACTTCATAGCAAAGGAAACGGTAATACTATTCATATTAACCTTTTTTTCTCTTTCAATATAATATTCATATAAGCCTTTTTTTTTTAAAAGATAATATTCGTATTACCTTACTACATTTATGTCCTAATTATTGTGGTTGCTGAATTATAATACTGTCCATTAGATACAATTTTAATAAGTTAATTAATGTAATGACTAATTTAATAGTATAATATGAACATAATTTGATCAAGTCGTAAGCTAGTTGTGAAACTGGATAAAAAAGTTGGATAATTCTGACATTATAATTAATTTCTAGGCTATAAATTAGACTACTTATCAACTCTTTGCTATGTAAATAATTTTACATATTAGATATGATAATAGCCGGTTAAGATATTAATCAGCATACTATAATTGATGAATGTAATCCTATGATGAGAAATTCATAAATAGATTTTTTTAAGCAAAACTCGAAATTGTTTTCTTCATTTAGTTCATGTCCTAAGCAATCGACCATGTTCATCTAACCAGTCGGTAAAAGTAAAATTCATTATATAAAATCATGCTTCCTGATCGAGAGATCATGTAAAAACTTGGGTGCATAATGAATTTAAGATTAACTCGATATTATATAACTAGGTCATAGGAGATTGAATTCTAAGTAGATGAGTAGAATTATGGTACAATTATCATTATAAATTAGAATGATGTATTTAATAACATGTCATCTTATGTGAAATATTACAGTTAAATTCGTTAAAAATTTCGGGTTGGATATTATTATGATATAAGTATTTATAAAAAATTAGATATTGATAAAAGGATCAAATGTTGCATGCACTAATAACATAAGTGTTTAACTTCTCAATAGGTTTCTATGTTATTAATTCATAAAGTGTTTTTTATTTTTTTGAGATATTATAAAGTGGTTTTTTTAATCTCAATGATTGTTAACATAATATGAATCATTAAAAGATTAAAGGTTATATATTGAGTGGCAAATCTAGAAAATTATTAAGGGGTACATGAACAAAGTAATAACAACATCAAAAGTTAATACCATATTAAATATATAATGTTTTTATGCAAAATAAAGTTCGATAAAATAATATAATTCAAATAAAATGAAAACATACATCATACTTAAACTACTTAAACAAAGCAAGTAGTATTACGCTTAAAAATTCTAATAAAATCATTAAAATGAATAAAAAAAAATCAAAATAACATAAACGACGTAAAGTTATAATAAAATAAAACTATAAAGTAAAAAGAAAATATATTAAAAACAGTTTAACCATGGCAACACATGAACAATTTAAAAGCAATAATATAAAGATTAAGATTTTAGGATTTATTGATGAGATATATGTTAAAGTTAAATTACTAAAAATAAATATTTGTTTTTAAAAAAATAATAAATTTAGTAGGTTAACCTTGTAAATGGTAAAATAGCTAGCAAGTGAAGATGAAGAGATGTCAGGTGAAGATGGAGAAAAAAAATGGTTAAGTAAAATTGTAAAATTGCAAATGGAGTTTGTGTGGCATACCATGAGTAGAAGTAAATAATATTTATATAAAAGATAACATGTACTTAACTAAAAGAAAAAAAAAAAAAAAAGTAAAAAGGAAATCACTAATTAATTAGGAATAGAAAAAATACTGTCAGGAAAAAAGTAGGTATAAGAGAAGTAATTAAAAAAATAAAAAGTTAATTATATTATGAATAAAAATAATAAACAATAATATTAAAAAAAGAAAAAAGAAATGGACGTCTCACAATCAAATAAAACGGGAACGAACAACGGTTAGTAATAATAATAATAATAAACAATGACAAGATGGGAAGAACGGCTTACAACTTTACAACTAACCGGTTGTAATTTTCAACTTTTTTTCATTCTAATAATGTTTAAAATTTTAATCAGTCCATGTAGATGGTATTTGAAAAATAATAGATGGTAATCTCCATATTACATAATATGCTTAATATGTTAGATTAGATGGACTTAAAAATTTAACTAAAAAAAGTAACTTCAATTCCATCCATTCATTTTCACTTGATCTAAATATTATAATATATTTTTAATTAATTTATTTATTTTAATACGTAAAAATGAAATAATAAATATTAAAATATTTTTTAATAAAATTTTAATTCGATTTAATCTGACTCATATTAATTGAGAAAGATAGGTGAGAGTAGACATGGGAAAGTTAAAAGAAGATCAGGAGACAGGAGGTGATTGAGGAGGGAAAGGAGGTAAGGAAGGTTGCACATGGGAAAGCACTTATAGCTATTCAAGTGCATGCACTTCTGCTTTTCTTCTCTCTCTGGGCCTATATGTCTCTTCCTACCGTATTGCACTTACTATGCTATCTCCTTATTCTTTTCCATGTCGATAGACCTTCTAAAGTTGCTCACAAATCATTAATTGTTTTCGGTCTCAGGTTAAACAAGGTTTGGCTACATCGATAAAAATGACCCAAAAAGAATGAGTTAGAAACTTCCCCTTTTTTATTTCCTAGTGAGAAAGTGAAATTTACGGTACAGAATCAAGAGTAACTAATCATGTTACTGAAATTTGTGTTGACCCAGTTATATATGGTTAATTGAGAAAAGAAAATTACGAAATCAGCAGTGAGTAATAGCTAGGCAACACATTTATATCGGGCTCTTATACGTAGATATCATTTATTTTTCCAAGTCCATATTGAAAATGTTGGAATGTTGTTGTTATTATTATTATTATTATTATAATATTGTTGCTCACACACGTAAGAGTGGATTGGTCATGATCATGACCGAATTAAAAAAAGTGCGAGTGTCGTTGGGATGCAACTTTTTTGAACCACACTATAATTTAACTAACCACTGCTATAAAAGTCATTGCGAAAGTGATTCTAAAAACATAAAAATGTTTAATTTCTGTTGGACAAAATCCAAATGTTTTATGAGCACCCTTGGCAGGCACATAGGCTGCATGTTCATTTCTTTCACCATAATGATAGGCTGAAACAACCCAAAAAACTACTTCATACTAGAAAGGTCTGGTTTGCATGTCGGCCGTGAAAAACATTCAAGTTACATAGATGACCAGTAATCAGTCAACATCGCAAAGCCGGGATAAAATATGTTGAGTGCCTAATTATCAATATACAGCCATATGATTTCCATGCCCCAGTAACTATCCCGTTAGAAAATGAAATCAGGTTTAGGGGCTTTAGCTGGTAATTGGTGGGTGGTCATTGGCAAGTGAACGAGAAAAATGTGGTATCGGTAAGCCTTGTGTTGGGAAAAAGTATAATGGCCCGCAAGTAATCATTGACTAAATGGGATCCTAGTGTTGACAATGGCAACGTCTGTCCCACGCAAATGAATTGTTTAGCATTAGCTTTTTGCTCTTAAAAAAGCTTATTTTTACATTATACCGACAGACAAAAGGTACCTTCCCCTTCTCTCTATTTTCCTTTCACCCAAAGCAACCCCTGAATGGAACAAGTTGGTCTTTTCATTTTCTTCTATTGTTACTCGAATCTACACACAGAAGCGAGGACATGGCCAGCATTATGATGTATACCAATTTTTTTCCCCAAATAATGTTACGAAAATTAGAAACTTAAGTGTATTATTATTATTATTATTATTTCTTTCTTTCTTTTTAGTATCCCAAAAGTCCCCTTCTATCACAAATGAGATGAAATAGTAGTTAGTCACTTCCATATGTCTCCATCTTTCAAAATAAAATGTTTGAATGGTAATAAATTTCACTCTTTGTATTAAAAGTATGAGTAACCCTCTCCCAATGTTTGAAATAATTCATCCAAACTGTATTACTAGAATCTTATTTGAGTTGGTTTCAGTAATCATTTGATCCCGGTAAAGGTGTTAATTTTTTTTTAATAAAAAATAAAGTCCCTCTTCTTTCTTTGAGAGCTGATCTTGGTATATATCTTGGAAAAGTTAAAAATAATAATAATTAAAAAAAAAAGATAGAAAAGGAAAGTTCCCCTTTTTTATGGGAGAGAAACTTCGATGTCATGTTGTTATATGCCCTAACTATTTGTACAATAGTATATGAAAATGAATTGTATCTTGTTGATTATTTATGTTGAATAATATGATATAAATGCTTAGAGACACATCAAGTAGTATATTTATATGTATATGTATAGTGATTTTATCATTAATGTCTCATAATTTTAAAAAGTTAGAATAAACTAATCAAATTCATTCATTGTATTCTCTTTTCTAGAATAAATTCTCTCAATATTTAATTCAAATATAATGGATGAATTGAATTGATTTATACTTAAAATGAGAAGATATTAATAGTAAAATTACTATATATATATATATATATATATATAGATACATATACACGAATATATATGAGAGTTTATCGATGCAAATATAAAGGGAAGTGAGCACCATCTAACACCCGACTAGTGGTATCAAAGTGAGCCTGGACTCTAAATCTTACAGTGGGCTCCATATCTGCATCCAGTAGGACCCACAAAAGGGATTATTGGGCTAGTAATATTGCCCACTAAGCCCAGAGGTAATCAGCTTGGACGTAATGCATGGGGGTTCAGATATTTAAGCCCACTGTGCCAAGGGGTAGAAAGTAAGCGCAATGAGAGAGGTCACACGTTGGGCGGGTGAGAACATCGTTCTCCAACATCAAATGGATTTGTGTTCATCCACATATTGACATGATTAAATAGGTGAAAATTGTATTCTCACCGCAGATAAATTTGAGTTAATCCACAGAATTTATTGAATAATAACCCATTAAAGTGGCCCCATCTGAATTCAACTTAATACAAAGTTATATGAAATGGTAATACTACACTATTCAAATACTTGTCCAATTGATGTGGTAAGTTTATGTGTGATTATCACATCATCAATACATTATTCTAAAATTGATATGATAATTATAAATCAACTTATCATATCATTTGAGTAAAATTTTTGGATAAATTTTTAGAAAGTAAAGTATTATTTTTTATGAAAAAGATATATTACCTTTATTATATAATTAAAAAAAAAAAAAAGATTTTTAGGGCATTTGTGTGAGATGTTCTTGCTACAATTGGGATTGGGATTGCAACTCAGTTGGCACATCTCAACTCCATTTGAAGTCTCAAATAGTCAAAAAGTCCAACAAAGTGGGGCAACCTTAATTTTCATTGTGGTTTAAATTCTTGTATAAATATAAAAAAGTTACTTATGAATTGCAATATTTCTTCAGAGATATAATCACTTAAATACTATGCATTTTTATGGATCAAATTTTCAGTTTGTTGTGTTATATATGATGCTCGATGGCCTAATAATGGTGAATAATTTATATATAACTTTGGCCAGTCGAAAAGGAATTACATTGTTGAGCACAGCATATTGAAGTTAATCACTAAGTTGCCATATATACAAATCATTATGTTGTTGGTGGTTGTAATATCTTTTTTAAGATAAATTAGTCACATTTCAACTCGTTTGTTTCAAATTATTGTTTAATTTTTATTTCCAAACAACTAAACGACATGAGTTGCTGGTTACATAGTGTTCATAGGCCAACATATGAGTCTTCTTAAGTTGTTTTTCAGTATAAAGTTTAGCAATCTGCAATCTAAGAGATATTTAAAATAAATAAAGAAGACAGATTTACAATGATGAGATGCTTACATTTTCTAAATATCTAAACTAATAATGCTTAATGAAGCTTAAGACCATTATAAACTCAAAGTGGGTCCCCATTATGAGAGAATTAATTATGAGAAAGCACAAGACCAACCCATGGCCATGAGGCCATGACGAATTTCGTTTGTTGTTACCTCCTTTCAAACTGGGTCATTTAAAATGGGGCACAGCCATGATGACATTGCTCTGAGAATAGTAAGTTTGATTTGGAAGAAAAAAATGACCTTGGTTCAATCTAATAATACATTCAAGTTCAAAATGAGAATATTTAGATTCGAATTATTTGGATTTAAAATAAATAAATAGCAATCATTTATTCTCCTAATATTTTTGCGCAAAAACTCTTCAACCCAAAGCAAAAGGTTGACGTCGGACTGATTTTAGGAAGCATATATTGTCTCTATACATACAATCGTTATATTTGAAGTATAATGCAGTCCTGGCTTTTATATGATATGATGAGTGGTATAATCACATGAACATTGATCTCTTTATCAATGTGGTGACAATGATAGCGATGTTACAGACAACTGATCAGCAGCTCTACTTGCAAGATTAGGCACACACTGATTTTGGATTTCTGGAAATTGATTGCCCGTGTGAGACAGCTTCCAAACTCATTAACGGGAAAGAACAAACATGATAATCTAAAAGCCATTTCACCACAGTTGTGAAAGGTGAAAGACGCACCAAGACACAACAGTACACTAGAGCTTGAGGCGCAAGCCTTTATGAGAGGAGACACAACTTTTATAAAAAAAATCTTTAAATATTATAAAATCATAAAATAACTAACACTTAAACGTAACAACTAACAATAACAAAATATAATTCATAAAATAATCATTCAATCATCATTCATCATCTTCAAATTCTAAATTAGTAATATGCAAACAACAAAAATTCATACCAAGTACTAATAGTAAGTACCAACAACAAAAATTCAAAGTTCAAATTCTAAATTAGCAATATGCAAAACAAACATTCATACTAAGTGCTAACAGTAAGTACCAACTAGGCAACTATCAACAACAAAAAATTCAAAATTCAAATGCCATATTAGCAACATGCAAGCACTACAAAGACCCAAATATGTTCAAATAAGTTTATAAAAATCTAGAATCTAAGCTTTTAATTGACTATCAATGAAAATTCATTCATCAAAATCAACATCAAGTTCATTATCTTCATCCCCTTTAACCCCCCCTTGATCATCTTCTTCTTGCTCTCCAAATCCTCCTCTCTTTTCTTCAATGTCACCTTCCTTCTTGTCAGTCACTTGAGTCTCTTCTTCATCTATAAGACTTAACGCTTAAACTTATGATTTTTATGCTCTTGATGAAAAAGCTGAGTTTGATCTAAATTGACGGTTAGGCTCTCTAACTCATGTAGCCACAGTAGCATTACTCCATGTCAACCCATCTTTATCTAGAAAAACAGTCTCATCATCTCTACCATCCTTCTTATCAAGTAACACCATTAAGTTCACATAATATTTAAATTATAGTGATTATTTGAATTAATGATTATTTAATTAAAAATTATGAATTATTTAATTATTTATCTGCAAAGATTATGAGTTCAAATATTTATGATTTCATTAAATAAAGAATTATTATTAGGATTACCTTTTTTATCCAAAAATAATAATTTTTAAAATTCAATTAATAAATTCAAAAATAAAAAGTTAAAAATGCCCTTATAAGCCTTAATTCCCCTTTATTTTTTATGCAACTTTTTATTCAATTTTAAATTAGTTATAATAATTAAATAATATTTCTCTCTCAAAAAAAAAAAAGTCTAAAATCAATTTTTAATACCAAATCAAACATTTTTGAAAAAATAGGCCAAGAGTCACAACCTTCTGCAGCCAATGACCTTGGCAACAGAAGACCGTGAGCCTCATTCCTATGTAGATTTAGGAGACACGACATCTTCTCTAATAGTGAGTGATGGTAGTAATGCAGAAGGATGGATTGTTGATGGTGGTGCTAATGATTAAGTAGAGCCCAATACGAGGCTTACTTGGTAATTGGTTTGGTGAAGCAAGCGGCGCAAATGACATACTACCACCTCGAAGAAGTTCTAGAGTGAGAGAATTTCATGAAAATGATTTTCTATCCAAAGATGAAGAGGAGAAGGAGAACAATAATTTTGAGTTTGAGTGCGATAAAGAACAAGTTACGAAAGAATCTGAAGAAGAAGAGTTAGATGTTTATGAGTTAGACTATTTGTTGGTGTTGCTTTTAATCGTTTAGTTTAAATTTTATAATTTGTGGAGTTTCGCTTTGGTTGCTATATATGCACATTTTCTTGTGACTTTATGACTCGAGTCTCTTTAAAGCATTTAGTGTATTTGTGGTGTTTACATTAGTTTATAGAACTCTTTCTTAGAAATTTTTTTTTTTTTTGTCTAACAAAAAGATCGCCTAAGCCATTATTTGGGCAATGGCCTAGGCAGTTTACGGAACTGCCTAGGCCATTGCCCAAAAATGGCCTAAGGCCTTAACGAACATTGTTCGTCATATATGGGCCACATGTTCTTTTGTTCAATACGCTCCCCCAAACATTATCTTCTCAGACATCTTGCATTTACGTTCTTCAAATCAGCCAACATCCCAAATTCTCATCCGATATCATTCAATTTATATTTAAAATTTGTGCTGGATGAAGGTTGTGCAACGAAGGCTTCCAAAGATTCATTGTTATTGGCCATTGAATAATTCTTTATGCCAAGTATTTCAACCTACCTTTTCTAGACGGAGGTGAAAGATGTCACCAGAGTGTAAGGAAGTCAGCAGAATTGGTTATTGATGGGAGTTCAATTTCAAACTTTGGCTTTTGTTCCTTATGCCTTGAAGTTTTGTTCTCAGAGGGTGGCAAGGTGATCCTGCTTGGACAAAGGAGGGCACCCACTGTTTTGGACGCTCTACTTCCAATTTTTTATTTTTTTTTTAAAAAAAATATCGTATTTTAAGAGAAGAATCCCAAATAACGTCATTTTGGATGCCTTTCTAAAAGACTCACAACAATACCGTCATTGGTGTTCAAAACCAAAAAATGTGAACATATCTCCACAGCAACTAGCACTACGAAGATCACCCAGGTTGCCTAAGCTCGCCTCTGGACGGTTTGCCGCTTAATAGAGGTGGTGCCTAAGTGGCTTTCGGCATAGCTGACGGCCACCTAAGGACAAATTTTCGAACACTTAGAAGAGATAATAACCCCCAAAAAACAAATAAAACTTTAATACTAATTGAATAATTATATCAATGAAACATAATATATATATATATATATATATAAAGAAAAGAAAAAACATATACAGAGCTTTTGTTATTGAGAAATCATAGAAGAGCAAAAGATATTTATTAATATCAGAAGCCCAAATAATCTTAAGATTAAATGTGGCAAATATACAAATGCCAAAACTGGTCTTCTATAAATCGCAAGATGCTCTTCTTCCTCTTCCGTCAACTTGACACGATCCAACATTTTTATATGGGCGAAGCTCCACACGAAACCCAGCTTGGCCCTTCCTCAAGTCAAGTGCAGTTTCCAGGGTTGTAATGTACATTTTCTATCCTATTTATAGTCTTTAATTTAACTTTGTTAGCTCTTAAATTGAGTATTTTATGATGTAAATGAAATATTACACAACTTGAAAAGTGTTATTACCTGATCACATATCCCATAATACCTCAGTTTTAAGAAAGGATGAGCATAACACAACCAATATGAAATTATTGTATATATGCTTAAGGGAAATAATGGTCTATATTTAAAAATAAATAAATTATGACCCCTATTTTTTATAGGCATGGTAAGACGAGTATAGCTAGATGAATTACTTTTCTAGGGCAACCAAAATAGCTCACTTACATAAAAGGAAGCTCGTTTAATCACATCACGGGTAGCCACCTAAAAGTAAAAAATGAGGAGTATGACTAGCATGCAATCGATTGTGGTGAAACATTTATTACCAAACATGGACTGATGGCTGGCTCGATATTGCTTTTAATTTTGACATGAGACAAGTGTCTCCTTTTCTTAATTTTTTTTTTTTTTTTTTTTTAAAAAAAGACAAGTGTCTCATACTAAAATTGAAGTAATATTAAGTCACCAGCCTATATATGTATGTATGTATGTGTATATATATATACATAACACCATTGCTACAGGTGGTCACATAACACCATTGCTTCAGGTGGTCACTTTCTTCTAATTTTTCAATCTCCAATAGCTAAATGAGCTCCCCTTACTATAAATGAACTAACCCTAGAAAAATAATGCTCTAACCATTCACTTATCCTTCCATTTATACATCCATAAATATATATATATATATAAATATATATATGTACCACAATTTTCTAAAAGCATCCATACACTACATTTTCCAAAAAAAAAAAATCTACGCACTATATCCTTCTATTTGCATAAAAGATATGGACCACGATTTCCTACAAGCACTTATACACTAAATCCCATATTAACTACTTTCCATTTGCATAAAAGATATGGACTGCGATTTCCTACAAGCATTTATACACTAAATCCCATATTAACTACCATGTGACAACTTTATGCTCATACATAAATTATAATCATAGGTAATAAGTCTAAATTAAAGGCTATAAATACAACAGAAATTGTACTCATCCATCTAAACTTCACTCAAAACAATGCCATTCAAGTGAGTGGCATCTTGTAGGAGCTTCAAGAGGAGAGGAAGAGAGGTCATTGGAACTAAAACGAAGTGATCCATTTCTAGAGGGGGATTGTATGGCAAACAAAAGGAGTGTTTAGAGACAGGTGCAAAAAGAAAATGGTGGTTGTGAATTGTGACCAAGACAGTGAGGAAGGGTCAGTCGCACCAGTTTTACTATTGTTGAGTTATAGTTTTCATTTAAAACAAAAAAGCATGTCAGGTATAAAAATTATGAGCAGGATTACTTAGTCCGGTTTGATAATTTCACCAAACACCTCCAATAAGGCATAACAAACAAAGCCTAAAGGTTGTTCATGGGGTCCATGTGTTGGAGGCAATCCGTTCCTACATCAAAAAGCTCACAGCATATATACATATATATCAGCAGGACCACAAATATAACATACAAAGAGCATTTTGCATCTTTTATGAGATGAGTAAATATGCAACCAACTCCACTCTCCTTTTTTTGGTAAAAGAAAGAATGCACGCACGATTTAACCAAACAATTCTGGCTTACACAAATTAACACCCATGTGCAAACACAGAGACGACTACAAACTCAAAAGCAAGGATAAAACGGCAAGTTCACTTTTAACATGAAATCAACAGTATGTGTTATAGCATCTTGCACCATCTATCATACTCCTAAACAATCTCTAAAGCATCAGACACAAAGCACCTCTCACTCTGTCATAACTGGCTTGTTTTCATTTGCTTTGGGTCTCTGTTCCTTTGGCTTCTGCTCTTCCATTTTCCTGAGACACCCAACAAACAATCAGCTGTAAATACAATAATGACGTAATGTTACGGGTAAACACACCAGCCACTGGAAAAATATCTAAATTACATGAAAATGTAAATAAGATTTTATGATTTTTGCAGACAGATGATGAGATAAATATATCAGTAGAAAATTTTCATCTAGCTGACGCTGGTACAGATTTCTGTGCTACCAACAGTTTTCACCAAGAAAATTCGGGCATAAAGAAGCAAAGCAAAAGCACCAACATGAAAACCATCAAATAGCAGGCTGCAGCTGCTTCAGCTAACAACACATGATAGCATAATACTAAACTAGATAATGGGTAGATAAAATAAATCTAGTCTACCAGCTGAGTACACCTGCTACATATACGAGTGAGAGATGGAGGGCTAAGAGGCAAGGTGGGAGGATGAAACCGATCGAGAGAACACAAGGGTAGGAGGAATGATAGAACTCAAAGAGAAGAACATTAACTCAAGCATAGAAGGAGACAAGGATGTCTGGCTCGAAATTAAAAATTCATTAACATAACAAACCACATAATTCCCCACCGAGCAGCATGCACTATCAAGAACAACACTTTTCGAAACATTGTTTTCATATCTATAAAAATATCCTTGTTCCAATCCAATTACCTGTATTTTTTATTCATTTCCTATTGCCTATCGATTAACTATCAAGTAAAATATTATTTAGTCACACTGAATTGTACTAGCACTAACGTCCCAGAAATCACTTAATATGACCATTTTGATACACACTTCTCGATCATTATAGTGCTTCAATTTAAAGCATACCAGTTTCACACTTTAAATTTGGAATTCCCACTTCAAAAAAAGTTTGGAAAGTTCAATTTCAAAAGGTTATTCTGAAAACTCATAACCGCAGCAGTAGAACTTCAACAACCTTATAAGAAAACAATAACAGTAGAAATCAAGGGTGGATTAAATACATGAAAACCTCTCTTCCAAGCAAGAAGAATGAAAAGTTGTTCGTGCTTCACATGTTTTAATCACAAACTAATCTCAATAGAGTCCAAAACAGGTTCCGTTTCTTGTTCCACATTCTCATCAAACAAAATAAAGACATTCGAAAGTGATTAGTACCATCTGCTACTTTTTTTTCTCAACTTCCATGTTTAAGTCTGTGAAACAAAGAAACCTTTCTACTTAAAGAACTCCAATCACAATTTATTAAAGCTATTTCAAGATTTCAAGAGCACATGAGATCGCTATCACCAATAAAACTAAAGGTGCATAAAAAAGAGAAAACACACCTCTTATCGGAAGAGCCGCCCTTCTGGCTGAGGAACGAACGAAAGAGAGGAGAGTTGACGTCGTAGATCATTGTCGGAAACGGAGACTTGCTTTCCTTGTAAACCCTAGCTTTTATGCTGGTGGATTGAGGCATTGCCCCCATTTATAGTTGCAAGTGCAACACAAGTGGTTCTGATTATTGGGCTAACCGCAATGTTTTCGTGGCCCAAAACAGATGGTGACGGACTTTACAAAAGCAAGCCCCCACACCCGAAATAAGAGCAATTTTTTTTAAAAAAAGAAAATAATAAAATAAGTGAAAACAAGCACAAAAATAGTACATTATATTAATGATTTAATATTTATATCTTTTTTCAAAAAATGTAACAATTGAGTCCTAAATCATACATAAAAATACCAAAATATCTCTACAATAAATGTAATAATTGAGTTCTTTTTAAAAAAAATGTAGTCATTTCACAAGTTTTATCAAGGATATTTGTGTAAAAAAAAATAAGATTTGTGACTCAATTATTAATTTTATTGAAATGAGACAAAATTATCAATCAAATATTTAAAAGTGTCATCTGGTGACATTTTCTCAAATAAAGAGCATTTAGTCATTTACCTTCATCTCACCTTATTTTAGGTTATGCCACAAGTTCTGTACAATTATAACTTATAAGGTTGGTTAATAGTTATTGGATTATAATCCGAGCGTTAACAAAAAATCATATGTTTACAATTAAAAGAAAAATATTGTTATCTCTCATAATTGTTCCTGTACCTATATGTATAGCAACTAAATTCATTTTAAAAATGGATTTATTAAAGAGTAAATGACACCCTACCTACTAGAGTTTTGGGTTTTTACACTTGCGATTAGATTGTTAAACAACTTACAATGACGATCTCTGCTATTGAATTTGACTGTTGAAGTTAACTATTAACCGTGGAAAAATGGTAAAAATAGGGGAATATATATTTATTAAAAAAATTACATATTTCTTAAAAATACATATTTTTTATTTAAAAATATTTAATTAAAAAAAAAAAAGAACTCTAAATCTCCATCATTCAATCTTCAAGATTGATGTTAAAAATTGATTCACATAAAAAATACGGCAACTTTTATCTTCGTTCCTGTATTAAACAAATATAGGATAGACAAAATCTTGTTAGTTACAACCAAAATAGTAAATCCTAAGCATGGAAATCCATAACAAAATTTTGTTACAAATTACAACCAGAGAGTCTGTTAATCCAATTATGGAAATCGTATAACGAAATGGATAACTTCATTGTAAGGAGCAGGCACGTTTCGATAGCTGTTTCCAGGAGCAAAAATAATTGAATCTACATACTATCGTAGATGAGACTTGTGATGCCATTGCTATCGTTGTCTACGTCAAAACAAGGAAAACAGAGGTACCCGGGCCAAGCTATGAAAAAGCCTGCCGGGTCCAAGGACCATGGCCCTGCAGTCTATTTAAAAATTTTAATTTTGTCCTTATTATTAATAGAAATATATTTCCCTTTATCCCTTAAGATGAAATTTTATACCCAATTAAACTTTAGATGTTGGCTTCGCTTCTAAATGTCTACTTGCACAAGATGGACTACAAAGACATATCCAACCTCATTATTTCACAATCAACAACTTGTGTAAGTACATAACATGTTTCACAAAAAGTTAAATCATTTGAACATAAAATAACTACTTCCTAATCAGTGCTCTTTGTAATAATATAGAACGGAATTGATATATTTCATTTGGTTTTGTTTAAATTTAAAAGTTATAATATTTTAGCTTTGAAAAACGTGAATAATTTGTATATTCAATTGGTTTTTACCTCCATAATAGTTATTACCAATACAAAAAATCTAAATTGAATTGATTATTCTTTTAATTATTATAACGATTTGATTTAAAATATTATTTCGTTGGACGAAACTCTTTACTATCAAGTTATATCGTACAGTAAAATTGGTTATGTTTAAATGAGATTATGAGAATATATCTAACAGCAATATGTTGATAGCTCACTATACAATTATTTTTAGTAAAACTAAATATGTTTGATCAATAATATGCCGTAACAGAGAAGGATCTATCATTCTATCATCCATTTATGCCCCGGGAAAAATTGTCCTGGAACCCAGACACAGAAAAAATGATGGTCCTTAAATTCCTAACCGTTGAATAAAACACGAGAATCACGTGGATTGAATTAAAAGACAAAGGAGCGGGACCCACAAGCATTTTGGACCGAATTTCCATGCTCGTTTGACCCACAAACACAGAAAAGTCAAATCATCATGCGGTGACTTTCCAGCCACAGGATGACAGGTGGATGTGAACGGAGATAAATTTCCACACAGTAAGGTTGTTATCCATTGGTCATTCCCCTTTGACTATAAACAACGACCAACCACCACAGATCGATTGGCTCAAGGAAGAATTCGCCGTTGAATTCTTATTTTTATTAGATTTTTATAAAATAAATTTAAATTTGAGTGATTAATAAATAAAATATAATATAATAATTTTGTTCTTTCAAATATTTTTACGCTAAAATCTTATTAGATTATTAGAAATCCAACAGAAAATAAATAATAGAGAATCTATATTTCTATGTAAATGTTATTTTTGAGATAGTATAAATTTTGGAATGACTTAATTGATAACATATTTGATTGAATAAATAATTTATCATTGTTAAACAATATTAGACTATGGTGATTATGTTAAATGTTAATGTATCTCCTTATATATATATATTAAAAAAATCTGAATTAATAATATTCACTATTTTAAGACGAAAAAAATTATTAATGTATTGAAATGATAAAATGTTTAATTTTTTATATATTTAAAAAACGCTTATTATGATGACCTATTTCCATTGAAAATACACATTATTTGATTTAAAGGCAACATTAGGATCAAATTTAGATAATTTAAATTTGATTTTTTTTTTGAAAATTTCTGATTTCAATTTTGGATTGAATGCAATCCAAGAATTTTCAAATTATGTTTGAATATTGTTTAAAATTTTGCTAAAAAAAAAAAAAACAATTCAAATAACCAAATTTGAAAATTATCTAACCGACTTAGATTCAAATTCAGATAATTTTTTCTTTTTTATATACAATATCTATTTTCCAAAATCTAGATTCAGATCAATCGGATACATCAAATCAAATTCCACCTTTAATTCGATCAATGATGTCAACAATCTTTGCATGTGTTATGGATATTTTTGTGATTATAGAAAATGGATTGATAAAGGTCCAAAGATAAGCCCAGTATATTATTTTAATGAGAAGAAGCCCAAAAGGCTGATCAATTAAGCAAAAGTCAAATAAGGAAACATATGGTCGTTTCTTAGCCTGTGAACCCGAACACATCTAATCGCATGGCTGATTGTTTTAATTACTGTATGACTGATCGTATCATTTAAACACATGTTTGATCGTGTGGCAGCCAGTCGCGAGTTGTGATCGCTAAGCTGATCTGATCGTAATCAAGAACTGTTCGATAGTTTTCTTCAAAGGCAATCAGAGCGATCAAGATGTCTTCTCATCTGATCGCTGGGTGTGATAGCTAATCGTTTGGATAATTTGCTCGTCCGAAGTGCTAGCTAAATTTGATCAGTTGACCTTCTAGAAAGCCGAATCAGTTTAATTTAGAAAATAAGTCGACTTGCCTATTTTCATGTAAATCAAATCACGATATTCTCGACAATTGTTGTAAATACGGTGAAAATAATCTTGAAAGATATTATCTCAATTAATGTATATTATTTTTTACCTTATCTGTAAGATTCTTAAACCTATTCAAATTGTAACATCTCCTCTATAAATAGGGGGTCAAATTCATTATAAAGAACAACTAAGAAATACATACTGTCACTCTGCCAGAATAAGGGTGACAGTCGTGAACGTAAGTTTTTACTTTGTCGAACCATATAAAAATCGTTGTGTTCTACTTGTTTTGATCTTGATCATTGTTGTTTTGCTTGTTAATTGTTGTTTCGTAGGTATTGGGCTCCAAGAACCGGGTTGACCAAAAAACAGTGTCAACAAAATGCAATGGAATATTTAGGGTGTGTTCAGTATAATTTTTATAAGTAGATCTTTTGTAGTATAACTTTCACAAACTAGAGATTCTAACAAAAAGTTCGATGTTGTTTGGCTGTGTATTTTTAAAAAGATAAACGGTTTAAGAAATTACAAAAATAGTGTTTGAGAACTAAAATTTATTTTTATTTTGAAAAATGAATTCTTAAAATTTATGTGTTAAATAAGAGTATTTAAGAAAATTTTTGTCATTAAAAAAGCTCAAAATAAACTTATTGGAGTCAAATATTAGAACTTCTGATAGTAAACCTAAAATAAATAAATACCAAACAATCAAATAAAGATAAAAAAGAGCTTCTGGCATTAAAAAAGTTATAGGGAAATCATATCAAACACACCCTTAGCCCTGTTTGTTACTCAAGTTTGGATTAGGATTGGAGTAATCATTTGTCCAATCTCATGCTTAATCCAGTCAAATGACTCTTCACTAATTTCTCTAGACCTTCTTTCATCCCATCAAATTGGGAAAATATAACCCAATAGAACACCATGGGTTAAAAAAATACTTCAATCTCTCTTTACTAATCCTATCCACCTTGACCTCTTGGTCCTCATCTCCGTCTTCCACTTTTCCTAGTTTGCTTCTCTTTCCTCAGGAACACACAACTACTTTCAGATGAGTAAATTCCTTTGAACTCTTGTATACTAGTATCATTTAGGCTTTCATCTTCTTCTAATTGTTTTGTTTTTTCAACAAGGCAAAAATTTTGGATTTCTTGCTCTAATCAAATAAAATTCTTTACATGAATAGCCATAACATTATCAATCAATGATTCACCACACCCAAAAATCTTGCATAAACAAACTTAAAAAACAAACCCATAAATTGAAAGATATTAGAAATTTGTTACGTTTTTCATTCAATATTCAATTAAAAAAAAGTAATAAGAAGATCAAATAAAAAGGGCTAGATTTTACCAAATTATTATTTGTTCTTGTTATATTTTGTTAATTAAAAATTTTCTTTTAAAAGAACATATTGTAAATCAAGAATATTTTGAAACTCTATTTCAAACTTTGTCTCTCTCATTAACAATAACTCAAACTTGTCTTTTAATAGACGAAGATATTCTAAATGGTGTATAATTGAATCTCGAACTCAAACTCGTCTCATATGTCCCACACCTAGACATCCCCGCATCTTCGAAACATCCCAATGTGTTTGGGACCTCTCGATGAGTTTGAGATGTCGACGTCCTAGGGTTTTCGAGATGTCAACATCCCCGTGTGTTTGAACGTCAACTTCTTAAGGTGTTTTGGACGTTGACTTCCTGGTATGTTCGAGATGATTGACATCTCAAACTTGGAATATCCTGGTGTGTTTAGGATGTCCAGGACTTCTCGAGTTCAGTCAGGACATTCAAGTTTGAGTTTCGATGGATGGGTTAAAGTTTTCAATTTCTATGTTTTTGTTTATTTTTCTATTTTTGATTACATATGTCTGTGTGTTAATATTTTTATTTTTTTTATGATTATTTGTGGTGGGTTAATATTGTGAAGAAACATAGAACTTAAATTACAAAAAAAAAAAAAATTATCATTCTTATTTTAAATGAGCTTGGGAAAAAAATTATAATTGTTTTTGGCGCTTGATAGATCTATAATAAATTATTTATTTAAAAAATTGTATAATTGTTTTGTTAATTGATAGATCTGTAATAAATTGATTTTTTTTTTTTTTACTTTATAAATGAATTTTATTTTATTCAAATAAATTTAATTTAAACATAATTAAAATACTATTTCAATTATTATCCAATTCAACTGTAACAAACATAGGATTGCATTATTTTATCCAATCTTATAACTTACCAAGCACAAATACACACTATTTTTAATTGTTTCCTATATTACATCAAACATGGATAATATTTAAATTAATCTAATCCAATATCATATAAACAATTCTTTCAGGGGCTTTAGGAGGTCTTGATGTAAAACTTCTTTGGGTCCCATTATCATAATAATCTAGATTGGATAGGATTTTTTTTTTTTTTTTTTTTTTTTTTTAAAAAAATAGTTTAGATGAGACTTAGAAAAACTATACTATATATGATTAAATCTAATTATTTAATTAATATTAAATTAATTAATTAATTTTTGTATTTTATATTAACAAAATAAATATAAACTTAAATCATTTCATAAAACAATGAAATTATTGCAAATCACTTTGTAATAAAATACAGTCAACTTAAATATACTTAAAGTGGTTCATTGCCACCTATAAAATCTCCGTTCACACCAAATTTCTCAGCACATCCATAATAGAAATACAAGAGTCACTATTTCCTACTCACACGTCCCTTAATTCCAAAAATAACCCTATTTCTTTTTGCTTTTTGCTTGTTTGGCAAAGAATGAATATATTTTTCTTTCAGGCTTTAAGTCTTTCATTCAAGCTTTTTTTCTCAAACTTTAATTTCTCTTATTAAACCTTAATCATAATATTAAGAAAATAAAATCTTAAAAAGAAAAAAATTAATAAGAGAAAGTTTGCTTTGCTTCCGTAGGGACTGATAATTATGGTTTTGAAGAGTAATGCTTGTTTTGGATCTTAACATTCTACTGTACTTCACGAATTTTTTTAGTATGAATGTTCGAACATTTAAATAAATTTGAATAATCAATGGTAAAATTAGATTGAATATTGAAGAACATGATGGATAGGCTGGTCCACCAAAATTTTTACTACGGTTTGTTACAATTAACAACAGCAATAATGAATTGAAGACTTTCGATGAGTGAGGATGGAAGACAATGATGATTCAAAATAAGGAAGTGAAAATGAAGCGAGAGAGTGAACGAGTTCGTGGTCATTTGTATCGATATGATGGTTAGTTCGCATATGCTAGATACAAGCTCTAAATAAGTTTATTGAAAAATAATAATAAAATTGTTAATTTTACTATTGTAGAGTAAAAATGCTGATGGTATGAGGGTATGGATGAAGATTAAACACAAATATTAGGGTATAACAATAAATTTTTATAAGTTACATTAATAAAAAAAATATATCTTACGTAAAATTGGGTGAGGGGAGATACTTTATGGGTGGTATCATATTCATGTATATATTTAGGGGTCATTTGTTTTTTCTACTTAAAACCTAATAATACTGAATTATATTTATTAAATTGCTTTCGTTTGTCTTTTTAGGTGGTCAAACAATTTAAAACTATAAAAAACAACTGAAAAAATTAAGTAAATTTTTTTAAGTTTTTACTTAATTGCAAATCACTTAATGACATTTTAAAGTTTTTATTTCAAATCTATCATCCCCAAAATAACATAATTTCAAATTTATTCTAATTTTATATTACTCAAATTTTCTTTTCTTTTTTCTTCTTTGATACATACAAAAAATATATTTGAAAAGTAAAATTTAAATACATCTCATCCCAAATTATTTTAAAATTAAAATAATATATTTTAATTTACAATTTAATATTCATTTTTTTTAGTTGTTTTCTTAAATATATTAATATATTTGAATATAAATATGACTAATACTACTATATTTTTTAATCATATTTTAATTATGAATAAAATATTATTAATATATACATAAAAATGTTTTAGAATTTATTAAATTATTTATTTTCAAATGTTAGTACTAAATTAATTAAAATTACATAACAATAAATAATAAAAATGGTATAAATATCAACTTACTAGTTTCAGACAATTTTAAATTTAAAAAATAAACAAGTTTACATCATATTCAAAGATCAGGGGAAAAAAAAATAAATATATTATTCAAATTTAAGATTTCAATCACTATTCAATCTTCAGTAACACTGTACAGTATTTAGACAAAAAAAAAAAAAAACAATCCTTTAATTAATTGTATAAGTAATAAAATATTATAGATAAAAATGGGAGTGGAGAGATATTTAAAAGTGGCAATAGAGTCATCCACACACGCGCGCGTGTGTGTATATATTTGTTCATATTATGTATCTATGGTTTTTTTTTTTTTAATTACATCTTATGTTTCTATGATTTTTTTATTATTATTTAATGAATTTCGAGTAATTTTAATACTGAGAAAAGGGTAAGAGGAGGGACATGTCCAGTCTCACCCATTTCTGTTATCCCATGGTTACCACTGGTTTGGTGAATCTCATGAATACAAAAAAAAAAAAAAAAAAAAAAATTAATCAGCATTTAAATATATTGTGTGTGTGTCATATTTATATTCTACGTTTTTTTTTTCCTTAAATATCATTATGGTACAGCAAATCGAATTCGAAACATTATTAGACTAAATACATATTTTTTACCACCACAATGTAGCTGTATCCTATATTGAATCCAACCCCTCCTCATATGCACCAAAGGCGCCCATATGACTAGTGTAAGATAAAAGAAAAAAGGAGGTGGATTTAGTGATATGAGTATAAATAAATTAGAGAGCAATTAGGTATGCTTCACAATAAAGAGAAAAGAGGAAATGTCAGCCCAAGTCTCTTTCAATTATTGAATAGACATTTTTATCCCATTTGAATAAACTTAACATTTGTGTCCCAACCCCATCTTTTTTGGACACAAATACCCTTAAAAACTCATTTAATTCATTTCAAAGTTTTATGTCTTCATTTTGCCGCCGACAGCTCCTGATTGTTCTTCATTTTGCCGCCCCCTTCTCATTCATTTCTGGCAGCCCTACTTCTTCTTCACTTTCTCCTCCTCCTTCATTTCTCTGACAGCCACTGCTTCTTCTTCACTTTCTTCTCCTCCTTCATTTCTTTATTCTACTGATCTACTTTTCTGTTTTGTTCTCGCTTCGCATTTTCGACTACACGGACATCATCCGGCACCCACCATCCATCTTTATTCGCTTCTGTACTAGCCACCATCCATCTTCATCTTCTATACTACCGGTAATGTATCTTAACTTGTGTACACTTGTTTTTCAGTTATTATTTATTATTGTGGTTAGCTATGGTGATATTGAATTGTAGGAAATGCCTTTAGGGTTTACTAGTCAGGTCTTGGTGTGACAAAACCAGAAGCCAATTCACTAGTCACGCCAAGTGTGACGAGCGTGAATCATACTCGTCACACTTGGCGTGATTAGTGGTGGCATGTCTTGGTCTGACAAAACCAGAAGTCAATTCACTAGTCACGCCAAGTGTGACGAGCGTGAATCATACTCGTCACACTTGGCGTGATTAGTGGTGGTATGTCTTTGGTGTGACAAAACCAGAAGCCAATTCACTAGTCACGCCAAGTGTGACGAGCGTGAATCATACTCGTCACACTTGGCGTGATTAGTGGTGGCATGTCTTGGTCTGACAAAACCAGAAGCCAATTCACTAGTCACGCCAAGTGTGACGAGCGTGAATCATACTCGTCACACTTGGCGTGATTAGTGGTGGCATGTCTTGGTCTGACAAAACCAGAAGCCAATTCACTAATCACGCCAAGTGTGACGAGCGTGAATCATACTCGTCACACTTGGCGTGATTAGTGGTGGCATGTCTTGGTCTGACAAAACCAGAAGCCAATTCACTAGTCACGCCAAGTGTGATGAGCGTGAATCATACTCGGCACACTTGGCGTGATTAGTGGTGGCATGTCTTGGTCTGACAAAACCAGAAGCCAATTCACTAATCACGCCAAGTGTGACGAGCGTGAATCATACTCGGCACACTTGACGTGATTAGTGGTGGCATGTCTTGGTCTGACAAAACCAGAAGCCAATTCCCTAGTCACGCCAAGTGTGACGAGCGTGAATCATACTCGTCACACTTGGCGTGATTAGTGGTGGCTTGTCTTGATCTGACAAAATCAGAAGCCAATTCGCTAGTCACGCCAAGTGTGATGAGCGTGAATCATACTCGTCACATTTGGCATGATTAGTGGTACCAAAATAGTTGTGATGGCAAGATGGCTTGCATTATTAATGCATTTCACCTCGGCGTGACTATTAGTGTCATATTATGAGCATTTATTGGGTAGTGGAATTACTTAATTTTATCAAAGTATGAGTAACGATATATTGCTTGTCTTGATTTGGAGCTTAATTACTAAAGTCGATAATTTATTTGTTTACAGTGATATGGACGAAACTAGAATTATAGTCACCCATGGTGGACAATGGATTGATTATAAGTATGAGGGTGGTGAATCAGAGATAGCTTTTATTTCGATGAAGGCAACGCTTGATGACTTAAAAAAGACCATTGAAGATATTGTTCGAGTTGATACAATAAAGAGTACATTTGACTTACATATATTGGTGGAGACTTCCGGTAGGCCTGCCATACCAAAATTAACAACTGATAAAGCTGTATCTTTTTGGCTACAGGAGAAAAATCCTGAGGTTTACATAACTGTTGTTCCAAATAAAATAAATGACTGTGGCAGAGATGACAGAAATTTTCAATTACCAATCCAACAACAAATTCAACCACGAATCCAGTTACAGGTGCAAATCCTACTGCAGTTTCAACTACCAATCCCACCAGAAATCCAATTATCAAGCCAACCACACATCAAATTAATAGACCAGCCACAATGCCAAAGTTTTGTTCAATTGGTTTCTCAATTCAAGTCTGTTTCCTCGAGCAACCAAGTTTCAGTCCATGAAGACCGTACCATTGAAAATGAATGTGAAAACATAGATGAAGATGAAGATGAAGAAGATGATGATGATGATGATGATTACAATGATCATGATGATAAAGAGAAAGCAAATAATGTTAATTCACATGGTGAGTATAACTTTAATGACAGTTAATGTAATCCTTCTACAGAATATTGGTTGGATGACATTGATTCAAACGAGTTTTCTGAATACTACCGTCCAGCTAAAAGTATTCCTATACCCACTAATATTTTCACAGGAGATGGAGGAAGTCGACATGCAGTTTTGGCTGAAGATTTAGGTGGCAACGGTGACAGTGGTGATGGATGTAGTCATGATGTTCGTGATGAGGATTGTAATATAAATAATGATAATGTTCGATATGGCCATGTTAGGGATGATGGTGTTGGGTGTTCCCGTCAAGCCAAGGATGATAATAACACGTAACAAAGAGTAACTAGTGAATGGCGCATTCCTGGAATAGATCTTTCCACATTTTATACAATCGCCACCGAAGAGTCAATAAGAGAATACTTTCATTTCTTCAGAGGGAAAATATTTCCTTCAAAGCATGATATGGGTAAAGCTGTAGAAATGTATGCCTTGAAGGAGGGTTTTCGTAGAAAAGTCAAGAAATCGAACAATATCCGTTATGACATTAGATGCAAGGATGAGAACTGTAAATTTCAGATTGTAGCCATCAAAACCAAGATTGGAGACCAATGGGAGGTGCGAAAATTTAAAAAACAACATTGTTGTTCGCTTGATGCTGAACATCGACGATGCAGAAAAGTGAGTGCAAAATTGATTGGAGACCTTATCACTCCAAAATTGCAAGTCAGTGGTGAAAGCATGAAACCTAAAGAAATTATGACAGAAATGCAAGTTAATCATAGAGTTAGCTTGCCATATAATCAATGTCGAAGAGCCAAAGATCATGCTGAAGAAAACGTGTTTGGGTCTGCGGAGTTGTCATTTGAACAGTTACCTGCGCATTGTTATCAGTTGGAGTTAGCTAACCCAGGTACAATCACAAGCATTGAGACGAATGATAATAACCAGTTTATGTATATGTTTATTGCTTATAGTGTTAGTATTTCTGGGTTTCATAGAGTGATTAGACCAGTTATTACCATTGATGGAACACATTTGAAAGGGAAATTTGGTGGGATTATGTTCATTGCGGCATGTAAAGATGGTAACAAGCAAGTATATCCATTAGCATTTGGGTTTGAGGATGTTGAAGATGAAAAATCATGGTCATGGTTCTTGTCGAAGTTGAGAAATGTAATTGAGTGTCCAGAGAATTGCATGTTCATATCTGATCGGCATCTTGGAATCAAAGTTGCAATGGAAAAAGTGTACCCTGCTGCACATCATGGCCTTTGCATGTATCACATGACACAAAATGTGAAAAATTCATACAAAAATAAGACTGTGACTGGATTATTCCATCGTGCATCAAGGTGTTATCGTCAATCTAAGTTTTGGGCTATGATGGAAGACCTTAGAAAAATACACCCAAAGGCATATAAAGAATTAATCGAACTTGGACCTCATAGATGGGTGGTGGCAATGACTCCAGTAAGGCGTTACTGCATTTTGACTTCCAACATTACTGAATGCATGAACGTATGCTTGGTTAAAGCCCGCCAATATCCAATAACGACTTTGGTCGAGTATATTAGGGGTATGATGCAAAGATGGTTTTATGACCAACGGAAGAATGCAGAAAAAATGTCATAAGAGATAACAGAATGGGCAGAGAAGAAAATTGTAGTGTATAATACAGACTCACAAACTTACACGGTCACACCAATCGATGATACCAGGTATACAGTGCAGGATGGGAGTAGGAAGACAGTTGTGAATCTAACTGAACGTACGTGTACTTATGTGGCATTTCATATGGATCTTTTACCATGTTCGCATGCACTTGCGGTGTTAAGGTAGGCCATATATGTTGATGGGATTTTATATAACCGTAGAATAAAAGTTTAACTATTATATTTTTCTGTGCTACAGGTATTGTAATAGGTCATCCATTCCTTACATTGACGAGTGTTATAAAACATCCAATTTATTGGCTGCATATGCTGGCGTTATCTTCCCAGTTCTTAACCCGGATGAATGGACAATTTTAGAACACATACGAAACATGATTTGCTACCACCACTATGGCGTCCGCAAGCTGGCAGGCCTAGAAAGAAAAGGATTTCATCTACTGGCGAGAAAATCGGACGAGTTTTGAAATGCTCTCACTGTGGGCAAAAAGGCCACTATCGACAAAACTGTCGTAATCCAGTAAGATGTCAACGCCTCCCTACGAACAATAGTGAAGGCTCTGTTACCCAAGTAAGAAAGCGACGAAAGTGTCGAACCTGCCACCAACCAGGACACAACAGCAAGACTTGTAAGAATACTCCCCGACCCACTATACCAGAACAATTTGAAACATAACCTTGTATTTGGTTTGTTTACGTACTGTTGCTTTAGTGTGTAACAAATTGTAAAACCAGTAGGATACTTACTGTAATATTATACTTGGTTGTGTCTTTTTACTTGGTGATACTTTTAGTCTAAAGATAGACTATACAAAGGTTTTGTTTCAAAACAATGACCTACAATGTCGGGACTAGTGGTGCCACGTCTAGGTAGAATAAAAACAGAAGTCAATACACTAATTACACCAGACGTGACGAATGTGAATCATACTAGTGGTGGCATATCGAGATGGAATAAAAATAGAAACCAATTCACTAGTCACGCCAAGTGTAACGAGCGTGAATCATACTCGTCACACTTGGCGTGACTAGTTGTGACATGTCTTGGTGTGACAAAACCAGAAGCGAAAACACTAGTCACGCCAAGTGTGACGAGCGTGAATCATACTCGTCACACTTGGCGTGAGTAGTGGTAGCATGTCTTGGTGTGACAAAACCAGAAGCCAATTCACTAGTCACGCTAAGTGTGACGAGCGTGAATCATACTCGTCACACTTGGCGTGATTAGTGGTGGCATGTCTTGGTTTGACAAAACCAGAAGCCAATTCACTAGTCACGCCAAGTGTGACGAGCGTGAATCATACTCGTCACACTTGGCGTGATTAGTGGTGGCATGTCTTGGTGTGACAAAACCAGAAGCCAATTCACTAGTCACACCAAGACATGCCACCACTAATCACGCCAAGTGTGACGAGTATGATTCACGCTCGTCACACTTGGCGTGACTAGTGAATTGGCTTCTGGTTTTGTCACACCAAGACATGCTACCACTACTCACGCCAAGTGTGACGAGTATGATTCACGCTCGTCACACTTGGCGTGACTAGTGAATTGGCTTCTGATTTTGTCACACCAAGACATGCCACCACTATTCACGCCAAGTGTGACTAGTATGATTCACGCTCGTCACACTTGGCGTGACTAGTGAATTGGCTTCTGGTTTTGTCACACCAAGACAAGCCACCACTAATCACGCCAAGTGTGATGAGTATGATTCACGCTCGTCACACTTGGCGTGACAGTATTTTCGCTTCTAGTTTTGTCACACCAAGACAAGCCACCATTAATCAAGACTAGTGTTTTGGCTTCTGGTTTTGTCAAACCAAGACATGCCACCACTAATCACACTAAGTGTGACGAGTATGATTCACGCTCGTCACACTTGGCATGACTAGTGTTTTCGCTTCTGGTTTTGTCAAACCAAGACATGCCACCACTAATCACGCCAAGTGTGACGAGTATGATCATACTCGTCACACTTGGTGTGATTAGTGAATTGGCTTTTGGTTTTGTCACACCAAGACATGCCACCACTAATCACGCCAAGTGTGACGAGTATGATTCACGCTCGTCACACTTAGCGTGACTAGTGAATTGGCTTCTGGTTTTGTCACACCAAGACATGCCACCACTAATCACGCCAAGTGTGACGAGTATGATTCACGCTCGTCACACTTGGCAGGACTAGTGTTTTCGCTTCTGGTTTTGTCACACCAAGACAAGCCACCACTAATCACGCCAAGTGTGACGAGTATGATTCACGCTCGTCACACTTGGCGTGACTAGTGTTTTCGCTTCTGTTTTTGTCACACCAAGACAAGCTACCACTAATCACGTCAAGTGTGACGAGTATGATTCACGCTCGTCACACTGAGCGTGACTAGTGTTTTCGCTTCTGATTTTGTCACACCAAGACAAGCCACCACTAATCACGCCAAGTGTGACGAGTATGATTCACGCTCGTCACACTTGGCGTGACTAGTGAATTGGCTTCTGGTTTTGTCACACCAAGACATGCCACCACTAATCACGCCAAGTGTGACGGGTATGATTCACGCTCGTCACACTTGGCGTGACTAGTCAATTGGCTTCTGGTTTTGTCACACCAAGACATGCCACCACTAATCACGCCAAGTGTGACGAGTATGATTCACGCTCGTCACACTTGGCGTGACTAATGGTGGCTTGTCTTGGTGTGACAAAACCAGAAGCGAAAACACTAGTCACGCCAAGTGTGACGAGCGTGAATCATACTCGTTACACTTAGCGTGATTAGTGGTGGCTTGTCTTGGTGTGACAAAACCAGAAGCCAAAACACTAGTCACGCCAAGTGTGACGAGCGTGAATCATACTCGTCACACTTGGCGTAATTAGTGGTGGCATGTCTTGGTTTGACAAGACCAGAAGCCAATTCACTAGTCACGCCAAGTGTGACGAGCGTGAATCATACTTATTACACTTGGCGTGATTAGTGGTGGCATGTCTTAGTGTGACAAAACTAGAAGTCAATTCACTAGTCACGCCAAGTGTGATGAGCATGAATCATACTCGTCACGCTTAGTGGTGGCATGTCTTGGTGTGACAAAACCAGAAGTCAATTCACTAATCACGCCAAGTGTGACGAGTATAAATCATACTCGTCACACTTGGCATGATTAGTGGTGGTATGTCTTAGTTTGACAAAACCAGAAGCCAAAACACTAGTCACGCCAAGTGTGACAAGCGTGAATCATACTCGTCACACTTGGCGTGACTAGTGTTTTGGCTTCTAGTTTTGTCACACCAAGACATGCCACCACTAATCACGTCAAGTGTGACGGGTATGATTCACTCTCGTCACACTTGGTGTGACTAGTGAATTGGCTTCTGGTTTTGTCACACCAAGACATGCCACCACTAATCACACCAAGTGTGACGAGTATGATTCACGCTCGTCACACTTGGCGTGACTAGTGTTTTCGCTTCTGTTTTCGTTCCATCTCCACATGGCACCATTAATCATACCAAGTGTGTTCAGTATGATTCACACTCGTTCTACTTGGTGTGATTAGTGTTTTCGCTTATGTTTTCGTGTCATCTCCACATGGCACCATTAATCATACCAAGTGTGCCCAGTATGATTCACGCTCGTTCCGTTTGGTGCAATTAGTGTTTTCGCTTCTGTTTTTATTTCACTTAGACGTGGCACCACTAATCACACCGAGGGAACTAGCATGATTAACGCTATTCACCTTGGTGTGACTAGTGTTTTGGGTACTGGTTTTGGCCAACTGAATATACCCGTACACGAATGAATATCATACCATCTCAACAAATGCAAAATATATTAAGTAAAAACCATAAATTTTACATAGCCTCAAATAAAGTAACTTTATATACATTTATATATAAAATGTGTTACATCATTATTGACAATTACTCCACATTTGCATCAACAGCATTACAAAAAATGGCGAAACCATATTCCTTTCTCATTTTGAGAACTTCTGGTACCCCCCAATTCCATGATGCACCTTTCTTACTGATACACTCGAGATACTTACAAACAAAGGCACTGCAGTTATTGTTATCCGTTTGAGTTGGTATGCTTTTGTGGTTCAACATCTGTACGGTAAATAAGTCCCCTCTTTTTTCCATGTGTTTCTCCTCAAAATAACCAGATTTTGCCAACACGGAAGGCAACAAGTACCTTAAAGGTGCCACCTGGTTCTCTCTATATGTCGGGTCAATTGAGATGTTATGTCACAACGAATCGTATATAACAATACTCCACTGTGATAAATCTACCTTACATAAGATCCAATGACCATCAGGAGATCCAACAGCAAACGGTATTAGTAACTGCATAACAAAAAATAAAAAATTAAAAAAAACCATGGACAGACAACAGTGTTATATAACATTAAACCATACTTACTGTGTTTATAAATGTCTATCTCTTCCCCTATGTTGGCTTTTCTCTAGTACCATATAGTATCCAATCATCAGGGGCGTTGAACGATAATGGATCAAATTGACTAGTAAACGGTTCTTGCACATCTGGATGAATTTCCTTCCAAGCCTCTGATAATTTTGACTGCAAGTTATACCATAACATATTTTAAACAATTAGATTGTACAGCAAAGTCAAAACAAATTCAACTCGACATGTAATAAGACCCTAAACTTACAAAGAAATCCACGCATAACACTGCAATATCATCATGAAATAGACTGGGGTGCTCGTTTCTACGCTTACCCAAAACTGCTAGAATCCCATCAATGTGTTGTATTCATATGAAAAAATTTCACACAAAAGAACAAAAAACAACTTATAAATAAACGTTGATAACATATTTCAATCATAAAGCAAATGATGACATATTCAATGAGTTACTCACATCATTTGTCATCCAAACTGAAGTCTTCTCCAACTCGGCAAAGAACTCCCAATTTGCAAAGACTTCGGTCCCAATATTTAGTCTAAAATGAATAGAAATTATTAATAAACAAACCTGAAAATTGAATTTTATTTAACAGTAATCATAAATGTACTCACAATGCTCCACTATTTTTGGCTCTCTTGTATACTATATATTCCTTTTTCTTTTGGGCAAGTATTACATCCTTTGTTGCCCAAGGATTGATGTACGGAGAAGCACAATATTTTGATGCAATCTTTATTCTAACTGTGCGCTCATCATATGTCTCCGAACGGGGAGAATCCCCAAACATGACATCGACATCATCATCCTTATACAATTGGATATCCTCAGCCATCATATTAACAGGACTTTTCTGATTATATCCTTCACCATCCGATTTCTCTAACTAAGAAGCCAACGAGCCTTGACCATTCTTCTTTGTCCTTGCATTTCCCTTTTTTTGATAAACATACATCCCCTTTTTGGTTTGGACCTGTGGTACCCCTGGTGATCGTGCCTCCTCAGTAGAACCATATGCCTCGTCTGATTGTCGTAATCGACTTGGAGCACGTGTGACAAAAGTATGTGTAGGAGTCACTGACGCATCCATAGGAACTGATTGCGGCTCAAAGGATATCCTATGAGGAGGTACATCATCTTCAATCACATGTGCAGAGTATGTATAATTATGATACCCTTAATATTGATAAGAAATTTGGTTAACCTCTGACAATTTATGCGAACTGAAAATAATTTAAGTCTGTATAAGAAGTTGTGCATATACCTGATCAGCTGAATATTTCTGGCAATTTTCAAATGCCCTATCAATACGGTCATTTAATCGACCCTCTAATGCCTCAAACTTCTTATCGACATAGTCTTCCAAACGTCGTGGGATTTCCTCCATCGCATTTTTCACAAACTCAAATAACTTCTCCAATCCCTACATAGATGAACACTGGTATTCAAAAGACAAACAAACTTGAGGTTTTACTTGACAATGATACTGTTTTTTGTGTACTAACTTCTTAATTTGTATTCGACGGTATTGAATCCTCTACCCCTGGGGGGTGGGGGGAGATGGATCTACATTACGCGACCGCTTATTCTGTCTCACACGGCGACGTCTTGGATTACTCCCAGCAGCACCACCATTATCACCTTCATCATTATCCACTATTGTGAGTGGAATAAATTCCATACCTTCATCTGGATTGGATTTAAGACTTTTCCAATAATCCTGTCTTGCCTCTTCACTTGTTGGTCGCAGGTACTCACGAGCTGTATAAAACTATAACAAAAAAATATAAATGTTAGAAAGGGGCAAAGGCATCATAGATCATAAATAGTTGTTCAAACTTACATCCCCACGCTCCTCTATTTCTTTAAGACTTTGGAGAAAAGATTAAGACGCTTGCAGAAACTCCACCTCAACATTCTCGGGTAGGTAACACCAGATACCCGAGACGCTAATAATTCTCTCATTGATCTGATAGTCTCCATCGCCCATATCTATAAATACAAAAATGAGAAAATGGTAAATGGTCAAAACAATATAAATATAAAATATACATGAACACATGAAACAAAACATATAAAAACCAACATGTAAAGCATAAGGAAATCCATAATAATTACATTTTCTAAGTGCTGTTCTCAAATAATATAGTGTTAACTTAAATGTATAATGTCCCCAAGGAAACGCATTCCACTCATCTACATTCTCAACCAACATTAGCAACCATAATGTCGTTTTGCTCTTGGAAGTTTGCCCAAATAATACTGTGTTTGCTAGTAACACCAACGCCATCTTCAAACAATCTCCTTTTTGGTGAAATTCCTTGCTGGCAATATGGTTGTGTATCTCGGAGAGTGGCAATGGTATTTTCCCATCAAAATATCGATCATGTATCCCCCCAGGTACCATCACATATGGCCGTTGAATGATATCGGGTAATGGATCAAAAGGTAATCCAGTTATTAAACAGAACTCAACATGGAAAAATCAACTCTTCATGCCCCCGATGGAAAACCACATCTCATGAGAACTTTCTTCTTCCACATTAATCTCTCTTTGAAGCAATTGATGAATCAACCGGGCAGCAAACATGTGTTTACTTGGTATTTTCAGTAAATACTCGAAAACTGTTTCTTCAGCTAGTTTAAACTCCCCTTCTTGACGCAATACAATTTCAATCAATCTGACTATATCGAGTTTGGAGTGGATGTTTATTGACCTCCCTGATGCCTATTGTGCTATAGGTATTTTCAAAAACTAATCATAGTTAATTTCTGTCATCTGCAAACAAAAAAATAAATATATCGGTTAACTCCATGCTCTTTACGTTAATTGAAAACATAGAAAGTATAAATAATTATCCAAACGCATTTTAGTGTTTATCTTTTAATTAAAGAGCGAGAAAAGACAACTACAAGCGAAGGCGAAAGAGAAGAGTGTTAATAAGTATACACTATTGGTGTGACTAGTGGTGGTATGACTTAATGTCAAATTCAATTAGTTAAAATTTAATTATAATATATCATTCAATTTGATTTGGTGATAGAGAACAATTATTTCCATTGGTAATGACCGTGACTCGAACCTATATATTCAAGGTATGCAGTAATAAAAAATAGATGTAAACATTACATGTATTTTTTCCTCCAAAAAACAAATTACATGTATTCCAAATGGCAGGCATGGCAATAGCACGTGCATTTTAGTATCTTGGGAATCAGCTAAAAGTACTCAAAGATCATCTTTAATTTGATATTTGATAACCAAGCCATAGCTATAGTAATAGGAAATCTATACATATATCACTGGTTGGGTGATAATTTAGATAACAATAATAATAATAAAGGCAAATAACCCAACGAATACAAAACTGTAATTATTATTTTATTTTATTTTATTTTGAGAGCTGGGATTGATCTAAAGGGTTATTAGGACCAACCAATATAGGAATATTGTGGCACGGTCCAAAAAAGAACTTCCAATTGGGAGGAATCCATCCATATGAGAGATAGAAAAGAGACCCATATGAGGGTGAAATATCAACCCAAACTTAATGGTGGAAGACTATCATTATATTATTATATATTTGAATTTGATGGGTAGGTGTCGAAACCATACCACACACAATGAGAGGTATAAGGCCTGCTGGCGTCCAACCAATGTTGTCAATATCCAAAGACAAAATTGTGATTATTTTGGAACATAGTAAAATAAAATAAAATTACCTTCTTAAAAAAAATAATAATAACCCACCTTAATCGTTAGAAAAATATGAATGACATCTCAAAGATAAATCAAACAAGAATGTGATGATTTTCATCTAGTGAAACCCACTTGGACAATTGATATGGACACAAGGACCATCTCGAAGCCAACCTACTTAATTATAGCTAATTTCCAAAGTAACCAGCTTCGTTTCCACACGTTATTTGACCTACCCCGAGAAAATTTTTCTCTCATTTTCTAATTTTTCGAAAGCTTTAGATATGTATTATTAGGATATAATACACAGGCCAAAGATTAATAACTCCTTGTGCTCAAGTTGTCATGCATACATACATACATACACACACACACACACATATATATATATATAAAAGATTCTTTTGGCCGCACTGAATATTAACTAGTTTTTTAACACTCGCATCAGTGTAAACTTTACTTAGAGGCCATCTCTTACGACCCCAATGTTTGGCATAGGTGAGATGCTAAGCATGGTTGGCTTGGATGGTGCCAAGCCAAGGAAAGGCATGTAAGTGCATGCTTAGGATGCTAGCGGACTAGCATGACAGCAATCAAGACATGTTGGGTGGCATGACTTGGGCGAGCAACAAGCAAGCAGTATGGGCTGTATGCGTGCAGGGTCATAGTTGTGCAGCACTGGCGCGCAAGGCAGTGTGCGTGCAGGGGGCAGTGGCGTGCAGGACAGGCAGCATGCATAGAGGGCACAAGCATGCAGGTGCGCAGCACAGGTATGAGGCACAGGCAGGCAGCACAGGAGCGCGGCACAGGCAGACAGCGTGCGCGCGCAACACAGGCAGTACAGCAGCATATTGATGCACATGGGCATGTGCGGGGCAGCATGGATAGTGGGCCAAGTGAACAAGCCAAGCCAAGGCCAGAGTGACCAAGGAAGGCAGTGCCAAGGCAAGGCAAATGTGTGGGAAGCCAAGTTGGGCAGTACATTCAGCAAGTGAGGGACCAAACATGGAAGATGCTAGCAAAGGGCTATGTGATGGGCAAGACTAGCTGGTGGGACTGATGGCAGTGTGCATGACACATGGGGGCAAACACACAATTCACACATGTGCGGTAGTTACCGAACGGTTATGACAGGTGGTTGCAGGTTCAAGGATTTGGCTGGAAACTATGGGGTGGTTATTGGGTGATAACTGTCTCTGCTGATGTGGGCAAAGTTGGTTGGGGCCAGCAAAGCTAGCAGTTGGGCTTGTCAACTGTCAATAGTATAAATATGCTCGTAAAATGCTTGTATAGAGATGGCCAGAGAGTGAGCCAGAGAGAGGACAGGCTGTTGCCATAGTTGCTGTAATACTCATTGTGTATTATTCCTAATTCAACTAATAAAAGGACTTTGAGTTGGGTTGGGGGCAGACCCCCGTATGCTTGGTGTTTTATGCTTTCTCTTCTACTCCTATTCTGTTAGAATTGTGTAGTGTGTGTATGCAAGCAGCAAGCATTGTACAGGTACACAAAGGGTGCTGGACGGTCCTAAGACAGAGCAGGCTATGTGGGTGTTCAATAGGCTGTGTTGGTGCACAGTTGTGCGTGACTTGTGGCAGTAGCGTGTAACACGGTTGGTAGGCAGTGTGTGTGGGGATTGGCTGGCTAGGAGTGTGGGCATTTCTAGCGCCAGCACGCTGAAAATTCTTGGGCAGAAAATAGGCGTGTGACACCATCCATGGTCTTAGATGATATGTACATTAGTACATATATCGCCAAGGCAATGTATAATTAATAGTTCAAAGAACATGAAAAGTGAAGGGGGGAAAAAAACACACACACAAAAGAAATGATACATCAGTGTGCAATTTGTATCTAAATAATTTCAAATAGAGAGCAAATTCTTCATTTCTTGGGAGCATGTAAACACGATTCGCTAAGTAAATCCCCTTAGCATTAACATTCACAGAGAAAGACAACCAATATATTGATTATAAAAATAGACACAAGGGAATCAATATTGCATATGAAAACAATGGAAAGATGTTAGTTTTATTATCTTTCTAGAACAAATGTTCACAACCATCAAAATCTAAATTCATCATCATTTTCTGTCTACTCATTTGAGAATGCAGAAAGTGGTACCTTAATCTCGATGCCTGATCTCTAACAAATCGTTGAACCTCTTGCCAGGCGGGTGGAGGAACTCGCCGTACTCCTCCTCGGTCTTGGTCTGCAGCAGCTGAAGCATGAGCAGGCGACGCTCGTGTAGATATCGTTGCCTCGATCTTGGTCTTAGCCATTTGCAGCAGATCGATCGTCGACTAGAAGAAGAAGGGAAAGAGGAGTAGTCTGTTCGTGTGGAGGAAGAATATGGAAGGCTCGGACACTGACGGAGAGACGCGTGCAGATATCGTTGCCTCGGTCTTAGTCTTGGCCACTTGCAATAGATCGATCGTCGAAGGGAAAGAGGAGCAGTCTGGTCGTGCTGAGGAAGAAGATGAAAGACTCGGACACTGACGGAGAGACGCGTGCAGGTCTGACGATCTGCTAAAGTAGTCTGAAAGAATAGGAGGAGAAAAAGAAAAGGAAGAAGAGTTGCGGAGGTAGAGAGGGAGGTCTGCCGATCTGCTAAAGTACTCTGAAGGGTTTGATGTCTCCAAAAGAGGAAATTACCTCTTCAACCAGTTTTTTATGCTAAGGGTATTTTAGTATTTTCATGTCTAATTTGAGACCTAATTGCTCAATTTATTGAAAAGTGCCCTAAATGTTAACTCCCTAATCTGTGATGTCATTTTTATCTCTCTCCCGAAAGAAAACATCTCAAATGTTGAATTATGCTAAGTACACTCAGTAGCAATACTAGACATCTCATTTATTATATTTCAGTTCATAATGTGACTTTTTCCAAGTGCAATAAATAATCGTTCATTAATTAACATATTATGAGTTGGAATCAAATTGTTATGCAAGGTGGAATGTATCATATTACTTTACAATAAAAAGATATCACTTAAAAAGTAATAACAAAGTAATCTTTTATATTTTTAATTATGGTTAAGATTTAGTGGTTGCAAGTATACTCTAGTTAGTAATCATATCTCTTAGCATGGTTCATATTCAAAATTCAAACTCCCTTACCCAAATTAAAAAAAAAAAAGAGTTTATGATTAAGATCTATAAATTTGTCTCAATAATTAATTAACATTTATTCATTTATTTTACAATTTACTTTAGACAAAACTTTCTAATTAGTATATGACTCCTTTTCCTAACTTTTATTGTTGAAGAAAATTTCAAAGGTTAGAAGATTTTAATTCTGTGAATACGTTCATTTGGACAGAACATTGGGCTTCCAATAAGTAAAAATATGGTTATCATGGTCCAATATGATTTGATGATAGAGAGTTCTTAGTTATTTTGATAATAACTCATATTTGAATGGTTATATTGGAAGTGATATTTGAAAATAAAAATAAAAATAAAAATGTTGAAAAAAATAAGGATCGATTTTTTACAATGCCAGAAAAATCGAATTCGATTTTTCAGACATTTTAAAAAAATCGATCGGTATTTTCCTTCCAATTTTACCCATTTTCCATCCTATTTTATGGTTTCAAGCTACTAAAAAGATGCAAAAACAATAGAAATGATGTTATATCTCATAACATATCATCATTACCCATAAACATAGTTGGATGGATCAACATGAATATGTTTGTGTTGAAATATTGTCATGTGATTGTTCAATATTACTTCAATGTCACCATGTGGAGTTATGAAGTTAGTTATTTGTGCAATTTTATGTTAATTGGTTAATTTCAAGCAAATTTGGGGTCATTTATTAGTCATCGAAAGCGATCCGGAAAGAATCAATTAAAGAAAAATCATGATTGATTATTTAAATAGGCTAAAAAACTATGATAGATTTTTTAACGATATCTGAAAACCAATCTTAATGGAAATAAAAAAAAAATTTGTGATCGATTTTTTGCAGTTGATGAAAACCGATATCAGTTTCTTAGCTGCATTGAAAAATCGATCCTATACCTCCTTCCCTTTTCACCCACTTTCCATCACATTAAAGGTTTTCAGTTACCGATTGGTGATTGAAGACATAATTTTATGTTGAAGTACTAAACTTCATTCATTAAATTTGATATCAATTACTTTACTTCTGTCATATTTTTAATGACAATGTATTATAAATAAATTTCTATTCATTTATTAGAAACTTAATAACCAATCCGATTAGAATAGTATCATTGTATTATTATATAAATGGAGTAATATATATATTTAACAAAATAAAATATAGATGAAACAAAAGTTCAATATCAATGTCTAATCATTATTTTCATCATTATCTATATCTGGATTTGGAGTAGAAAATCGTTAAGGACATTGACGTTAGTTGTATCTAGTCTTATGACACAAGCAGCATCTTCAGGACAGTGGGGCATTTTCACTAACATTTGTGCTCGTGCCAGCTTCCACATCCATGGCTGCGTTTATCTCTCCTCTGGTGGAAGTAGGAGGGTTAGGGTAATGAAGACGGTTGTGTCCCCTCTGATCACATCTTCCACACTTTTTTCTACTACGATCTTCCCCAGCTGAAGGAATCTGAACCTCCTTCGACTTATCAAATTGTCTTTTCCTAATAGGTGGTAGTACAACCATACTTCTAACTTTCGCAGAAACATTCAAACTGGCTAATTTAGGGACGAGATTGATCGAACTTGTATATACAGCTTTCAACCATTCTGTGCTATAATACTGACTGCAAAGTGTATCACAACTGACGCTTTTAAATCTGACATGTATTAGAAATTTAAGTGTCATAATATTACATGAAAAATCGAAAGCAACAACATACAATTATCATATCTGGCCACAGCACATGCATGAACATATGATAATTGATCTAGGTTTCACTGCTGACATGTACATGTGTACTCTTAAATATTAACCATCGCATCTCTTTTGCTATGATGCATGATACTATGCGTAAACGATTATGTAATAGGATGTTTACTACATTTCGTTGATAAATCTTTTGCCAACATGATATAATCGTACGCAACGACGGTAACATAAGTTGTGAGCTTCTCAGTAGTAACATGTCTATTATTAAACAATCTCTGCAATATATTTCTTACATATTCATGTACAGTTGTTATTAGCAAACGGTGTGCTTGCATCATGCATTTATTGAGTGACTCTACAATGTTGGTGGTCATAATTTTATATCTTTTTTTTAGACAATGTGCTCGTGACCACCTACTCACCTCAGTCTTAACCAAAGTTCTACGTGTCCTCAGATGTAACGCTCGTATTTCTTCCAATATTCGGTTGTATTCCTCAGATATATAACAATATGCTGCATTGTAAAATATATTTTCCACATCCGAACGTTTTTTACAATGTTGGTTATTGTTTTACCATAGATGGAAAAACATTACACGTGTGAGACTTTAAGAAAAGTTGCTTTCATCTTATTCAATGTGTTTTTATGACGATCAGATACAATAAGCAAATCATCTGACATGTTGACCGCCTCTCGCAACTTTTTTGAAAATTAAGTCCATGAGCACTCTAACTCTCCATCAACAAATCCAAAAACGATAGGATAAATTATCTCCGACCTATCTTTACATACAACAAAAAAAATCACCCTTATATTTACTTTTCAAATATGTAGCATCAATAACAACAACCGGTCTCATGTAAGATCGAAAACCCTCAATGGAAACTCCAAGTGTAACGAAAGAATACAAAAACAAGTTGTTTTCATTTCTCTCAATTACCGTCATTATGTCGAGGTTTGATAGTTTTAATATCTCAAAGTATGATGAAAGCTATTGATATGACTCATCCGCTTGTCCATATGCTAGTTTTTTTACATATTATAAAACCTTCTAAACTTTGTCGTACAAGATCTGAACTCTATACTACTCTAGCATTTCTCTAATAAAATGATTCGGTATATAAATATCTCTCTCTACCTTTCTGGCATACAATTTTTCGATGACAATAGCCTTCACACTCTTCATATATGATTTCATAGTTGTCTGACGACACGTGTGTTCCGCTTCATACTTAAACACAAACAGCATTGAACAACTTTTTTGGCATCTTACATGAACTATAAAACTACAAGTTTTATCCTTGTAACTCATTTCAAATTGCTTCGTGTTTGAACGTCTAACCAATATTCAAACTTCGCTTTCAGAGCATATTCTCCAATAATTATACTCATTTATTTTTTACTATTAAAAAATGCTCCCTTATAAAACGTATCACGTTGATAGACGGTTGACATAACGCTTGAAGTAGCCTCAAAGTCGCACAATTCTACACCAAGAACAATTAAGTATGGTTATGAAGAATTGTTATGAAATTGTAAATCTGAAAATTTTATTTCTAGAAACTCTTCTTCTTCAGAAACATCATCAAATCGAGTTTTCTCGTCATCACTATCTTCAATTTGCGCTTCGTCACTGTCCCATATCTCATCACTATTATCATTTATGTCCCGATCTTCATCATCAGTATCATAATTCATATAGTCATCATTAATGTCGTAAATGGGGCTTTCTGTACATGTAAATTGGGTGACGGAAGTATCAATTTGATTGCTTCCAATACCTGAAGAAAGATAAAAATGACTTTCAACCATATGCGGATTTACAAGTCTATCCGTATCTACCTCGTCATGTCTTCTGTCTGGTATTGAATCGGTGACAATTAGATGAACGGTATGCCTACTAACCTTAGCTATAAAATCTTTCATAATCTTATCAATATAAATCTCTTTAACATTAATATTTTTTATCGCCATCAAACTAACAACACCAAGATCGGATATGATGCGTATCTTTTTAACTTGACTATTTGTCATACTTTATATTAAATAATACATACGGATATCCCATATTCTTCTATCAATACCAGCCTCTTTGTATACAACGTCCCTCAATGATGAAAAACTACTATTTTTGTAGACTCTCCACATGATCGACTCTCCTCTAATATAATTACATCCATTCTACTCTCCATCAAAATTGATTATAATCGTCTCTTAAGTCATTCTTATAACTTTCAAATCAAATAATATTATTAATAAATTAGTCTCATTTCAATTGGTTAACATTACAAAATATAATCACATCTAATCAAATTTAACACTATAAATCAATACCCAACATCAACAATACAAGAAATATCAAAATTATACTTACACTGCCCAACTCAGTTTTTAAGTGGACTAAAAAACTGGAACTAATTTTTTATCCTACTAAAAACTGAGTTAAACACATTGATTGTGCACTTACAATACTCTCCACCCAAATATAATCAAATAAAATAAAATACAATCATATTTAATCACATATAACACTAACATTCAATACAGAGCATTCAAAACACAAAAAAAAATTAGAAACATAAAAAATTTACTAATTTCGGTTTTTCAACTCATTGAAAAACCGTTTCAATCACTAAAAAACCGTTATCGATTTTCAGTCATTGAAAACTCGGTATATCTCTTCAATCGGTTTTTCATATTGAAAAACCGATAATCAGTCATTAAAAACCAATTTCGTCGCAGATTTTATAGATTCCATCTCAGATTTTTACCAATACCATATATATCACAATCAAATTATTTTTACAGTCTTTTGACTTGCAATTTAAACAAAACAACCCAAAAACCAACCGAAAAAATACATACATTATCTTTACAACACAAATGGAAGAAAAAACTTTAGAACCTTTAGTAGATGAAACTTGACTGGATCACAAAATCTTCAATTGATGAAGAAGCTTGAATGAATAATCCTTTAGTAGATTGTTTTTCAGCTACAATGGTTCAAATCTCACAAATCATAAATGGAGAAGATAAAAGATGAAGGATATTGTTAGGAAGAAGAAGACTATTTTGATAATTTCAAGTTTTGGTATTTTGGTGATTTTAACTTAAAGATATTTTAGTAATTTTGGTATATAACGAAAATAATTTATTTGAGAGGTTAAAAATAAATTTTATTAAAATTTGGATAAAAACAAATTTTAATTTTTTAGTTTGGTGAAAACTATAAATTTCTCAATTTCTAAAAACAGGTATATCATTAATCAGTAGGACTTTTTAAATCATCAATAATAATTACGTGATGATGGTGGCTAATTAAAAAGAAAAATTAAAAAACCAAAAACAGAAACAAAGCTAATGTATATCTGTCTCGTACCATGCGTTTAATGTAAGTGGCGGTCTTAATGACAGACAGCTACTGGCATGACTTGTCGCCAATCGGTGATATCTGTCATTTTTCATGACTGGGCCCCATAATATGTATTTCCTCAATTTTGTTCCCTTACCTGGTTACTCTCCTAATAATCGTCTATTAGTCGATGGGCATTGTTGTTTTTTGTCCTTTTTGGTTCTCCATTGACTTCAATTTTCTTATAATTTTATACATAATTAATTGTCCTTTTATTATTGCAATAAATATAAATCAAATGCTGCTTGCAGTAAATCATTTTATTACATCACATATAATTAAAGATTGAGATGAGCTTGACCTAGTGAAAAGGTCGTGAGTTCAATCTTTTTCCTCAAGCATCAGTTTAATTGTACTAATTTAAAAAAAAAAAAAATTGATATGATTAAGATTTGAATTCAAAATATCTTGACTAATAACTAACTTAATTTTTAAGCAAATATTTATCAAGATATTTATTTTCATTAAGGGAATACTTCCAAAATAAAGGGAGAAAAAGAAACAATCATTCTTACCATAAAGGGAGAAAATTGTCTATACAATTATAATACATGCTTGGTAAAATTGAACTTCCAAACTTTTAGAGACAGTATATATATATATACATATGAGTAATTTTACTATCCTTGTAAGTTAAGATAAACTAATTAAATTCATCAATTGTATTATCTCTTTTAAAATAAATTCTCTCTCTTATTGAATTCAAATACAATGGTTCATTATGACTTTTTAAAGTTATGAAACACTGATAGTAAAATCACTTTATAATATATTATATTATATATATAAGGTAATTTTACACCAGTCGTTTGAAATTGGCCAGAATTAAACAATTCTATCTGAAAACTCACTCTCATAATAACAATTAAACATACTCTCACAACAAATGAAGAAAACTCCTCACACATATCGTAATTACGCATGACAATATTTGAACTCCAGTTATGAATGTGAAGAGGAAGTGCACGACCACTAGAGTTATGGCATATGAAGCTTTTTTTTTTTTTAATTAATTATTGACACTAGGTTAGAATATTGTCGAGATCAATTAAGAATTACTCTTAGAAATAGGAAAAAATTATCCACAAAGAATGGGAAAACCATCCATATTTTAGTGGGAGGCTGCAGATCGAACCTATAACCTTCGTGCATGGATAAATATGGTTATATCACTGTATCAACCTCACTTATATGACATATGAGTTGATGTACCCTTAAGTGGTTATTGTTCATTATTATTTATGTGAATATATAAATCTTGTACTTCCCATATGTAAGTGACATTGTCGATTATTTTTAATTATTCAATGGTCCTTTTTAATTTTGACTCTATCCCTAAAATAATAATAGAAGAATACTAGAAGATGTTTTTCTAATGAATACTTATACACTTATACGCATTAATACTTTAAAAAAAAAAAAAATCTTTCACATAAAGTAATAAACAAAATTCATAGAGATACTTTCAAACATATATTTGATATGGTTTGTGAATTCATAAATAATTGCTAATAATAACCCAAGTAGTGACTAGTGAAGAGACTCATGTCGTAATGGTAAAAAGAAAAACCGATGAAGAAGATGGGGTTAAAAAGGTAAATTGGGAAGAGTTAGGGTTGAGGTTGGCGGGACATTATCCACAAGAGACTTGTATGGTAGGCCGCCCATCCAATCACATCATCGTCGGTGCCCTTTCCTCTGTACTAATATTAATTCTTGCTTGCCCTTTGACTGCCCTGAACAATTCCTCTAATGCTCTTCCTGTCCCCATTGTCACCGCCGCTCACGGCACTTCTCATTTTACATAATTGCCCTTCCTTCCTATCTCAACCTCATCCATCCAATCCGGCTCAACCTACTACATGCACTGTGCCTTCTTCATTAATACCAAGACAAGAAAATAGAGATCACACTACAATACTACCTAAAATATTATCATGCTTAAGTTAATTCTTGAACAATGCTAGATTTTTTTTTTTTTTTTTTAAATATAATCATAATCAAATTGAAAATTTATTAATATAAATATGAGGATTGTCAAGATCTATCGAATATTAAATATTATGTGTGATTAATAAATCTACTTTCACGAGTATAACAAAACTTGAGTGTAATCATAAATGTTTGTAGATTTGCTTGAACAATGTTAGGGTTGTGGACTATTATTTCCAAAAGTAAACTTTATTCACTATTTGTATTTATATGAAATATTCACCTTCAATTCTACAACAATTATCAAAATCATCTGTAATAACCTCATCCTACTTATAAAAATAATGACGCTAAATTCCGTTGAATTTGATTAAACTAGATTGATGTTGAGCTCTATATTGAATTAAAATTATATATAATTAAACATTTATTTAAAAAAAATGAAAATCTTGTCTTGATTAATGATTATTGTCCAACCCAATACCGTGTCCTTACGACACATTTAAGCGTAACAGTGAGATTGAGTACAGTAGACACTTCCTCAAAGTGATATAATAGGGTCACAGAAGTCTTCAGGGCCTTATTTAGGGTACCAAAAAAAAAAAAAAAAGGGAAATCATATGCCCCTTTGGTCAGAAAGCGAATAGAACAAAACAAATTGTACTACACACAATGGCAAGAAATTAAAAACTTGATGGGACAGTGGATCATTGACTTAATCAAACTTTTTAGCAAGTTTAATGAATTGAAAACATAGTTCATTTGATCAATAGCATTTTTGGCTGACTTTTTCAACAACAAGATGGACATTCTCGAGCGAATTATTCTTTGGCATTGCACAGAATTAGTAAAGGGTCCAAAAAAGCATTGCTTGCTTGCTAATTGAACGACTCACCGAAGCACAACATCAATCTTTACAATCTATATGTTTCTATAGACCTCTATTTGCTACATAGGATTGCTATCAAAAGTTCAAGTGGATTGCTCTCGTTGTAAAAAAAATTATATGCCATATAAGATATATACACATAGAGTTAAAATAAATTTCTTCAATACTAAGATAGCCAAAAAAAAAATAATATTGTTAATATGATTATCTATTTTCAGATAGTATGTTAGACATTAATGCTAGCGAATTAATAGTTATATAATTCTAAGTTTAAAATCTAATTAAATGTTAAAAAATATAAAAATATTAAATGAAAAATATAAAAGTATTAAATGGAAATACATTGAGACATTAAATGGAAATGCATAAAAACTTTAGATAATAAATTTTTAATTTGATTACCTATCAAATGATAGTTATGTCATATAAAAAGCCAATTCATCGTTATTGATAACATGACTATTTTTTTGTTTTTTGTTTCCAAAACACAATTCATGTGAATATTAGAGATGTTTTATATTATTTTTGAAAATTGGACTGTGTCATGGCATTATTATCAATTTTTTCTATTACATTAGCCCTACGGTATGGACAGCGTCTCGTTGGTTAAGGCACTACCAAAGGCAAGAGTCCTACATCCAGTTCCCCCTTCCAACTAAAACAATTATGGGTTTCCCCCACTTTTGTATAAGCAACTTCCTTATTTATGTGTAGGTGGATCTATCTCATATGGAAGTTGTTATTGAGACCGTATCATTAGTGTTTTATTTCATTTGGTTCGATTGTTCCTGTGCCAATCTTAGAACTAAAAATAAATAAAAAATTTACACTAGCCCTTTCCACTAAAGTGTATATCACTTCATTTCTTCCTTAGGGTCTAGAGATAGAGTAAAGAAAAGAATAATGAAAAATATTACTCTTAAGTTGACCTACTCAATTGACAAGGGATAGATCCAATTTTGGCTTCATCTCTTAATAATAATAAGAAAAAAAAAACACAAAAAATAAAAAATGGAACAAAATTACTTACCCAAAGTGAAAAAAAAAGGGTAAAAAGGTAAAGACATAGCATGCCAAAAGAGACCCAGTCGGTGTGGAAGTTTGATAGGCTGAGAAGGGTAAAATAGGAATGAGACTTAAACCAAACTACATAGAAGCATACGTTGTGCCTCTCAAATTTCTAATTCAACTCGTCTCTCTTTCTCTCTCACGGGGAGGAGTCTCAATATAATCCAATCCTAATAGCACTCAAGCATAAACAAGAGCAGCACAACAACCCTCTCTCAATGTAAGAATGGCAAGAGGAGATATATAAAAACAAAAACAAAAGGTGGTAGATGCATGAGCCACAAACACTGTTTACACACACATACAAATCTCTCTCTTTCTCTCTCTCCAAGCATACTTACCACCTTCCCTTTCTCAAATCCTAATCTCCTTCTTTGCCTTTTTTTTTGTTTTTGTTTTTGTTTTTAAAAGATTTCAACCAAAACCTCTACCTCTCTCTCCTCGGTTTCTACGCTCCCTCAACCACCACCTTTTATTCTCTGTCTCTCTCACAGGTACAAACAATGACTTTATTTATCTCTCTATAATGGGTGGTTTCTTGCCTTGTCTTGGCTTTTTATTATTGTACATGACTAGCTTATCTACTCTCAAGTCTTTGTTTGAGTCATCAGAATTCTGCTTTGCTGCTTTTAAACGCCAAGGTCGTTTTTTTTTTTTACCTATTTTTTTTATAATTATTATTATGATTGTAATATCATCTTGGCTTTGTGGGTTCTCTTGATTATGTGTTCTTCCTTGTTTGAAAGTATATCTGGGTTTTATTTTTATGTGGGTTTGGGTCTGTGTTTTGCTGTTTACCTTCCATGAAAGGTGGTAGGTTGGTGGGGTTGACTTAGTTTCCAAGGAGAGAGACTTGCAATTATTTTCCAAGAAACACTTTGGGTAGTTTACTTTGTTTAACATAATGAGTATTCGTGTTTACTTTATGCCAATTATGAATGATTTTTGTACTCTATTTTAATTAACTCTTAGCTTGGCTTCATGTCACCTTGTCAATGGATTAACTTTTTTAACCGGACCCAAATGGGGTTGATACAAAAACATTCATAAAACGTTCTGGGTTTTGGTTGCTTCTCATTTTAGTCACATCTACCATTGTATGTTTGTAATTATCAATCATGTTGTTTCTTAAAGCTACTCAACTTATAACTACATATCAAATCAAAGCCACACTTGGGTTTTAGCTCAAATTTGGTGGGATCCATTCTTAGATTTTTCATTGATTTCTTTCTTTCTTTCTTTCTTTCTTTTTAAACCAGGTGTTGAGATATTTGGCTGCTTTATTTGTGAATTGGAACAAGCTAACAAACACGAGTATTAATTTGGTGCTGAGTCCTGGTTAGCTGGAGACATATTAGTTGTGTACAAAGTAGTCTAGCCTTACATTGTGAATGTTTTGATTCTAATGTCAATTGACATTGGAACTTTGCTTAATATAAATTTTGTTGTCCAGATTTTCTCAGTCTTGCATGCTAAAAACATTCAACAAAGTTCTTTTCCATTCTAATCTATTCATTGAACTCTCAAGTGTGCCTCAAATGAATAGAGTTTAGGTGCATTGGGCCAGAGATATTGGTTGTGTCTGTATATACAGTTTCCCTTATCTTATAAGTTGCCTTGAGAAGTACAAATCTTCTGATGTTGCTTTATGTAGCTACCTACATTTTTATTTTAATTTTGTTAATTATTCTATGTCGTGTTCTTTTGAAGATATACTATTTCGATCATAATAATTTTGATTTTATGACTGGTTGTTATCTGAAATTCAGTTTCTTACGCATCTTTGTTTGGTCTAAATTTTGTCATCCTAGCTGCACAGGGATATATGTTAAAGGACATCAACTAATTATTGTGCATTGCAGCATTATTCGGACTCATCATGGTGAGTTTAAGACGGCGTAAGCTTCTGGGACTTTGCACTGGTAAGCATTATCTGAAATGTGCTACTATAAATAAAAATGCTCTTATTGAACCTTAGCAGTTTGCAAGACTATGCAGATGATGATATACATAAATTGTTTTACTATCCCTTGGACCATCAATGGCTATCCCTTTTAAGTAATATACAATTTCACCAAGCTTAAATAAAATAATTGCCATATACACCAAATGTGGTGTGTCTTTGCAGGAAAAAGTTCTTTCTTGGCTCCACATTCTAAGAATTCTGAAAATGTTACTGTTCCTGAGAATATGAACCGCAATGTACGACCTAGTGTGCATCCTATTCCATCTGACGATATCAACAAACTGCAGGGGGTAAGAAAGAAGCTTGATATATGATAATAATAATCGCATGCTTCATGTGGAACATGTACTGATGCCATTTTGTATAACCTTGGCATTTTTGTAAATTTTTTTTCTTGCATCAATTATGGTTTTGTATCTTATACTCTGTTGATTGCTGCTAATGCTTTCAGAGCACAAAATTTGAAGCATCTGTATGACGGGTTGGAATGTGGTTTGAAAAGAGAATTTTTTTGTCTGCTAAGTAGAAGCAAAGCACATAGCATTGTGCAGTTGTTTGCATCCAATTCCTCTCCAATAAGAATCTCTTGAGATTCATATTAATATAAGTAATGAATTATGGACCAGGATCAAACATTTTTCTTTTACATAAATTGCTACACAAGTTGTACAACATTAGACAATGCATTTTCAGTTGTTGGATGCATTAGACATTATGTATAATTAATGTGTATTGTAGACAATGTGTGCCAAACACTCTCAATGTTTAAAAGTGCTTTGGTTGAACGGTTAAACGGTTAAAACTTATGTCAGAAGAAGATGGTTTCCTAATTTAAACTTATAACTAATAATGGGGAATGTCTCCTAAAATATTAGAAACTTCTTGTGCTGATATATCTGCATAATTTGATGCTTTAAATTGCTTGGTTAGTAGCACACATTTCACACATTTCTCTGTTTTGCTTAAGAGTTATGAATGCATTATTCTGTGAAAACTGGTTGGTATTTATGGTTGTTTGGGTACTTATATGATAGCATTTTGTCATTGTTGCCTTACTTAGCCATCTTACATCGGAGTAAGCAAAGCGATGGTATCCATTAGGAAAAACTAAGGTGTAGTTGGATCTTGGTACTCCATATATTCACTTTCTATTAAAGAAATTTTAGCAAAATGGCATTGTCATTGTTTGAGGGTTAATTTTTTTTTGTGGAAAGCAAATAGGGACATGTAGATAGTAATTATTTTCTCTTTTCTCCTATACCTGCAAATGTGCCTGGATTTATTTTGTTAATTTAGAGGAAGGGTGGAGAAATGGCCATCTTATTTGGTAAGACTGAAATTCTGGATATAATGAGTCTCTCACTGGTTGACACTTGGTCAATCAATTGCAGACTAGGAAATCCATGGTGTCCTAAGAAGTTCATTTTTATAATATTGTTATTCATGGCTGGAATCACAGAACTGTTAGAGTTGTCAAACTCAAAGGTTCTGGGAGTGCCTTTGTGTTTGCCATATTGACCAACTGTTCTCTTGATTTTGTAGTAACTTTGATCTGGAAAGTAAAAAAGTCATCTGTTTTTGAAATGACTTTTTTTTTTTGACAAACAAATTAGAGATTCCATTCTATCATTCTATCATTCTTACTGTCCCTGGCTGATTTAATTGACGTCTGCAAAGATATAAACAAAATGCATTTCTCCTTCAGTAAACCCATTAAAATAAATTTCAGATGCTTATTATTACATGCTGTAATTATGTAACATATAACTAGTGAGTTGTAGGTTATCTACATATCTTTGTAGTTACTTACGTTAATATTATTAAATGCTATTTCTCAGAAAGCCATTTTAAAAGGACTTGGACCATCAAATGTATCTGGTTCAAGCACACCAGAAGAGCAGAATAATCAACCAAAAGAAGAGCCTTTTCAAACATTTTCAGGTTTGTCAGTTAGATGATTTTTTTATGTATAATATTCTCCATTGATAATGACCAAGTGAACACATAGTATTTATAACTGCCTCTACAAAGGTCGTTATTATTTTCTTCCAGTAACTATTTGTCATTACACATTGCATTAATAAAATTGCTATATTATGTCTCTATCTTTCTCTCCCTTTCTTGTTTGCAAACACTCAAATATTAAAAAAAAAAAATTAAAATCTTTCAGGTGTCAAATTGTAATTACAGCTCCAGGAATTGTACTGAATGACCAATTCATATATTTGTTTCTTCATTTCAAATATTGATAGAGTCGATTCCCTGTAATGACATGCCTACAAACTAGGGCCCCTTCTACATGTCATTTATTCCTAACCAGATTAAGTTTTCTTACTTTACAATTAAAACTTGCATTCAATGATTGAGCTGCTACTGATAGTTGAAAAAGAAATTGAGAAATCTCTTGGACTAATAGTTATTCACTGATGATACTGTCATTATTATTAAGAAGCCATCTGTACAAATTCTCAATGAATTATTGTTATTAGTATTATTATTTTTTGATACACTCAAATCAAATTATTGGTTTTGGGATTTTGAGAGGAAGCATGTATCTAAATCAGCAGATATCCCTTGCATGTGTTAAGGAGGAATACTTTTGAAAATTCTATGTTTTATGATGCAAAAGAACCACCAACACCAAAACAATTTCTGAAAGATCTAAACAATATCTCACATTCCAGCCAATCTCTTTCAGAGTCTTTGTGAGCTGCTCTATTGTTTTGCTTTAATAACACTCTTAGACATATGAAATAAGATAATCATTGTAGGTCTCAACTTCTGCTCACATTTGTTTCTCTAAATTTAGCATAATAAGGAACGTAGTGTAATCAATGCTGAGAGACTTTATAACCCATCAGTAAGTTGCAGCCGGCACATGCCTAACTTAATAAAACGCGTCAGGTTAGTTGTCAGTTTACGTGTCAAGCTATCATATCTTTATCCTTTGTGTCATATTGAGGTATGTCCCCAACAGATGTTGTCATTATAAATTACCTCACTGTGAGTGTAGTTAAGATGTCATGGAAAACCATTACCTTGAAATAAGATATTATATCAGAACTATTGATTGGAGATTCAGTATTTGAGAACATGCTATGATTGAAGTTTGACTTCTGAAAAAAGTGAATGGGCAAGTAAACAGGGTTGATCTGTCATCTTCTCTCTTGTATATAAGTTCTTGACTATCTGAAATTTCTCATTCTGATTTTGCTTAGATGGATTTTAATTTGTCTTTGTGGTGTGTACAAGATCAACTTGACTAGGAAGAAACAATCAATTTGAAGTTGCCTTTTGTTTAACTCGGTGTATATTGATTGGGAATAACATAAAACTTTGTGGAGAATAAGGTAATGGTTAAATGAACTGAAGCTTAGTTTGGTTTCTTGATGTCCAAAAGTTGTCAAAATCATTTTCTTTTAGTGGCTTTCTAAATCATGAGAGCTTTGTGGCTGTGCCATTTTTATCACTTGTAGTAATTGTGCTTAGGTTCAATTTATGGGCTGTTTTGCTTTCAGTTAACCATATTACTTATCCATTAATTTCATCTTCCTTCTTATGACGCATGCTTATTTTTTTTTATTTAGTATGGAAGAAATAGAATCTAATGTTTCTCCGAACCAATGTCATATTTCAACACTTACAGATAGTGTTGTGAATATATTGCTGTTAGGGTTTCTGTCTATCAAGCATCAATTTACTAAAGTCTAGAGCTACTATATGAATATGATTGTTCCATTCATAGGATTACCAATCAAACGCCGAAAGCGACATAGAAGGAAGCAAGTTCAAAACCAGGAACCATGTTTAATGAGAGGTGTCTACTTCAAAAATATGAAATGGCAGGCAGCAATAAAAGTGGACAAGAAACAAATTCACTTGGGAACTGTTGGCTCACAAGAAGAGGCTGCTCGTTTGTATGATAGGTAAGAAAGTTAGCTTAATCAAGCTTATAATAACAATCATTATATCGGTGACTGTTATTCAACACGGGCTTCAGTACTAGTTTCACATTGCTATTGTGCAGCATATGCAAGGGTTTCATGGTAGACATGCTTAAAAATTTATACTTGTATTGCATGCACATGTTTGAGTGAGACCATGTAGGTTGATGTGCATGACTTTTTCTTTGTACTTTTTTAATATGAGAATGGTTGTTATGTATGAAGAAGGAGATAGGGAAGTATACATCTTATTCTTGTTACTGAAAATAAGATCTTGATGTATGGTCACTGCTTGAACATTTTCTTTGGGCTTTCAAAATTAACCCAATTGAATTTATATTATTGTGAAGTATATTCTCTTCGTAAGATTTTGGACATTGTTTTGTGCTAAGATTTACCACGCAGTGGTTGCTTTCGAAATTTTTGTAGTTGGCAGCAAAACTGCCTATTGTTGCATCTAAGAATTTTACATGAAAGATGTGCCTATAGGTTTTGGGAAATGAAATGAGGTATTATTTAGGGGTTGTTGATTGGAAGATAAGATGGGAGAGAAATTATAATTTTGAATCTTTGTAGAATTTATTTGACCAATCTTAGCATGTAATGGGGATAAAGTTGTTCTCCTCTAAGATCAGGAAAAAAAAAAAAAAAAAGTAAAATATATATGCAATGACATAAGAATACAAGACCTGATGTCTCCTTGTGATTAGCTTACATGTGCATGAATGTGCTGATGAGTTTTCGCGTGATTTAAACCTAATGCATGGCTAGAAAACATGTAAGAGAAAAGGGAAATTTCTATTGGATTCATTGGGCTTTCTAAAGCTTTCAGCAATTAGGCATCTATTGTATCATCTGCTCTTAAGTTACTTCATGCGAGTAATTATCCATCTTGTTATCTTCTTGCTTAGGTGGTTAAGTGATTAGAAGGGAGAAATTATAATTGGTTAAGCCAAAAAAAATGGAAAAACAGAGAGAGAATATCTTAATTTTTCAATAAAAATTATAGATTTTTTTTTGGCCTGGGGGGCCTGGCCCCTCTGGGTCCTCCAGCTCTGCCACTCGCAATTCCCAATATAGTATTTGGATCTAGTTCTATTTAGATATCCTTAGTTCAAACTCCCATGTTGTTGTAGTTGTAGGTCCTTGTGATAAGCCCATTGATCTGCATGTGAGGGGTTGTTAATGTACATAATATTATTATTTGGACCCTATCTGCATGTTTAATCATTTGAGTCAAGCATAACTTTACATCATATTAAAATCAATTTCACCTGGAGGTCCTGAGTTCGAGCGTCTGCATGATTTATGTATGTCTATAATTTTGTTCTCATGTAAATCTAACAGTATTCATAGATATATATAAACTCATAGTTTTGTCCAAGTATATGCAGAGCTGCTTTCATGTGTGGGAGGGAACCCAACTTTGAGCTCTCAGAGGAGGAGAAACAAGAACTCAGGAAGTTCAAATGGGATGAATTTTTGGCGTATACTCGTCGTTCAATCACTAATAAAAGTAATACATTTCTTTCCATGCTTAAATCAAAATGTTTATCAGGATTGTCCTCCACTAGGTGTCTTAACGGATGTGGCCTTGATGTTAATTTCAGAGTTCAAAAGAAGACTCGGCGCTGGGTCACATAAGAGGTCTGAATCTCCAATGGAGAACAGTGACTGGGACAGCAAACAAGGAGTTAACGGCTTCTCGGCTTCAGAAGAGGCAGGACCAGACTCGTCAGCCTCTTGAATTAGATGTTTAGTAAATGAAGCTCAACTGTTCACTAACATTTCAGTTCCTAGCTGACTAGCCGCCTTCAATTTTTTCATGTATAAAGGCCCCTATTAGGGCAAATCATATGGTAGATCACAACAGTCGTAAGCAGAGATTTATAGGCTTAATGCAATAAAAGAGTTAAGTATTAGATAGTTACAAAATCACCAGCATTCTTAGATTCTGCTAGTGAAAAGCTGGAAAATTCAATTTTATGAAAACTTTGCTAAAAGAGAAATATAAAATGAGAGAAAGAGTTCCGTGGGTTGGTATGGTGGTGTAGCCCTTTGCCCGCTGCTTGTCAATAAGTGGCAAGTTTGAACTCATGCGATCACAAAAAGTTAGTCAATTTTATCTCAAATATGTGGGATGATCTCTTTAGGTTTTAGAAGCAGTATTTCGGATCGTTTGTTAGAATCTTATCAATTAAGGTTTTGATAGTCATCTGACTTGAACATTAAGGGGTTTTAAAAAAAAAAAAAAAGAAAAAAAGAAAAAGAAAAAGCCTTTGATGAATGAGAAGAGACTCATGTTGTACATTTCAACTGCAGCGAGTAACCTATGAAGTAATTAAGTTTTCATTCATAAAAGAAATTAGTTACCTCAGTTCCTTAAAATGAGGTATTTTAATACCAAATTCACCAATACAATTGAATTAACGAACTACTAGGCTGATGCTTTGAATGATTATACGAGAGTGGAGTTGTACTGAGTTACTCTTAATTAGAGATAGCAATTTTGTCAATAAAACATAAAATTAGTGGATTTAGATTGAACTTTGTTAGGTTTGGATCATTGTAATAGCAACATGCTAAACATTTGCTTCTCATTGAAGTTTTAGTTTAAATATATTTTGGATAGAATTCATACTGTAGTTTATTATTTTTTGGGAAAGTTTCACATAAATCTTTAATTTTGGATGAAATATTACTTTATCTAATGTCTTTATCAAATCTAGGTCTGTTTCAGTTACAGTTATTGTACTCTAAAATAAGAAAAAAAAAATATATCTTTATCAAAACAACAATTTTGACTCTTATTTTAGAAAAGAAAAAAAAATTATCACTTTAATCCTTCTATTCATAAATCATAATGTGTTAGTCAAACACAATGGTATTATGGTAGGTCTATCCTAATGCACAGTGTTCTTCAGGATAGGTCCGTCATAATGGTATTCATCATATGTTAGTCAGCTAATTTACTTAATGAGTTTAACGTATCGACCCGATAATTTTAACTAAGTAAGGTATAATCCAAATCTAATTTATGACTTTTTGTGTCATTTCACTAGGTTGTGTCAACAATTACCACCCTTACTCCATGCTCTTCTTAGTAAAAAAAAATTCTTATTATTTTTTTTCATTTTGTCCTAGAATATTTATATTTTTAGTTAATTTTTAATATAATTTATTACTAAACTTACGAATCTTTTATTCTTTTTCTAACTTTCATTTATATTTATTTTTATACGATACCTTTAAGGTAAAAGGGAGACTAGGAAATATCAAATTCCACCATTACAAGCATGACCCTAGTCCCCGACTGTATCTCCCACCATAGGGAAGAGGTGGTCTTTCCATACTTCATAATTTTATAGATAAAGGTAAAATTAAAAATCTATATCGCACAAATATAAGACTTATTACCACATATAAAAAGGAAAGCACATAACTACCTTAACTAGAGCAAATATTATTCTTATTTAACTTTTTAAAATATTTAGTGAACTAATTGGACACAAGACAAAACAGTATTATTATAATTTTTTGTTAGAACTGATTGTTACATAATTGGTCAAATGAACTCCACTGATGATTTGTTTCTAGAAAATAGTGACCGAAGTTATTAAGAGAGTAAAATTTGTGACAATTGTATGTCCATAAAGTGAAAATTGTACAAATATCCTAGATGGAATGGATACCATCTTAAGAAAATGTATTTAGCATTTCTCAAGTTATTAACACGACAAAAGACGATAAAAAGTGACATTTTGTCAAAAAAACTTGAAGTTAAGTGCATTTTTCCCTTATTTATATTTGGGGGAAATAATACTGACAATTTGATGTTTAGGCTAGATATATTTATATTGAAAGGTTTGGATGTTATGCACTGTCACCCCTGCGATTTATATATATAAAATGATTTTTGTTTTTTGAGGTTGTTTGTGGCTACTGGATACCACCTTTAATCAGCCAAAACTATATTATGTTTTTACTAGTATTTATTATATTGACGAGTGATCATAGTGGGATATCATAAACCTTTTATTGTTGTTATTTTCATAAAATATATATATCTAATTAATTTTACATCTGTTATGGGTATTTTTGGATTCCCCAATTGGCCCAGTAAAGGCCCATCAAGATGGTGGCCCAAGTTACCAAGACCAAGTGTAAAACACTATTCCTCAGTCCGTTAGGTCGAGCCCGCTAGATCGCTCCAGTACTCGATTACCAGATCGAGTCCGACGGGAGACTAGCAAAGACAATGTCAGATCGCCCTAGTAGCGACGTTGAGGTCGTCTACCGGTCATTGCGACGTCGAGATCGCCAGGCCGGTTCGAAGTCAAGATCGTCACGACGCAGATTCAGTTCGTTTTCTATCCAGTTTGCCCAGTTTCAGTGCAAGACAGTAAAATGGCGTGTCTTGCACGATAAGTAAGAGTTTTTTACCTAATGACAGCTTAATTTCGGGAAATCTCACCAAACCAGCATGGACTAGCAGTCGGCCCACGTAAAGTCAGAGTTGACCTGGCAGAAGTCAGAAGCATTAAAGGCTCTCCAGAAGTATTAATTACGACAAGATCAGTCCTTTTTGTCTGTTAGTTCCATCTGTAGTCTCATCTTCTCTATAAATAGAGAAAGACATTTATTGTCATGTATCCAGAAAAATTGAGGGTTGAGAGGGCTGTTATTCTGTCGAAATACAGAAAGAGTGAGCATTTAGAGTGAGGCTCCTATTAATACCAGAAAAGTGGACGTAGGCTGTAACACCCTTACCCCAAATTCCCGTCTGTACGAGGATCGAAGCGTGGGATGTTATTCTTTTTCTTATATTCATACCTTTATTCCGATATATATATATTCGGTCAAGGTACTCAACTTATTCATTTCTTTCCGTTTCATTTCGCTTTCTTTTTCGTTTACAATATTTACAGTACCAACAAAATGCACACAACATGACTGTGGCCAAAATAAGATATTCCTACAACACAAAAATGATGATTACCAAACTGATGAGGGCGTATGTGACTTGAGGGAAACTGCAGCTATTTTGTCTTTGTCTTTGTTTCAAGCCCTATTCAACTACCTACGCGCGGTAAATTCAATGCGCTAAGTCTTTCGACTTAGTGGGTGTACTCATATAATATTGAAATCATATTTATTTTCAAAATACAAGCATAAATTAAAACAATATGCACGATCATAATTTATTTATCAATAAAACACACGGTATACAATTTCATAAAATAAATCATAATTCTGTGACTTTCCAATACATTTTTATTGCAAGCACAATCACAATCACAATCTAATTCTCACAAATTCTATTATCAAATAAATTCACAAGATTTTCTTTATTCAATTTATTAGAGTCTTTCGTAAAGTCTATCACGATACCATGGATCGGTAACGGGTTTACTGGCACCAGCCAGACTAAACGGCAACCCCGGCAACGGCCGCTCGATGTCTATCCACCGGGTCGCATATCACAATATGTTTCCGTTTCAGGACCGGGCATTCGGTGCCTCTCAAAGTCCGTCATACAACGTCTATAAGCAATCATAACGGTGCAGTACTGCTAAAAATCACCCTGTTGGCTAGCCAACTACCAATCCCCACCTACCGGTGATTAGTTTTACTAGGGCCCTTTAAAGTTTTCAAAAGTATAAAATATTTACATTTTTAACACAACTTTAATCGCATAAACTTTTTATTTCATATTTAAATCTATTCTTCCAGATTCTTCGGGGTACCACTCGTGGTCATTTTCGAATAACCATTTTGCCCCTAATCTCGTTATCACATCTTTATAAAATTATTATCATTTTTCTCATATTTTTGGGACGATCCCAAAATAGGATATTCTCAAAATTTTTCATTTCAAATATTAAATCCATCAAACATATCACCAATACATCACATAATTATCATCTTAAGGCAAACAAAATGACGAAAATACCCCTATAATAATTTATACATCAATTTCGACTATAGGGGATTTTAATTGCGAAAATTGTTTCGAAATCATTTTTCTTCAAATAATTTCATCAAATAACATATAATTAATACCCAAAACAATTTAATATCTCAAACAAATAATTAAATCAACTATCACAATAATAAATATATATTAAAATTCGGAATTAATAAGCAAAATTTTTAAAAATATGAGTACACCAATCTTTGGGCTTTCTACTAGCCTCTAACAGCTCTCAATTGATCCCTAAAATCTTTAATTGAAATTTCTGGGATCAGAATCACGTATTTCTCTACCTGGGGTTTGAAAAATTAAAGAAAATCATGCTTGAGAGGTGATTAAGCTATCATATAATGTTATTGATGCTTCCTAAATATTCTAGCATGCTTCTACATGAATTTCTACACGATTTGAGCTCTCAATGGGATAAAAAAATTAACTTACCCGAATTTCACTTCACTGACAACTTTTCAAGGCTAGATTTAGACACTCAATAACTTGAATAAGGTTAGATCTAGGTGTTTTGGCTAAGAAATGGGTTAAAAATGGTTATTAAAGTAAAAGAAATAAAGAAAATAGGAAATAAAATAAAAAAAAAAAAACAAAAATCGTACCAGAGAACGCAGCCGGCCGAGGAGAGAAGAAAATGAATAATGCTGGTCATTATGCTTGTCTTTTTATATAATTTTTTATGTCAAATTACAATTTAGTCCCTCAAAAAGTTAAAATGTTAAATCGACCCCTAAACTTTTTAAAATTCTCATTTAAACCCCTCGAACAATAAATATTCCTAACTTGATATTTTCTTTCATTTCTTATTCCATCTTAACCCCAAGACCAACTACTTTATTACTTTTATGCCACTCATTGAAGTTTTATTTTAATCCCACTTGAAAATAAAATTCAATATATATATAAAAAAATTCAGAAAATTTTGGGACGTTACATAGGCCATTCTCAAAAAGGGCTGAACCACTTCAAACGTTTTGTGTGTTCTTCTTATTTCTTTCTTCTCCTCTTTGCCATTATCTGGTCTGTTTGTTGCAGGTCTCCTCATCTGTGAGGCATTGGGCTCAAGAATCTGGTTGGCTAGTTTACCACGTCAACAACATCCAATACTATAATTGTGTCACTTCTTATTTTAATGCTATTGAATATTTTAATCTTTTAATTTTGGGTTTAATTGATCCAACTACCAACTCCTTAAAGCTTAAGTGTATTTCGGATTTTGGATATTTTTAAGTAGAATTTTATCAAACTAATGGAATCTTTCATCTTAGGGGTAATAGTGTATAATATCCAAACCTTTCCATCTAAGTGTAACTAGCCCAAACTTCAAGCGGGTCAGTGTAATGTCCCCCTTTTATTTATTAGGTGGGTTTAGTTTATTGAAATTTTGTAATTGAATTTGAAAAAACGGTTATTGATGGTAAGTTTCCACAAGTAAATTTTGAAATACCACGTAAAGTGTCACATAATTACCATGACCTAATTATTAATAGGTTACCCCTCCTTTGTAAAGGGAAAAATCATCCCAATATGGGTCCAATAGACTAGTAAGTTGAAAAGACTCAATAGAGCAGCCCAATTGTTAGGCCCATAAGTCATTCCAAATGGAGTCAAGAATCCAAAAGCCCGCGACCAAAGGCAAACGGTTGGACAGCCAAGACTCTTTTAATGAGGTTCGGCTAAATTAAAGGAGGAGACAACTAATGCACGCAATTAAGGAGGGGCAATTGGTTTGAACTTTGAAGAGAGGATCCTTGCATTAAACGTAGAGGAGGGATCAAGAGGAAACGGATCTCTTGATCCCAACTTTCTCAATTCGTATCCAATTATCCACTTCTCATCTATTAAAAAGGGAGCAACCAGAAGCACAAAGTATCCAACTTTTGACATCGTACTATTACTCTATCGAAGTATTCACAGACGCTTAATTGAAATCACCTGCTATACTAACACTTGAAAATTAGCTAGGAACCATCACATGTCATAAACCACTGCCACACGACCATCTAATATCATTTTATAATCTCAACAAAATAATCCGTCAGATGTCGTATGACATAATTGTCATCACAAATCATACACTCTACACATATTAGGTAATATAGTATTTTAATTGGTTTTACTTGGTTTCCAATTATAATACACTAAGCTTAACAAATTGTATTCAAATTGACAAAAAAAAAAAAATCGTTTGGAGTTAGGTTGATATGAACACAAACTAGTGATATTGATGTGCCTATGCCATAAAATATTAATTAAGATACTTTGTGAACATATGAAATAAGAGTATAACTGCAATGTATGAAAAATTTAATGTTAAAAAATATTTATAAAATAAAATTATTGTTTTAAATTCTTGAAATTATTATTATGTATATGTATGTGTGTTTTGACATTAAAATAACTATATTTTAAACTTTAATTTTTATGAATATTTGAATTGTAATTCAATGGATATTTTTTATGTAAGCAACATTGTTGAAATTAGCTTGCAATTAAAGTTGTGCAGTGGCACCACTTCAACCTGTCTTTACTACTCTTTAGTAGAGTGATAGGTTTGAGAATTAATAGTATATAAGTCTCACCAATATGAGTGGATGATTTTTTCACTTTATATGGGTTTATTGAGATTAAAGTTTTAGGTTGTGCTTTAAAATTTATATCAGGAGATTCCTATAGTTGTAATTGAAATTGTAATTATAATATTTAAAAAAAAAAAAAAAAATCATCGTTGAAATCAAACAAGGCAATATGACCCATGAAGTGAAGTCAATCAAAAGGTCCAGCCCAAAAGTGAGAAGTGAGTTGTGGAAGTAAATAAGCATTGGATCGACCCAGAACCGCTTAGTACTACGTTTTATGTTTGTTTGTGTTAAACCGTTCCAAGCAGTTGATTATGGTTCAGACATTGAAATAAAAAATCATATCAAATGTCTTCAGGCGATTCAAAACCCTTAGAAGGAGAGGCTCCATCATCATCATCACCCTCCTCATCGGACGGCTGGAAGGAGCGCATCTTCTTTCCTACTCTCCTTGCAGGTCTCTATGTTTTTAGTATTTTTTTTTCAATATAATTTATATGTGTTTATGGTAGGTAGTTTCAATTGAACGTTGCAGAGTTGTGGAATCAGGTATTGCTGGTGGAGGAGTTGGTTTGGTCTCAAAGCATCGAAAATCTCTTGGGCTTGCTAATGTATCCGCCACTTATGCAACTAATTTTTCCATTGTCACGGCGTGTTATTGTGGTATGTTTTCTTTCTTTTTTCTAGCAAAGGGTATATTTTTTTGAGAATACAAATTTTTAGTGGTTACTCATCAATATCAACGCTTGGATATTCTTCACGAACCACCCTTATAACCAATTCAAGGATTGTTAGCAATGGATAATCTTACCCAACCAATTAGTAAGGTAGCCAGTGTTTCTTACTGGGATTGATACAAGATTTATGAGGTTCTAGTGGTGAGATAAATTAAGAATTGTAGTATCATCTGCGTCTAAGAAAACTATAATTTTATTATTACAAATGAGCACACGAAAGGCCTTAAAACAGTTTATTTATGATAAACGCTGATCCACTGCCAGAATCCAGGCTTAGGAAACTGAAAATAGAGTACATACTTGTTAGGACTTTGCACTAATCCTGAGGAATGAACCGCTGTTTCTGAACTGTTACTCTGTTCGTATTGCGTCTCAAAAAAATTTGAAAAGGGAACTGCTGATAAATTACACTGACATCATATAGTTGAAGAACCAATATATTTCTTCGTGCACCGATTTACTTAATTAGAAACTTCAATGATGTCTTTGATCTGGCAGGAGCACGTGAATTCGTGAGAGCAAGTCGAAAAACAGGATCTGATGATCTATTAAATTCAGCAATTGCAGGCTTTGGTAGCGGTGCTCTTCTTGGACGTCTTCAAGGTAAAGTTGTTATGAATTTCTCTCTCTCTCTCTCTCTCTCTCATTCGTGTCTGTGAATCTGATGATTTGTTTGGTCAAAAGCTATTTTGGGAAGATTCAGCTTTGCTTGATCTCTATGTGACCATAGCAATTCAGGTTACTAATTGAATTACTTTGATTTAACATTTTTTTATGCTGAGAGGTTCAGTTTTGACTTGCTGTGTTGTATAGGACGCATTGTAGAGACTTTAACTGGACCTAAATGAAAACTGTACAACTAAAATCTCTGTCACCTTGTACTGTTCTTTCTCGTCGTTTTCAGCTTTCCTTCCCGATTGGTTTATATATTTGTCCATTGGCATTGTAGGTGGTCAGCTAGGTGCACTACGTTACTCATTCATCTTTGCTGTTGTGGGGACAACAGTTGATTATGCTACACTCAGACTAAAACCTGTGTTGTGGAACTTGAAAGAATCTCAGAAGAAAGATGATTGGTTGAAGTTACCAGAGTGGTCGCCCATACAAGTACTTGATGAGGAAGCCCTTGCCACAAAACGAGCTCGGGAAGAACAACTACATGCACAAAGGCTTGGTAAACTAAACAAAGAAGAATCTTAATGAATGTGCCTCTTTTCAAGTTGAAATTTGGTAGAAAAAAACAATGTGTCTAGGCACTTTTCTGTTCAGCTGCTAGGGTGAACTTTGATCTTTGGAGGGGACTATGTTTTGGTTGGTCCTTTGTCAAAATTTTACTGAAAGGATCTGTGAACACAAAAAGATGGTAAGGTGATGGATTGCATCTTTGTTCAGTACCAGAAAAACTGGAGAATATTTGTCATAATAAATGAAATTTTATTCTACTAACTGATATGATGTCTTGGGTGGTCAATAAAAAACCAAGAGAGTTGCGAAGCTTGATAATTCAGGCAATTTGTGGGCATTTACAGGATTATATATGGCCAGTGATTTGACCTTCACTTGCACTCTGCCAATACGCAAAAGCTGTTCTTTCCATGAAAGAGATCCGATTGGCTATAAAGCTGCTCATTTTAAACAGCGAAAAATAGTAATGAAAATTTTTCATGCTTTTAGATGCATAATGGAGAGGTTGATTTTGGTCTCAGATCTAAGAACATAAAAAATGAGGATCAAATCAAATCATTAGCGGATAAGTACGTGACATCCCAAGTGCAGAATTTTTGGTAGGGGTGCAAAATTAGGTAGGTCAATTTCTATTGGGCTAGCTGAGCTCAATAACAACAAAGTATCATAGCCAAGTCGTCAGCACAGTGGTGCCGGCCCAAAAATGTTTGATGGTTTGGAGTTGCATTGCTTTGGCGAGGACGCCACTAAACACCCCCTCAAGGGCGCTTCAGCTTCTTTCCGTGTATTGTTTACCACTTTTCAGGGGCTAAGAAATGCAATGAAATGTAGCTGATGCAGTTATTAACCGATCAAAGCATTTCATGGCCAGGAACTGAGTGTGAGCACTGGGTAAAAATACTTCTTTAAGTAAACCATTCATGCCTTCTCAGGATGGCTACATTTTCAACCATTACCCGAATTTATGTAGTATTTCTCAGAACTACATATTCATTGGCTTTGAAGAAATTTTCAAAAGCCAAAGAAATCTTGGGAGAGACAGCTGTGTCTCTCCAATCCGACTACGATGAGAACATTGAAAAGAAGATTTTATGTCTGGACAAGGATTGCAACTTCTATTACCAAACATACCATTTACAAAACAGATCATGTTAAAAGAAGAGCAAAATTAACGACATAACTCAGGTTCAACCTATTAGTTTACAGGTTTCCAAACAGGGGTCCAGGGGCAGAGATCACCAGACGCTAGACCACAATTCACAACAATCATACAAAAACAATGCAATTTGCCATGTTTCCATATTGCAATTCACACAGGGACTGCCACTCAGATGATCGGTGTGAATGAAGCACTCTGGATGTTTTCATGATGTTATGAAAGCAGAGAGACCAGAGACACAAACTCCAATGTTACCCGGCCCTTGGATCTTGTGTTGATCACAAAGTGTTCTGGATATTTTCTCAGCAACATAAGCAGGCCATACCACGGTTTTTCCTTGGATTCAGGACCCGGCCAGTCCTCAGATGTGAGATACCTCCTCACTCGAGAATGATGCCAGACATTACTATATTGCTCCACTAACTTAACAGGAAGAAAAACACTTCAAACAATTAGGAAACTACAGACTTCCAAGGTTCAGACATCATAGGATTAGAGAACCTTCAATAGAAAAAAATAAATAAATAAAAAAGAAAAGAAAAGAAAGCAAAACATAGCCCCTATAATAAGCATTTTTAAATTATGAATTGTTCTGTACAGAGAGATTAGTAACTCTCAGACATCCAGCGGCAGATTCCAACCTTATAGTAGCAAGTATACATACGGTTTATCAAATCTGAGACCAGAACAGTTTAAGCATTAATGATAACGTGCAGTAATATACAATGCATGGGTGCTTTGTAAGGCTTGCTCTGAAAATAAAATGTGTGACTGCATCAGAAAATACTTCTAAAGGAAACTAAATTTCATGGTAAATGAAGCCAACCAGCCAAACCCAACCTCATGATCAATTCTCAATGAAATCATAACCAAATCAGAGGTCATAAGCCATAATTTCAAAATGACTCAACTTAAATGGTATACAACTTCGGTAGGGCACCAAAAAAAAAAAAAGAAAGAAAGAAAAAGAAAAATATTGCAGTGAAACCTCTAGTATTAATCATACCAATATCACCATGCCAATCGGAAAAATGCACCATGTAGTGAGCTTCATTTGAGAAGGCATTCGTGAAAAATCTTTATTTGTAATAGATATTGTCGAACAATTTTTAAGACAACCAAACAACCACACCATTCTCATCCTAGATAATTTGTTGCATGGAATTCAACGAGTGAATATCAATTGAATGATATAGTTTTATGAGAATAACAAAAAAAAAAACAAAATGAGGGCTTCCCTTATGTCAAAATAGAACCAATACTCGCAGGTTCCAGACATTCATACAAAAACATGAGATTTTTCCATAAATTATAAGGCAGACTAACATTATATATATTTCCAAAGTACCAATTCAGGATAGTTGATTTAAAACAAAACAAAATAAATAAATAACTAAAAGCAAAACAAAACAAAACAGAACTAACCTCAGAATAAAGTTTTTCCATAGGCATCCATTCACCAGGGCCACAAAGATCAGAGAGGACAGTAGCTACAGATGATACCACATCCTTTTCTTCCAACTGCAGAAGTTGCTGATTGTCAGATTCACGATCAATCCTTGATCTTCCCTCTGCCTTCTTCTCTGCAGGAATTGGATGTTAGAACAAGCCATAAAATGACACATATCAGACCAGAAATTGGTTGATAACAAAACCACCAAAAGCATATGGTGTACTAGACCTATGTGTCTTCTCAAGGTGTTAAGAAAAAGGAGGAACAGAAATCAATGCAAAAAACAAGTGCAAATGAATAGCACATTTTTTTTTATAGGAAACGAAACTTTATTAAAGAGAAGAAAGAAATACAGAAGAAACAAAGTGAACCAGAAGTCCACCAACAAACAATAGAACCTAAATTAAAACAAGATTGGAAAGAACAAGCAACAATCAACCAACAAACAACAGCCTTCCAATCTAACATAATAAAAAAAAAAGAAATATCTTTAAAATCTACACAAGAAGATGCCCAAAGAGAAGCCAAATAATACGCTTTATCCCATAAAAAATTCTCCTCCTTTTCAACTTCATTAAAAATTCTTTTGTTTCTTTCTTCTCAAATAACCACAGAGCCAAAGAATACAGGCCTTCTTTCCCCCTCCAAGAGCTTGATTACACTACCAGCAGAAGACTCATTGAACTCTTAAGGAAAAAACCTTGCTCTCGATCCTAACTTGCCTAGATAAATGAGAAAAATGACCCATGCTAGCAAATCCCACTGATTACCACGTCAAATTTCTCCAGTAGTAGTCAATTCACCTTGCTTATTGTGCTGCATAATAGTAACAGTGTAGTGTGAATTTTTATCCTTCTCATTGTGTTTTTCAGGACAAGGGTTTGGGGAAGACGATTGGACTTGCTACTGCTCTTTTATTTATCCTTCATATCATCATTATGCTACTGCTCTTTTATATACCAGGTCATGCCCAAACAACCGGGCTTCGAGAAAAGGAGAGATCTTTACATGCTGTATCATTACCTGAATCACTAGAATCTTTTCGGTTCTGGTTATCGCTCATCTGCTCTTTCCATAATAGATGACTATCTACGGATGTTAAAAGTGTAAGCATTGAGTTCAAAAGAGCAGTGCATAGATGTGCAAAGCTTGTTGATTTACAAATACATAATCAATAGCACATTAAACCCCTAAAGAAACAAAGATTTGATTTGAGCCGTTTACTTAAATATCCATTAAGCCATTTTATGTCCAACTAGCACGTCATTTTTGAAGGAAAAGGATGGTTCATCACATATAACTAGGAAGTTGTTCTAAATTGAAAATTTTCATAAATATGAAATAAAAAATTGTTCTTTACATATTTATAATCTAAGAACTGATGTAGGACACTTTAGGAAAACTGTTATATTAATAGAATTTCCAACTTCGGGAAATTAGTATTTTATTTTGATTTATTTTATTTGGAATTGTTTAGGTTGTTTCACTATTTTACTTAGAATTGTTTAGATTGTTTTATGTTTTCAAAAATATTTTAGTAGTATTAGAAATAGATGTCATTGATTCAACTGTTTATCCCTTTCGCTTCATCAAGTGGTCTCTGAGCAACGGTTAACAGCCTACCTGCTGATGAAGCATGGCAATACTGGGGCCAACCATTTTGCTAAGTGCTAACAAAGATTAGAGGATGACAGCACTAGTAACAGAAATTGTTACTATCATCAAAGACTGAATGCAAACTCGAATTTGATATGAAGAAGAAATTATTACTAAGAAAGAACTTCAGATATTCGAAAGAAATAAAGATTTTGATCTGTCAAAAGATGAATGGATTTATGAGTTTAAAAATAATGAAACTCATGGTTTAGAAATTAGAAATAGAAGCAAAGTAAATGATTTGAGTTTTTCAAGGGAGATTCAAATATCCACATGTATTTTCAAAATGGACTCCTAAGATTATTTTTGTTCGTTTAGATTTTGAAGATCTTATATGTTACCATTTGAAAAATATTTGTTCATGTTCACAATTTTTTTTATTTTTTGGGATATATGTTCATGTTCATAATTGATAAGACTGATTTATCTCAAACATCATCAGCCAAACAATAATGCCAAACTCGTCACTCGAGGATGAGGTTCTTTTAAGAGAAGGTGTCTAATGTAGGGCAACTTAAAAAATTTTCTATTTTATTATGACTTATTGTCATCTTATTTTATGGAATTTGTTTCCTATTTTATTTTAAATTGTTTACGTTGTATACCCATGTCATTTAGAATTGTTTAGGTTGTTTAATTTTTAGGAAAGTATTAGAGTAATATCAGGATTACTTGTAAGGCACATTTACTGATTGAGAATGAAAATAAAAAAACAACAAAAACTCCAAAGCTCACTAATGGTGCTAGACACAAAAAAGTGGTTAAAACATTGCTTAAATATGAGAAGAAAAACACCTTAAGTGTGCTAAAGTTTACTATAACTTTTTGAAAAGAATGAGACTCGTGGTTTAGAAATGGAAGAGAAAGTAATTAATTTGAAGGTTCTTCAAAGGAAATCCAAAGAACCACATATTTAAGAAAGGGACTCTTTAAATTTTTTTGTTTGTTCGGATTTTGAAGATCTTATTTGTTATCATTTAAAAAATATATATATCTGATCATGTTCACAATTGATAGACTGATTTACCTGTCAAATAGTAATGCCAAACTCATCATTAAGGTGGAGTTTCTTTTGAGGGCGGTTTTTTTATGTAGGGCAACTTAGAAAAATTGCTATTTTATTATGAGTTGACGTCTTTTAACTCTAGAGGGATTTATTTCCTATTTCATTTGGAATTGTTTATGTTGTTTTCCTATTTCAATTAGAATTATTTAGGTTGTTTTACTTTTTAGGAAGGTATTATAGTAGTACTAGGATTAGATTAAGGCGTGTTTACTAATCAGAAATAAAAATGAAAGCAAACAAGTCTACCTAAAAAACCAAATTTAATTGGGATTTTGTTAAGCATATGCAAACATGTCTATCTAAAATGGCTCTAAGCAAGTTGAACCGAGCAAGGCGTGTTTAAATTTTCTTTTAGGAAAGTATTTTAATGGTATTACGATTAGATTAAGGTGCGTTCAACCGGACATTTTGTTTTAGGTTGTTTTACTTTTTAGGAAAGTATTTTCGCAGTATTAGGATTAGATTAAAGCATGTTTAATAATCGGGAATGAAAATGAAAGGAAACATGCATACCTAAATTGGCTAATTTAATCGCAATTTTGTTAAGCATGTGCAAACATGTCCATCCAAAAAGGCTATGAGCATGTTGAACTGAGCAAGTTCAACTAAGGAAGTTTAACCAAGCAATTATTCAATTCTAATGTATTTAATGGATTTTGTTAAGCATATGCAAACATGTCTATCTAAAAAGGCTATAAGCAAGTTGAATTGAACAAGTTGAATCAAGTGGCATGTTTCCATTTTGTTTTAGGAAAGCATTTTAATGGTATTAGGATTAGATTAAGGCGCGTTCAACCAAAGCTTTAGTTTTAGGTTGTTTTACTTTTTAGGAAGGTATTTTAGTAGTATTAGTTATTAGATTAAGACAAGTTTACTATTCAAGAATGAAAATGAAAGGAAACATGTCCACCTAAAAAGGCTAATTTAATTGGAATTTTTTTAACCATGTACAAACATGTCTATCTAAAAAGGCTCTGACCATGTTGAACCGAGCACGTTTAGCTAAGTCAGTTCAACTGAGTAATTATTCAGTTTTAATATATTTAATGGATTTTGTTAAGCATATGCAAACATGTCTATTTAAAAAGGGTATACGCAAGTTGAACCAAGCAAATTCAACCGAACAAAGTTCAATTGAGCAAGTTCAACCGAACAAGTTAAACTGAGCAACTTCAACCGAGCAAGGTGTGTTTACATTTTGTTTTAGGAAAGCATTTTAATGGTATTAGGATTAGATTAAGGTGCGTTTACTAATTAAGAATGAAAATTAAAGGAAATCACATAAAAATAAAACACCCAATGTCCAAAAGACTTCCAAAACCACTAGAATTTGTGGGAATCTTTCGTTGTTTCCAATTTTTTTTAAAAAAAAAGGGAAAAAAAAAAAACACCAATCTTAAAAAGATTTCAAAATTTGAATGTTAGTTGATTTTAAACATGAAAACTTATGATTAGATATATCAAACATGAATGAAAGGAATTCAATCATGCTTGAGGTTGCTTAGACAAGCTTAAGCTCACTAAACAAAAAGAAACCCAAGAACAAACTTTTGAGCCTCAATACATTAGAAATTCAAATTAATTAGATATGTTTATACTTACATCTTGTGTGTCTTGAATGGATTGAGTTCCAATCTTGAAGAAATTCTAACCCTACTTGATGGTCACAAAATTGACAACTTATCAAATTATAACAATACATAATTGTGATTGTAAATCCAATTATTTATTTCTAATGTGTTTAATGGATTTTGTTAAGCATGAGCAAACATATGTCTATCGAAAAACACTATAAGCAAGTTGAACCGTGTAAGTTGAATTGAGCAAGTTAAACTGAGTAAATTGAACAAAGCAAATTGAACCGAGCAAGTTGAAACAAGCAAGTTGAACCGAACAATTTCAACCAAGCAAGCTCAACCAAACAAGTTCAATCGAGCAAGTTCAGCTAAGAAGTTGAATTGAATTAGTTCGATTAAGCAAGTTGAATTGAGTAAGTTCACCCGAGTAAGTTCTTTTAGTCGCATATTACATATTATGCTTACGTTGATTTGTACTGAATTTTGCGTTAGTAGAGGAGAATAATGGTTAGAATGGATTTTGTCTTGAAATAACCAAACAAGGCGATTGTTAAAACCTAATAAACTGGCAATTGCATGAGAAACAAATGAAGCTAAAAGACACCGAGATCAAAACTCGAGGCATCTCAACTTATTCAAGCGAAAAAACCAAGGTAGAAGTAATAAAAGTATAAATATATCTTATTGATTCACTGCTTTTAGATTTTTCACTTTCTACTTTGTGAGACTTCAACCTGCCCAAGCAACACTTATGCATGACTAAAATTCCTTCACTTTCTAACATGTTTTTAAGTTAAGGCTCAAGCATGAGTTTTGATGCTCAAGCATCAAGTAACAATGTTCAAATTTAATAGAATTCTAAGTTTTTTTTTTTTTCCTTTTTCATGGAAAGCCATGTCAAAAGCTTCCAAAAAAATTTCTAGTGATTTGAAAAAGCCTTTATGGTATCCGGGGATTTTCTTTCTCATATATAACAAAGTTTTAAACACTTATGTGTTGATAAGACATCTTGAGAAAGCTTTTAAGTTACAGACTTTGCTTTTAATGTTTTTTGACATCCACAATTATTTTTTGACTTGTAATTTGCAAAAAATAGTTCTACATGAAATATTTCTCAAGTTGTAACTCACCTAGCACTACATAGAGTCTTTTTCACACTCTTCAAACTCCATTTGGGATTTTTAAGATTTACATTAACTTACCAGTTAGAATGTTGATCCTAAGATTTCTATCCTTATCCCCAGGAAGGGAGGTTCAAGAAGACAAGGAAACTACCCACTCACCAAGGTACATGGAAATTTAGTATGAAGCCAAAAATGATTAAACTTTCTTGGTGACACAGAAACTTGAAGTAGCAATCTAGTGCTTATGATCTAATAAGTCTGAGTGCTCTAAATGTCTTTGAAAAACAAATTTTATCCCAAATAAAGTTCTATGCTTATCCCTTAGATTGGAGGTTTAAGAAGGCAAGTAACAACCCACTCGTACATGGAAATCTATTATGAAGCCAAAAACGATTAAAGTTTGTTGGAAATGCAGAAACTTAAAAGTAGCAATCTAGTGATTGTGATCTAGTAAGTCCAAGTGCTCTAATGTCTTCATAAAAATTGTTTCATCCAAAATTGATTTCTATTCTTATCCCTTAGATTTGAGGTTTACGAAGACAAGTAAAATACCTACTCACTGGAGGTACAAAAAATCTGCTATGAAGCCAAAAGCAACTAAAGATGGTTGATGACACAAAAACTTAGAAGTAGAAATCAAGTGATATTGATCTTATAAGTGCTCTAATGTCTTTATAAAAATCAGTTCATCCCAAATGGAGTTCTATGCTTATCCCTGATGTTGGAACCTGGAGGTTTATGAAGACAATGTAAGCTACCCACTTATAGAAGGTACATCGAAATTTAATATGAAGCCAAAAACGATTAAAGTTTGTTGATGACATAGAAACTTAAAAGTAGCAATCTAGTGATTGTTATCTAATAAGTCCCAAGTGTTCTAATATCTTCAAAAAAATCACTTCATAGTGAACATATTTTAGCCAGACATGAACCTGTGGTTTTTCACAAGTGAGGGGTTTCATGCAGAATGTTTTACTAGTTTATTATTTCTCTGACTTTCAGTTTTGATTGGAGTGGCTGTTGCATAATTAGTCTATCACACCCTCTAGGCTATGTATTATTTGTTATTTAGAATCTTTCACTGGCTTGCATCTTACTTATTATTACTACACAAAACTAGCATTAATTCATACTCTTACGGGTTGAAATCTTTTTAACTTCATTCTACTACACATCTAAAGCAATAAAATTTATTACTCAAGGCGCTATGAACTCTAGAACATCCAAAACGATTACCTGAAAGTATTGTGGCACTAACAATTCATGGCCCTTAATTTTAATGTATGCAATGTTGCCACACAATGCCTTTCAAAAATGAACAATTTCTAAGTGAGTTTTGTCATCACCCAGGAAAGGCTCATAACAATTGTACCTGTTCATAACAAAAACCGGACACAAAACCTGAAAAATGTTCAGGCAGGAATTTCACAAATATGGTCCAGCAACAGCCCCAGTGTGAAACCCCTAAAGCAATTCTAATCAAAAGCCGAATCCTGTAATGCAATGTATGAAACAACTGGCACCAAAAACTAATAAAACTTAACATAACAGGTGACAAAATACTGCCAACCCAACAATCACAAAATCTAGGTTAAATGTAATACATCAAAAACCCAAATTGTCTAGTCTCAATTGTCAAAAGACAATCCCACCATCATAAACCACATGATGTATTATTCCAAAAACATCCAAATGCAAGCCCTAATCCTATAGATTAAAGAAAATAAAAGAGAGCACTAACCCAATGATCCAGACAAGCCAGGCTTAGCAGAAGCAGCAGGATAGCCTTCAAAGCCCCCATCTCTCCTCCCCTTCTTCCCACTGCTCCCCTCCTCATCCTCCTCATATTCCTCTTCATAGTACTCTCTTCCCTTCCCTTTCTTGGGTGCTGGCAGCAGCGGAGGCGGCGCCACCATCCTCCCAGCCTCCGATCCCCCCCCATAGCCGCCGTAACTCCCAACATAATGCCTGGGCCCCACCGGCCCCCCCAATATGCTCCTCACCGGCAGCAGAAAATAGAACTCTTTGTCTCCGATTTGCAGCAAGTCCTGTGAATCCAATTTCACCGGCGGATTGCCTGGCAGGTGCAGCACTCCTTCCACCAGGCACCCGTTCTTCCCCAGCACTTCGAGAGCAAAGCGGCGGCGCGCGAAATCGTAGAATATGCGCGCGTGATGACGCGATATGTTCATGCCGCCTCCTAGGCTCGAGAGGTCCACGTCCACCGTTGATTTCTTCGAGTTTCGACCTAGGATTATGGAGTACGTCTGCATGTAGTACTCGAAGTCCTCACCTTGCAGCTTTGCGAACCCCGCTTCCACGTCATTTCCGCTCATTGTCCCCATGCTTCTAGTTCTCCGCAGACAATTCAGTATCGCATAGAGCGACTGGACGGAGAAGGGGTGATTGAAGAGCCACTTGTTTGGTTTTGGAGCGATAGGGATTGTTTGGATGCGGATTTTAACTTGTCCTCCCAGGGTTAATGATAGGGGTGTCCTTGAGATTTAACAAAATCTGACTAGCCCTAAACTGGTCAAAAATCAAGCCATTAAATCTCGTTTAGCATGCGAGATTGAAATAAAATGAAATTGATTAAATTAAATTATGTTGAATTATATTAAAAAATTACTATCTCATATTTAGTAGAACTTGAGATTAGATTAAAATTATACTATATTATATTTGGTGTAAATTGTAATTAGATTAAAAAAAAATTAATTTAAATTTTTTATTATATAAAATTAATTTTATAAAAAATTGAAAAAAATTCTAAACTAACTCACAATTCCCAAGTGTCTTCAATATCATCAACCGAAGTTCATCAACATTATCAATCATTAATCCAAAGTTTATCAATATCATCATCTCTCGTAACAGCAACATTAACATCATCAATAACAACATCAAAACATGAACTTAAAATTTAAAAAAATAAATACAAAAAAAAAAAATACAAAAGTGGGGGTTTGTCTAGTTCTAGATTCAATCTTAGAACTAGGTAATCAAACATAAAAAAAAAAAAAAGAGAATAAATAATGAAAAAGAATGAGAGAGGGTAAAACTGTTATAGGTACTATTGATTCCATGAAGGTGTGATAAGAGAATGATGGAAGGTGAAATAAAAGGCGAAAGATGGAAGAGTGAGAGAAAAAAAAAAAAAAAAAGATGAGATATGAGGAATCCATTCCTACCATGATTTTGGATGGGAACGAGGATTCCTAAAAGAATGAGATATCAAAGGGCTTTAAATCTAAAATTCATTGTTTTCTAATTGATCTTCAAACATAACATTTAAGAAGTTTGAGATTTTTTAATCCCAAACTCTTCTCAAATCTTATGTATCAAACATGCTCTTAAGGTTTTCCAATCATAAATGATCAAATAAGTACTATGTGCTTTTCGAAGTTTCAAGTATATTGTGATCTTTCCATCATTAACCAAATTACTCCCCAACATTTTATGAAGTCTCTAAAATTAAATTCTTGTTGGTCAACTTAACAAATAAAATGTAAATTGATATAATCGTACTAAAATAGTAAATAAAATATTAAAAATAAATGAAAATTAACAATATCATAAAATAAAACATAAAAATATAAAAAATAAATAAATCGAGTTAAATGTGTATAAATTAAAAATTAGAGATCACCTTCGGTAACTCACTTAATCTTCTCCACTGGGACATTGATCGTGGATGAGATTGAGAGTCACAATCTCCTCTCAACAAATCAGATCCCCCCATATAAAGTAGATTGTTGGTCGATCTTCTCCTTTAGGTAGAGGTCATTGCTTTATCTCCTCATTGTTGAAGAGTTCTCTCTTCTTCTTTTTTATTTTTTTTTTAAAAAAAAATATTTTAAATATAATTTATATTTAAAAGTATTTGATTCATTGTAAAAGTCAACACAATCAAATAAATGGTCAATTAACAGATACTAACGATAACATTGGTTTTTCATTAATATTTAAAATTTAGGGGTTAAATTTATAATGAAATAATAAATTAAGGACTAATTTAGTAAAAAATGAAAAGACAGGAAACCATTTGAAATTTTGAAAAAAATTCAATACATATTGGTAATTACCTAAAGACAAACGGTTACAAAAATATATTATTCAACGGAAGGGAATTATCGTTAGGGTGCATCGTATAGCGTCACTTTTAGGCCATGTTTGTTGTCTGAATTTGGATAAAATTTAGTCCAAACTCATATTTGAGAAAGGCATGGGATTGGAAAAACCAATCCCATCTGAATTTTTTAACCCGCTGTGATGGGTTAAATGAAACCCACCCACACAACCTGGATAAATGAATCTCAACTTCCTCAAACATTTTTTTTTTTTTAATTTTTGAAACCTATTTTTGCAGCCATAGAAGAAGAACTAGAAGAAGAAAAAGAATCGGGAGAGAGACTGAAGGCGGTGTTTGTAGTCAACATCGGTTGACGCTAATAAAAGAAATCCATCGGCGGCACTAGACGATCGACGTGGTTAAAGAATCGATCGATACTAATGAAGAAGAATCCATAGATGGAATTGGACGATCGACGGCGCTGGAGAATTGATCGACGCTAACGAAGAAGAATCCATCGACGGCGCTGAAGGATTGACGGCATTGAGGAAGAAGAATCTATCGACGACACTAAATGATCAACGAGGGCGCTGGTGAGACGTGGAGGTGGAGGCTACAGCGGACCGGTGGTGACAAACTAGGTTTCTTCAATAGTGCTTGAGTATTTATTTATTTATTTTTTAAACAACTATCTATTTATTTTTAAAAATAATTTAATTACTTAAATTTGATTTTATCTAATCGCATATTGAACCAAACATATCATACCATTAATCTACCCAATCTCATGCTACCCCAAATATATACATAGTATTAATTTATCAAATCTTATTCTATCGTATCCTATTTAATCTAATCCCATAAAAATAATCCAATCTAATCCTGTATTCCAAACAATGCTTTAAGTTTCAAGAAGTTAAACCGTAATTATTTAATAATTTTGGTACAAAACGTGTTTGGTAAAAAGTTCAAAAGTTATCTTTAAATAATCGAAGCAAATTTAATAATAATTTTAAGAGGTAATTGGGAGATTATTTTTACAAAATAATTATAAAAAATCTATTATGAGATTTATTATTTAATAAATCTTGTAAAATATCAAATCATCTTCATTAAATTTAACTTAAAGATACTTAAATGTAAGATTTGGCAACCTTACATTTTTTCCCTCGAGAAATTATTTACTTTTATCACTTTTCATTTAATAGATTTGAATTATATTTTAAGTTATTTTTTATTTATTTTGTTTAAATAATCAAATCACTTATAATCATCCAAAAATCACTAAAAAAAAAATTATAATTTTTAATTTAACTAAATATCAAATCACTTAATGATTTTTTGAATAAATTATTCCAAATTTAACATTTTCAACATAACATATTTTCAAATCAAGTGTTTATGCAACAGATTAAATTGTAAATCAATTTTTAAAAGTATTTTATTATTCTTGTTTAATTTTAGTAAAACATATATATTACTTTATAATTTAACTTTTTATTGTAACAATAATTCAATTTAAGATAATTTTAATTATATTTATTTAAATATATAATTTTAATTTACTTTATTACAATAATTTATTTATGGATATATAATTTGTTTTTTAAAAAATTACTTTACTATAATAATTAATCATATTTTAACTATCAATAAAAATATTATCAATATATACATACAAATATTTTAGTATTTGTTAGATAATTTATTATAATTGTTTATATTATATTAAATGAAATTACATAACAACTAATAGTAAAATGATATATATTAAAATATTAGTTTTCAGATAATTTTAACTTTAAAAAACAAATACGATTACTGTATATTTAAAGGTAATAAAAAAGAAAAAAAAACATATCATTCAGATTTTAATCACTATTCAGTTTTCAGTATTTAGCGGCATTATTCAGTCTTTAGATAAAAAAAAAAAAAAAAAATGACCTCGAATTCTTTTTGCTTGGATAGGCTAAAAAAGGGGAACTGAATCGAATCGGCTTGAATCGACAGAATCAAATTTTCACTTGTACATGATTCAGTTCAATTTTTGGTAAAAAAAAAAAAAAAAAAATCAAAAGTTTTCTATTTCTATTTGATTTTAGGTTAGATAAACCAACCTCAAATCGAAAATTAAATTAATTTACTTCATAAATTGAAGAATGAGAATGATGAATTAGAATAATTGATGATGTTTATTTCTCTAAAAGTCATTCCATAATTGGAATGAAAATATAAATCCACATGAATTTAGAGTTGTGCAATGATAATCTCATTTCCTTATCCTACTTGAGAATCCTATTTTCATTCTATCTTTCAAATTAAAATGACTTTTATATCCTTATTAAAAAAAAAATCTATTTTATTTAAGTAACAAATTCTCATTCTCATTTTCTCCACCCCACTTGAGGTTGTGAGTACGTGTGTTCGGTACATAAAAAATTATTTACAAAAGCAAAACAAATTTAAGTGACATTTATATATATATATATATAAACACGATTTGATATATATTATGGATATATAATATATTATAATAATATTATTAAGAAAAATTATTTTTTTAGCCTATTATAATAAGTTACATGATAAAAAGTTGATATTACATCTTAAACGTAATTTTGTAAAAAGATATATAATACTTATTTTACAATTTATAAAATCTCAATGATTAGATTTATTTTAAAAAATATGTGGTGTGCATAATTTAATTAAATATATTTTTATGATTCCTAATTAATTCGTTTTGATTTTAAAATAAAATAAATAATTTAATAAAAATACTACTAATTTTAATTTTAATTCTGATTTTTATAATTAAAATAAATAATTTATTTTGATTTCTATACATAATTTTCATTATAAGTAGTTTCCCCTTCGTATAATCGCAAATTAAACGCAGCCTAAAACTAGAAAAAAGCTTCGAAAGGCCGGCTAAAAAAACCCCTGCCCGTTCTTTCTTTTACACCTTCTTTATCTTTACCTACGTACCCGAAGCCGCCGACCCAACTGTTTTCTGCACCTCCTCCGCGCCGTACCCGTCTCTCGCAGTCGCCGCCGTCTCCTTCCTCGTAGTCGCCCAGGCATCGTAGCGTCGTCTCACTTCTCAGTCGCCTCTTGCCCGTCGACTCTCCTCTCCTTGCCACTGAGTCCCCGCTGGCCAGGAACGTCTATCCTAGATCCCTAGTCCTCAATCCTCAGCCCGTCAGCCGCCGTGAGTAGCTTTGTGATCTTGTGTTCTCGCCGTGAGTAGCGTCGTCTGACTTCTCAGAACATTGTTCTGTTTGACTTCGATTTGCTTCACTCTTTGTGTTTGCTTTTGAGTTTTTATTTTGTATAATGTTGTGTTTCATTTGCTTTGATTTTGTATAACGTTACTTCTGTTAGATTTGCTTTGATTTTGTATAATGTTGTGTTTGTTTGTTCACTGTTGGATTTGCTTCACTTTTAGACTTAGATTTGCTTTGTTCTGTATTATTCTGTTCGGTTCCGTTTATGACATTCGGTTCAGTTTGCTATTTGGAAAGCCTGGTTTGGTCTAAAATCGAACCGAACCGAGCCGACCCCTAGATCCTTGAGGCCTGAACACAACACTCCAAAGAAGTCTTTAAAAAAAAAAATCTAGTTTTATCAGATCTTGATTCTCTACTGATTTTTTATTTTATTTTATTTTTTATCACAGCTCATTTTAATAAGGTGTGATTTTTTTGTAGGCATTTTGCTTTATTTATTTATTTTTTTAATTTCATTTTGTGTCATTCACTCTAAATTGATTTAGATGTCAGGCACTCAAATTTTATGTAAACCGTAGATCTACCTAGACACGCCTCCATCTCTCTAGACATCATCTAGAATTCAAGCGGACGCTACAACGCTGTCAAGAACGCCCATTGAACGACAACTCAACATCGTCCAGTGATAATTTAGTTATTCTGTTCTTTTTGATTCAATAAATTTGGTTTATGTTTAATTATTTAAGATTAATTGTTGAATTTCGATGGAGCATTGTTGGTTCTTCATATTTCATTTTGAGGTAGAAACTGAAAATATTATAGAGAAGAAAAAGTTTCCTAATTGAAAGTTTGTCTCTATGTATTCATGTTGTACAGATTTAGAAACCCTAAGTGCATTAGCACTTAGGTATCCTCAATCATGGAGTGATTATTAGTGATTTAGTCTAAACTGCCATATGATGGTTGGGACATTGCGCAAGGGCTTTGAGTTCCTTGATTCTTTTATGTAATGCAATGGAACTGTGAAAATTTCTTATTACATATTCCCTTCTGATGGCAGTAGCTATATACGACTTTATATTGTATATTTGTTTGTTTGTTTAGGCATCTGCATTGCCTTTTGGCTGCTTCTTGGATAGAACATATGGTAGATTTCTATTTAAACTGCCAGATGAAGATTGAGATTATTGCGCAAGGGTTTTGACTTCCATTCTTCATGGATTAATGAAATATTTACATGTGATCTATCCCATCTGATGGCAGTGACTGCTAATTGATTGTTTCCAACTTGATGTTTGTTTTTCTATTCTTGTTGTCAAGAGTTGTTTATATATTTATAAGGCTTTGGTGCCTATGTTTTTTAGTAAGTATCGAACTTAATTGGAGATTGTTTGGTGAACAAATGGTAACACTTGACAAGAAAATGTCTCTTTGTGTTTGGTCTGCTACAAAAGCTAGATCCTGTTAATTCTGATATGCTGTTCGGATTAGAATGTTTTTGTTACGACTATGCTGGCATTACAAATTAAGTTATGAACACAATTTCTAACCTTGTTTTGCTACTGCACTTGGACTAGAAAGAGTGATATATATATATATATTTTTCTCTCTCTTTTCCTGTGATTTATTTGTGGTGGTTATCTATAGGTAATTATCTGGTTTCCCAGAACTGTATGTTGTGATATGTGTTTATTTTGGCAACCTGATTTGGGCCATGTAATTAGCATTTGATTGTTTCTTTCTTAATCAATTCAAGTACACAGGAGATGTAATTAGCATTTCTGTATTATGCATGTGGATGAGTATCGGTGCCTGATTAACTACAATGTTTTCATTTAACATACCTAGAACTTGATTACTTGAGCATAACAATATGGCGCTCAAATAAAGCTAGCCCTATACTTTGATTAAAGATATTGTTTTACTCATCTAAGGTATAATAGTTTACTCACATTAAGTTTAAATTTTCAAGTTATCTAAAACTTAATTAGGTTGCAGAGCACTCCTTTTGCAAATTCAATGAAGCATGTAGTAAAGATCTTGACACTAGTGGTAGCTGTCTCGGCCTTTTGGGTTGCCCTCTTGCAGACATCTGTCATCCCGCCTAGCCATACTTGGTTGGTAAGTTATTTATTTATTTATTTTGTATTTGTCTGTATAAGTGGATTATGCCTATGCCTGGAATTGGATTAATATGCAAAAATAACTTGGTGAGTGCACGGATATAAGCTTTTTTTTTTTTCCCTTGTCTAGGCTTACCTTATCTCTTGCCATTTTATCTGCCAGCTGCCTATCTACTTTATTGTGTCCCTTGGATGCTATGGTTTGTTAATGGTTGGAGTTGGTGTTATGCGTTTTCCAACTTGTCCTCAAGAAGCTCTGCTATTGCAGCAGGTATATTACCTTTCATGTTATTGTTCACTTGCTCTACAGCCTCTACCCCACTGCCCACCCTCTTATCATCAATAGAAAATTGTGAGGCTTGTTATGAATTCAAGTGATACTAATTATACAGTTTGATCTAAAGCCTTGTATTGAACTGAGAAATAAGTTGAGTGTTTTAATTTCCTTTGATTAAGATTTGCCTTAAACGTTCTTCATTGATTTGTAAAATATATTGTGTTGTAGGACATTAAAGAGGCCAAGGAATACCTAAAAGGAAGAGGGATTGATGTTGCTTCTGATTGATGGCTTCAACTTGATTTTCCATTTATTTGGATATAGCTGACAATTGAGAATATCTTTGACACGGTTTGATCTGGCAGTTGAGGTCTTTCCATTTGATAAATACATATTAAAGCAAAATTGGTTTCGGGGGTTTAAATATTTATATATAGACTGTATACATGCATGATTAGCAGTTTGAAACCAAAGGAAAATAGGCAAATGGGTATATGTTGAGAACTTTGTTTTTGGTTATCTACAGTCTTTTTGCTGACCGGTGGTGCATTGACAAAAGTATTGACCAAGTAGTGATTAGGTTTATGTTATGATAATGGTATCTTTATTTATTTATTTATTTATTTTTTTGACATGATGATATCTTGATACTTGAGATGCTTGTTTACATGATTTTCAAAGATAAGTTAGGGCTGTTTGTTTTTCTCCCATTAAGACTTATTTGAGCAGATGTCTAAAATTAAGATATATAATAACGTTCGATTATCTTGCATCTTAAATTAACGTTTATGCTACTAAAAAAAGGTCAAAAGTTATGATTTTTATCATAAATACAAATTGATGGTTACACTGTTACTAAAATATCCCTAACTCAAAAAATCTCTAAATTTTCACAAACCCTAAGCTAATTCTAACCTTACAAATTTAAGCTCCCTATGATCGGAGGTGGTTGTCAGCGGTCACTACTGATCATTGGAGGAGACCGATCTCCTCCAAGTGTTTGGAAGGGCGGGGGGGTGGGGGTGGGGGTGCGGCCTAAATCGTCGTTCCTCCTCTTGCATCGTGACAAAGGAGGCCCCTCCTTCGTCATGTTCCTCCATCACGAAAAGGAGGTTGTTGCCTTCTCTTGCACGGCAATTTAGGCCATCGGCCTCCGTGTCTGAGGTTTGAGGTCGACAACCTCAATTTAAGAAATCGCCAATGACAAAAGTGGAGAATTGTCATCTATTTTTTATTTGTATTTTAATAATTTATTTATGTACTATCATATATTATATATAAAATTTAATATATCTAACAATAATATTAATCTACTTTGATAAAATAGTAGAAATTAATATTTGAAGAAAGGGGTATAATAATAATAGTTTAATCACTTAAATATGAAGTCTAAAAATCCTAAGAGGAAAAACGAACGAAAAACAATATTTTGATTATAAAGTCTTATTTAATAATGATTTAAAATAAGGTCTTACAAGACTTTTTTTTTTTTTTTTTAAAAAAATCACCTTATTTAACTTCATCTTTTTGTGCACTTGTTTAAGTAAAAAATTAAGGAATCATTTCAATAACTCTTATAATTTATTGTCAAGTTTAAACAGTAACATATGGAAATGGATCCATTTGTGCACTTGTTTAAGTAAAAAATTAAGGAATCATTTCAATAACTCTTATAATTTATTGACAAGTTTAAACAGTAACATGTGGAAATAGATCCATTTGGTTAATATTATTTAAATGAGTAATGATGTACAAAACAAAATTTTATTCAAATTTATTGTCCAGATTATGTGATAAACTTATTTATAACTACCACATCATCAACACGTTATCATTTAATTAAGATAATTACTACTATTATCTTATCACATCATATAAGTAAAAATTTTGAAAAAGGTTTTTGAGAAGTCTAGTGTTATTCTATTTAAAGTTTAAAATATTCGAAATTTTAATGGAGTTTATGCAAACTTCAATGTTTTGATGAAATGTAAATTTTTAAACGTGAATTTACTTTCACACCCATCTTTCCTAACTTTTTTTTTTTTGAAAATTTATATTCAGTCTCTCATCATATTTTTAATTGTGAATGGTGAGAGCGAATGCATAAATATTTATCAAATTACCCTTCAATATTTAAAATTTATCAATTTAACTTTAATTTATTAATCAACAGAAATTTAATATTTATCACCTAAAATTTAAAATAAAATATTAAACAATTTAAAACAAATTAACACATGACCATCTTTTGAATTAAAAATATGAATGTTTGTACATAAAAAGTAAATTTCTTTTTCAAAATAACTAAACTCCCTACAATTAATCTTAACTGTTGATGGAGATCCAAACTTATCCATCGATGATGGAGTTACAATCATGAATCTCTACTTTTTAGGTGTTGACACGAAACGTATTAATTGTTTATAGATAAGAATACTCATAAAACTATTAAATTTGACCAACGCTTGATTAATAGTATAGACTTTTAATTGATGAGGTTTTAGGTATGCTGAATGTAAAAAACGAATCTGTAGTTAAAAAAATAATATATTTAGCTAAAACATAGTTGTGAAAATGAAGTTTGCCTGGATTTTTTACAGGGGCTGCTCCAATTTGCTAATACCGAAATTTAGGCTTGCTTCTGTGTTCTTCTTTGGTATTTCTGGCAAAGGAGGAATGCCAAGGTCTTTTCAGGTTTAAATTTTGATCCAAAAGATTTGGTCTCTTTAACATCAAATTTTTTGAATGAGTTTCAGCATACTATTCAAGCTAATTCTGCAACTACCCTTGCAAAACCCATCCAGAATGTTGGTCCTTGGCAACCTCCACAACCAAATACTCTTAAAATTAATTCAGATGCAGCGGTGAAATTGGTGAAGTGTATATTGGTGTTGGAGCAGCTATCAGAGATCATAATGGGTTTATCGGAGCAGCAGTTTCAAAATCAATTCGTGGGTGTTTTAAGCCTGAGATTGGAGAATTGTTAGCTTTGATAGAGGGTCCTTTGCTAGCTTGGCACTAACAGCTCACTAGCTCAGTGTGGAAGTCGATGCGATTAACATTATTGGGAGACTGAAGTCTGTTGATTCTTTTTGTGATGATGTTGACATGTTAATAGCTGATGTAAAAATGTTATGCAGGTTGATTGGTACTTAGAGTTGTCTTTCCATTTCTAGATCAGGAAATTGAGTGGCACACAAATTGGCCAACCTTGCAATGTGTACTTTCCAGGGGATGGTCTGGCATTGTGTTCATGTAACGGATATCTTCCCATCGTTTGATGGGTTTTAATAAATGTTTGATATTTCAACCAAAAAAATAAAAGAGTTTGCCCTGAAGTTAAATCACAATTACACTTAGAGTGGGTTTCATTTTGAAAAGACTCATCACGTACATTTGCGATCCCAAATATATATATTTTTCAAGTCCGAGTAATTTACAATTTTTGTTTTCTTTTTTTGTTTTCGACCAAATTGGGCCCTCGTACTAATTTTTATTAGTCAACTTTGTTTTTTTATGGGTAAAATTGTAGTTTAAGTTAACCAATAAATTGGCACGTGTACCATGTCTGACTTGAAAAAAAAATAAATTAAAAATAACTTAATTTAATATTTTAATTATGTAAGCATATTTTAATTATATTATTATTTTTATTATAAATATAAATCTATATTTAGTAATATAATTTTTTCCAAAATTTTATCCTTTAGTTTAATCAAATTTTTACTTTTACTTAATCAAATTTATTTAAATAAGATAAATTAAGAGTATTTAATTAACTTTTATAAAGTTTGCTAAAGTAAAATATTAGCTTTGACCGTGAAAGAGATCTAATTGATCACTTCTAGAATGTAAGGATTTATTTAATATTTTAAAATATGTTTTTTTTTTTTTAGAAAAAAAAAATAACACCAATTAGGTCATAAATTTATTGAAATTGTTGAGATTAAATAGAGAATTACCTCTACAATAAACGAAAAAAAATTATCCACATGCGTTTTAGCATACCTTTGATGAAATTGAATTTTAACACCACGATGAAATGAAAAGTGTTCAACCATATGTATTAAGAAGTGATGTGTCAAGATAATATATTGATTATCTAATAATAATTGTCCATAAATTAATGGCAAAATGTCATGACCAAGATAAATTAGAATTTTTATGCATCTAATATGAATATAGGGATATTTATAATTTAACCCCTAACCTTTGGTCATAATCTGAAACTATTTCCTTTAATTTTGTAATTTGCCATTTTCTCCCTTGCTCCCTTACCGTTAGTTTATCCGTTACAAAACTGACACTGACACTGACAATGCAATAAATGATTTCTTTACTCGGATTTAAATTTAATTAAAATAAAATTAAAAAAATCAAAATAAATTTAATTAAAATAAAATTTTCACCGTCCATCTTTAAAATAGACAATAAAATATCAAAATTAATTTAATAATAATAATTAATTAATTAAAATATAATATAATAAATATTTAAAAAATAAAATTTAATATTCATATTTATTTAAAAATTAATTTTTAATTTTTTTAAAAAAAATAAAAATAATAGATTTACATCGTTGATAATTTCGCAATTAATCATTTTCTCCTTGGCAATTAGTTTTTTCATTACAAAATTGACACTGATAGAACAATAAATGATTTCTTTGCTTTGATTTAGATTTAATTAAAATGAAATTAAAAATAAAAATAAATTTAATTAAAATAAAATTATAAAAAAAGATCTTTACTATCTATCTCTGAAATTGATGGAAGGAAATCAAAATTAATTTAATAACAAATAAAATATAATAAATAATTTAAAAATAAATTTTAATATTTATTTATTTAAAAAATCAATTTGATTTTTTAAAAAAAAAATAAAAATAATAAACTTTTATCTTCTGTCTTAAAAATTAAAGAATTAAAAAAAAATGAAATAAAAAATATTAAAAAGAGAAATTAAAAAAATTTATAAAGATATAGATTTATACCCTGGATCTTCAAAATATTAAAAAAAAAAAAAAAATTCACCATCGAACATCACCACATACCAAAATCCAGAACTTCAATCCACCATTCTAATTGACGATCAATCAACCATCCTCCAAAACTCAACCACACACCACCACCGAACCCTACACCAGCCAACAAAGGAGCCTCCAATTGAAACCACCAAAACTCGTTAACACCAACCAACACAACCTTCAACTGAAACCCAAACAAATCACCAAAACCCATCTAAATATAAAGGAGTGTATTCAATCATGACTTTAAAATACTTTCATAGACATTTTTAAGTTAATAATTTTTGTAGAATTTTATAGACTTCTAATGACTTTACAAATTCATGAAAGACTCTCATAAATTTTTATAATTTTTTTTTTTTCAAAAGACTTTCATAGATTTTTATAAATTTTCACATACTTTCATAAACAAAACTTTCACTAACTTATATTATAATATACACTTTATAAGTTAATAAAAATTATATTTATCATATCAATAATGATGAAAAAATATGACACCTAAAATAAAAGTAAAATTACATAAATTACATAAAGTGATAACCAAAACACTAATTAAGTATTTCATTATTCATTTTATGTTATCTATGAATAATAAAATCCCTAATATCTATTATTATATCAATAATTTTAATATCGTTCTACATATCAGCAGCTACAATAGCTCTTAATTCATTAGTATGCTTTCTTTGTTGTTCTTGAGTCTTAAGAAAATAGTTAAAATTCATCGTCTTCATTAACTAGTACTGATGATCAAGATGAAAAAGATTTATAGATATCGATAAGTTTTTATAGATTTTCATTTATTTCTAAAATAAAAATATATTCATTTAATAAGCTCATGCAAATTGTACACTTTGTAAGTTATATTTCTCATCTTAATGAAAATATTTTCTTTTAACATTTGTAAGTTTTTTCATTATGTGTAGACAATAAATACTAAACTGTTAGCTTACAATATAATCGTTAATAATTGTTGCATTATTTATCATAAAAATAATGAGATAATTTGGATTAATATCCATCTAGATATATATATATATTTTTTGGTATTGTATTTATATAAATATAAATTATAAGATGTTTTCTTTTCTTAAATTTATTTTATCAAAATCTAACTCCTCAATTTTGATTCAAATTTAAAATATCTTACAAACTAATAAATTGATGTTCTTTAAAAAAAAAAAAAAAAGAGGTCTAATAAGATTCAAAAAACTAATAATTTGAACATAGGAAAAAAAATATTGACTATTATAATTCACAATAAAATAGAAATGAAACATGTATACATATATATGTGTACGTGTGTGTATTTTTAAAATAAATGAAATATTTTTATTTATAAGAAATTCAAATGTAAAGTGATTGTGAGACTTGCTTCTACAATCAACAATAAAAGTTTATAAATGTTTTAAAATTGAGTAGAGGAGAATTTGTAGAGTTTGATTATTATAAATTTAACATAAAAATCTATAAAAGTTGTTAAAATTTTAAATTCTATAAAAATTATTGACATTTTGAATACTTCATGACTTTTATAAACTCTTAACAAGTATTGATTAAATACATTATAACTTTTATATACTTTTTAAAAATCATTAAAAGTCTGCATTGAATATCATATGATTTTTATAGAGTCTTTAAAAGTCTATATTGAATACACCCAAACTTAAAACTCTATAAAAATCATAAAAAATATACTTTATAAAAGTCATTAAAACTACAGGTTGAATAACCCACCGCCCTCCTAATTAACCATCATCACCACTGACGCTGACTGAAATCAAACTAACACTAAAACCTAAAACAAATCACCAAAACCCATCCAAATCTAATCAACCCTCATAACCACTAACCCCGACTAAATCAAGCCAAACCAAACCCATTAAGCCCCTACCCTATCACAAACACCAACAAGGAAAACAGAGAGGGAGAGAATGACAGAGAGGTGCAAGAAATAAGAGAAAAAGGGAGAAAAGAGAGGGGAGGCTCCAGCGGGCCGTCACAATGGCAATAAATGGAGGAGAGAGAAGAGATGAGAGCGATGTGCAGTGGTGATTCGACAGGAGAGGGGATTCGTAAAAAGAGACCAGAGCGATGGACCGTAGCAATCGACAGAGTAGACAATGCAAAAGAAGATGAGAGGGAGGGAAATGGGTCAGATGAGTGGGATAAGACGGTTGGTGGCGGGCGGATGTGGTTGACTTGTGGATGGGCCTAGGCGATGGTGTTCTTAGTAGAGACATAGTTTAAAATATCCGTGATTTTCGTGATGTTTCCGTCGATATTTTCGTAAATTAAGGATACTGATATCAATAAGGGGTGTAATCTCCTATCCGTCAAAATATCCTGAAAATATCCGAAAATATCTGCGATATTTTCGTAAAATATCTTTTTCGTAAGTTTGTAGTATAAATTTTACAAAATATCGAGAAAATTTTTGGAAATATCCGTGAAATATCCTGAAAATATCGGTTAAATTTTCATAAAATAAAAGTAAAATTTAAGTTTTTCAAATAAGAATTTGTTAAGCTTTTATCAAATAAATAAAATAAATTTCCAACTCATGTGAGGAATCTCATTTTCATCAAGAATCTCATTATTATATTCCATCTTGTAGTCAAACTCAGACATCTCATAATCGCTATTATATTTTAATAGTCAAATATGTCATGATTGCTATTCTATTTCAAAAACAAAAAATCCTGAGCTCTTACTATTGATGGAATTCATGAAAACAATGGTAATGATGATGGTGATAATAGTGATGATGATGATGATGATGACAATGACGACGACGACGATGATGTCGATGATGATGACAATGGAGGAAATAATTATGTTTTTACTCAAATAAATGATACTGATACAGGTTTGCCATTGAGCTCATTTACTTGTGAAGAACAATACACTCATTACACACAAGATGAAGACCATGAGTGTAGAACTGCGGGTCCAGGCATAGGGGCTATTGGTAAGGATAATACAAGAAGAATTCATCAAATGCAGTTAGGGATGTCATCATCCAATGAAGATAGCATTTCAACTGCTTTTGAATCTATGAGTTTAAGAACTAGTGATGATGGTCATAGAAGTTCTGGGATCTCTAATGATCCTTACACACAATTTTCTATCTATGGACAGATAGTGTGAAGAAATCAGAAAGCTTATTCATGACATGTTTGTGATTATATTCAAAATCATTCAAATTATATGCCATGATATTAGTATTATATAAATCTAGATGCTAGTTATACCATATAATCTAGATGTTAGCTATACCATATATGAACCACCTAGGACTTCATTTTGGTATTAAAATTTGTATGATTTGTGTTATGCAAATTAATTGAAAAGTTTTAATGGAATTTTTTATATTTTCATATATCTCCTCTATACATTATATCCATATTTATACTTTTTAGTTGTTATTTCTGAGATAAAATATGGTTTTTTTTTTTTAAATATAATATGGCTTTTGGTTGTAAAAATTATTATTTTAATATTACCAAAAGTTTCATTAAAAAATATTATGTTTTTAACTAAATTTTCGTATTTTTTATAAATTTTACGTAAATTTTCGTCGATATCGATATTTTTGTCGACATTTCTGCCGAATCGTAGTACCGATATTTTCGTTGATATTGATATTTTCAACATTGGGTAGAGAGAGATAGCACACTTCACGTGGTGTTCTTGGTGTTCCTGGATGGCGATTAGAGAGGCCGTGAGAGGGAGTGTTTTTTGTTAATTTTTTCATATAAAATTTCTTTTTAATTAGTTTTTTAAAAAATAAAAAAATACATATTATTTATTTATTTTGCTTTGTTATCATTTTTTATTAATTGAAATTTATTTTTTATTAGCGTTATTTATCATTTTATCCTTTCAACTTTCAACAATGGACGGAATTGGTAAAGACAAAATGGATTCTTTATTTAATTAAATTTAGACGAGATCGATTCTTTATTTAATTAAATTTTAGGAGCAAACTGTTAATTACGAAGTTAGAGGGAGCCATTTTAGATTATGATAAAAGGTTAGGATGCAAATTTAGATTATGATAAAAGGTTAGGGTGCAAATGATAAATATCCCTATGAATCTATGATGAGTGAGTTGGACTCCAAGTTGATTAGCTTTTGTACTTGCGATGTGAAAGTTCTACTCAATTGATATGATATTCTGGATTTGTGAGTTGTGACGTGAAAAGCTTTAGGTTCCTAACTAGTAACTTCTTACGTGAAAAGTTTTCTATTCAATTGATTATATGTTTCTGATGTCGATAATAATAATAATAATAATAATTGTTTGTTTCTTGGTGTTCAAATCCATGGTTTTTACCGGGTTTCAAATTTCAATTATTAATTTCGAACTTTCCGTTGTCATAATAATTCCAATACAAGCTAATTTGTTACTTTTTTTTTTTTTTTTTTTACCAAATGAGAGCACGGAAATCAGTTTAGATAATTTTGACTTTGAGAGGTTTTTTTTTTTTTTTATCTGTCAAGTTGTTTTATTGGGTTATTTGGGTAAGGATTTTAATAAGGTCTACTATAGGATTTGATTTACAATAGTTCGGTTTCAACTTAATCATTTATTGTTTTTCTCTTCTCATGATCTGATTTTAATCTTTTAGAGATTGTACTTTATTTCGTTTTGGAGTTTTGTCTTGCTTTTTTTTTTGTAAGTTTATTTTCATTTTTTAACATAATATTAGTTTTGACCAATAACTTTATAATAAAAAAACACCCAATTAGAGTTGAAGGTCTATAACACGTTAACTTATATTGTAGTTGTATATGGTGTTATTTTAACTTATATTGTAGTAGGACTATAACACATGTTAAGGATTCAAAATTTAAATTATAATTAATAATTATTACATCAATACACAAAGAAATATAATTTTTATATTTATTTTTTCAACATATATTTTACAATATATCCGATATATATATATTTTAAATATACATATCAACATTTTTTTAAGCAGATATAATCTTCCATTGAGTTCATTAATGCAAAAGATAGGCAACTAGAGTTTTAAGTAGTGTTTCAAAGTATCTAAGGTGGTATTTGTTTTTTCTCTTAAATCTTAGTATAACTTAATTTAAGTAAGATTTGAATGATATTTAAGATTTTATAACTTGTTTGTTTTTTATTTTTTGAATGATTTAATTTCGAGTGGGTTGGTTTTTACCTATATAATCTTCTATTGATATTCAATTGGGATATTATGAAGAAACCCCCTAAAATGTAAACTAATAGGGATTTACCCCTAATTTTCATTTTAATAGGTGAAGCGCTTCCTACTAGTTTAAAAACCCGGATGGTGTTAAGTTTGGAGGGTATAACGGTAACTAATTTTAATAAAATTAAATAAATATTAAAGAAAATAAAAAACTCATAGATTTTTGAACTCTCTCTCTCTACCATTCTCTCACTCATTCATCTCTCTCACTTCACCATTTTCTTCTCTCTCTCACTGCTCCATCTCTCTTTCTCTCTCGCCAACCGCATCTTCCTTCATTGCTGACGACCAACCTATACCCTTCTCATCCATCTCTATCTCCTTCTTCTTTTCCTATTTTTTTGGTTTTTTTATTCTGGGTTTCGAAACCTCTGTAACCAGACAATTTTAAGTGGGGTGTGATGGTGGTGGTGGGTGAAGAGGCAGCCCCTGTTGGATAGATCTAGATATGATAGCTCTATGTTGGGTTTGGTTTTTTTTTTTTTTAAATGGTTGATGATAATATTGCTGATGTTGTGAGTTAATGTTGATAATGGTGGGTTGAATGTTGTTGATGTTTTGATGATAATGATGATTGATTTGAGTTTCTAGATTTGGTTTTGATTTCGAATTTGATTTTGGTTTTTTCGAGGTTCAAATCTTTTTTGGGTTTTTGTTGGATTTCAACATGGAACAAGAAATTTTTTTTTTTTTTGTTAATCAGGTTTTTTTGAAATCTTGTATTATTTTTTTAATTTAATAATATTATAATTAATAATTTAAGGGCAGTTTAGTCATTACATAATTTGGAAGGGTGAAATAGGGATTTTAAATAATCTCATTAAGGGTATTTTGATCATTTCATAATTTTAGACGAAAAATGTTAATGTTTTGGATGAAAAATTAATGGTAAGGGACAGTTCACTTAATAAAAATAAAATTACGAGGTAAATTTTCATTAGTTTTTATTCCAAATGAGGTTTTTCATAATATTCCTATTGAATGATGTTTATGCAAAAGCTGTCCTCAGGAGATTATATCAATAATAACATTAAAATTTCAACTAAATACAAAATGAGAAGCTAATTTCTAAGTAGATCCCTTAGTTACTTAGGGGATTTAGCCCCTAAAGTGATTATTACATAGTGCTGGTGGATAAGGGATCTTAGCTCTTGGGGTTGATGTATCTCGTTCCTATCTTCGTTTGTTTCTTCCCCGGTTTTACTTGTCAAATGAGGCATATAGTTAAAGGTCATCGGTGCTTCATCAGCAAAAATCTTTTGACACTCAATTTAGACGAATTTGGTGGGGAAAGCTTCCCTCCACTAGAAATCGGGTTTTTGAAGAGTTTTTAAAGGAAAGAAGGTACTCAATACTTAACAGACATAGAACTAGGTTTAGTATTTTTTAGGATCCCTCTAAAGAGAGTTTTCTTATACACTAGTTTGTTCTTTGCCTTTTTTCCCTAAAACTTACCCTTTAAATGAATAGTTAACCCTTTATATATGCTGTTACATATACTTTGGGGGCTTGCTGGTCATTTTCCTTTCCCTTAATATAGTTGAATTCCTGTCAGCTCCCCCTTTGCTTACACCTCTACCTCTTGTCGCTCATTCCCCTTTTGTTTCATTGCTTTCTACCTTATTATGAGTTATAAAGCCTTGTTATAAGTTATTTTACAGTGATTATGTGCTCTCATTTCATTGGCTGGCCTGACTTTAGGGGTAGGTGGTGCCCTGTGGACCATTCCTTCTGTTGAAACCTGCTGAACCTACATTGTGTCGATTCTACGCCATATACTGTAATTTGTCCTTTTGATGATGTTGAGAGGCTTTGCTAGTCAAAGAGGATTGGCTCATTGTTTAGTGTTTCCCTCATTTTTCAAACTCATTTTCCTCCATTTTACTATGACAACTCACTCTTATGGTGCGTTTACTTCACTTGAAGGAATCGGAATAGGAATCGGAATGATCTGGAATCGGAATGACTTGGAATCGGAATGAAGTATCGGAATCATATAAGTTGTTTACTTCAACTACAGGAATCGGAATCGGAATCAATATTATTTCCATTAAACTGTTTACTTTACTTTGGAATCGGAATGAATTAATTACAAGTTACAAAAATACCCTTAATAAAATTATGGATTAATTATAATAATGTGTAGTTTTTTATTTTAATATGCTCTTTTTTTAAATATCACATAAAAAACTACATATTATAATAAAAAAACTTAATATTATTTTAATAGTTTACTAACTTGGTGTGTAGTTTTTTATTATAATATGTAATTTTTTTTAATATTAAATAAAAAACTACATATAATAATAATAATAAATTACATATTATTTTATTAGTCCATCATGATAATTAAGAAATTGGTGATGAAAAATTAATAGTGTGCAATTTTTTATTACAATATGTAGTTTTTTTTTTTTTAATATCAAATAAATAGATTTTTCTTTATTTTTTTAAAAAGGGGTATAAGGGACATTTTATTTTGATAAAGGGAATGAGAATGGGATTCCCAAGTGGGTTGGGGGGAATGAGATTCCCATTCCACAACCCCAAATTGATGTGGGGCCCATATTTTCATTCCTATTACGGAATGAATTTTAAGCAAGTAAACAACATCAATCAATCTCATTCCCCATTCCCTTTGTTCAATCAATGAAGTAAACACACCATTATATTCCTCGAGGGTGATTGGGTTTGGGCTTTATATTCAAATTTATTCCTTACAAGCGTACTTCTTCAAATTAATTTAGTGGCTTGGGCAATCCATTTCTATTGGGCTAAAGAGACCAATTGATTTAGGATTGCTTTGGTTGATTTCCAATTGATTTTTGAGATGCTAGATTTCCCCTTGAACAAATTAAAATAGCATATATATTAAACAATTATTTGAATTAATTAAAAATAACAATAATTTTATAATAATTAATTAGAGTCGAGAGAGGCAAGATGCCTAGTGTTTCTACCAGAGAACACAATGAAACTCTAGGAGCTAGAGCCGTCACCGCCGATGTTGCCATTGCAGTCATTGTCTCGCCACCTACTTTTTCTCCACCACCTAGAGGATCGAATCGCGATTCAACATAGCGAAATCCAGTCTCCATTAGTGAAGAATCAACAACTGGCAACAACGCAGGTCGCGTTGAAACATGATTTGTCGGTGGCGAACCAAGACCTCTCGCAGTTGTTGTCTATGGCAATGGAGATTAAGGTAGAGAGAAATGTTAAGGTGCAAATGGATAGAGGCCGTCAATCCTGAGGTACTCTTCAATTTGAATGGGCCATCAAATCATGAAGAGGCTGGTCAATCTTTTTAAAATGACGAGGAGAGGAGGCTGGTCGGCCTTCTGCAGTCATAAATTAATCATCGGTTGTCACCATTGCTGATCCTGGGGTGCTAATGTTAGGGCCAAGGTGGGGTTAGGTTAGGGTTAGAGTTTGAAACTGATTGGAACAAGAGATTTTTTTGGTTATGAATATTTTGATAATAATATAATAATATCAGGCTAATTTGAGAAACTATAGTATATTTATTAACAACAATATTTTTCATTAAGATAAAAGTGGGAATTTTTAAAAATGATATATATTTTTTATCTTAAATTATGATATAAATGAAAAAACAAACAAAATAAAATCACTTAAATTAATATTTAAGTGGAAATAAATCTTAAATCTTATAATGGAAAAAAAACAAACAGTCCCTAAATCAAACTTACAAACAACTGAACCCAAATAATAATAAAAGTTATTTTGGATCTTTTTTTTTTTTTTTTCTCTGAAGTAAATAAATCTCAATAGTTAATTTTATCACTTATCACAAAGAGATCTTTTAAAACTCAATTCAACAAAAATGAGGATCCTGGTACAACATAATAATAAAAAAAAATTGAAATCACATGGATCTTAATACAAGCCATAACACGTGAACTACAGCTTGAATTGGTAATGGCCACTTCTTATCACATAGGCTGCAATTGGAAATTTGTCTACAGTTTCTTACTTGGACCAATAAGTTTTGAGTATATCACAATCAATTGGAATCAACAAGTTCATATCAATCAATTTTAAGAGCCTTTTTATCTGTTGGGCTTTGCAAGCATGTGACACATGCATAATAACTTTACATAATCAACAGTCATTATCACCTGTAAATAGAATAAACCTCTCAAGATATCAATGCCACATCAATTGTCCTTATTCATACAGCTTTCATACAAGTACATGAAAAATCCAAATTTAAAATTGTTTAATATTTCCCTTGCAACCTAACATTTTCATGCAATTATTGAATCACATGATAGGTCGTCTCAATATATAGTCACTGATGCTAGCAAAAGTGCACCACACACTGCCCAGGAAACCAAAAATAAATGGTCACTTTTTTGCATGTTCCACACCAATGCCTGCTGTTGAGGAGCTCATTGCTCATGTAACTCCTGGCTGTCATTTGGTAATTTTTTTTTTTTTTTTTTTTTTTGAGATAGATCATTTGGTGATTAATGGCTTCACTAAATCAATGAATTTAAATTTTAAATATATAACTGCAAACTTCATATGATTTCATTAAATTTAAATTAATATAACCTATCTTTGATTTGTCAATAAAATTAAATATAGTATTCATCTATAACAATATTATAATACATTAAACCGTTCCAAAGCAAACTGTCCCCAACCGAAAATCTTTTACTTCTTTTATGAAGAAAAAATAAAGGGCCCATTTTATTGAGGCATTTTCATCATGATTCTCTACATAAAGCTAAAAACATTGTCGATTCTAAGCTCCTTCCCATTAATAAAACCAGTAACAAATATATATTTGTTATGTTCTTCCAAGTAAAGATGAATGAGCGTTGGAAGAATGAAGGTGAAATCATAATCAATGACTCATCAACTTTATCAGCAATTACTAATGTTTCTGAGTCATTATATTATTTGTATAGATTTTGAATTTTTGAAGTTGAATATCATTTTCCTTTCTTTTATAAGACAAATATATCATATTGTTACATAAAAATGAAATGTTTGCTTAATGTAACATCATCATCATAATAAGTATGCTAAATTTACAATTGTTATATTTTAGAAAAAATATTATCATTATTATTCGATGCAATTACAAAGAACTAGTGAGGGTCTGTTAGACTAATTGAGATTATAAATACACCTAAGATTTATTTACACGATATCAAATTTCTATTCTTACAATAAAAGAAGAAAATTTCATATAAATACTTTTAAACACTCATAATGAAATATGAGCTTTTATCATGGATGTGAAGAAAGGGATGTGCATTAGTCATTTTAACTTTAAGTGTATATATAAACAATTATTATTTCTTATGATTGAAAATATTTATTTAAAATAATTAGCCGAAAATTTGGGTAAATAGTGTCACCATTTTCTAGATATAAATATTCAAATATACAAGTCGAGTGTCGTTTGGATTCGTTTTTTAAAATGATTTTTCATTTTTAAAAACAAAAAATGAGTGGAAAGTTTTCTATTAGCTATTTTGTAAAATGCATTTTTAAAAATGGAAAATACATTTTTGAAAATGGCAACTAAAAATTAAAAAACAATTTTTTTTTTGTTTATGTTTTTACCATTTTCAAATAATGTTTTCAAAACAAATTAAGATTTTCCACCTAAACAACTATTTTAATCATTTTAAAAAATAATATCAAACATAGTTTTACGAACTTCTATCAAACATATTGTATTTTTAAAACATGTTTTTTGTTTTTAAAAATAGTTCTAAAAAGTAAAAACCATTATTTTAAAATGGTTCTGAATGTGCAATAAATTTTTTTTTAGAGATAATCCTATTTTTTTTCTTATAATTTAGTGTAATAGATAAAATCCACCATTAATTTGAAAAATTGTTAAGAACTCCTATATAGTTTGACTAAATAGACATAATTCACTTGTAGTTTAAAGAAATGTTTTAGAAGACCTCTTATAGTTTAATAAAATGTCAGGAAAATTTTTTAGTCTTTTTTTTTTTTTATTGGATATATCAGAGTCATAGATGTTGTAAAATAAGTTTTTTATAAGTTACAGAGGAATAATTAATGATTTCGTTAAATAAGGGGAAAGTGAAATTATTATTATTTTTTTTAACCTCCCCGGATGAGCAGTGAAGTGGCACATCCTCCTTAACATTCTGATTATTAAAGAGGGGAAAAAAAAAAAAAAGTGACAAGGAAGCTAAAAACAGTAATGCGGAGGCAGAGAGAGAGAGAGAGAGAGAGGGAGGGGACAACATTTTTGTATTTGTATTAGACTAATAGAGTGAGTGAACCTCCAAGTAATTCCAGCTCAAAAATACTGAGAGAGAGGGAGTGACAGAGAAGAGAGAGATACACATAGTCTGAGTCTCTAGAGCCTTTACTCATTTCACGACCATCTCGTCTTCTTGTGTGGAAGTGCAACGCCGTTTATTTTCATCAAATGAAATGCAACACAGTCTAGATCCAACTCTCTAACACTCTAAAAACAACGACGACGACGACGATAATGGTGGGCTTGAGAGAGTCATGGTGTTTCTGCAAAGGTGTCTCCAAAACCGAGAGAATGAAGGCCGCCATTTTCTCCACCAAGACTACGGCCATGGCCACCATCTCCGCTAACGCTACTGGTTTCTTGATCCACCGGAATCTTCTTTTGACTACCCATGGCAATCTTTCCTCCGTGGCTGCCGCCGAGACTGCCGAGATCCGCCTCCAGAACGGCGTCGCCGCCACTCTTGTTCCTCACAGGTTTTCTATTTTGGTTTGTTTTTTTTTTGTTTTGTTTATTGCTTGTTTAATTTTCTGGGTTTTTGTTGGACGCTCGAAATATGTAGAAATTAAGTGGGAGTCGACATAAGTTTGAAATGTGTTTGATGTTCTTTGAGATTTCTGCTTAGATTCATAGACGTGTGCTAGCAAGTAAAAAAAAAAAAAAATTAACAGTTTTTGGTTAATTTGCTGCCACAAGTTGAAAAATATATAATTTGGTATCAGTATGGTTACTTTGTGGGTCTCCTTGTTGCTTTTTCGTGCAGGATAATTCTAACTTTGCTAGTGCTCATTGTTTATAAGTTATAATGATGTAGCATTTGGACATGGTGGTTGACCTTAATCAATGCAGCCTCATGAAAGATTCACTTTAACTTGTTGCTTCTTAAGACAGGCATATACCTATCTTGAGGGGCATCCAACAACACTAATAGTTAAGCACATTACTGGTTGAAGTAAAAATAGATATATAACACAAGTAGAAAATTATTTAAGAAATTCCTGGATTCTTGATGGTCGTATACTTTCTTATCAAAAGAAAGAAAGAAAGAAAAAGACGGTGGTATGTTCAACGATCTATGTAACAGCTATTGAAGGAAAAAAATCAAAAGGGTGATAGGTGGCTTGATGTCTTGGCATAAAAACTGTCATGCAGTTGTATAAGTTTGTAAATTTTTTTCTTTTTGGGAAGTTTTTTTAGATGATGTCTAAACATAATTTCTTGTCAAACATCAAAGTTGTTGTAACTACAGAAATGGCCTTACTTTAAGTGTAGTTTCTTCTGTTGTCATGTTGTGTCATACTGGGGTTGAAGAAAATTGAAATTACTCAGGTGTCAAAAGTGCATGTGAGCTACGACAATACTTAATTGATGATACGCATGCCTGTTCGTGCGCATGGATTTTATTATTCAATTACTTTTATGCTTTGGTGTATAATAATGCAGCACTTGTTGTTCTTATATCTTTCAAAACTCTCACAAGTTCTTGTTTTGATAATATATATTAATAATCAACGCCCACTTTACTGTCCTCTTCCTGGCCCAACTACCACCAGAACACGATTTCCACTGCTACCTCGCACACTTTTCTTAATTACCATCTCTTTGATGGTACTAACTCCTTGGCAATTTTTAAGTGTATCATCTGCTCTGTCTACCAGTATAATTGAGATAAATCACTAGTTAAAAAATATATCTACAGATGATTTTGAAAGCAAGAACTTGTAATGTTTCTGAGCTAGATTTGCTTTTATCCGCCCAGTTTAATCCAAAGCATGGACTATTGGCAATTGCTATTGAGATAATTGAAGGTTCCTGTGCTGGAAAATTTTCCTTAGAATGCACTATTGCATCAAAGAGAAATGAAATGGGTGCATCATCTTTTTCTATAAGAAAAAAGAGAACGATGGTGCATTTTCTACAGAAATTGTTTACTTGATCAATGATTTTTGGCTTTAATTTTTGAATTGTGTATCGTGGTATTTAGCATTTATATAATTTAATAGTTTTTCCAATTGAACAGTTGATATTGATGTTATTCTGCTGTTGTTATATTTTTAATGTCAATGTGAATTTCAAGGTTCACAGATTTAAAAGAAAATTTGTCCTTTAAGGAGCCATATGTCTAGGTGGTAGATGGTGTAGACATTATGCAATCCTCGATCTGCTTGGCAATTATGGTTCTCATACTTGAACGCAGAAGTGTCTTCCGTAAAATGCATCATCTTTTAACATTGTTACTGTTATATTGGGCATTCTCTGATGAAATTCTTCTGTCTTTCATCTGGTTTCAGGTTCTTCATCACTAGCTCAATCCTAGATCTTACAATTGTTGGTTTAGATTCCATTGATGGAGACTCAAATGCCCAGCAGCCTCATCCATTGAAGACCTGTTCTAAACCAAATCTCGACTTTGGAAGTGTTGTTTTCCTGCTAGGCTATACAGACAACAATGAATTAACAATTGGTGAAGGAAAGGTGGTGATAGCCACCGACAATCTCATAAAACTGTCAACTGATGGAGTAATATGGAGCCCCGGGTCTGCTGGATTTGATGTTCAAGGCAATCTTGCTTTTATGATCTGTGATCCTATGAAACTTGCCTCATCTCCCAATACCAAATCCTCTTCAACTTCGACATCGTCCTCGTCATCATGGAAGAAGGATATTCCTATGCAATTTGGTATTCCCATTCCCATCATCTGTGATTGGTTAAACCAGCATTGGGAAGGTAGCCTTGATGAACTTACAAAACCCAAGCTACCTCTTATTAGGCTGATGTCCACAGGCCAAAAGAGTGAACATTCTTGTGCTTCCTTCACGATGAGACGGGTGTTTAAATCGACAGAAGATAATATTGATGGAACACCATCTTCATCAAATACAATCTCAAAAATCAAGGATCAACCTTCTGCTGCAGTGGATACTGTTGAAGAAGAAACCTTAAGTACTGAGCCACATGCTACGCATGTGCAGGGAATACCAACTCCAGAAATATATGAATCACCGAAGTTGACTTCAGTACCTATTCAGAAGAAAGAGAGCGGCCCAATTCAGCTTTTAGATATTAATTTCCCTCCAAGGGTTGTGAAAACTGTGGTTCTACCGAAGCCGGTGGAAAGACTGCTTCCGAACTCTGATGAGAACTTTGTTAAGGAAGTTGCTTCACGTAGTCCATTGAGAGAAGAAGACCGAATGAAGGATACAAGACCAGCCAATCCTGATGCCGATGCTGAGATTTCATCGACAGGTTCTGTAAACGGGGCCCAAAGTGAGGTCCAGTCTAGTTCATCTCCAGTAGAAGTTTCGGAGAGGCATAACGGGTATAGTAGTGAAGGTGAGACAACAATGTACTCTGCAGAAACCGCTGAAAGCAGAAACTATACAAGTCCTAGAGAAGGAAAGTTTCAGCAAGTGGGAAGGAGCCAAAGTTGTGTGGGTTACAATAGATGGGGAGCTGGTCAAAGGGAACCTGTGAACCGCAAGGCTTTGCTAGAAATGCAGAGGAGCTTCATCCATGGAAAGATGTATTCGCAAGGGGCAACTTCTCAAAGGAGTAATGACTACTTCAGCCCCACAGTCTCCTCAATTATGAAGAAGCGCAACTCAGAGCAGCAGCAGCCAAACAAACCACGGCAAAGTGCTGTACATTCATCTCCCAGATGGATGTTCTGATTGACTCTCATTGACAGTAACATGTCGCCGACAAGAAATATATAGTTTTCTTTTTCTTTCTTACAGTGTTTTAAATCTTGCCCCACTACATATAGTGTAATTAATTTGTTGTGACATTGTGCAGACTGGTTCATGATAAATAAGAAAAATCATCCGGGCAATTCTACTTTGGCTCAAGAATTGATACAAGTAGTTGTTGCATATGACGCTTCTGCATGAGATTGAAATATCTGTCTACTAGAAAAGGCTGGAGTGCGCCCGCTGATACAACATTGTATCAGGTCTGGCCATATTGTGTTGTATGATGTGATTGCGTGATATAATTGGTCAGTCACATCACATGGCATTGACGAGAATAGGGTGCACCCAAGCCTCTATTTTATCTGATTGTTTCTCTTTATACTTTACATCAGGCTATTGATTCTGGAGTATAGTTAACTGGTCCACGGAAGCTAGAGTAGAAAGATGGAAATACTCACTCACAGGTGGTTTGCCATGATGGCTAATCTACCCTGTCTAGTATGACAGTCCACAAAAACGGGGATAATACTTATTTATCTATTATCAGAGAGAGAGTGAGTAAAAAAAAAACGTAGTGTAGGCCGTTTATAATGTCTTATCGTGATGGAAAGTAGAGTCAAAATAAGTAATATGGATTGATTCATAGTATTATATCTATACTATATCTAGAAATCATTACAGTTATATTTATATTTATAATATATAAAAAAAGAAAAAGAAAAGAAAGATAGATAGATAAATAGATGGAAATACTCCAAAGTCCAAAACCATGTACATAATGAAATTTTTTAGAATTGTTTTCTTGTATTAATATTGCTTTCAAGAATTTGCTCTAAGCCTCTAGGGACTGTTTCCAGTATGGTTACTAGTGATCACGAATGGTGTTGGAGTTGCCATCAAAGCTTGAATATAAAGAAAGCACTCCAAAGTCACTATGTGCATAACAAAGTTTTTAAAAATTGATTTTTTATATTAATCTTATAAAGTTAGAAGATATTGATAATAGAATTATAAAATATATATTTTACTGTTGCCCTAAATCTATATGCAGCATTTGTTGGTCATATTGGATTAGTTCTTTGAACAAATACTCTGCCCTTCATTGTCTTTTCTAAATTTATTTTGTTAAGTATTTATATTTGAAATATTATGTATCATTAAATTTTAATTTAATATGTTTTATTAAAGATATTTATTTAATATCAATTAAGAAATAATTTTTTTAAACTTAAATTTAATTGTAAATATTTTAATTCATTTAAAAATTAATTTAATATAATCTGATATTAATTCAACGTTACGTTGTATTAAATATAAAATATCCTTATTTCTTTTTCAATCTCATACTATATCAAACAAAAAGATAGTATTTTAGTCCAATCCAATATATACTAAACATCTCACAAGTCCAAGAGTAGCAATGTTTCCACTCATTAAATATTGTATGTACACCCCTTTTATACACACATTATTTGTTTTACAAGATTATTAATTGTAGGATTAATTGCACCAATATTCTCTAACTATCTCAAAATTGCATTAAATGATACCTTTAACATTTATTATATTAACATACCTTAAAAAATGTTGACTATCATTGAAAAGTCAAAAATATCCAAAGTATATATATTTTTATTTTTAATTATTATATTTTTTGAAAAAATTGTAATAATTATTTTTTTCAAAAAACTGTTAAACATATTTATATAATAAAAAATTAATAATCAAATCATATCTTAATTATAATTTAGGAGCAAAATTTTTGTTGTGAAATCATATATGCTGTTTATTTGTTTAGAAAAATATTTGGACAGATATTTTTATGCAGATAGTTTCTATTTGCTGTTTTTATATTTTGAACTTTTAGACATTGTTATCCAAATTATAATTATGATATGATTTTTTATTATATAAATATATATAATAATAATATATATGTAATAATATTTTGAAAATAATATATATAATAATTGAAATAAAATAATAAAATATATATTAGAGACAATTTTTATTTTTTACAATGATTAGTCAATGGTTGATTTTATTGGTGATCAATATTCATTAAAGTATATCAATGTAATGAATGTTGAAGCTGACATTTAGCACAATAATTATAATATTTAAAAAAATAAAAACTAAAAGCACGTTACTTAAAGGAACGGAGGTCAAAGCAGCTGTGCAACTTGCAAGTAAGAAAATCGAGGAGCGAATAGGAGGCTAGTTGGCCCACTAAAATCTTATCTAAGTCTAATTAATTAAGGCAAACTGCACAAATCTGCCCAATTTTAGACGAAATTGCATAAGAATATGGATTTTGTGATACTCACACTCCAACTGCATGAGATTTCAAAAATATAGCACAACCCTCTCATATTGTTTGATTAATTAACCACAGATAAATCAAAATTAAAAGATAAAATGATCAATTCATAACTAATAAATATTTTAATTAAAAATAATATTTTTATTTTTATTAAAAAAATAACATCTTCATTTTCTATATTCAGCATAATCTTCCTTATCTCTATTTCATCACCTTCATCTTTTATTTCTTGTTTTAATCAAAATCATCATCTTTATGATTCCATCATATTCATCAAACTAACATCATCCTAATCAATCATCATTATTAAATTAAATGTCACTCAAATCAAACAAAAAATTTAAAGTTCATGAAAACTAAAAAATAATAATAATAAAAATTGGAGATGACATCTCCAACTAACTCTATCACTAAAGATCATATCTAATCTTCGGTGTAGAGACCACTGTACCTCTAGCTATGAAGATGAGTAGTCTCTATCTTCTCTATCATTAGAGACTAGTTCTTTTTTTTAAAAAAAAAAAAATAAAAATCTAAATTTTTTTAATTAAATCAATCATTTTTAAATTTATAAAAAATTAATATTGACTTTAAATTTGATTTGAATGATATTTTAATCTTTTTATATCTTTGACTATTAGTTGTAAGAATTTAATGGTAAATTGACTAACAGCAGGAGCAGGAGAGGCTTGTGATGAGTTTTTGGAATTTTAAATGGCAAAAATGCGACTATTGTAAACATCATTATTTTGAGCAATTTCGCCTAACCTCAGGGAAGTTTGTGCAATTTGCCCAATTAATATAGTGTTAGGAAGAAGGGCAAAGCGGTAAATGTGAGTGAAAGGAGTGTCAATTCCCGGGCGCAAGACATCCTCGGTCCCATCGATCGTCACAGCGCAACAACACAACACAGCACACCACACCCCACCACGCGCACTATCACACAACGAACGGAGACAACAACAGAAATAGAGAGGCTTCTCTTTCTCTTATAAAACTTAACAGGCAAAATATACAACAGAAAAGTGTTCTGTTCCCATCTATAGAGATTAGAGAGCGATGTTGAAGTTGTCATGCAATGTAAGCGACCAATTCCAGATCCCGAGGCATGGCCGTTGTAGATTCCTGGACCCACCACCCAGGCCCATTTCCTCTCTCCGCCGTCGAAATGCATCTCTTCCCTCCTCCAAAAGCAGACCTCCTCAGCTTCAGGTGCAGGCTGTTGTCTTCGACCAGGGTGGCTCCTTCAGCCGGGTCGACTCCGGCTCAGATAGCTTGGCTGACAGGCTTCGCTTGGGTAGCCTGACTCCTGATGGCTTGTCTTATAAGGAGAAATTCATTGTCAGATGTTACGAGGTTGGAATTAACAAAACTGCCACCGTCGAGACCATAGCCAATCTCTTGCAGGTTTTGCTTTCTTTATTGCATCTCTTTCATCTTTGCTCCAACATTTTCGATTTATATAAATAAATATTCAATGTGTAGGAGGTTGGATGTAACCATGCCCAAAGTGTTGGATTTTCGACTGATGGATTCGCAACCACCACCACCATGAGGAAATTGCATCTTATATGGGTCACTGCTCGTATGCATATCGAAGTCTACAAATATCCTGCTTGGTAGATTTTTATATCTCCTTTATTTACTTTAGAGGATTGGAAATACTGTTTATTTTGACAATGGATATTATTATTATTATATATAGGAGCGATGTGGTTGAAATTGAGACATGGTGCCAAAGTGAAGGAAGAATTGGAACTAGACGCGATTGGATTCTAAAGGATTATGCCACTGGTCAAGTTATTGGAAGAGCTACTAGGTGCATAACAAGCTTCTTTTTTGTTTGCACTGCAATGTGATTATTTTAGTGATAGGATGTAATTGGAACATGCATTGCTCGTTTAATCTGGTATTATCCACGTAACATACAAGAAATGGGTTCGATCTGGTAGGATGTATGCTTTACCGCTTTAGTGTTATCTAGTAGAAATCACAATTTTTTGCTTCTTGCTGTGAGAGATCCTCATTTCCCGTTTCATTATCTTGCTATTTGTGGGGGCTTTGATTGCTGTAGTTCAGATCTCTGTATTAGTTGTTTAGAGTTTAGTTGATATAGTGGCATATTGTATGTCCCAAGAGTTGTATGGAGTTCCACATTAAATCTTCAAAATATGTCAAGACTTGTTGTCACTTCTGTAAACATCCCATGGTTGCCAAAATTTGACTAAGAAAAGTCATACATTAAAAGTGAAACAAGGACAATGTGAGCATTGTATTACACATTTGAACAGTTTCTCTTATGGCCATCAACAATCTTTAGTCTTGCTATCTTTAATGATATGAATATAGATGTTTTTAGATCTTTAGTTGAAGCTCTACGCACAAAACTAAACCTTCATATCAGTTTTGCTTCATATGTTTACAATATATATCTTATGACTACAGCAAGTGGGTGATGATGAATCAGGACACCAGGCGGCTTCAGAAAGTCAGTGATGATGTCCGAGATGAGTATTTAGTTTTCTGTCCACGAGAACTCAGGTGAGCGAGTGCCTTATTCTTTCTTCCAGACCTAAACCATCACCCTTTTTGCTTGTATAAACGATTATGTAATTCATTCTAGTTCGTGATTTCTCATAACTAATATAAAATAAAGTTTAAAGATGGTTCATGTAAAAGTGTTGGGTAGCTTTTTCAGCTGTGTTTACAGCATTGCTGGACAGAATGTTGAAGCCCAAATAATTACTATGTGACAATAGAGGTGATAGCATCTTGACAGCTGAAAAAAATAGAATAAAACTCCAGATACATTGATTATCTTGTCAAAATTTCAAGCTTATGAATTTTCGAAGTGGTGGATTTATTTATGCTATAAGAAACATCAAGTTTGAGGCAATTGCTTTCATTTTAATCCACCTGCTCTTAAAGTAAAAACGAATTTGTTCTATTTTATTTTATTTTGCTGAACTGTTTCACTTTGTTTTTGAATTGTTAACTCAGTGAAAAAACATGATATTTTTAGGTCTATTAATTTGTTAATGCTCTGTCTTTTGAACCCAGAAGATTTTCCTCTAGAAGTCTCCTGAAGGGGGGTTGTTTAAGAGGACAAGATTTAACAATATTTTCTGGAAATGGACTACCAAGTAGTTATATTTTTCCTTGTGGCTGGGACTAATTTTAAGCATTACTGTTTCTCACTCTGCATTTAAAGCAATGGGTGTGGCTGTGTTAGTGTGTGGATGTGTGAAAACTTACAATAATTTCATTCCTTAGCAAACTCTTTTGATGAGATAATATTTTTGGCATTAGTATCGCTCTCTTTATTGTTCTTTCTTCTACCTTGTATGTAGTGCCATAATCTTTTCTTTCTTGACTTACAATATTTATTTTCACTACATAATGATGTTGATAAGTCATTTGTTATGGCATATATAGACTTGCTTTCCCAGAGGAAAACAATAGCAGCCTGAGGAAAATTTTGAAACTTGAAGATCCTGTGCAGTATTCCAGACTAGGGCTAATGGTAAGATTATTTTGTTAAATTAAATGCTGTCAATATCTCTGAGGTGCTCAATGAGTTTTGGACTTTGCAGCCAAGAAGAGCTGATCTTGACATGAACCAGCATGTTAATAATGTCACCTACATTGGATGGGTTCTTGAGGTTAGTAGTAGCATTGCTTTTTTTGATAGAAAATCTGTTTTTATAACCCCATTTCTTTTTTTTTTTTTTCCTTATTATTTATCTTTAAGAAGTTTCTTTCCTTTCCTGGAAGTAGAATTATAAGACCGAAGAAACTCTTATCGTCTTTATGGCCATAACAAATTATTTGTTTTGTTTTTTTTTTCCAAAACTGAAACTACACTTGTATTGTTTCAATCTGTATGCCCTTACTGTTTCTGGCATTGACTTCTCATTATCACAGAGCATGCCTCAAGACGTCATCGATACCCATGAACTACAGACTATCACTTTAGATTACAGACGAGAATGCCAACGGGATGACAAAGTTGATTCCCTCACGAGTTCAGAACTGATTGATGATACTGAAGCAGTTCCAAAGCTTCAAGGGACAAATGGGTCTGCTTCTGCAATAGGAGAGAAACAAGACCATAGACAATTTTTGCACTTACTGAGGTTGTCAAGTGATGGCTCTGAGATAAACCGGGGCCACACCGAGTGGAGGAAGAAACCTGCTAGATAAGAAGCTAGATTTGATACCTCTCCTTTTCATGCTTGTATTGGTTTTCAGAGTAGTTTCCTTTCTTCCTGTTTATTTTTCATTTTTGATTCTCAAGGGATTTTGGTCCAAATTTATGTGCTTTACAAGGATAGAGGCTGCAAATGAGGAACTTAAAACCATAAATAGATTGAGCGAAAGAGGAGAATGTACTTGATTCTGTCATGATAGGGAGTCCCACTCAAGCTCCATCAATCAGTTGTTGTATCTTTTCTGTTTCCATCTAATTGTAAGCTTCATGTTTGCTGTATCTTTTTTATTTATATTGAAGATCTGGTGTGGATTCTGATTTCAGTAAATTTGTCTGTTAGACTATCTAAATAGGATGATACTGTACTTTTCAAACCTCGGGTTAAGTTATGATGCCTAATGAGGTGATAAATTGTAATTATGCGTAATTTTAAAATAATAAATGAATAAAGGTATGATATCATTTAATGTGGGGAAATACGTCTAGATTACTTGAAGTGATGTTATTAAAGCGGCATAAAATTAAAGCGACATATTTAAAGGGCATAAAATTATGTCATATGATATGAAAGATTCATCCTATGTAACATATTAGTCAATTGATATGAAAAACTAGTGACATGATAGATTCATGTCTCATGTCCTGATGTGGAAGGCGCTACATGTCTGTGGGCATGACACTGGTTTAGATAAAATTATTTAATAAGAATCTTCGATAACCAATCTTGGATTGGTTGTAAGATTTTTCAATAACCATTCTTAAAATCAATTTAATGATTGTTATTGGAAAAAGTAGTTTGAGTAGCTTCCCACAAATCAATGAGTTAGGAAAATCCCATGTGCTAATATAAAAGATCTCTATTTATATCTATAAATTTATTGATATTTTTCTTTATATCAACATCAAATTTTAAATATTATAGTTGAATCATTTTCTATCAATTTAAGTTTTTGGGTATATTGGTAACAACGTGGTGTAACAACCTCTGCCCAACTCCCGTACGGAGCGGGGATCCAGATGGAGGATGTCACATATCTTCGTGAAATTCGTGTAAATCGTTTACAAAATTTTAGTTTAAAATGCTTATAAATTTTTTTGTTTATTCTATTTGAAAAACTTGATTACTATTTCGAAACCTTATTAGTTTTATTTTTAGTAAAATCTGACAGAGTTTCCTTTGCTTTTATGAGAGTAAAAAATTTACAAAACCTGTAGATTTCAAAAGCAACACTTCTAAAATACATATATATTCTCAACTTCATTTTGGACCTCTTGTCCGACTTCAAAATCACTTCACCACATAAACATTTATAAACTCAATAATTAATAACATTCAGTTTAATCACAATTAAACACTAAGTAAAGATAATTAGCTATTCGTTTATAAATGCCTTTACAAACCAAATACTTTTTTTTACAATGAATATACATTATCGTTTTCAAAATTCTTACGGCTCAATATACATGTACATGCTTCTCCTTATATTAATATCACTATGCAACACCAAAAGAATAAGCATTTAATGCAGAAAAATTGTGACTCGCAGGGAAGTGCGACAACTATCTTCTTGATTGACTTTATTTACATTGTCCAAACTTTAATCTATGCGTAAAAAATCCAACGCGCTAAGCATTTCTACTTAGTGAGTGTACACTTAATTTAAAGGTTACAAAACTTTATTATATAATAATATAAATTTACACTTTCGACGTTTTTTCCAATTTTAGAATATAATAAAATAACAAGTAAATAACTAATGAAATTTACAAATTACTTTCAATGACCATTTGTGAACTTTATATCCAAAAATTCACCAAGTAATTCAGTTTACTGACAACTACGCATTACACAATACATAAAATCATTTCTTTCTATTTATATACACCCCATGTTCAACATATATTAATATTTCTCAAACTTACAAGTCATAAATTAACATTTCCACAATTTTTTAATACTTTTACAAATAAATGACAAAGAACCCAAGTTACAATTTAAAAAGAATTATTGTTAAATATATCAATCCGATTTTTCTTAAAAAGTTTTATAACAAATTTCAACTAAGGCTCTTTACTCACAATTTCACATATCAAATGCATCAAGAATAATTTAGTAAAACAGTTTATTTAATACTTTTCACACATAACACATGATTTCGTTTAATAGGTTTCAAATATATAATAACATTATTTTATTTAAAAGATTTTCAGCGCCCTTCGTAAACACTAACATAATACCATGGACCGGATTCGGGTCTCCTGACATCAGCCACTCGATGGCTACCCGCCAGAATAAATGGCATCCTCGGTATTGACTACTCAATTACTACCTGTCGGGTCGCATATTACTATCGCATAACACAATCGGTTTCGACTTCAGGATCGAACACCCGGTACCTCTTATAATTCATCCGTCGAATACTGTGTATCGATGTAATGGTGCAGTACTGTTAATATCACCTTATTGACATGTCAACTACCAGTCCCCACCTACCAATGTTCAGGTTTACTCGAACCCTTAATATTTTAATATTTATAAAAAATTTCATATTTTTCGACAACTATTATCTTTATATAAAAGTTTTATTCAGAAAACAATAAACATAATTTCAACCACAATTTTTCCCATATAACCAAATTATCAATATAAACTTTACAAAACTTTATTTCATATTCAATTTACTCATCAAATTTTTTCCAAAGCGTTCGTGCTCTTCTTCCGATATACGCTCGGTCAAGGCACTGAATGTATTCATTTATTTCTATTTCATTTCGTATTTTTTTTTCATTTTCGTTCAAAATTCACTAAAATTACATTTAAACACCCTCTAGTACAATTTATCAAAATAATTTCACGTATTCTAAAATTAAATAAAATTTTGAACTGCATGAATATTTAATCACATATTTGTAAAAATTTTCTTTCGAAATATTTCAAAATATCAATCTTGGTCATTTCAAATTACCATTTTACCCTTAGTTTTAATATCAAAATTTAACAAAATCTATTCTTTCTTTTTTTTCAAATGCATATTCTGTCAAACACTCCGTTATCTTTTAAAATTTTATTTTCAATTCAAATTTCATTCCAACATCATTCAAAATATTTTTAATTTACATAAAAATCAATATTCAAACAAAATTACTATATCAATTTAATCGAATTCATATTATTTTGAAAACTCGTGAATATTAAACTTTACTAATAAAATTCGAGTTTTAAAAAAAATGTACATTAACCTTTTTGGACGATATTTCTAACTTGTCTACACTTTCAATTTGAGCTCCTAACTTCTCTTTACTTTTTTTTTAATCATCTCGCTCCCCAACCCACACCTAGGGTTTTTCAAGAGAGTGATTTATCAACATAAATCAAATCAACGAATTTAAATGCAAGAATAACTATCTTTATATGCTCATGAATGTTTTTACATTGCTTCACACACCCATTTTCATTCTAATCACCTTAACGCTCAAACTTTTGATTTTAAATTTTCTCTTACTCTTTTACTTTTAAATCAACTCAAATTCATCTCAAAACTCCTACAACTCATTTAAATACTAAAAAAATTCTCTTCAATACATATAAAAACATAATTTGTCCACCTAGTAATATAATTATTCATCTATTTATCCACTTATATATTTTTTATTCTAAATTTCATCTCAAATCAACATAAATTACCACTAAAAACAATCTAAATCTTCCAATTTTCAATTTAACACATAAAAACGCTTACATTAACTAAATTCATCAACAAACTTTCCAACCAATTCTTTTTCATTTTCTTCACACAAACCAACTCAAATTCACTTACATTTTCACCTAAAATCATCAAACATAAAAAAACTACAAAATCTCCCACACACATAAACTTGGCCGAACACACACACACACACCTCTCATCCATCATTTTTCAATTCCAACAACATCAATTACACTTAAAACACTTCAAAATTCATTCAACACCCAAAATCAATTCAAATCCTAAAATTCATCTAAATACACAAACTTTAGTCACACACATACTAATAATGACCTATTCAATTCCTCCTCTTTATATAAAATTCAAAATCACATCCAAATGCATTTATTGATCATCCAAACATCAATTGAAAACATTAAACTCAAATTTAATTAAATTTTCATCACTTTAACTTTCAAAACCTTAACCCTTACCTCACTAATTTCTTAACCCAAAACTCCTTGATGCTTCATTCATCTTCCAAGCTTGATTTGATGATGATCTAATCTTCATTCATACCATAAAATTTATCAAAACTCATTTAAATCCATTCTAAAAAAAAAATCCATAAAAACCCACATAACTAACATTAAATTAAATCTATTTTCTTACCACTTTCTTGAGAACTCTTGGATGGATAAACAACTTGGAGACCTCCTCTTCTTCTTCCTTCTTCCTCCTTTTTCTTCCTTTTCTTTCTCTCTCAACCTCACACTCTCTCTCGGCTTTTCTCTCTTTGGTTCACGGTTTCAGCTCTTCATTTCTGGTTTCTACTTCTGTCACCGCCTCTCCTCTCTTCTTTCATCTTATTTCATGTCTCTCAGATATATATATATATATATATATAAACCACCAAATAACCATTTTGCCCTCAAAACTTTATCAAAACTACAAAAATGTTATCCATAGAATGCTTGACATGTGTTCCCATGCATATCCATACTGCCACATGTCACATTTTCATTAGTTGAACCCCTCAAACTTATCTCTTTCTTTTTCTTTTTAATTTTCGACTTTTCTAAGACGTCTGGATTCGGCTTTTCCGATACTTTTTCGGAATCCTTTCAAAATTCATCGGAGCCTAAATTCGAACTACCTACATACTCTTGGTAACTTCGGTGACTTTTAAAAGTTATTTTATACCTTTTTTTGGCTCACCGTTTTTCACCAAATCGCCTCCGACGATTTTTCGAATTAATTCCGATTCGATCCAAATCTTTTTCGAAAGTGTCGTTTGAGTTTCCAAAATACTTCTTAAGTATTCTCATATGTATTTTGACACTTTTCTAAATTTTTGAATTTTTCAAAAATCCGTCCAAATTTTCGATCGAATTAGGAAACTGCTCGGTTTTACCTCAAATTGACTCGTTTTTAATCCAATTCAGTTTCCGTTAATTCCGATATAATTTCAGAACTTTTAATATACAAGACCCATTTTTAGAAAATTACTATTCATACCAACACTTTTCATCCGAAAATACTATTCACCCAAAAATATTATTCATCAAAAATTTTACTTTCAACAATTTTTGAGATCCGATTATCAAAAATCACTATTCACTTATCACTATTCCTCCAAAAATTACTATTCAGTCCAAAGTACTATTCATCTAGACATTGAATAAATTTGGGACGTTACACGTGGTGTCAAAGTTTAGAGGTCTCTAGTTCAAACATTTTTTCCATCCTTTATCTCGAAGTCTTATTATATATGTTATAACGATATGGGCATTTAATATGTTATAACGATATGGACATTTAATATGTATCCGACATCTATCATATGCTCACGTTACACGTAAGAGAATGTATTACATGTCAATCTCAAGTCTTAAAAATAATAGTTTAGTCATTTTCTATTAGCTTAAACTTTTGAGTAAATTGGTAACTAATATTCTCCATTAATAAATTATGAAAAACTATTAATAAGATATTACATCATTTAAGACATTTTATTTGAGGCACTCGGATTGCCAATTGGTAGTTTAGCTATCCAACCGAAGTTTATTTAGATGTTTTGGGTTTGTTTCAATTTGACAAACTTCCAATGAAACTAAAGGTTAGCTTATCATTATATTATATCAAGGCTTGTCTCCGTAAGTACTTATTTGAAGGCTTCTTATATAGATATATATGTACACATATACCACAAGTACAATGACTACATGTCAGACTCTCTTAAATAAAACACTGAATAGCAATTAAGAATTGAAGCTTCCCAAAAGAAGGGGACAGAGACTCCGAATCAGGAGGAAAAATAACTGGAAAAGTTACCCACATAAAGGGCTAGATGAGATTCAAACTCACAAACCAAAAAGGTTTATGAACTGAGTCATAACTTGCCATCTAGTCAGGCCATAAATCTCTTATTTAAAGTTTCTATTATTTGATTTTCTCTATTTTCATGACGTTTTTAAAAATTCTATTTTCATGACTTTATTAATGAAAGAACATATCTCAATAAGCTTTATATCATACTTATTAATACTTGTTTAAAAAAAAAAATACTAAAGTATCTTTTCTTCCATCTCTCTCTCTCTCTCTCTTGCTCGCTCGTTACAAATCTTCTATTTCAAGTTTCTATTATTTGATTTTCTCTATTTTCATGACTTTATAAGTGAATGAACATAACTCAGTAAGTTTTTTTTTTTTTTTTTTAGGATTGAGACTGGTTCAGAGAACCGTCGAGATCAATTAAAATAGGAACACTAGTCTCTCTCTCTCTCTCTCTACAAATCTTCTATTTAAAGTTTCTATTACTTGATTTTCTCTATTTTCATTACTTTATTAGTGAATGAACATATCTTAGTAAGCTTTTTTTTTAATTATTTTTAGGATTGGAACTGGTTCAGAGGACTGTCGAAACCAATTGAGATAAAAACGCTGATGGCACGACCTGAGATACTACTCCTATATGGGAGGAATATGCTCACAAGGAAACCCATGCGATGGTAGCGGATAACCCATACATAACGGTGAAAGAATCGTTATTATTATTATTATTATATCATATTATATATATTATTTGGATTGGGTGTCGAACCCATGCCATTAAGACATGGGACAAGGATTCTCTGTTAATGTTGACACGATACTAATCTTTTTATGAGAACAATTTAAGTTTGAGTGATGTATGAGAGAGAAAAAATCTATCAATCTTAATCATTCATTTTTTCAAATGCTGATGTGTCACTAGATTATCAAAAGATTAACAAAAACAAAAGATGATAGAGAATCCTTACTCTAAGACATGAGGGTTGTTGGCGCCTAACCAACGGTGCCAGCAACCAAAGACATATCTTAGTAAGTTTGATATCATACTTATCATTAATTGTTAAAAAAAAAAAAACAAAATACTCAAGTATCTTTTCTTCATCTCTCTCTCTCTCACCCCACGAATCTCCTGTTTAAAATTTCTATTATTTGATTTTCTTTATTTTCATGACTATATTAGTGAATGAACGTATCTCAATAAGTTTGATATCATGCTTCTTAATATTGATATCATACTTCTCAATGCATGTTGAAAAAAAAAAACTCAAGTATCTTTCCTTTCATCTCTCTCTCTCTCTCTATATATATATATATATATCCCAAATTTTTTATTTAAAATCCTTATTTACAGTCCATTATTTCTGGTGGATCTCACCACAATGATAAGATTCACTAAAAATAAATATTTGTAATTAATGGTATATATTTTTAGTTCAACACTAGTAAGATTTTTTTTTTTTCATTCGTATGTAGATTTAGAAGTGGTTTTGGTTATTTAAATGTTGGTATTCCATAACTTAAATGGAAATACATGAAAATACTTAAGGTGTTTTTACACAATTTTATATTGATAAGTATAGAAGACTTAACCGATCTAATAATTTCAACTATAATCTTTGTAGAAATTTTTCGATAGAATAGAAACAAGTAAAATCATGAAATGGCTAGGCGGAAAAAATTTAGAGTTGTAAAAGAAATTGACGGATAAAAAATTTGTTATCATGTAAGGTTATTTTGTAACTTTGATGGGCATATGGCGTAAAATTTTATTTTTAAATATTGGTCCTTGTGTTTTTGAGTAGATAGGTGTCCGAAGAACCTTTTCCTTTCCATTTTTCCGAAATGGTAGCAAGAGTTTATTAAGATGCACTTATATCCTTATTTATTACAATCACATTTATATATTTTAAATAAATGTTTTTGAAAAGAAAAAACTTACATTTCAAACCACACACAAGCAAGCAAGCACACGCAGTTATGGATGATAATCCATCAAAAGTGCTTAACAGTGAAGGATTATATAATATGTGTGCCAGATGCAAACTCACACACCGCCTGCACACACAGTGCCCTATTTGTATACAACAGTTGTTCCTAACACAGCACATGGACTGCGTGCTAAACAATGAAGAATCATACAATGCGTGCCTTGATGGTACAAAATAACGTGCCATTTCGCACACCAAAGAAGAGGTTGGGACTGCGTTTCCAATCCCAAACCCTTGTCTGGTAGCTGTTCCTGATAGCATATGAATCCCGTGAGGGGCCCAAGCATAATCCCAGGAGGCCAGGACTATGCAAACCCTAAACCAACCTACTTTCGTGGGTTTACATAGTCTGCCAGGATTTTTTTTTTTCTTTAGAAAAAAAACTTTTTTATAATATAAAGTTAGTATTTTATAAATTTAATATTAATAAAAAAAATAAAGGTTTTTTTTTTTTATTTTGTCTTATATATTATTAATCATTTATAATTTATTAAATATGCTTAAAAATAATTTAATATATTTTATTAACATAATTTTAATATATTTTAAGATGAATATCAATTATAAATAAATATTATAATTTGATTGAATCTCAAGATTGAAAGGAGATACTAATAGCAAATAATTATAAAAAAAATAATTTAAATATTTTTATTTAAAAATTAATGTAATATAACACTATATCAATTAATATCATAGTTCTTTAAAAAAAATAATACGCTATGCCATTAGATATAAAATATAATTATTATTTTTTTTATCTAATCATAAATTATAGGAAACAAAAGACAGGATCATTTTTAATCCAATTCCACTTATATCAAACATATTACATATTAATTTAATTCAGTCCAATCTAATCAAATCATATATAATTTCATCTTATCAAAATAAGTCAATCCAATCCTCCGCACCAAACACACCATAAGAGGAGACTTGAAACATTTTAGGTTAAAGATAAACATTACACAAACTCTCGTGCTTTGAAGAAATAAAATTTTTATTCTATATCAAATTAATTTTAAAAAAGAAGGGAGAATACTAATAATTATGATTTTAACATCAGGCGGGATGTCAAGTCAAGTTTATAGAAAATGTTTGTACGATATTTGATGTTCAAATTGAATTCATTAAGTTAATATTTCCCTCCATAATCTAAAAATAAAAAATAAAAATTACTAACTACAATTTGAGATAAAGATTAGGATTTATAAAGTTGTAATTAATTTGGGTGAGATGGAAACAAGCCATTGGCTCACTCACCAGTAATCTCCATAATATTACTCCATCTACAAATGAAACGAACCTAATTGGTGGCTCCTAGTCATTGGCACAAATCAAACTTTTTAAAACAATTTGAGATCATTTACTTGATGACCTCTATCAATGGGATTACTCGGCCCGCCCGAAAATGAATCTCAAGCTCCATTCAAATGTCAAACACAAATCCTCAAATATAATCTATCGTGAAAAAATGTAAATAAATAGATAAAAAATAAATAAATAACGCTCATAGTGGCATCAAGTCTCACCGCCACACTTATTATATCACCCAACAGCAAAGTGATTTGAGATTTGCCACACACACACACACACAGTTGTTTCATGTAAATGTTATTGGCACCCAGTTAATTCAGGGAACACGTCCCCTAAGTCCCGACAACAACCGAGTTTATTATGTTGCCGCAATAACGGTAACCTACGTTGCCCATACTTATTATGCAAGGATCAGGTTCAATTCACTTGACTATAAAATATGATAAATTTTTTCTCATTCTGTGTGCGCTGCTCTTTTCTCTTATAGGAGTCTTCCTTTCCGCTTCTGTGAGTCCTAATTCTAAGTTGTGCAAAGATCTGATCAAGAAAGTCTGACAATATTAAATATATTTATAATATGTACAAAAAAACAATGAAAGTCCCAACAACAACTAGACACGTTCAATTAGGCACCCTACCGCTACGGGATATCCTGATCACCTACTTTTTTTTGGTTTTTGAGCTACTGATTACCATCTCTATGATATGTTAATCAGCTCTTCGTTTTCGTCACTTGCACGTTTACGTTATCTACAAATTCAAATTCTTTTATTATTTTCGAAGAGTAGAGTTCGTGCCTCATGGAAAACATTTTTTGTTTTTTCATTTCAATTTTTATATTATAATTTATTTAGCACGCATAACCGCATAAGCTTATAATTTCAATCTGAAAGATCATCGACAAGGATATGGTTGTTGTCTTGTTGACTTAGCTCATGAAATGTCAACCTAACCTTCTACCTCCACCTGCTCATCTGCTCTTCAACTGTGTCTATTTTTTGCAAAATTGAGGCATCAGGCCATTCCTCTCAAATGGCAAAATGCCAATGCTTATTTCAGATGCAATTCTCACTTGGTCCCATGAGGCCATTAATCCACAATTATAACCATCAGAAAAACCTATTATCTTAACAATTCAGTCCCTTACCAGGTAAGAGAAAGGAACCTCTCTTCTGCTATTTGCACTATACTACTAAAACAATTCAATCCACATAAAACACACAAATAAACAAAAAAAGGTGTATAATGGAGAAGAAAACTGCTCGGGCAATGTTGTTATCAGTGATTTTCCTTACGGGAGTTCTTTCTGCTGCCAACAGACTAGAAGATGTGGGAAAAGACGATATCGACAATACCCAGCATTTCTTTCTTGGTTAGCCATTTGGTTTGAAATTGTTCAATCCTTGATTCCTCCACTTTCCTTTTCTCACTGCTGTCCCTAATCATAATGCGGGGAATAAAGACGTGTTTAAGGGAGAATGTGGTGCCAGCAAACAGACTCCATGAAAATTACATGGTGCTTGAAAGACTACGAATATAAATATAATTAAGGGTTTGGTTTGGAAGTGTCTTTATCTAATATCTGAATCTAGTCTTATGACTCTTATGTAATGCTTTGGTATCTAAGCAAATCTCAATAAATTCTACGAATATGTAATGCTTTTCTGTAGCACAATAGCACCTCATCTTGCTTTTTTATTAGATTTTTAGCCATGAATTTTATTTTCATAAAAAACAATAATACGAAACTTCCCACATTAATTTTCATACTTTTGAAGCAATGATAAAAACGATAGAATTAACCAGAAGGGAGAAAACTCAGCTCCATGTTATGTTCAGAAGAATTTCGTCCACAGATAAAAGTTGCTAAGCCTCCTGCATAATCCCTTGTTTTCACATCTCATTCTGGCCAAGGTCAGCAAGTGACAGGTTCAGGCATCTATTTGAAATATTTAGATGACATGTTTTAAGAGTAACTTGAATATAATGACCAGAAGATGATCAATTCATACAGCATTAAATAGTCTAGAAATCTTTCCCATACTATACATTAACAGGCCTAACAATTACCGCTAAAAGAACACAGGACAGTAAAAAGTTGTTTATATAACCAATCCAGATGATCAACAATTACCCATAAATTAATATTTTCCAAAGCTTGAATTGCAACATGTCAGTCTAATATTTCGAAGTTCAAAAATGAGAAGCCTGACCACCTATATATATGCCAAAATCATTCCCTTCCAGTCCCACAGCAGTTTGCATTAACCCTCCCTGTTTAAGAACAACTTCTATCAGTTATAAGAAGGCAAAGGAAACAGGAAACATAAGCATAATGTCTCACATTAACTATATGAGTAATAACCTAAACACATATTGCATATGATAAATTTTTCAAAGGTTGAAATGTTTAAGAGCAGACTTAAGTCGGGGAAAAAATTAAAGGTAATGTGTGCCATGCACGCATGTTGCATTTTGCAATAAGGCTTCTTCAAATTAACTATCCCAAATAAAAAATTCATTTTAAAAAAAAGAGAAACCATCTAAAGCACTTTTTTTTTCCTTTTATACCAGCTTCTTAATCAGATGTAGCATATGTACAAATCAGAAAAGAGGACTTTCACTGTCAGACATACATTAGTTTATCAAAAGTGTTTGGAGAGTTGCAGCATGCAATCTGCTTGTGAACTTGAGGATGTTAACATAACACTAGTATTCCTTTTACCTTTTCTTATAGTTTGAAAAGGTCAAAAGTTTAAAAGAAATTATAACAAGTGAAAATTAAAAATTCAATTACAAGTACAATCTTAAGCTGTTCCTGTAAGCTAAGTAATTTATTAATCAACAACTTCATGATATATTGGAGTATGATTGATCCTTAATGTTAAAGTACACCTTCAATATTTAGTAATTGTAACAAACTTAACACAGATTTCCAATGTCAATACACACACTTAGCGAACTTCGACATTTCTATTCTGAGTTCTGAAATATTTCCAAGTAATTTGACATTAAAGATTTGACGGAAAATACTATTCAATACAATTACACAAAGTAAAAATTCATAGACTTTTGTAAATTCATTTCTATTGCAAGCAATTCATGTATATCCTCCATTTTCTATTTCTAATCGTGTCAGATACTAGCTAAAAAAAGCACTTAAAAACTTACATTCTTAGCAATTGAGCACAAGACTCACATGCAACTGGTTGCTGGAAGGAAGACCCTAATGAGTTCTTTAACTGTGACTCTCTTCCTACATGTTGGGCACTTATTCTGTGCAGCTATTGCAGACTTAATACATGTCTTACAGAATATGTGACCGCACTTTGTTGACATCTCCTCCACTAATGGTCCCATGCAAATGGGGCAAGTGAATGTAGGCTCCTTTGGAGGTGGTGGTGGAGGAGGAGGCAGTGTAACTGTTGTAACTCTCTCTCTCTGCCAGCACAATAATAAATAAGTTAAGCAAGCATTCAAACACATATAAGAAAAAGAGAGAGAGAGAGAGAGAGAGAAGGTGCGAAATGCAACCAAACACAACATTCTAAATTTCACAGTCTACTAGAAATTTTTGTAATTGTCTAATTGAAAGGATTGCACCTCAATAAGCCATAAGAAGACAAGAGGACAATTAAGATTATAGCTATTACCGAAGTGTTGCTGGCACTTTCCAAATTTATGAGATCACAATTGATAATCGCTGGATAACCAGGAGGAACTCTTCTGCGCTTGTGGCGGTTATTCTGAGATATCCTAGTTGTTCCCCCTGCAATAATTATGGACATGATGAGCGAGACATATGGCAGTAATCTGAACTATAGCTATAACTTCAAAGAAGTAACTCAACCATAAAGACAGCTAACTAAGCAAAAATCATTGTCAGTCAATTAGATTGTGATGACATCTAACACACGAAACGCTACTGTTGAGGTCTTCCTGTTAAGACGAACTGTTTCATAACAGTTCCGAGGGATATCAACAACAACCAATTCCAACTCCCAGACTTTAACTTCAGACTGTCCAAAGAAATAAAGATCATCTTGTTCAGAGAATAAATACAGGATTACAACTTGTTTCATGACCAATAAAAACTACATCAGCTTCAAAAAATGATGAAGATGTCTGCTGCCTGCATCTGAGAATTCTTGTGTCTGACTCTTAATCATCTGCCTCAATCACACACCTCCCTGTTTTTTCACTAACATCCTCTTTCCTCCTATTAATCCATTTTGTATTACTATATGAAAAAATAATAGACAAGAACTCATGAATCAATCAATTCTCTAATAGTTATCTTCTTCAAACGGTCATCTTGCATCATAAATTCATGTAAAAGTAAATATGATATGAAAAGCATGCATATCATTCTGTCCTAAAAGCAAATGAAATTTCACAACATGCAATGCAATCATCGAGATGTATAGATACAGCAAATGTAACAACATATACCTTTCCATTCAATACAAAACTACACAATGATAATGACTTGTAAGATAATGAATGAAACATTGAATAGGCACAGGCACACACGAAAAGACCTACAACTAAATGAGGGAAAAAACAGTTAAGAGCTACCTGAATCTACATCAACTACAACTGTCCTGCTGCTACGATTCCTTCTGGAATTGTTTTTAGCCTAACATGAAGTTCAACAAAATAAATTAAAGTCATTGCAACTCAAGTGATCTCAAATGAAAAGATCAATTATCAAGAAATAGTAGATAAAACCCAACAAATACAACAAAATTACTTCAGCAAACGCCCTGGGAGATGATTCAATAACATCATCATCAATAGCCTCAACGTCAATAGGAGCATGTGGTATTGACTGCTGCTGCTCTAGTTGGCTTGCTTGAACTTCCTGAGACCTGCCTTCAGTTGAAGTCCCCTCCCGATCTCTGCTTTCACATGGTGGCACATTAAGGTCCAGCACCGCCTTCCTCCTTCGATATCCCCTTAGAGTAGGCCCCCTTGCTGGTTGAGTGCTCATTCTCTTAACTATTTTCAAAACCAGATTTTTGCAGACAGAAAGGCTACATACATTATAACAATGTTTTCCTATTTTACTACATATTAAGCATTACACAGACATGCAAAACACAATCAAAACTATATTTTTCTTCTGTTCAACAATTTCAATACACAATTTCCCGAATGTTGCTGGCATCATTACAATTAAACAAAACCCTACTTTGTAAACTCCAACCTAAGTCTGGGAACAAAGTCCACCTTAATAAAACTGAGACTCCTAGTCAAGTCAAATACTGTACAACAAACCCTCCTGATTTTTCACTTCAATAATTAATAAAAATGACAACTTTAAGCCCATATCAACAATCTTCAATTGACAAAGCACAGCAAAACCATGGATTTTATAGCAATACCATCAGATGCATTGAATTGAACCATACTATCATATCCTAACATACTATCAGATCCTAACAGAAAAACCACAATTTAAGTTCATTTCCCAGTTTTACTGTTACATAATGTATACAATCACTCAATTGAATGATCAATAATCAATATCCAAACTAAAAACCTAAACACCTACAAGAACATCAATAATCAAAACCCAAACTAAAAAACCCACGGACTCGTGACAACGTCAAAAATCAAAATTTAAAGCACTGATATAATAACATAATCGAGCTGCAATTGAATGGATTCAAGAAATGTCACACCAGATTAACATATCCATACAAACAATCGCGACAAAATGCGGCCGATTAATTGAAAAATTGAAAATAAAGAAGGAAAAAAAAAAAAAACTCAAACCTGAACTTCGAGAAGCAAAACCAAGCCAATCGAATAAGTTATCGTCGAAAAATAATTTAACAAGGTAGAGAGAGAGAGACAGAGGTGTTATCAGTCTTCGTCATCTAGGGTTTCAAAGAGGGGACGACTAGGCAGAGCAATAGCGATGCATAGAAATATTTGAAGGTGGGGAGGTGGGGGGTTTGTTTGGGATGGGTCGGTGTGACACAATAATGGGCCGTTACTGTGAGACGCGGGTATGTGACTACTAGATTTCGTCCACGTGGCCCTGGATTGGAAGACGTGTAAGTGTGTAGACGGTTCATACTGACGTAGCAAATTCGGACCGTCCTTTTGCTCCTTTCGATTTTGAAAGATATAACGGTGCAAATCTACATCGCGTGCACTTTCGTGTATCTTACGGTGAGCTATCTTTTCTGTGCCGTTGAGTTCTAAAAATGTGAGTTGACCCAATAATTCAACGGTCAACACCCTCTGAAGTGTAAACACACAGCCTTTTCTCGAAGGGAAAATTCCAGTGTCCTCTATCAAGTTTACGCAATATTGCACGAAGCGCTGGTTTTCCCATAATTGCATTAACATCGCTTGAAATTTGTTGAATATGGTATAGATGTAACGATTAAGGATGGTAAAAATCCTCGATGGGATCTAAACTGGCGAGCTTTGATCCGTTTGGGGCAGTATGTAAAATTGAAAATGGATTTTGATTCAAATTTGGGTTAAAAATTTTATAATTTGATCAAATTTTGGTTAAATGCTTTAAACTTATCTTACCCTGATAATTCATTTTAAAAATTATAAAATAAATATTATTTTAAAAATTAATTTTAAAGAATTATATTTTACTTTTCAAAATAATATTATAATTTTTTGGTTTTATTTTATAAAAATAATATAATACATAATTATTTTTTTATCCAATTTCATAATAGATCAAACATAGAAAGTACTAATTTTTAATTCAATTTTACACAACATCAAAAATATCATAGTATTAATTTATCCAATCTAATTCAGTATCATCAAATTAATTCAATTTAATCTCGTATATTAAACATGATCTAATTGTGCGAGATAAAATGCATCTGCACATACAATTTTATTCCGGTAAATAGAAAAAGCTGACAGGATAAAAATGAGATGCGGCTTCAAATTCCTTGAATGTCAAATGAAGACCAAACTCTTTTGTGTTTTGCTAAAGATAATTCAAATCCTTGTGGAATCCAAGAACGATGTAGAAGTTGAACTAGCCACAAGGGAAAAGAAAAACTTGAACTTTGATCAAATGACAAGAAATAGAGGATCAGGGTTCATGAAATACTAAATGCTGAATATGAAACTGATTGTCAGCTAATATTCTCAGAAGATCTACCAATAGCTACCCTGATAAAGAAATTACACCAAACTGCTTGGAAAATTGCAATAAAATGTTACAACTCCAAAATCCCTTTAACAGGCTAATCATTCATGCATTTTCTATATTATATCGACCAAGGAAATGGTAATCACTCGTAGTGTCTCTGAAGAGGGTTGTGCAGCAGACAAATTTGTTAACCCCCCCAGTGCAGGAGAATATCACCTTTTAAATCACAACAAAACCTTTGCCTGTGATTCCTAAAAGTTTAGAAGCAATTCTGGGATGATTTTTAGGTGCAAACACAGATCTAAAACACTCTCAACCTAAAACTTCCCTCTTAACTTTCCAGATTTGATTTTTATTTCAAATTAGTACTTCTAGAGGTCAATAACAAAAAAAAAAAAAAAAAAATGAAATCGACAAGTTCGTTTGGATATTTGAATAAACAGCTGAACTTTAAAGATAGTTGCAATAGCTGGAATGGGGCTATTCTACCTTAAAATTACTTGTCTTGCAACAAACTCTTCATGTATCGTGCAAACACACATAACCAACGTCATAACACTGTCTTTTCTTAGTGTATAATAGTGTTACAACTGCAAGGAAGAAGAAGCTAAATATTACATGAGATCGATGACTAAATACATTATGCAAGGGCAGCATGCCCATAAGCCATTAATGTTAAGCATATAAGTTTTTCCTAATTCTTTGATGTGGAGAATTTTGCACGATTTGGTTGAGTACAATAAAAGATAAATTACAAAGGAAATGGAAGGCAGTCATCATTATTTGAACATATGATTTCACATTTATGAATTATTCCAAAGAAACCACACTCAAGGGAAAAAAAATACAACAAAGTAACCGATAAATGTTTTCTTCATGTTAAAGTTAAAACACAAATAATCTAAAAAGAAAAATTCTACATTAGAGTTGCTCAGTTAATCTGATCATAAAGGAATTAACTGCACCTCTATCCAATACGATCCATGAAGATTCAAAGAGCTCATGGAAGAACTCAGCTCTGATCTCCGTAGCTGCATTTCTGAAGGCTGTCCCAAATGCATTTCCTTGAACTGCCCCAAGTCGAGGCTTGCCACAGACCCCGACTATTAATACTTTGTTTGGCTCTTGAGATAAGCAAGCACAGAGAAGAGGCTTCATTCTAGCTCCCTTCTCCCTCAAGGCATCCATTAAAAAGTAGCAGAATTTAGTCAAAGCCTGAGGGTAGCCCAAAAGCTTTGTATCCACTGAATCTTCAAGCTTCACCCACCTGAATTTTCTTCCACTTCTAATTGCACCATTCTTTGTAATGGCTGCACTTCCTTGCCTAAGAATTGCCCTTTGTACCTTAATTGCCTGGTGCATTCCAGCTTTTAGCTTATCAAGATTGCTCAATGACAATGAATCATAAGCTACCCCAAACTGCTTTGAAGCACAAGAGCCATCGGATTTCATGAATGACTCAAGCAGTGCAGTAACCCCATACACCACATCTGCTGCAGATACCCTAGAGCTGTAGCCATGTATCCTCAAGAAACTCCGGTAGTAGAAATCAGTAAGCCCATACTCAGGTAGAAATCTTTCAAATTCATCTTTCATCTTCCGCTTTACTTCCAAATTCATGTATTGAAACTTTTGCTGGCAATCCACAAGTGCAAACCCCATTCTAGCAAGAAGAAGCTTAAGCTTCTTCATACCATTGTCACTCCATGTCTTCAATTTTGTAGCAATATATGAAGAGCACAACATAGAATCAAATAAATTCCATTCCTGTAACAGCATAAGCCTTGGTTCATCCTCATATGCAATTCTCGAGGACTCAGGTGCTCGAATCTTCGTCCCATCCTTGAGTGTTACTGAAGTAACCGCATCCAAATTTCCCGAACTATTAATATGCTGCTCAAGCTCCATAACTCCAGCTTGGTACCTCTCATCAGTCAATCTCTCATGAACAAACTGATCAGTCAGCGAAACACAAGCCAACCAAAGCAACTCATTCGTGTTCTTCCTCAAAGAATGTGATAAATCATACATCAAACACCCAGATGGTTTACCATGATATGTTCCCATTTTATAGTATTCCCTCTTCAGCTTCTTAAAAAGCTGTTCGGGGTCTTCTTCATTTTCCAAAGAAACCCTTCTCCGCTTCCTTGACCCCTCCTCATCTTCCTCGTCCTCTTCCTCACTTTCGCTCTCCTTTTCATCATCACTATCCAAAACATCATCATCATCTGCCTCCAAATCACAAGCACTAGCCAAAGCCGAAACCTTAAAATCATATGCCAAATCAGCCTGCTGCTCATCATCAAGCGTGTAGAGAACAACAACACTCTCATTACGATCACTCAAATTATGCAAATGAATCGGACGGTGACTATCAACCACAAAAACACACGCCTTGGAGCCTAAACCAAGAACCCTTTTCAAATCCCTATGGGAACCCCAATTAATCAAGAGAATAGAGATTGGATTCTCAGAGGAGGAGCACAAGTTGGGACCCGCATACTTGTGAATTTCTTGAAAGGAAGACACAGGGTAACAAGCGTAGCGCACTGAATCAGACTCCAGCACATGGAGGATGATTTTCAGGGCACAGATTGAGTCCACATCAGAGGTTGATGGGAATATCAAAAGAGGAGACTCAGATGAAGCCACGGCCGATTCGCGAAGCCGCCTGTAGAACGCCTCTACCCTCTGTTCTCTAACCATAATTTCTCAAACCAAACTCTAATTCCTTATGCTAAATCTACTATCCAAAACAACCAACTCACCATTTTTTTTCTCCTTCTAATTTCATCACGTTCTTATTCTATAAAATTTTGTCAATACACAAATTACCCATCAAATCAAATTTAGAAAAACTGGATTAAAAATTTAAAAAAAATCAAAAAATTGACCAGGATATACATAAATCCTATCTAATATACACCTACAGGAGACAAGAGGATAGAAAAATAGAGTGAAAGGTAGGGATCGAAGTACCTGAGAAATGTAGAGAGAAAAGCAGGAATGAGTGCGGAGATATGTGTGATGATAATCAGATCTGGGTGTTTTAGTTTAGAGGGAGCGCGATTGCTTTTTGTTTTGTTTTGTTTTTTGAATTAGAATAGTTGACGCATTTCTCCCAATTTTTTAAATTTTCAAGACCGACCGCCAAGTTTTGGCGCTACCAATTATCAATGACATGAGACCGGCCCCACCATTATCTATCTGTCTCCGGATTCCTGATCGTAGGATTATATTGAGATCTAACGGTGTGGATCAATTGCTTCCTATGATGATATTATGACCATTACTTCCCTTACCTGAACGTCTCAGAACAGATTTCCAGATACTGCCACCACACTTCTCTTTTTGGTAGTCCGAAAAGAACTTTCATTGATCAACTTGTAGAATGAAAGCAGGAGGATGTCAGTTCGTGTTAATTTGCGGGGCAAAATCCATAATTAATCTACCAAGTTAATGTTTCTTTTTAAGGCATCTGCCAAATTAATGTTACTTTATATCGTATTCAGAAAATATTGTTATTATCAATAATTGGTTTGTCAATTTAAACATAATTCACTTTATTAATCGTGCTTAAATTCTCACATTTTTGTTTGTTAAAATTATTTTGTGTTCGTCTGTACTTGCAAGTCGTGCATAAATTTTATAGATTGTATATGTAAGTTTTAATTTTAAAATTGGTAAATTTCAGTGTCTTTTTCTAATATTTGACTAAAATACTAATGAAATCAACTGGTTTTATTTTTCACATCATTAGCATCTATCATCGGAAAGGCCTATAAAATTTTTCAAATATTTCAGAATGTGGAACATTTACAATACATTTTTTGGTGCACAGAAGTTGAGATTTTACACTATATCAATGAGATTCTTAATATCATAGCCCGTTTCATATTGGTTAAATTTGTTATAATAATAAAAAATAAATATAAATACAACATCTCTTAACATTGATAGTTGGACATTTCCCCATTCACTAATATATTAAGGATCCAAAATCTAATTGAGCATTTTAACAAGTTTTAGAATATTATTAAATTCCTCACTCCAGTTTTTCTCTCTAATTTGCAAATATATGATTAGTTGCTATAAAACAATAATAAAAACAATCATATCCTAATTATTACATCATCAAAATGCTTATAAAATAAGTCGACCGAACAAAAGTTCAGGTTATAAGAAAATCCAAATAATCTAATATACAATGTATATGTCGAGAAAGATTAACCATGTTTACCCAAAAAGAACACAAATCCATTCTAAACCTGAATTAAATGAACAATTTTAATTACTAGAAAGTATTGACTACTTGCTGGGCCAATTCTCCTTTAACTAGACGTTTAACAAAAAGAAGCATGAGATTCAAAGGTAAAGGTTACCATTCCTTCTTTTAATTGTAATAAATGGATAATATAGTAGTCACAACCCATCTACACACTCATGTCTGTAAAATGTAAATGACACACAACTCTTATAGGACATAAAATTGTAGAAGAACCATATGAACAATACCTGCAATGAAAACAAAGCCCCTTGACCTGCTTAATTCACGATTAAGTTACAAAATTTTGTTTCTGAAAGCAATAAATAGAAAAACATGCTGTAGAGACAGAGGCCGAATCCTTGAGGAATGCGACACAAATGGATCAAGTCATTCAAGCGACTTCAGCCAAGAACAATGTGAAATCCGCAATCATGAGATGTTTTCTTTCATCTGACTTCCATAAACAAAAATGATATTAAGATACATATACAATGAATAAACATGATAGCCAAAAGAAGAGAAAGTAAATTCGGATTCAATAGAATAAAAGAATCTATATATGGTATTTCACAACCAAACATGACTGCAACATTGGAAATAAAATGGTACATTACAGTGAAACATCTACGAGTGGAAATAAGACAACGAAGAGGAGCAAAAAGAGGATGTTTCTCCCTCCAAAATGCTATGTTTATTATCACAAAAATCACACCGGTAGAAAGGCAACAAATGCACTGAAAATATGTAAACACTCCTCGGAGAAAGCCTTCAAAAGTATTTACAGTTCCCACCCAACTCAACCATCCTCAATGTAATTGAAGACTCATTTTCTGCCCCAAGGAAAGCAACAACTCTGAAATCAAACAAGATCATACAAAGTTAGAAAATTTAAGATCTTTAAATAAATCAATATAGCAGTTTATGTGCTTTGCAAGTTGATAATGACAATAGCATATACTATATACCTTAACACTGTCACTAGTAGTACTGGGCTTCTGAGCATAATACGGAGCCGGACTTGCCATGACTGGTGTTTTTGCTCCAGTGTTTCTCTCCTCCCGCACTTTGTTAAAAATGTGAGTATAGCCATCAGCGGATGCTGGGTTGTTTTCATCCCACTCACCAAATTTTGGAACTGCAGCACCTCTATCAGGCTGTAACAACAGAAAACATACAGTCAACAATTTCAGAAAGCTGAAACTGTGGAAAAAACAACTTAAAAGTTTTGTCAAGAGAACAATCTCATCTTGACTGAGAATATAAAATAATGTGGAAAGAATTTTGAAAGGATGAGGTTCCAATGCAATAAAATGATACAGAAGGGAGAAAATTTACACTTTCATCGCCTCTAGCAGTTGGCCTTAGTCGAGATCTTCCAGGTGTACCCTGGCTATTTTTGTACACACTTTTTCCTTCCCATGAAGGAGACTGATCCCCATTTCCTCTCCCTGAGAACCTAGCCTGGTTATGCAGTGGAGATTTCTCAAAGCTGTTCTCAGACCCAGCACTTTGTCTTGTAGGCCTCTTGTAAGCTTCACCAGAAGTTGCTACTCGCCCCTGACGTTGATGAGCCAACTCAGCAGCAGCTTTTCGGCTCGTCTCATCTTGACGTGCTGGAGAGTTTTTGAACTGTTTGGGGTCACTATCCTCACTGCTCCTTCTTGTTCTAACTGCCCCCTGTCCATGTGGTTTCTCTGGTTCACCCATGGTTTTATGAGCTGGAGCTGGAGCTGGGGCTTCATAATCAGAAAGCATATCTGGGTTCTCTTCAGGATCATTTGGATTCATCATTTTTCCGCCTCGATTCTTCCGGGCCTTATCAAAATATGCCGTGTAAGGAACAGTTTCTCCACTATCCCAGTTTCCAAACTTTGGCACATGTGAACGTTGCTGTCACAGTAACAAAAGATAGTTATATTACACCCAAATATCACCTATAAACACAAGCCATATTTCATCTGCAGAATTTCAGTTCATCACCAACTGTTAATACAAGAAGCAACAAAAAATTATTTGCCCTTTGTGTGAATTCTTTAATCAAAAGGGCCAAGGAGAATTATAACAAGCTAACAAAAGCAAGAACAATGACTGACAGCCCCAAATAATGAATAACGGTTTGTAATGGGTAAGAAGTCAAGGACCACATCTCACGTTATAGAAGTTATTCTTCATCATTCCTAGAAACCAATTGAGTATGTCTGTGATAAAAATTATGCGTAGCAGATCACATATTGTCCATTTGGTAACCTTTAAAGCAGGATTAACATTTCTTATCAAAAATTAAAAACATAAGCCAAACAAAAATCTTCCCTGCAGTGCAATGAAAAATAGAATAATCTATTTGACATTGAAGGCAAAAAGTTCTCTTTTTACCAATAGAAAAGGGGAATGAGTATTTTTATGATGGTTATATATTTGTAAAGCAATAATCTAAGCTTCTAATTGGAAATTAAAATGTTATTAAGTTATAGAACATATCTTAATTATATAAAAAAAGAAGAAAATGTGTATTTATAAGAACAAGCATGAAGCGGAAGTTGTTTCCTCACTCTTAGTATGTATGTCAAGAAGGTAATCTGTGATTCTTTGTGGTAAAAGGCAATTGCGAAAGTTTGTACTTCTGGCCTTCATCATTACCAATCACATGCTCTCATGAGTCCTTAATATGAAAATCATCAATAAAGCTCAATACTACTATGCATACCTTGACTCTAGAAACCAACTAACACTCAAACAGTTGAGATATTATTTCTATACAAAATTGAAATATCAGAAAGGATATACATGTCCAGGGCAAAATGAAAATGTCTAACCATTTAAGCCAGAATTAGACTTCAGCAATTCGGGCTACTAACCTTCTCTGTGGTTGAAGGGAAAGGACATACAACTCAATGACCACATAATGCAACACAATGATTTTACTTCCATAGTATCAACTAGTTACTAATTATGACAAAACTCGAAATTCAATTCTCTACCAAAGGAAGATTACAAATGAAATAGTCAGATCATAACTCACAGTGAAAAACTCCATTTATGACTTATACAAACAAAATTAATACCCGTCGGACATCTAACTAGAAACTTGAATAATGCGCATTATCAACTAAAATGCAACCAAATATCCAACAAATGTTCGCTTATAAATTTATCTCACTGCGGCAAGCAACATTGCCTCATACTAAACCCAGCAACCGATACCCAAAATTAACAAATGCATCCTTCTAAAAACCAGCTCAAAGTAATATGATTATACAACTTAATACAATCAGGATACCCTGGGTCAGATATGATGGGCTTCTTTAAAAATTTTAGGCCAGAATCGCTATAAATCAAGGATTTTAATGAGGTTATGTTAATTCACTCTCTCAATTTAAGTTCATATTCACTTATCTCTTCTGATTGTCTTGTTTTGTTCTCCTAAGCAAATCAAATATCCAAAACTGTCACGTTGTCCATTTTTGTATTATCCAACCACAATAATGAACCTTGTTTTTTTCAATCAAAATGTGATTTTTAAACTACAAAATTAATGAGATCTGATATGCAACCAGTGAATAATTATGCTATTCATTCATTAAAAAAAAAAAACAATCTCATTAACCCAGATCAACAAACGTCTAATTTTGTTTCATATACAATTCAGTGGACGACAAAAATCCAGCATTGCTAATCAAAACTACAGTCCCAGAAGCAGATAATTTACACAACCATCCCATGTATCATTTCCACAAATTCATTATCTTATAACAAAAAACAACAAATTAACATGTATTCTTCTACATATAACAGAATCACGTATACTCTTTCAAAATAACTAATTTAACGTAGAGGGCATTCAGATCATATAAAAACTCAACCCAAAAACACAAATAAATAAATAGAAAAAAAAAAAAAGCTCCTTTCAACTGAAGCTTTAACTTTTGTAGCATAGTTGAGGTTACAAAAACCAAAGTGACACAAAAAGGAAACAAAAATAAATAAAATAGAGGTCATTATTAAATTATCAAAAAAGCAAGCAGAAAAATTATGTAAATGAAGTTGCAAACATGGAAATAGAACAAAAATAATTAAAAAAAAAAAAAAGAGAACTTACTGCCATGTCTTCTCCACCAAACTAGGAATGACAAAAAAACAACAAGAACAATCTTTTAATTGATTTGAAGTTGGGTGATGAAAAAGACCAACACCCACCACAAGAACAGAATTCAGCGACCCAGCAAGAAGAGAGAAAAAGAGAGAGAGAGAGAGAGAGAGAGACTTGTTTTCAATGAAGAAGAGGGAGAGAGATGGAGGGTTTAAAGAGAGAGAAGGAGGAGAGAAGAAGGTTATCAACCATTGACTGGTAATGTTTTGACCATTCCAATCTATATATTTCCTTGTCTCTGTGAAATAAAAGCTCTGTTTCTTCCAAGTTTCAAATGTCCCTCTCGTTGGCTTACACGCCATACAGCCGTGTAAAAATTTAAATTTTAAAAAACACACAAAAAAAAAAACAAAAAATAATTCTGATTTGTTGGCAGAGAGAATTGAATAGGGGATTGAAGTGGAAGAAATGGGTATGGGAGTGGCAGATGGGGATAGTGGTTAATTGGCTGGCTGGCTGGCCAAATGGGTTCACACACTTTGACGCCGTTACGGTTAATGGCGGCTCGCCTCTTTTTGTTTTTAGTTTTTTGTTTTATTCAATTGGTCAAGTCTGCATCTCCGCGGTTAATTTACCTTTTCTTTGTCTGCTTCTGTTGAAACATTTCCGCTGCCTTTCCATTCTACTATTTTTCTTTTCTTTTTATTTGTTTTCAATCACCATTTTATTATTATTTTATTTTCAGCCTTGTTGACTTCTTGTTTTATGAAATCCCATTTCTTTCCGGGAAAGTTTCGCATAATTCATTGAATTATATTTATTAGTGCTCAAAAATCAAAATTTAAAATGAATTAGAAAAATTATGGTCTGAACAATAGTTTATCACCACAATATTATCCATCCATAAGCTTCTAGAAGTCATAGGTCTTACATCCCTTTCCTCCGCCATATATGCGTCTTTCCCTTATCATTATAGGTTGTTTCCCACTCAATATGGATTGTTTTCTTTTGTTTTGAAAACTATTCTTCATATCATACCACCACAGTCCGATCCCTTTTCATCTCTACTGCCTTATGGACTAGTACTGATACTTAAGAAAAAAAAAAGAAGTAGAAAAATTAATGATAATTTCTTCTTATAATTAACTATACATAATTGATTTTGTGGAAACAGTTATCAATCATGTAAATTGAAATCTAAATCAATTTGACAACCTATAAATTTAATATCTTTACATTGACTATATGTTCAGCATGTCGTTTATGTGCAAATGTCTTAATTTTATTAAAATTTGAATATTATTAAATAAAACTAATGGATGAGATTGGTAGTTTTAATTAAAATAAGATGAAATTGAATATTATCTATTAAATGTATTAAATCATTCCAACGTAACAGTATCCAACATCGGCAGTGGATAACCATTGTTTGTTAGTATTATTTTTTTGAATAATCATTGTTTGTTGAGTAGTTATATCCGTGTTTTATGGATTTTTAACTTGAGATATTTGTTTATAAAATAAAAACATATACTTGTAATAGATTATTCAATATTTCGTTTTCAAAAGTTAAAAAAAATAAATTGTCCAATATTAATGTCTAAAAGGGTTAGGAGATTCTATATATTTTTAATTTCTATTTTCTAAAATGCATAAAATATGTACTATTGTTTGTTATATGATAGCATGTTTGAAAATAGAGTAATCCAAGTCATTAGTTTAGCCTATATTATTGGTTTGACTTGTTCTTCTTTTAACTTGTGGGATTCTCCTCCTTTAGAGTCTGAGACTATCAACAAGAGGTCTGTTGATCATGGATGCTTGGGTTCTTCTACAAGACAATATCACTCAACTTGAATTTGAAATATCATGTATTTCAAAAAAATCAGTTAGTGATTATTGCTTGAGTGCTAGCATTTAGATACTGTGAGTGTGAGGTTGCTTTTAATTTTTTGATTGAAAACTGAAAATTAAATTATATAGATTAAGAAATAAAATGTTTATTTCTAATTCAATAATTTTCTTTTAAGTTGAAAGTAAATAGTTTTTAATTCAATTATTTAAGAGTTATTTTAATGATTTTATCATTTGAAAAATCAAAGAAAATTTTATCCCAATTATTTATGGGATGCATTATGTGCCATTTAAATGTTAAGCGGAAAAAAAAAATCAAATAAGGTCTAAGTCATCTCTCTCCCATGTTAAAATTATAAATTTATTGTAATAATTTTAAAAAAATAATTTATGCTTAAATAATGATATATTAAATCATTTACTTCATACATTCTACGCTCCATAAGCTTTATGTTTTTACTATTTACTCTACTGATACCTAACTACTCATTCATAAGGGTGAAAATCTAGCATTTTTTGAACTATACCTAATTAACAAGAAAATATACATTTTTTGAAAAAATTAACAAAATATATATTTAAATAAACGATTTCAGCATTTAACTATTTACTTTCATATAATTCAAGGATTATATCTTTAAAAAAAAAAAAAAATTAATTCAATAGTTGCTATTTATTTTGAAATCTGTTATGGGTATTTCTAAGATTACTTGGATGGGCCAGTAAAAGCTCAAGATTGTTCCAATCAAGTTGCTCAGCTGGCTAAGGCCCAGCTTGCCAGACACGCAGCTCATAAGCCCGTGAACTCAGATTCTCAGCTTTTCACACATTCGGTCTGTATAGGCAAACTCATATAAGATTTCAAACATTTCAGCTCGTGGAAAACGCGCTCTCTGCTGCTATAGCTCGCAGAACTCAAGTCAATTTCAGTTAGAACTGTCTAATGAAATTCAGTTAAGCGTATCATATACACTAATGTTTTCAGATATTACAGCTTGATTTAAGGAAAATCTCACATAATCAGCATAAGTTTAGCGTCTAAACCATACTTTGACAGAGTTGATCTGACAATTTATCGTAATTTTACTTTGTCTTATTATACATTACTGTAACCTCTTTATATGTAAATAGAGACATAAAACATATTGTAAAAGAAGAGAAAAACACTTAGTAGAGATACTGTTATTCTGTTGAAATAATTGGTGAACAGCCATGAACGTAAGCTATTATTTGGGTCGAATCACGTAAAAATCTTGTCGTGATAGTGCTTATTCTTCTTTTTTTATTTCTTTTTCTTCATTCTCTGCCCACACTCACAGTTTGGGCTTCAAAAAATCTGATCGGCTAAATTCAGACGTCAACCTAATCAATTACTTTTTTATTTTTGTATTGAATTGAATAAAAAAAAAAAATCAATGATCGTTGAAGCAAAATTTTTAACCCATCGAATTATCTTCGAAAAACTGAAACTAACACAATATATATATATATATATATATATATGTTAAGATGCCATCATGGAACCCAACAATCGCGCACAATTTTTTTTTTTACTGTGGCAAAAAGTTTTATCAAAAAAGAAAAAAAGAAAATCTGGATCTCACCTAAGACCCACTCCAACGTAGCACCAAAATGGTGTTTATGGTGCTAAAATTGGCTCAATGTAGCACCAAAATGGTGTACAGGCGCGGTTCTCAATGGGATATTTGGTGTTTGTGCTACAGTATCGCACCAAATTTGGTGCGACACTGTAGCAAACACCAAATGCCTTTTATGGCCCACCTCACTTTTTATTTTATTCAAAATCCCAACAATACCCTTCCAACATTTATTACAACAATATTTGTTCCATTTGTGTCCTTTATTTCTTTTTCTTTATTTATATAATTTGATTAATAATTAAAAATAAAAATTATATTATTATAAAAATATATACCATTGAAAATATTTCATTGAGATCTTTAAAATGAGTATAATATTGAATATGCTTTAATATATTTTTAAGTTTTTAATATATATTATAAGTAATATATTAATATAATATAATTTAAATTATTTAATGTATATAAAAATTTATTATTTTTATAATTACTGTGACTATATAATATCATTTTTATAATGTATATAAAAAATATTAAATGACTAAAAAATTAGGTGCAAATATAATGAGAATAATATTTTATAAAAAATTAAAAAAAATTATGTAAGTATTTAATAATTTTGAAATATAATGTGAGTAATTATTCAAGAATAAAATTATATACTAAATAAATTAATTAATATTGGTTAAAGAATTATGTATGAAATATTCTGTGAAGATACCTTTTACACCAATTTGGTGTTATGTACGTTGGATTTAAAAAAAATTTGGTGTTAAAAAATTTGGTGTTAACACCAAAATGGTGTCAAATTTGGTGTCAAATATTGGAGATGGCCTAACAATCAACATCGCTCCTCGCTAAGTTCGAGACTAATTTCTTAACATAATGATTAATCTACAATGATGAGCTAATCTATCTAAAATGTAGCTTTATGCACCGTCATGACTATTGGCATGCAATCACTTTTTATTTTCCTAATGCTGAAAAAATACCATTTAAAATTGATTTTTTTTTTTTTATTAGCTCTCTTTGAGTAACTTTTATCATTTTTAGTTTGAATTTTGATCACACCTACCTAAATGTGAGATTAATTTGCTCCCATATGTAAAGTAAGATTAATGTAAGGTCTATGAATTGACGGCAACTTCAAGGAGGGGAAAGAGACTGCCGATGACACCGCCTATAGTTATTGTGACGGTGAGTTTGATGGGATGGATTGACTGCACTCTGGGTTTCTTAAAAATAAGATGATGCCGGGATGGGTGTTAGATGAGTGCAGACCATAAAATTAAATGTAAAAAGTATTTGAAGAAGTCATGAATGAAGGTTGAAGAGTAGCAGCTGCTTTCATGCTTGAAAAAGATTATTATTTTTTATTTTTTTAATTAGAGTCATGTGTTCGAAAAATATGATATTTATTTAAAATTATAGTCATGTGTTCAAAGACAAATATCATTTAAAAGGTAAAATGATTTATGCTTATGTACTACTTAAATTCGAATCAACAATTCGAGTCAATGACAATGGCTTAAAAGAGGACAAATAAGTGACAAATCCTTTCATTTTTACTTTTAAAATTATGTTAATTTTGATTATTAGAAAAATAATTATACGGTAATTTGAGAGAATATCATGTTTACATGTGTAAAAAAAGTATAAATCATTAAACTTGAAATTAAATACAAAATATCATAGGATAAAGATAATAATAAGATGAGTAATATTAGTTTAAGCCCAAATTTTTTTGTATTATCTTTATCCTAGTAGGCTTCTCAATTTTTTATTTTTTTTTTCAAATTTATATCTAAATAATATGATATGTAAGTGGTAAAAATTTTATAAATCACAATATAATATGATAATTAATATGATGTTGATAATTTGTATATCACATTATCTGGACATAAATTTAGATAAAAAATTTATAAGGTCTAGTATTATTTTAATAAGATTTATGGAACCCTAGATGTGAAGGAGAATAAGTCTTTTTTGGCTTAGAATGAGAAGATAATACAGATATCGACATATAACCGTTGAACTTTGAAGGAAAGTCCTTCTCATCAAAACTTTTCAGCTTGAAGAAAGTCTTCAATCTGTACTGGAAATTTTGCATTGAAAGTTAAATGTGTCTATTTAAATATTGTCGGAAAATATCGAAGAACATGTAGTTGAGAGAGTTGACCCATTTGAAAAGTTAAAACTAGAGTAATATATGGTTGCTCTCGTGGCTACGACTTTTCAAATATTGAAGCGAAGATGGCCGGCTTCCTTGACGAACTACCAGCACGCCACACCGCATTACTATTTCACAACTTGTCTCTTTTATTATTTTACACCTGTACCTACGTGCCATGCACTACTTCATATGTTTGTTTTTTGGGGTACAAACTACTACTTCATATGGTATATTTATTTATCATTACTTTATAATTCAACTTGTTGCCCTGTATTTAGTCTTTAGATTCTGTAATTGAAACGTAAAACATGTGGTCAAATAATTTGTTGGTGAAAGTTGGTAACAGCTGCACTAGAAAACCAAATAATTAATTAAATAAGTGATCGCGAGAACAATTATTTTAAAATTCACTATAAAGCTCATTTAGGTTTTAATAGGTTCTAAAAAATTTTTCATAAAATTGATAAGCAGTTTTCTTTGTTTTATAATAAAGGTGGTTGATTACGATTTATGAATTTCTGCTTCATATTTGTAATAAATGTTCCAATATCATTTTTGTCTATAAAATTATAAATTGTTTCTATAATGAAAGTTACTTTTGGACTATACTCATAACCGTTGATTTTAAAAGATGTCAATATATTTCTGGTCTAATTTGAAATAGACTTTAAAAAATGAAAAAGAAAAAAGAAAAAGTTGTTAATTAAAGATATAAGTTTTTACTTTGCTTTGTATATATGCGGGAATCAGCCTTAGGCAAAGGTAACTTAGAAAGCATCATTTTGGAAGGTTTGAAAATGTCAAGGAGATGATCTTCAATGGACATGCACGTAAAATGTTTTGCCGACAGATTAAAATGGTATTTGTTTGGTGGTGCTGATGTCACATGCTAACCCATGAAAAGCAAAGACTCTGGAGAGCCGAACCCACACCACATTACTAGACACTAGTGGCCAAACAAGGTTGAAGCAATATGAGATGATGGTTTAATCATCTATCTACCATTTTTAATTGCTGCAAGATGAGAAAGGATGTTTGATAAGCAAGTATCAACAACATTTAGGCCAATCTAGTTAATGCACTTCTAGTTGCATTTCAAAATAATAATAATAATAATAAATTAATGCACTTCTAGTTTGTATATACTGTATTATTTATAACTTTTGATACATGTGTAATTATTATCTTTTTATCGTCAGATTTATGTATTTTCGACTCAACTATAATTAAACGTCCTTTTAGTGCAGCCATTGTGCGTGTTCTTAATATATATACACACACACACACATATAAGACATTATAGTGAGTCGAAATCTTTGATCATCATAGTAGTTATATATATACACAAATGTTGTTTGGTGATATCAGTTTTGCAACTAAAATATCTATAGATCTTTAACTTAATGAAAACGACATTTTACCCGTTAATTTATGGTTTAAGGAGAACATGTCTCCATTACACTCTACTCTACGCTCTACTTTACTCTGTAATGTATTAGTCTTGTGGTTCAAGGAGGGTCAACCTCCACCACACCCCTCGAAAGGTAAGGCCAAAAATCTCTCGTGGATAAATGATCGTCATGATGATCAAAGGTCAATAGTTATTACACTTATCAGCTCATGACAATTATCAACTATGATTTAGTGTTGTTTAGGATCCACTTAGAAGAACTTATTTTGACTTCTTGAAGTCATAAGCCATTATTTAAAGTGTTTGGATGTTCTCCCAAAAATGATTTTTGAGTTTGGAAAAAACTTTTAGCTAAAGTGTACATTTGATACAGTTTATCTACTAGTTAAAAATATATTTTTAATGCAAAAAGTTCTACTTTATTTTTTTTATATCATTTGGTTATTATCCTAGTAAAAAATTTTAGCAATTAAAAAAACTAAAAAAATTTATTAAAAAAACTCAAATTTTGAGCTTTTTCAAGTATATCTTTTTTAGTTTCTAAAAAAATTAAAATATCTAATATAATCTTATTAATTTCATTATATTTTTAAAATCATTTAATTATTTTTGATAAATTTATAATTTAAAATATCATTTTTAATTGACAATCAAACAACCAATAATTTTTTTTAAAAAACTCTACTAATAAAAGATCTACTTTTAAAAGATTTATTTAGAGAAAGCTGTATGAAGTAAAGTGGAGTCCTAAATATCAACATGGGTAAAAAGAGCTTCTAAAGCATAAGACAGGGTGGCTATTTTGTTTAATAAATTTTTTATAATACCAATTTTGTCATTCAAACTACAAATACCAAAATAAAATTTTCACTCATACCCTTTCATATGTTTTGTTGTTCCTAATTCTCCTCATTTCTTACCCGACCTTATTCTTATCCTTTCTTGCTCGATCTCGTCGGAAAAATCACAATGTTCGCTTGAATTGATCTCCTTGTAACTTTGTATACTCGCTTGACATCGTGAATCCTAAATAGTAAGCTCCTCTTTGTTGTTCTCTTTATCTTATTTTGTTTCAATTTGTTAGGGTTTTTTATTTAATGATTTTCTCTACATCAGATCTTGAGTTGTGTTGAGTGTTTTGGTTGGTGGGTTGTGTGAGGAAGATATGGTTTTTGAGGCTTTAAGGGTTTTAAGGGAAATGGTGGTTATTGGTTTGGTGGTGAGTAATGGGCATGTCTTCGAGCCTTTGAGGGTTTTGAGGAACATGGTGGCTGTTGGTTTGGTAATGAGTGGTGATTTGAGAAGGAAGATGCTTAGGAGTTTGTTGAGAGAGGCTAGACTTAGGGTGGCTAGGGAGTTGGATGCAACTTCGGAGTTTGTTGGGAGTGGTGGAGATGGGGTTTGAAGAAGGTATTGAATTTGTCGGACCAAATGATTACTAGTTGAACTGAGTAGTGTAGAGGTGTGTTTTGATTTGATTGTTGGTTGCATTATGTGAGCTTTCTTTGTCATGGCATATTGTTACATGTGGTCCATAAAGATGGTAGTATATATTTGTGTGTTTTGGTTTTAATTGTTGGGTTGCATTTTATGTTTTTTACTTTCATTATATATTGTTATATAGATGTTGATATTTGCTTGGTGTGGTTTAATTGTTGGGTTGCAATATATGTTTTTTATGAACATGATATAAGTTAGATGTGATCTATGTAGTCGTTGATATGTCTATGTGTGTGTGTGTGTTTATTTTTTTATTATATTAAATTTGCTTTGATTATTATATTGACCAAGCTAGTGGAATGTTACATAATTATCATGTAACTTCAGTTCCATACGTTCCAAGTAAATGTTTATGTTCGATTATATGTCAAGTGCCCAATTTTATGTTCTTTAGCTTATGAAAGGAATGTAGTGTAAAGTATAAACCTTTTTAGGCCTCCTACTTTAAATAAGGGTCAACAAGTAGTGAAAGTATACTTCCTCAGAAAAGAAAGAAAATGGTAATTAAGGAATTACCATTTTCGTAGTGGAAAATGGTAATCTAAGGAAAACTTGTTGGTTATATCTAGTTGAACAGAAGGTGGTCAGAAATTTGGGAGTTAGATGTTGAGATGCTTATGATGCAAATTCATATGGATGAAAGTCAATTTCTAATTCGTCTTTTTGAGTAGCTTGCTAGAATTTTTGTTTTAAAAAAAATTTATTTGTTGTTTGTTATAAGTGTTTTTACGATCAGACCAGTTGGACTACTACAAGCCCAAAGGATGGGCCCAACAACAAGAAGGCCCAAAAAACCCGTTGATTTGCCCATTTACCTGCTTGTCAATCTGCTTATCCAAACTGCTCGACCTTTTCTGCATGTACTCGCTTATCAGGTCGTTCATAAGTTCGTTTATAAGACCGATTGTCTGTTTATCTATCAGATCATTGGATAGCTAATTTATTACCTTTATTAACAACCTTAATGAGATCAGTTCGGTAAAGCCTTATTTGCTCGTCAACTTGACAGAATATTCTTCTCGCTAAAAAGCTCGCTTTTGCTACATCTCTCAGACTACAAATCAATTACAGTCAGAACGGTCAAAATCGATTACAGTTCAAGGTGTACCGTACACATCAATCTCGTTAGAGTTTACAGGTGGATTAAGGGAATTTCACCTAGCCAGAATGGGGTTGCCGTCTAAACCCATGCTTTGACAGAATTAATCTGACAGATGTCAGCCGCATTAAATGTAACTCATCATTTCAATTTGACTTATTATATTCTGTTTTATTACATTTTACTGTAGCACATCCCATTTCTCTATAAATAGGGGAGGAAGCTCATTGTAAAAGGATCTTTTTTGATCTTTTGAGTACCGTTACTCTACAAAAATAGAGAGAAAGAACAGTGGACGTAAGCATCAATTGGGCCGAATCACTTAAAAATTTTCGATGCACCTTATTCTTCTCTGACCTCTTTACCTTTGCTTTCTACTTGTTTCTCATACTGTTTTGATCGAAACTGTAGTTTGGATCTAAGAAGAACTTAGTCAGCTAAATCCAGACGTCGACATTGTTCAATTTTCTTTTATAAATCAAGATATTTTTTGAAAAATCTGAAGTAATTGAAACTATTTATATATTGGAGGTTGACAGGTTGCTAACTTCTTGATTGTATCCTTATTCGTTATTGAACTTGCTTTGTATTGAATGAGTTTTATTGTTCGTAATCAAGTTTGACGAGACATAGTGGAGTATAGGAAGTGAAGAAGAGCCATATTGAGTGGTTTTATTTTGATTCTCATATAATTATTGCACTTTCGAACACATTGAAGAGTAGTCCAAGCAAAGGTTCAAGGATTCATGCCTACTATTGTCTCTATGTTTTGATTAGTATGTTGAAATTGTAAAACTCCATGTTAGCCTTTTGCTGAGGACATTATACCTTGCTTGAGTTTCAAAGAGGATAGAGTCAGTAAAACAAAGTGTTCTTTGTAGTTACTTGTCCAAATTATATGAGAATTGTGATTGAATGAGAGTAGCAATAATACATTTGTTAATGGTGTTTCTCATGCATGTATTTTCACTGGATCTTGATGTCTAATGTTTGCCAATGAAGCTTAAAGATCTTGTCTTTAGCATCATTTGTGAGACATTTTAGACAATCAAAAGAATTTAAACAATAGCTCGTATTAAGTACAATTATGTCTAGGTGAGACTCAATGATACAATGATTAAAGAGAGAATTTGAATACCTGATTCATGTTCTTTTAGTTGGTAGTTGCTAGATTTGTGGGATCAAATTTTACTATAGATTGTGTGACAAAAGATACAAGAACTATATATTAATTTAACAATAGATAAAAGTGACATGAGTGTTATTTGTGATAGAGTTACAAAAGAATTAATACTTAAACTATGTTTTTATCTTTGTCAATACAATTTCATGTAAAATTATTAATATAATTTGTGTGAATTATTATGAATATATTTATGTATTATTTTAATTTAATTTTTATTACTTAATCTATTTTAATAACCAAAATTTAAGTAAATATATTTTTAAAAAAAGTTACATTTATGTAGTAAATTATTAAATTGTTTGTAAATAACATAAATATAATATTTAGGTGACAATTAGAAATATTTCAATCAAATACATTTAAAAACTCTTTTAAAATGACATAAAAGTTATACTATAACTATAAAAGATTCTGTAATATTCCAATCAAATAGTGTCAAAAGCTCTTTTGAATTCAAAATCTCTACTGAAATATATAATTCAAATAATATTTGAAAAAGTTTGGACATTCACTTCTCTTTTTTTATTGTCAAGAACTAAAAGTAAAAGCAATCTCAAACGGATTCTTAATGGTAAATAATATTCATTTCATTTGATAATATTTAAAATTAGGTCGAAAGCTAATTATTCAAGTCTCAATAGAATAATGGAAAAAGCTCACAAGACCATGACTTGTTTAGTTTTTGTTCTCCAAACTTCTCGCATCATTCCTTTGGTGGAATTAATGCTTTAGAAAACACTCTTTGATAAACATTTTTGTGTATTTTGACATTTAATTGTGTAAAATATTCAATTATTTTGACAATATTAATTATACATAATAATTTTTTTAATTGAGTAGAATGTATATCTTTTTTTAAATTAATGATAAAAATTTAAATCTTATATTATTTATAAAAAAATAAGTGTTGAAAGTACATTTCTCATAAAAATTCTACGAGGACTTTTTTCTCTCCCTCCACACATATATATATATTCTTTCTATTATAAAATGGACTCATATTAATTGTCAATTATCATCAGACTCAAAAGTTTAAACCGATAAAAAATAACTACATTATATTATTTAAGACTTGAGGTTGACACATTACACATACCCTCATGTATAATGACATGTAACGTGAACAAATAATAGATATCGGATACATGCTAAATGCTTCCTATCATCATAACATGTGTAATAATAATTATAACAATAATTGATTCATATTAATTGTCAATTATCATCAGACTCAAAAGTTTAAACTGATAGAAAAGAACTACACTATATTATTTAAGACTTGAGGTTGACACATGACGCATACCCTCATATATAATGACATGTAACGTGAACAAATAATAGTTATCGAATACATGTTAAATGTTTCCTATTATCATAACATGTGTAATAATAATTGTAACAATAATGGATTCATATTATTTGTCAATTATCATCAGACTTAAAAGTTTAAACTGATAAAAAAAAAACTAAACTATGTTATTTAAGACTTAAGGTTGACACATGACATACACCCTCATGTATAATGACATATAACATGAACAATTAACAGATATCGAATACATACTAAACGCTCCCTATCATCATAACATGTGTAATAGTAATTGTAACAATAATTTGATATAAAGGGAGGAGAGATGATTTGAACCAAAGATCTCCAAGCTTTGATACTGTATTAATTATTATTAGACCCAAAAGTTTAAGCCGATAAAAAATTACCCAATTATAGCATTTAAAACTTCAGGTTATGATACGTTAACACGTTCACTCATGTGCAATGTGAATAAATAAATGATGACGAATACATGTTAAACGTCTTTTACGTATAACACGTATAACGATTAATGAGTAGATTTTTATATAAAGAATGGGAGAAAATGTTTAAACCATAAACTTTTTTACTCTAATATCATGTTAGTTACTATCAGACTTAAAAACTTAAGCTGATAGAAAAGAGTCACACTATAGTATTTAAAATTTGAAATTGACACATGATATTAATAATATTATTTTCAATATTATGAAATACTGATTATATGCAAATGATGAATGTCCAATATTAATTATGAAAACAATAATGCATCAAATGGCTCAAAATGAAAAACCTTTATCATAATTTGCAAATTAAAGGGATAAGTTGCATATCATGTTATTAGTACAAAACTCAATTTGCATATATAATTTGTCTTTCTATATGCAGCTAATCTAATTGACTGAACTTAAAAAAAGAAAAAAAAAATCGAATTGATTGAAAAGGTCAAAAAAGCTCAAACCAATTTGATTAGGCAAATTAGTTGACGTGGTCATAGTTGGCTGATCATCAGAGTTTTTATATTACACTTGCCGGCACTCTATAAATTTGACGTATAACTCATTTTCAGCAATCGGTCCATGAAGTATGGCCTTCTTCTTTATTGGGCTTAAACTAATGCTTTGGTAAGAGCAGTGGCATTTGTACCCCTTTAATATCGTGTGGACAGAGTCACGCATCCAATTTAATTACTTTTTAGAAGATTCCAACATTACCCCTAATTTGAATTACTAAAATGTTGAAAAGGTGAATTGCACAATCATCCCTGCCATTAGGCAAAATAATATATATATACATATATATGTATTATACTACCTCATATCTTTAAAAAGTTAGGACGTATTAATCAAATTCATCCATTATATTATCTTTCCTAAAACAAATTCTCTCTTCTATTTAATTCAGATGTAATTGATGAATTTGATTATTTTATTATAAATTTTAAAAGTTTGGAAGTATGAATAGAATTACTATATATATAAATATATATATATATAAATCAGTGTATGATTGTTAGCTAAGATTGTACTAGGATAATCCTTTGTTGGTAAGACATTGGATTGGACAAAAAAAAATCCATAAACCATTAAACCGAACAAATCAGACCACACCACTTAGTTTGGTTTGGTTTTCCAATTTTGAAAAAATCATATGGTTTGATTCGTTTTATGATCCAACTTCACCAAGCTACTTAGACTACATTGTCAACCAAACACCTTTAAAACAAATTTTATGTTACACGTCACAGTTCTTTATTTTAAAATAGTAAAAATGATACAAATAGTTTTTAATACTTATTTAATTAAAAATCTTATATATTTATTTAAATGAGCAGCACATTTGATATAGATTAAGTGTAATTATAATTATGGTATATCTAAATTTGTTGTAACAGCCGGCCCCGACCTCGGTCGACGACCGACCAACCAAGTTGGGGCTTGCCCCCGGGTAGTTAGGACTTGACCACCTGACAGGTACTGTCTCATCTCTTCATGGGTTTTCTATGCCTCCCATATCTCTCGAACCCAGATGGTACACACCTTCATTTCCAGTGATACTTAAGCCTTCAAGTCCTAGGTTCGAGAGGTGTGAGATGCGTAGAAACCCCTGGAAGGAGGGGAGCGTAGTTGGTACACACCTTACATTTTTCGAGTACTTAAACCTTCAGGTTTTGGGTTCGAGTGGGTGTGAAAGGCAATAGAAAAACCCTGGAGGGAGAAGACAGTATCTGTCAGGTGATCAAGTCCTAACTGCTCGGGGGCAAGACCCAATCTGGCCGATCGATTGCTAATCGAGGCTGAGGTCGACCGTTACATTTGTAATCTAAACCAAACCAAACAGGAAAAATGATTGGTTTGATTTGATCTAAGAAAAAGGATGGTTATATCTTATAAGTTCAAAATTTTTGTAATTGACTTAGTTCGTGATAAAATACTTTTTATATGTATCCATAGCTTCATAGGATTTGAAGTTAGCTGTTAAAGATAAACGAATGAAACATGAAGATTAAAAAATTGAAACATCAAAGTTGAAATTGTTAGTAAGACAACAAAAGTCTTGAGAACCAAGTTCGTACTCGATGTGCTCAATCAATTCTAGGTTTGCATTCATGTCATATTTTATGTCATTAATATCATAGGAATAAGATCATGTAGTTTTATAACTCATAGGTATGCATTTATTATATTTGTTGTGTGTTTACATGTTTTTTTATCAAATTCAAATTCGAGGGTCTAAAAGAAAAGATAATTTTGTCAAGATACAATTGTCGTTGAAGATGGTTTCGGAAAATTTTGTCATGATAAAAATGTCGTTGAAGATGGTTTCTTCACGAAGAATGTAATTCTAGATATTAGCCATGCAATGATAGAAAAAAATCGTGAGTCAAATGAAGGTTGGATAAGGATGTTATGACCGATTTCGAAAAATTGCGCAAAGTTATCAACATTCGGTCTCCCATACTGTTAGAAGGCTGCTTGTGCAGTCCTTACAGCCCCATGCACCAATTTTATTCGGTTGGACTCTTTTTTGTATGTTCTTACTTTTAGTTTTTTCTCCAAGACATTTTATATGACTAAAATACGTATTGGGAAGGATAAATACATCTTAATAAAGTCAGAAATTGACTTTCCACAAGATTGTCTATTTTACATTTCTTATTGAATTCAAAGTCAAAACTAAGTTGTAATAGGAATCCAATATGGGAAAGTTTTCTAATTTGTTTTTAATTTTCCTAATAGTTTTTCCTAGTTGATTTAAACTTTAACTTTAAATTGGAAAAAGGTCTTTCATTTGGGAACGTTTACTAAAACATTTTAAACTCTAAATCTTGCATTATAAATAGTGTCTCTCTCACATTATTCATGTACCAATTCTATTAAGTTATTTTGTTCTTCAGAGATTTGTGAGAGATTGTTTTCATTCTAGAGTCTGTATCATTAGCGAGAATGCTTGTATTGCATCAAGATTCTCATAGTGCATTTTAATCGAGCACATGACTGGATTGTGCGTATATATTTACTTGCGTGCGCAATAAACCTTAATTGGTTCAATCAACTGAAAGCCTTACTTCTTATGTGGTAAGAGGTGGTATTTCTCACAAAGAAGTAACACTAAATAAGGTAAGGTGTTGTAAAGAAGAATCACTATAAGAGCATCTCCAATGCAAGTATGGATTGTGAAAAAATGGAGTGCCACGTAGGATAAATTGATAGAGTGTTAAAATTAAGCTCTTCAATGCAAACTTCTATAACTACTATCAAGCTGACGTGGCACAAAAAAAAATAGAGGCTGTCAACCTCAATGTCTACTTCTAGAGAGCCTCCTTGACAGCCATGTCAGCAATAAATAATTAAAACTTCCATAAAATAATATTTTATAATAATTTACTTTAATGATATATTATTCTTTGACTATTCATTATTGAAATGAATAGACTAGCATTGGAGAGCCCTTTTAGACTTGAGTGTCTATCAATTAATATTTATGCCACATATGATGCACATTTCCTTGACATTGATGATGTGTCCATTTTTTTTAAAAGACAATCCATATTTGCATTGGAGATGCTCTAATATTTTATCCAAAAAATAAGCAATAACACCCATATATTTTATCCAATAAAATTTGGTGTTACAGAGAAATGATACCATAATATATTATCCGATAAACTGAAGTATTACAAAAAAGTAACACTAGGGATAGTTTGTTTGATAAACACCATGATATTTTACTGACAAAGTCAAGTGTTATAAAGACATAATACCGAAATAATTTATCCAAAAAATTAAACTGTTTTAATTGTAATGGGTAATAATTACCGTTCCTAATTAAGAAATTAGGTTTTTATGACATTAACAATTCTCAAAAAAGCTAAGCCGCTGACTGTAAATGAAAAAGATGGATGAAAGTAAAAAGTGGGATGAAAGCCTAAGGTTTCTCAGATTTGCTAATGAGATTGGATTGGTGACAAGGCCTACGGAAATTTCTGCATAGTTTCTGCTCTTCTTTTTTTCTGTCTCATCTTCGAACTGAAGTGGTAGTTGCTTTTTATAGCTTCCAGACCCTGCTTCCCAATTCACCATGCCTCCATTTTCTTCCCCTTTAGGCGCGCAGCCTTATCAACTTATCAAAGGGATGTTTATGTGATTAACTGATTTTTCATCCGACGTGCAATTTTGAACCAAAGTTTGGAGATGTTTGTAAAATTTTTCCTTATCATAATACGTCAAACTCCACGGCAAAGATACTCGTGCAAAATTAATAATAAATTCGCAAGATTTGTACAATTATACACTTTTTTTTTTTGTTTGAGGTACAATTATAAACTGTGTTCAGGTATGCCTTGATGTAATTTTACCAAAACCGAAAAAGGAGGGAGAAGGAGGTCGGATGGCTCAAATGTAAATAAAGGAGAAAAGAGGAATGGTTTGTTGCGCGTGAAACTAGGGAGTCGTGCACGGGTGGGCAGCAGCAACTTCTTCTAGTCCGGTTGTCAAGTACAAGCAGCGAGTTTCTACGGCCCATCTGCGCTCACAGACTATTCCAAACCAAACAAAACTACTTTAACATCACTCACTCAACGCATCATAATCTAATTGCCCTCTTTTCACGCTATTTTTCCTGCTTTTTCCATTTTCTCTTATTATTTTTATTTTTTATTTATAATTATCATGTTTTTACAGTTTATTTATTATTATTAATTTTTTCCGTTTTGACTTGAGAATGACTTTTTATTTTTATTTTTTTGAAGATAGCTTGAGAGTGACTTTGGTTTCAAAATTATTTTAGAAACTCATTTAAATAAATAAATATATATATATTAGAAACTGCGACTACATTAAAATTTTGAGTTAGGGTGGTTAAAAAGAAGGCTTTATTTATTTAACTTTTTTGACGATTGGCTAGTCCTCCTTTTGAGCTTTAATCCTGGAAAAAGCAAATCACGCACCACGTATCTCTAAACCCACACGATTAAGCAAGTGTTGGTATACTTAGGTTAAAGTTTGAGAAGCCAATGAAAAGCTGAAATGGGTTCTTTCAATAAAACTTGATTTTTCTTCTATTTAAAGCTAAATGCATAGATCTTTGGCACTAAAAATTTTTCATTTTCCATCCATAAACCTTTTGCCCATTTTCCCTTTTTAGATGAATCAGAACCTTTCTTTTTCTTTTTGGCTTTTATGTTTGTGAGTGCGTAACGTTATAGTCAAGATTCAGTAGTTGTTTCTGTTGATAGTTTCATGTAAAGACAGAAACAGAAGTTGGATGGATCTGTGATTGAGCTTGAAATTTAAATGGTCCTATTTGTTCAGGTGGAGAGAGCAGAGGAGAGATGATTCAGTTGTTGTTCTTGGTTCTGTTCGCGGAGGGGGCGTTGGCCTTTCTTCTACTGGTAAAGATTGGGCCATTGAGAGACCTCGTGATAAAGAGTTTGGATCAGCTAAAAATGGGGAAGGGTCCTGCTACTGTGAAAACCATTGCTGGCACCATGTTTGTCATTCTCCTCTCAAGCCTTATGAGCATTGTGAAGATCCAGAATAAAGGTGCTAAGCTTGGTACCATGTCTCCTATGGATCAGGTTCTATGGAGAACCCACTTACTCGAGGCTTCTCTCATTGGTATGCTCTCTCTCTCTCTGCCCCTTTTTTTTCTGTTGTTTTGGATGGAAAGGATTGTTCTCTCGATTAATAGTTTTGGTTGATGTGATTCTACCAATTACAACATTAGGATTGTGTTTTTTAAAGATTAGATTTAGGTGCTGAACCGTACAAGTGCAATGTTGTATTTTGAATATACGAACATATCTAATAGTGTAGATTTTTCTTATTTATGAGGTTAGATGTTGAAATATGGGGTAATGGGTACCTTCAAAACAAAACCGTGTAGTTATGATGGCATATATATGCTTATGTAAGAAAAAATGTTCCTGCTGCAGGAGAAGGGCAGAACATATATAAAAACACAATCTGACTTAGTTAACGTCTTTTTGAGTTGATTTGAGTTGGTATTATTATGCTGAAACAGAATGATTAATGGTATAAGTCATTCTATGTTGATGATAAACCTGTGTGGGATTCTACGTATGTTTTGTTTGGATAGAACTTATGTGAATATGATAATCTAGGTACATTGATTGGAAAAAGATTATATATATCATAATGTCACTTTTAATGATCTTTTCATTTACTAAGTTGCCTTATTTGTTTCAAGCGTGGATTTCCCTTTATTGATATTATATTCTGTTATTGACTTATTGTTATAAAATTCATCTGTTAACTAGTAGATGAGTTCTGAAGCATTCTATTGGTGTTGACTGTTGAGTAATAAAAATATGGCATTCTACCATTGTGAATTCTGGCAGAGGATGCACCAGTAGTGATGTGTTAGGATAACCTTCTTGTTTTTACAGCAAACGGAAAGGAATTAAATTGAAGGAGAGTATATCAAAAGGTGAAAAAGGTGTTCACAAGAACAATAAGGAAAAAAAACAAATTGTTTTATAAATGATATTAGGATAACCTTTACAACCTCTTTCACTTGGCACAATTAATATATTATGAATTCTTGCTTGCTATTATTACTTTTAAAATGAGTAGAATGGTGTACTGAATTAAATTGACCCACTCACATTTCTTGAATGATATTACATAGACTTGGATATTGATGGATTATTGACTAAGTTAGTACAAAGTTATGTATCTTGTTTGAAGTTTGTGACTGATAAATGTCCAAAAAATTATCAAAAGAAGCAACATTACGAAACCAAGTGTATGCTCTAACTCGATGAAAGAACAAAAACTGCTTGTTTCATAGCCCTGCACTATATAACCTGTTTGCCATTTAATAAATACTTGTGACAGCTTGCATTTTAGAGTTGAAACTAGTAAAATATGATCAATACACTGTCATTAGGCTGGTAGTGACATGCAGAAGACTACTCTTGTAAAGGTCAATAATATGCATGCAAATGTTTGTGGTGATATTTGTTATACCCAATCCCATGTTTGCGTTAGGCTATTTATAAGCTTCTAAGTAATGGATACGTGAATAAAATCATGACTTGAAAATACAATAGAATTCCATAAACCAGTTGAAAGTTACAGAATTCCATAAACTAATTGGAAGTTAAGTGGTAGTTTAGTCCAAAACCAATTAGAACTTTTGAGCGAGAAGGGTGCACTTTTGCACTGTTGATCCTTCTACTTTATTCCCATGAGTGATTTGGGCAGATTTCATTGTCTCCCACTTGATTGAATAATGGATGATGGCAGTTTGCAAAGCTAATCATGCATCATTTGATCTAGTGGGAGATAGGAAATATAAACGCATCATGCATGGGGGTTACATCTGGAAGGATTGAGTGTGCAAATGTGTACTACTGGTTTTAGACAAACTTCCAATACTTAAATGGAAGTTACTTGACAATTTTATGTCCTGGCAACCACCATGTAGTCACTATCAAAAGCTTATAATTACCACCTTGTAGTCACTGTCAAAAGCTTATAATTACCTAACGCAAGACTGATTTTGGTGTTAGAGAACTTATTGCCTCAAATACTTAAAATGCATATTATTGTGCTTAATGATTAAAGAGGGCTTCTGCATGTCACAACCAACACAAGTGAGGTGTATTGATCGAGTTCTCATATTCTAACATGGGCTGCCCCTGTATGCAATCCGAACAAGAACAAGATTGATGATCTTTTCCTGTGTGAATTAATTATATTATGACTAACATAAGTCTGTAACAACGTATTGCTTCCTTCTTCAACAGTCTCTTTTGTTTTCCTTTCCTTTTCTTGTTTCTTTAATTTTGACACTCAATTGTTTCATGGGTTCATGTTCAGCTTGGAAGATTCTGGAACTACCTGCCGAGTTTCTTTGAAAGACTTGTAGTAGTGAGAGTTTTGTAACTTTAGACTGAACAAAGTAATTATTTTATGTGTTCCAACCATGAATTTATTAAGGATGTCATGATTTGCTCCGCGTGATCTGATCTCCAATTATTTTCATTCATGATTAACCATGTGAAAAAACTGTAATCATGTTGGTCACAGCATAGCAAAATGCTAGGATGTGTATAAAAATTTTTATCTCCAATTTTTATTTTTCTGTTCTTGTTGCCTTAACCAGTTACATTGTTGCATGACATGTGTCAGTCAAAGTTCCAAACCCTACAAAGAAATTAAGAAATTTATAAGTCGATTCTTTGGTAAGAGGAGCATGGCAACCTGACATTTAGGAGAAATGAACAAACATTGACAAGTAATATATAGTGTTAATGTCAAACCATATTGTGATAATTTTAGTGTGTGAGGACTTCATTTTTAGTCCTATCTTTTGACTCTGTCATGCATTTACAGTGCTCTCAACTTGATTTTGCAGGTTTTACCCTATTTCTTGGATTCATTATTGATAGAATGCACCATTATCTTACAAAGCTTATTCGGCTTAGGAGTAATGCTGGATCTTCAAAAGAGGAAGTTGAACAGCTCCAAAAAGAAAAATTGCAGCTCAAAGAGAAAGAAGAGAAAGCTTCCAAGGAAATGAAGAGGCTGCAAAAAGAACTCTCAACTGCATCAGAGAATTTGAAGAAGTTAAAGTTGGAATGTGAAGAGAAGGACAAGAAGATTGAAACTGCTGAAGCTCATGTCACCGCCCTCCAGAAGCAATCTGCGGATCTACTACTTGAATATGACCGTTTGTTAGAAGACAACCAAAATCTTCAGAATCAAGCTCAAGGATACAGGAGTTGAGGTAATTTTAAAGTCACCAACAAATTCAAGTTTTGAATTCTTTTTTGTCACTGATGATGTTTGACTAAACATCTCCATAACTTCACGGAAATGCCAAGTGGTTGGTGATTCACAAAGGAGTGGAGGGGGGAAGGAGTTTCTTGGGAATAGTGCTGCCTGCCCGATGTTGGAAAATTTTGTAATTCTCTGAATCTGGAACTTTTAGTTTGCTCATCCGTGTGTTGTTCTGTTGTTGACACCGAATTTTCTTTTCAACTGATAGAAATTCAAGTTAGATTTCTCATGAATTTCTGATCGCCCAACAATTTAAAAGTGCTGGAATTGCTGTGTAGTGTGCATTATTAGTGGGGAAGAACAACTGTGGGGTGGGTGTCCAAACATAGTATGCCATTTTTCATATGCAGCAACACATTTTCAGTTCCTACTATGGCATGATTTGGCATGATTTGCTTGGGTGGCCAAATGCCTGCACCAGCTCCACTGAAGTTCTCCTATTAGTCTATGAGATAATACGTGGGTATTGTTTCTTGCAGGATAGCCCATGTAGCCTCAAGATGTATTTATTTGATCTAATTACGTTTGCGAAAAAAGTTCACTGTTGCCCTCGCCTCCAGAGTAACTACTGTTGAAACTTTAATATTCTGCTACTTTACTGTTTCTGATATATAAAAGAAGATTTAGGTCATGACATGGAAAGGAGAAAACGGGAATGATATGCTTAGAGAAGCTATATAACTCCAAATTCTTGCTTGAATTAAAAAATTAGATTCACTGAACAAAGTTTGCACAATTACAATGCTTCATCATTTATACAAAGAACAAGAAACAAATGCACCTCCTTTTCCTCCCTCACAAATAGACACTCAGCAAAAGTTTTCAACATTTGAAGAGGGTACGATGTTGATCAATTAATAATTGATTATTGTTATAAGTTGAGTTTGCAATCTCTACCGCCAAGTGCCATACATCACAGATCATGAACTGGTTCCAGAATCAGCAGGCTTACACAATTCTTCACATACAAATTTCATGGTCATCGTTCGTGAGACATGCCAAGCTTCATTTCTTTGACGAGGGTATTGTGCAGCATTCAATTATCTTCCATTCCAAAATCAATTAATATCAGAAAATCCAACTAAAGTTTAAAAATCACAAAATTTATGCAAAATGATTCAAGGAATACCTGCAGGCTGCAGCTGGTACAATGGCAGACAAATTAGGCCTTCGATTTCCCAGAAATATTTTTGACTCTGTATAAAGAAGGGGTCAGCATAAGTGAAATGTGCGGACTCTACTAGCATTCCCAGACAAACGTGATAATTTGTTCAGAAGTTATAAAGCATTTGAAATCAGATACAAGTTCTGCAGAGACATTCACACCCCACACACCACTCCCCCACCCCCCAACAACCCAAAACTCCATAAGTATAACCAGTTCATAAGTGAGAGAATAGTTTTTTTCTTGAGCCATCCCAGTAACTAGCAGCGCTAGTTCTCCGTCTATTTCTGGGTCCTTTGGATTCATAGTTGGCTCCTGAATTAAAGCCAACCTCATGAAGAGAGCAAATTGTTGCATCTCTGCACTTACCAGTAATTCCATATGAGTTAGGTCTTATCCTTGATGTGCAGGACTTGCACTTTTTCCCGCAAAAGCCTTTGTTCACTGCTTTGGAAACGAATTCGTGGCTATTATCACCTACACTAAGGTTGTTTCTGATCTAGCTGGTCTCTTAAAAAGTCCTATGCAATAGTAGATTTTTGCTCTGATCACGATATCTATCCTTGTTTCCTTTCAGATCATGCCGAATTCACTCTTTGTTGGAAGACATCCTGTTATTCTCATGTCTTGATACAACTTATCCAACATAGACTTAAGTTTTTCAAGTTGATGGTGGCTCTTATCTTCCATAAGAAAAGCACGCAGTTCTCCATTCACTTCAACTAGACTATAACCAGGTACTTTCTTCATCCCTGTCTTTTTCATTATTTTCCTTACACCAGCAACCTCATCCCACTTCTCCGCCATGGCATAGAAGTTTGACACTAAAGCATGAACGCCCAAGTCATCTGGATTTAACTCAAGGACTTTCTTTGCCACAACCTCTCCAATCAACTTCTTCCCATGGTTATGGCAACCTGACAGGAGGGCAACCCAAACAGCAAGTCCCGGTTTAGTGTTCATGGAATCTACAAGCTCAAGAGCTTCTTCTACTCGTCCAGCACGAGCCAAAAGATCAACCATGCAGGCATAGTGCTTTTCACTTGGCTGGATTTTGTATTCATTCACCATGAGATCAAACCAGTATCGACCTTCTTCCACTAGTCCGGAGTGACTAAGTGCTGATAGAAGACAAAAAAAAGTAGAACTATCTGGGTTTAGCTTTGTTTCTACCATCTGGAGGAAGAGTGACAAAGCTTCCTTTCCATATCCATGCACTCCATAACTAGCAATGATTACATTCCAAGAGATTAAGTCCCTAGAAACCATCCGATCGAAAAGGACACGTGCACAAGAAGGCTCTCCACATTTTGAATACATGTCAATGAGTGCAGTACCTAAAACTTGATCAAACTCAAGCCTCCTCACAATATACCCATGTATAGACTTGCCCAATTTCAAAAAACCAATTTGTGCACATGCCAAGAGTGCACTCATCAGAGACACTGAATCAGGTTCAAACCCACAACTCTGCATTTCCACTAAGAATTCAAGTGCACTACCTGCCAAGCCGTTTTGAGCAAAGCCAGAAATGAGTGCACCCCAAGAAACAACGTTCTTATGAGACATCTTCTTGAATACATGAGAAGCAAGATCCAAATGTCCATTCTTAGCATACATATCCACAAGGCTGGTTTGAGCTACAACATCCCTATCAAGATCTCTCCTTATCATATACCCATGAAGCGAGAGCCCCAATTTTGAGTCCCCAAAATCAGCAAAAGCCTTAGCCAGCCCCACCATCACAATCTCATCTTCTTCAATCCCTTCCTTTCGCATCCTTTTATACATATCAACTGCTTCACGTGGCTGATCATTACACGCAAACCCATTGATCATAGAACTCCAACAAACAAGGTCTTTTCTTTGCATCCTATCAAAAACCACTACAGCCTTATCCATTTTCCCACACTTTGCATACAAATTCAGCAAAGATGATCCAACAAATACGTCATTCTCATAACCAATATCCACTGCCTTGTGCCAAACTTCCTCTCCCAACTTCAAGTCCATCAAGCTCACACACGCCTTTAGCGCAACAGTAAATGTCGAGCTATCTGGTCTGACACTTTCCTTTATCATTTGATTGTAAATACCCAAGACTTCAAATGGGCATTCTTTACGAGAAAAGGCAACCATCATGGCATTGAAGGTGTCTACGCCTCGCTGGGGCAATTCATCGAACAGTTTACGGGCTGATGCAACATCGTTCATTCGTGCATATGAAGCTATGATTCGGCCAACGGAGTTTCCGTGGACGAAGAGGTTGGTTTTGATCATGAAAGCATGAATCTTGATTATGGTGTTTTTGTCTTTAGAGGCTGAGAGGAGGGTTTTTAGCTGCTGTGGTTGTGTAAACCACCGCATTTCATGGGAAGCAAATCTTTGGATTGTTGTTAGTGACCGTTGCAAATAAAGAGGGAAACAAATATCACGACGAATTTGTATTTCTAACGCAGAAAGCAAAGAAAATGTGGAAGTGTTGCAATATCTAATATAGCCTAAAGGCTAAAACACATTTGAGCTTTTTAGAAATTTAAGTTGAGTTGTGGTAAATTAATTTAAATTTTTTAAATTAAAATACATGACTTTTTTAGTTATTTATCAATTTATTTTTAATTTAATCATGAAGAAAAAGAGTAGATGGTTGTCTTTTAGATTTAGATTAAAGTTACATAATCTAAATTAATTTAGTCCGACCCAATAAAGTAATAAATATGCACAATTTCTAGTAACAGGACATAAAGATAGTTTATGGTTTGGTTGCATTGTAATACTGTACATTTTCTTTGAGAAAGTATAATATTCTTTTTTTTTTTTAAAAAAAAAAGAAAGTGTAATACAGAAAAATACAAATTTTTTATAATATTATTTTTTTATCATAAATTATATCAATATTCTTTTTTTTTAAAAAAAGAAATTATATTAATTTATTATTAAGAAAATATTCATGAACAAAAATTGCTTCCATGCCTTAATCTAATTTGATACAAAATATCATGAAACATAATATTATATGAATAACATAGTATTGCTAGAGCATTCAACACTTGGCCTCAAAAAGTTATCTGGCAGCGACGGTTGACCAACCAACGTTGTCATATGGAAAATCACCATCGCCGTCTGTGGGAATCGAACCCACGACCACATGGTTAAAAGCCATGCGCTCTACCGGCTGAGCTAAGACGGCTCGTTGACTATGTTTTGCACAGTATAATAAAAGTAAAGATTAACTGCGAATTTTCGAATTTTTTTAAAAAAATTATTATTATTATGTTGATATTTTTCGATCAGTTTTAAAGCTCTCAATAAACTGCAGATGCCTCTTTGTTGCTGTGCTAGGTGAGAAAACTTACCGGGAGAAGAATGAGGGAGATATCAGAAACGTCGAATAAGAATGCGGAGGAAGACGCAGCTACATCAGCTGAATTCGATCCCAAACGCATGCGCACCACAAAACCTGGAGTGAAGCGCCTCTTCCTTACTCTCTCCGTCCTCTTCTCCTTCATTTTAGGTACCAATCACCTCCAATTACACACACACTTACGTTTCTCATAAATTTATTTATAATTTTAAAGCATGTTGTTGTTGTTGTTGTTGCAGGCTTTCCCTTGTTATGGAAATCCGTCGAAATCTACCGCTCTTCGCTTCCCTTCTCCGACATTTCGCTATTCGAATCCAATCCTTCCTTATCATTCCCCTGCCATTTCCAAGCCTTGTTTCTCAACTTCAACTCTCATCTCAATCCTCACTATCTCCACCTCTCAATTCTGAGCCAAATTACCAAACTAACCTCTGATTCTCCACACTGCGCTGCCTGCAGCACTAACAACCTCTCACTCTCACTCTCCGTCACCGTACACTCCAAATCCCACTGCGCCCAAACGAGTCCTTCTGATGACGCTAGATTCTACTCCTGTGGCGGCGCCGTTGATTTCGATAGGAGTGTTGACGGTGATGATGAGGATGTCGATGAGCGGTTGGAGTCTGTTTTGAAAGCGAAGAGCGTTTATAGTGTCGTGGTGGTGAACGGTGGAGAGGGAATTAGAGTGGTGGTGGGGAAGCATAGGCATGCTTGGATTGTTGGGAGGGTTGAAGAGGAGGAGGTGACGGCCTTGGCGGAGAGAGTAGCGGAGATATTCGTGAAGGTGTTCGCGAATGGAGGCAGAGATGAAGGTTCAATACATGGAGAGTTTATGCCTGTTGGTGCTGATGGAAGGATCGTGCTTTCGTTTAATCTGCTCAATGCTGAACCCAACGATTGGGTTTACGATTGGTATATGATGTCATTTCTTACTTTATTAACATGTTTACGTGTTTGTTTAATTGATTATGTGATGTTTGGTTAAGTAGAGTTAGAAAAAAATTCTAAAACAGAAAACTGTAGTGGTGATTAGCAAGCTTTTGTTTGTGTTTTAGTATATAATATCGTGTCCAAGGCCCCATAACTGTGAAGTTTAAAAACATGTTGATTGTTGCTTTATTATATAGGTCCATTTGAAATATCCTGTGCTTTACCAACAGGCATATGTGATATCTGGTCTGATGGTCAAAACTGTAAATGTATCTTCTTGTGTTATAGCAATTTCTTCATCTTTCATTTCCTTTTGTTGGCAGGGATTTCCAAAGAATAGATGAGACTGTGTTGGCCCCTATAATTGAAGTCTTGGGACCTATTGCAAATATAAGTGTAGAAAGTCAGGTAGCTGCTCTGTTGTCCTTTGGTAGAAACTTATAAATAAGTTTTATTATTGGTATTATACTATTATGATCATTTAAATTGTGGTTCTATCTACTGTGGTTTCATTTTTGTTTTGGTTTCAACTTGTTAGGTTTTATACCATACGCCAAAATCCTCATTCTCGTATTGGAATGAAAAGCAGAAGAGTTACATCTTTAATACCAAGGATCTTCCTTTCTTTGTAAGTTTCTTTTAGTTGTTGAATTCTTTTGTTTGATAATTGCTGGAAATTTTGAAGAATATGTTTCTGTTAACTTCCGTCTACACTGAAATGTTATAAACATAATGTTCTCTAACCTCTCTTTCTGATGTAAATACTTTTGGGTTTTGTTTTCCTAACTTGCAATCTCTTTGTTCTTTATTTATTTTATTATTTATTCACTGATCCGAAAGAACACTCACATAATTACCTCTATCCTTACAAGAATTGTCAGATAGTCGTTTCTCTATGATGGCTTACTTAGTAGTCTGTAGACTCAGAATCTAGTATGATGTGCTTTGAATTTTGTTGTTTCTGCCTCTTGTTATGTTTTCATTAGGTGAATTCAAATGAGTGGCACTTGGATACTTCTATTGCAGCAGGTGGACGGTCAAAGATATTGCAACTTGTGGTGTATACCCTTTGTCTTTATTCTTCATTGATCTATTTATTTGTATAATTGTATAAATCAATTTGCTATATCAGAATTATGTTCGGACTAGGTAATTAATGTATCAGCTTGTAAGCATGTGACAATATGTGAGCATCTTACTATATGTTCTTTTCAGTAGTACAGTGTCTAATTCTTTTAAAAACGAAAAGAGCATGCAGTATAGTATAACCTTGAATTTAGATTTTAAACTTCATAGTATGTATGCACACATACCCATGCATGTGTTGGTGCTTGGAACTAGTATATTTAAGCTCAACATTTGTGTTTTGAAGAGAAATTGATGCCTCATACTCTGGTTGGAGATGTTAGGATCTATGAATAATATATCTGTGGTTTTATTATTGTGGTTGCTTAAATGTAGGGATTATTATTGAATGGAGGACGGTCTCAGCTTTTGCTTTAGGAATTTTATCCATTTATAAAAGTGGGTACATCATGTGTTCCTATTTTTTGTGTTTTAGGCCATAATGTTCAATTGCTTCCTCAATTTTTTGATTGTCTGTCATTTTCAGACATGTTGAAGATATGGTTGTAAATTACAGGAGGAAAATATTGGTCTATTTGAACTCACATTCCTTCTTCTATGCTTTCAGATATATTCCATCGGCAAAGGAATGTCCTCTACGCTTACAGCTTCCAAATGGAGAAATTTCTAAGACAAATGGCTTTATATCTCCAGTTAGTTACTAGTTTCCTTATCTTCATATTCCTTATTCATGATTCACATTCTTTTGATACTATACTTTGTTTTTCATGAGAAATTCTAGATGTGGGGAGGTGTTATTGTTTTGAATCCTCGAAGCTGTTTGAAGGAGTTTGGCACTAAGCAGCCTCAAAGGCATATAATGTCATCTGAGGTCAGATTTTTATTTATGATTATTTGAGTGTTGATTTTTTCTTATTCATTTTTATAGTCATACTTGGTCAAGAAACAGATTGAAGAGTAGTAGATGTAAGCATCCTTTGAGTTGCATTTGTTATAATTTACCGTGAACTACAGATTATGCTAAGTTTAATTCCAACTAGAGGAGGAGTTGAATGATTTGAACAAACATTTTCAGACTTTGGAAGGCCATTACAGATATTAACTAGCATTGATCATTTTGTAGAGTTAAAACTTTTATGATCCTAAATGAACGAAAATGATTTTACGGAATTAAATGCTTGCTACATAATCATCTTTCAAAATTTTCATATGAATTAAAATTTCTCATAAATGACTTATTTGAGAAAGGAAAAAAAAAAGAAAAAAAAGCTGCATTTAATATCCAGGACCATATAGCCATTAGGAGGCAATAATGGTTAGTGAACCCTACCTTTTTATTTTGTGAAGCAGTTCTTTTCTTTGATTGATTGTTTCTTGGTTCGATGTTTAAATATGAGGAGATCATCATATTGTAGTAATTAAACATGATCAATTATGGAATTGGCAAACATAATTATGGTGTAAATCTGTCTGTCTATTACCACATTTTTGTTAGCATTTGACGCCAATGCCGAGAATCCACTTCCAAACCATTTAGTTTGCAGTATATTCATTCTTAATTAACTTGGAAAAAATGTGGCTCGTTTTAAATTTTTTTTTTTTGATAGGAGTGGCTCGTTTTAAATTGAAAGTGAGATTTCTAACTAATATAATTGATAAGATCATTTATATCTCATTACCTATTATGTTTTAACTAAAAATGACTGAAAATCATTTAGTTCTGATTTAATATATAAAAACGACTAGAAATCCGGATTCTATTGTTATAGACGGCTTCTATTTTATTTTCCCATGATTTATTCTTCCACATTGCGAAACAGGATCTTCAGAAGGTTTTTGAAGTCTTCATGGGGCAGTTCCGACAGCTTTTTGGTCTTAAATCTGATAACATTTATGTTGGTGAATCAGGCACATTCCACCTTTTACCCAGTGAAAGAGGCTTCACAGAATGGTAGGAATAAGTTTTTCCTTTTAGACTAGACAAACTTAGGGGTTGAACATCACATGCTTTCTCAAACTAATGCCCTTGTTTTTGGATTTTCCATATTATTTATTTCTTTATCTTTAGTAAGTTGATGGATATGCATAGGTTAATACAGAAAATATGCGGATGAATTCTGAGGGTATGTGTAAACCATTTGTTTTAATTAGCTAAGTCATGACTTATGGTGTTTTGAAGGTTAAAAAATCAAATATATCATGGTGTTCTTTCTTTTTTAATGATATTTCTTGGTCGTTTCTCTGCAGGGAATTAGATGTCTTATCGAGGCAGCATACATGCTTTAATCTTCATTCGTGTGCAACAACACTTGGATCTCTCTCTAGATTGGTATATTTTGGATTATTAAACTGATACTCCCTCTCTTTTCTACCAGAGTTCTCGTTATAAGTGTGTATATATATATATATTTTTGGTACAGGTTCAATCTCTGCCAAGGATGATTATTATGGATGAGATAGGAAAACAGGTGAGTTTTCCAGATGAATTCTCTTTTGATGTTCCTTCATACATTTCTTTATGATGCGAATCTTCAACTGCAATAATGGATAATTTCTAGGGTAGGAATTTACTTACATATGTAACTGGTAAAAATGCAATACTATATTTTGAGAGCAAATATAAAACGAAGGAAAAATAATTATCAGAAAAGGAAAATACCAATACCTACTTCTCTTTGATGCATGTCAGATAATCTTTTTATTGTTTATTTTTTGCTGAATTATCTTTTAGGCTTAGGTTAGTCATTTAACTAAGCCATTTTAAACCAATTTTTCAAAAACCAAAATTCTTGATTTACATGGGGTGTGTCAATTGCATATAGAATTTAAATCTTCTCTGGCTTGAGTTGTCAAGATGTAATGTTCAACATCAAAATTTTAGTTGGAAAATGGGGGTTATAATTATGAATCTAGTTCCCTAAAGTGTGAAAGGTTTAATTACTCACGTGTATCAACAGATTCTGTTTGGTATTTCTATTAAAATTTCAAATACAAATCAATAAAAACTAATTCAAGATTTTGGTTGACGGTTGCATTTGACCTGCTATCCTTTTTCTGTTTGAGTTGCCCAATTTTGGGTTGTTTATAAGAGTGCTTGCCATTTCAAGGTTTCATACTCTGACTGGGAACTAGTCTTTTGATTTCTTGGTGACATCCATGAGCAGGTAAAGTTTTCTCTTGAGGCAGCAAAACAGGCTCAGGGTAATGCTTCTCAAGGGATTTATGAATCTTCTGCTGGTATGTTTGTCTACTCCTTTAGGTTCTAATTTGCGTAATTGGCTTCAGTTAAAAATTCTGTTCACTCTTCTTATTAGCAAGTAAACCCTAATGAATAGTTTATAATCCTTTCTTGTCAGTGTCCTCAAGGCAAGCAAGATCCTTGGCAGAGGATGCCTTTTTTCACCCATCTATAATGTCCGTCAGTTACTACTCATTTGAGCACTGTTTTGCCGTCTATTCGGTTCGTTACTTAACACTTCATTTTTACTCTCGCACTAAAGTAAAGATCAGTTTTCTTCCGTGTGTAGGCATAGACAGAAGTGACAATTGAATCAATATATTTTGTAGGGCCCTATTGAAATTATTTTGGCTCTATGCATAACATCTCTATAGTAGTACAGTGATATACTGAAGGATTGATAACAGGAAAAATATGTGCAGGATGTACACAAACATACTGTGCATTATTGTGGGATGTAAAAATTTGCCATTGTTTAGTAAGAAATATAACTGTTATCATGAACAATGTTATTTCTTCTGGGGTTTCAAATGGAAAAAGATTAATCCAGAGTCATTCAGCATATATAAAGGAAAGTTGCAGTACGTTGTACAAAATAAATTCTCTTCAACGTTCTCATTTTATTAATGAACACATTAAATATGAACTATCTTTTTCTTGCCCCTTGGGGATAAATATTATGGCCAATTTTCTTCATTTTTAAAAAACTTAGGAGACAAGCTCAAATACTTTGTAGATTTTTGAGTTTGCCAGTGTTTCGGCTTTCATGGACATGTGGATTTGCCAACTTGTATGTTCCTTGATAACAAGTAGTAGCTTGAGTTGCTGGTTGATGTGATTCATTCAATATTTTCTAATCATATGCCATTTTGCTTCTATTTGCACAGCCTTTCTTCTTGCCAGTTTCGATGCATGTTCTCCTAGCAGCTGTAAGAGAGTGGAGAAGATACAAGCTAGAAAAGGCCAAGTACATAGCATGGAAAAAGATCAAGTAACGGTAGTGCCTTGATCATTTTTGTAATCCTGATTTGACTTCTAGATGCCCAGAAGCAGAGGGCGGCAGAGAGTGAATCAAGTAAGCATTGTGAAGTGTGCTACTGAAATATTCTGTTTGTTTACTTGGTGGTGTGGTGATAATTTCAATGTAATTTCTTATGTACGTCAGAAAAACTTTCCCACAAGTGATTATTGATAAATTCTTCTTAGATTTGAATTATAGTTTGAAAATGTGCTAAAGGTCTGTATCGTTAATTGTGAAATTTTCATTCTTTAAATTTTAGATTTTGTCAACAATATGCAATGTCATCACGTAATGAATTTTGTAGTTTATGGCCTAATATGGTTGCTGGCTGATGTCTTTTGCTGATTTAGACGAATTTCAAACTGTTAATCAAATAATCAAATACAGTATCAAATGATCTAACTTGAACTCGTAGATGATATACGCAAACATACCAGGTTGCCTCTGTAAAGTGTAGGTAACCAAGAGGCGTCATGCCACATTTCACTTTGTGACATGGTGTACATACTACTGCTGTCTGGTACTTGTAGGACGATTCCTTTTGATGCAATGATAATTTTATTGCCTTTAGTTTGGATTAAAACAAAATGAATCTACGACGCTACAATGAACTCCAATTTTAATAGTAATGATTAAAGTACAATAATATGGAATTATGCCCATTTTGAAACATCACAGAATACGTTAACTGTAAATGCGATGCATAGAGGAATCTATTCCCAAGCTTTTGGCTTTTTGCGAGCTAAGCTAAACAGCTACATGCAGTAAATTAATTAATTAATAATTAATTTAAAGATTGTACTCTCCCAGCTCTCAAGCTAACAATTCCATCGGATCCATGACATGCTTGTAAAGCCACTTTCAGCATACAACTGAAAAATAATGCAGGCCAACAAAATGTTACATGCAGGCTCATACGAGCCAAACTGACTGGCCTACAAGTTCGTTGAGAACCAGAACGATAGATATGTCAGACATCCACTCAAACACACAAAAGAACCAACTTTGCTGAAGACGTCAATCTTTAGATTCCAGCGCCAAGAGTATCTTCTTTCTTGGACCCTGAAACAGTCAGAGAACAGAAACATGAATAAAGGCAAAATAGGAATGCTAACAATGCAAAAATTCACGGAGGCAGTTAACATCGATTAAATTAAGACTGAAAGAAAAACCAGATTTCTTCAGCCTAACTTAGTTATATCAACAGCCTAGTTGCCTTTAAGCCTCTGTAAAGTTCCCTATTTGTTAACCAAGAAAAAATGTAACCAACAGGGTAAAACATGGATCAAGCCCTCCTATAAGTTAAAACAACTCTGATTCTTCATTTGGTATATAACATGATCATTTGTCAGAACCAAGATCTCATAAAAGCTAGTGAAAGAAAAGCACCAACAGAAACAGATAAATAATTTTGGATAGACAGTTGTCTACTGCACAAGAGAGAAGAGCTGGATTTAAAATCAAGTATCAACGGGATACAAATTTTTATACAAAAGGCAAATCAATAACAAAGAAGAAAAAAACAGATTATAGCTGTTCACCAAATACACATCAGTAACTTTTGGAAAACCAGTTGACACCACAAAGATCAGGTAATTAGAGTCTTAAAAGAGACAATAGAATTCCGTTCTCACTTTCACCTATTATAGATTTAAAGCAATAAGTTGCCTGAATCATATATATATATATTCTATTCTGGTATTGAGGCTGTGATATAAAAACCATGGATCTTGCAGCTAAGACTCATTTGAATTTACCATTGGTATTCCTATAGCCTTGAGATCCTCATCAGTCATGTGCACAAGGGCTGTCATATCAACCTGCAGAAACAGAAACATGTCTTGAATAGAGGAGAAAATTCCTTCAGGTAGTAATTGGAATTAATCAACAAAATACAAATTTACTGTATACTGAAAGTAATTACATACCTCCTCTGCTTGAAAAGTAATGGAATATTTCTCCAAACCCAATGACCGCAGAAAACCATCCACTGACGTTTCAGCCTGCACAAAATATGCAAGTTTAGAAATTAAAGCACTCCCAGTGTAGGTGCAGATGATGAACTGTGAAAATCATTACTTCAACTGAGAGGAAAAAGATAAAGCCTCAACTTTTGGTGCCAATGTGACAAATCACTTCCCTTTTACCCAATTTTATGACAGAAAGGCAAATTTCATGCCAGTAGTTGCGTTGGTCTAAAATAAACAACCACTAGACAATGCAAAATAACATAGTTTAAAGCAGAGCAGGAAGAAAGGAAAGTGACTGATCAAAGTAAAACAAGCCCTTCTCATTATCGATTTATGTTCGGCTAGCATGCATACCTTAAAAACCTTCCTCAAAATTTTCCCTTTGTTACAGAATAAAAAACATTATATTGACAAAATGAGTTTGATTTGCCGTATAATCTTTTGCCTAACAATCTCACTTCCACTCCAATTTATTAGTTATGGTAAAAACATTCCCCTTCATATGTAATACCATAGCCCATGCCAACTTCCTTTAGCAACATATTCAGACATCTCAGCAAGGCAGATTACTTGATTGTGCTTACAGTTTAATTTTTTTCCATCTAGCCAGGAAACTCATCGCACACTATTGACCAATGTTAAATCTTAATTGAGAACTGCAACACTAAAACTCAATCGTATTACTTCAATTTGACGAAGAGGTTCTTCTCATAATGCAGTTATACTTCTGTTTTCTATTCATAAAATACACCAATCAATACCAACCTAACATTTAATTCAAATTCAGTCAAAAACCCTTAGTCTACCCCTATATTCTTAAATATTGCAAGGAAAAAACTTAAAAACATTGTCTCCCATTCTTCACTCAACAATGAGAAAATAAGTAAACAAGCTCTAGAAGGCACACACTATTGCAGGATAAATGAACTAAATAAAACTGACTCCTAACATGTTTCTTCAAGCTTGCTTTTTATTTTTACTTTTTCCATTTTAGAAAATAAAAGCACATACACGTTTCAACGAACCAAACCAAAGCATGGCACTCTACTGTGTACTGCATATAAGGATACAAAAAATATATTATATATCATGAGTTATAATAATAATTAAAAAAAAAAAGTGAAATCACATGCAATTCCTTTGTGTTATAACAACAAGATTATGTTAAGACTTGAGAAGATTTGGTTTCAAATTGATTACCTAAGATGCTCTTAGCACAAACACAAATGATCACCTAAAGATGCACAAAAACAACTCTGATACAGAAGTACTCCTAAAAGCTCTTAATAGTAAATGCACCAAGGTTATAAATGAAGAAAACATAAAATAAAATTTATGCCTTTTGCTGAATTTTTTTTCTCATAGCAGGATCAGCAACTCTTTTGGTATCTGCTTCGGGGGCTTCAACTGCAAGATTCTTCCGGGCTGGTTTTGCTGCTTCCAATTTTGGCTTTGGTGGATCAGAGTTCACTGGTTGTAAATTCATTGTTCCAGATAACTTTTCACGAAGATCCCGGACACCACTTTGAGACACTTGCTGCAGACTTTTCCTCTGAAGCTTCATTCGGAGATCTCGAACACCAACCATGCGATCTTCACAAGCCAGTAACACAAAGTCAAAACCAATTAGAGATGATTTAGTTGCATCCAAGAATAGCAGCAATTTTTTAGTTCCATGTTATTGTTTCACAGTCAGTCCATACTTGAAACTCGAGGCTCGTCATCCTGATAAAGATCATGTTCCCACTTGTCATCCTGCCTCTCCCTGCAAAATATATTACACCGACTCAACGCCAAAGCCTCTGGCCTCAATAGTTGACAATAATCCACCAATGATGATAACAATAATAAAAACAAAGAACTCATAAATAATTTCAAGAGTTCAGGATGCAGTCTTTGCAAATTTTTCCAATCCAATATACTTAAACTTTTATACAACAACCGTTATTCATCCGTGTTCCATCTTCAATTCTATAAAGAAGAAAGCAGACAAAACACAAGTAGAGTACACAACTTCCCCTGCCCTGTCCTCCCCCTTCTCTGGCTGATAGAGACAATTTTCCCTTTCATGCATGGAAAAATAAAATATGAATGTTGCGGACAAGTAACAAACCAACAACAAAGAAGTTGTAATATTGAGCATATAGTCAAAGGGGCATTGGCGCTGGGCTAAAGTACTCAAAGACTCCTAGGTTTCTATTTCCAAATTCCAAAAAGTATAAAAAGTTATCCTTTAAGAATCTTAGTAAATTAGTCAAAACAGTGTTAAAAGCATTCTTATTTTACCATCATTGATGTTTCTATTCTCTAACTGTATATTAATGTTTTATGAAGTCCAATTCCAGCCTACATATGCGGTACATTTGTTGTAATGTTAAAATATGAATCAGTGAAAATAAAAATTTTAGTTTTGTATTCGGTGTGATGGTCACTTGGTTCAGGACTGATTCCTAAAGATTGTGTGGGGCAATCAACTCAAGGTGTGCTCCTAAGGACCATTGAATTCGATGCCTAAACTATGATAATTTTCCTCTCTTAATATCTGATGTTAAAATACATTCTCAGCCATTAGGAAACAATTAGGAATACGCACATGTGTGCGTGCACGTGCACACACATAGACATACACATTAAGAACTTCATCGCGCAACAAAAATCATAGCTTTTAAGTTACACATCTAGGCATGTAACTAAGTCACAAAGGAAAATAATTTCACAACAACAGAAAACACAAAATCATAATATAGATGTTTCCTACTATGATATTGATTCAGATCCAATCCTAGAACACAAAATATAACAATGCCATAAACAAAAACAATCGCACAAAAACTCAACCTTATTAACACAAAACCTTATAAGTTTCCACAATGACCCGATGCATGGTATATATGATATAACAAGAAATAAAACTAACAAGCAAAGGAAAAATATACAGTAACACAAGATAGGACCCCAAACACTATCAAATTAAGTCTAGTAGGCAGTTCAATAATCTCCAATGCAGAAGAGTATTTTAACCTTTTGCCAGTAATGGATCGCCGGCGAGGAGGTTCGTCAGCGGAATTGCCGTTAAGACGTTCCTTCACTGACCTCTTGCCAGTGGCCTCCACTCGATCAGCGTACATCTTTTATTTGGAACCCTAACCCTAACCCTAACCCTAACCGTAATTGGCCGAATGATTGCAGAGCAACTTTTTGAAATTGTAGAGAGAGAGAGAGCCAAAATCAAAACCTTTGAAAGAAGATGCTGCGTAGGAGCGAGTGGAGAGCCCAATCGTTTTTTTTTTTTTCAATTATTTCGTGGTTTTGATTTTTGATTGCTTTGCCGTTCGGGCTTCAATGTGATCCGCACCGTTTTGCTTGAACTTCATGTTATGTGAACCCTACTAATAAGTGCGCTCGGGGTGACAGTACAATGGTAAAACTAAACCCCCTTCCAGATCCAGCCGCGTGTTCAAACACAAGGACACCAACCTTCATTAATAGAAAATAAAATTTTATCCCGCAAATATAGGTTATTTTTTATTTGGTTAGGAATGACTTTCAATTATACAAGAGTCGTATATTTGGATTCAAATATGAATGATTTTTCAGTTATACATAAGTCGTATATTCGGACCGTGTCATTATACTATTAACTTAATCTCGATTATCTAATTTAAATAATTACAAAAAAATTCTACTGATAAATAATAATAGGTTTATCCCTTAAAAAAAAAAAAAAAGGTTAGAGTTCTACTGATAGGTAATAACAGGTTTACCCCAAAAATAATAATAATAATAAATAGCAGGTTTATGGTATGTAGTAGAGCTTATCGGTTGGGTTGGATTGCCACTTGCGTTGTTGTACAACCTCTTTTTTTTTTTTTAATCATGATCTCATTAATGATTCTTTATTTTTTTAGAAACAATTATTATTACAATTGGAACTCGTTAAACTCCAAATCTCTCTCTATTTTTTTTTTCAAAATTTGTTGTTATAATAAATTGAAAAAATTTATTGTTCAAACATTTATGGATTAGAGATTTGTTAAAGACTAATAGCAATCAATCAAATACTTACATGACCAAATAATTATTTTCACAAAAGGGGGAAAACTATTGAATCCATAGGTGAAATTGAAAAATAACTATTTTCACAATAAGAAGAGAAAATTATTAACTTTATAGGTTGAGTTGGGAGATAACAAATTTAAAGAAAGGGTGAATTTTAAAAAACCTCTCAACTTTTGCATGAAAATAGAAAAAAAATCCAGATCTTTTAAAAATAAAAGTTTTGCACCCTGCCATTACACATTCCGACCACTTCACTATCCACCATCATTTGAAAGTTTTTATTTTCAAATGAAAATTCACAGAAATTCTAACAGCAGAATGCAAAATTTATATTTTCGAAAGGTTAGAGTTTTTTTTCTTTGATTATATATATGCAAAAGTTAGGGGATTTTTAGAATTCATCCTTTAAAGAAATAATACTTTAGTAATAATAATAATAATAATAATAATAAAATGTTGAGTGTTGAGTGTAAAATAATAAAATTAAAGAAATAATATTTTAGTATTCAATATATCGCCATTATAAATTAAAATTTATTGAAAGAACAAGTCATGGACCAAATAACAATAAAATGTTGAGTGAAAAAGTGTAAAATAATAAAATTAAAGAAATAATATTTTAGTATTCAACGGATTATCATTATAAATTAAAATTTATCGAAATAACAAGTCATGGACTTAAAAAATGGTGATCTCATGAGATGACATTAAATTATTGTCGAGTTTGGAAAATAACACGAAATTATTAAATTAATATCTAAGAGTGTAAATTATCAAGTTCGTTCACACTTATTACCCATTATTACCAAGTTCACCCCTTATTACTCATCCTTTATCAATGGATTGTAATTATAAATTAAAATTCATTGAAAGAAAAAGTTATGGAGTAACAAAGTGGTAATCTCATGAGATGACATTGAAGTATTTTTGGGTTTAGAAAATAGCACTAAATTATTAAAATGAGTTTTAATAGCATTTGAGATTGTGAATTACCAAGTTCACCCTTTGTTACTCTTGTCTTTGAAGCTTGCTCGAATGCAAAAACATGCGAAATTTCTTGCGAATAGACAGCGTGTCCAGAACAAACAGTTCACCCTAAAACAAATAGTTCGCTTACTTGAATGAAAACGTGCGACAATTCATCATAACAAATTTAGTTTGCCCATACACAAATAGTTTACTTTGAACAAAGACAATTTGTCTAAATTTAAAACAAGTAGTTCACATGAATTGTTGCGCAAACTAGACAATTTTGTCTTTTAAAAAGTTGATAGGTGCTTTTATGTTATTAAAACTCATTTTGAATTTTTGATAGTTTAGTTTCATATTCCAAACTCATCAATACTACAATGCCATGTGAAAAAAAAAAAAAAAACGCAAGACAAAACCGACAATTACAAAAAGGGTGTACATATACTTTTTTATAATGTGGGTGCTCTAATTCCGTCGCAACCTTCTATAATTTGATTGGGTTGAGTTTTTCATTCCTATAAAACCAATGTTAGAATAAAAAATTTCCAATAAAACCAACATTATCTAACATATCATTCAAAATGTATTATATAAATTCAAATTTAAAACCATTCGTCAGTTTAATATCATATTACATATTAGTATAAATTTCTAAAACAGCATTAAAATTAAAATTTAAAAACGTTCACTTGATTTCTAACCAAAATTCAAACTAGCAAGATTAACCATGTCACCAAGGGAGAAACCAATGATGATGTGCACTTGGTCCCATGCCAAAACAACGCCTTCATTTGACGGTATTACTTACTGATTGATTTAATGGTAGTTGTTCACCATTTGGAACTATTGGGATTGCACGATACGTTCCGCTCTTTGTTGTCTAGGGGTGGGCTCGGTGGTGCCTAATGTGGGTGCTCAACCCTGGAGCATTTCTTAAAAGCGATCGAGAAAAGCTTATTCTCAGAAGCATTCTGTTTTGGGGGATCTGAAGTATGATGAAATAATAGTAGACACCTCTTAATCTCCTCTGTGCAGGTTGTGTGAAGGCTACCTCTGTATCATGGAAACATAAATTGCAAATAGTTCCATACTGCAATGTCACCACGAAGAGAAGATTTCAATGTAGGTTTTGTACATGGTTTAAGAGCACATGGAGCACTCAAATCGTGGATGGAATTTGTTTCAGTTTTTGCTTGGATTAGATTAATATTGAAGCACATATTGGGTGTTGTCATGTTTTGGAGATTTGAACAATCTGTACAAAGCATGTATCTGGCATAATATATCTTGTTATTGCCACTGTTTTGCGTATTTGGTTTGTTTTCCCGTTAGTTGTCATGTGTCAACCTAAATCTTAAGTATTATAGTCGGACTCTTTCCTATCAGCTTAAACTTTTGAGTCTAATGGTAACTAACATGAATATGACCTGTTGTTGTGTGCATATGTGTTAGATGATATGGAGTTCATGGCATAATGGTTCTATGTGAATTGAACAAAAAACTGAACCTTTTTATTGAGAACTCATAACTTTGTTTTGTTCAAAACTCCCTCTACAAAATTTATTTTTCAAAAAGGCAATGCTCCAACTCCCCAAGGACAAAGTCACTCTTGCAAAAGTTGCAAACTACTAAATAGATATGATAAAAAAGGCACGCAGAGAATATGATAATTTAAAAGATATATATCTCAGCCTCTTCTGAGTATTGATACATTTGTTGTTTTTCTATTTTTCATATTATTGTTGGTCAACTATCTTCTCAAATATTAGGCTGATGCAACGGCAGTGTAAATAACAACAAAGGAAGTTTGAATCTTCTTTAGAGATTAAACTTTGCATTCATTTCCAAAGTTATGGCTTTGTACAATGTAATATCATCCTCTAAATACAAAACAGAACCCATCGTAAGACATATCAAAGTCCCCACAAAATAATGGATATTTTTTCTGAAATGTTCAAAGCTAAATTTACCTACTAATCAAGTCAAAGGAATTAATACTAATCCGTTAACCACTGAGAACTCCAAAGAAGGGATTTGTCAATGCAGAGCTTAATAAGGACCCAGCTGAGTTCAATGCTGCCATGTCAACTTTGTCACTAGAAAGAAACAAGAAATTACCCCCTTCAATTCTCTCAAACCCACAGAGCTCAAGAAACTCAATTCCTCCTGTCATTCTTCCAACCCTATCCTGTTCAGAAATCAGAATTGATCAATACTTTTAAAAGTGTATACATACATGATTCGTAGTCCTACCAGCTTTAAATTAGACTCCTTAAAATTAAATTCTCAATGGAAAGATAAAGGCAAATCTTCAAATCCATGAAAGTCCATAAGAGATATAATGCAAATCACAAGAAATATATGCCAATTCAACTATTTGGCGGGAGGTTCTTTGGCTCTGGGCACAAGGGCCCTCTTTACTATTTATTCCTCTGATCAATGAGTTCCTTTGATTAGTTACAGTTTTATATATGTCCAGAATTTCCCTACCTGGCTAATGCCTAATAGTATATAAAAATGTATAGCTCGTATCCATTGATTTTGTGACCATGATCAACTCTAAAAGAAGCATCGGAATGGATTACTTATAACCCAAAAGAAGGGAGAAACAGTCTTAAAAACTTCAATCAGATAGCAATACTCTGATTAAGTTTCACCAACAAAATCTGTCAAAGTGCTGTACCTGGAATAATGGGTTGCCAACTCGTATCCTCCTGAACTTTTCCTCATTAGGATTCTTTATAACATTTCCAATGTAAATCAAAAGCGTTTGGAAGGCCCTCTTGACTCTGGCATCATCATCCTGCACCCAATAAATTAATAAATAAGAATTGACGAGAATAAGCCTGTCATACTAACACATCCAGTGGCATTACATCTTGAAAAAATAAAGCTGAACATTAATCCTTGGCTGAAAAGATAAAGAAATGCATAGATCCACAAGAAGGAATAAGAAATCCAGAATACATAGTGTACTTTGTTGATATGAAAGGATTTGAAGTTAATTGGATCGCCTGTTTCACTGCACATTTTGAAACACTCATTACCCTCTGTTGTTATGTACAAATTCGATTCTATTCATCTGGAAAATGTTTCTTTCTTAAAGAACTACCATCATTTTAATAAGCTTTTTCCTTTTACGTAGCCACATAGACAATCTAATTCCTCCTTGCAAGCCATAAGCACATTTATTTAGTTCCACACAGATGGCTAACTTCCCTTTCTTCAGCTTATTTAACCACCAACTAATGCGATGAAAGACAAATGTCATTACCTTATGATTACGTTTGAGAGACCTTAAACATTCTCTCATATGCTCAGCCTTTGTAACAGACATAAGCGGCAAAGGGTTCTGTAATTTAAAACAGGGTCCAAAGCGCAAATTTTAGCTTATGTTTTGTGATGATATAAAATACATATATTTTCAATCATACCATTTTTTTCTGAACAACAGTAGTAGAAGGATTAACAGCAGCAGGGTTTTCAGACAGGATACCAAGAGCGCGCTTCCTTTCTACCTGAGATGAAATGCGGACAATTTTTGGAGCCCAATAGCAGTTATCGGGACAGTAAGACATGAAACAATCATTGCTTAAATAAGGATTACATTCGATCAACAGTATATATGGTCTTGGATTTTAAATCTTTAATTTTGTTGCTAAATTTGTATGTTTTGTTTATCATTACCCATCTTCTCCAACACCTGAAATCAACACTAAGCCTCTGATCCTAACTGGCAGATATTCCAAATACAGAGGATTTTTTTACTGTAAAGCAGAAATTCCAGAATTCCAGGATTATTTTATTGTAAGGGGTTATTTTATTTCTCTTCTCTATTTTCATCTCTGGCAGGATTGCTAGTTATCTGACAATCACAACCAGCATCATTATAAAAAAAAATTACCAATAGAATAAATTCTTTACAAGGAGGCAGGAAGATAAATCATAGGGGAATGTTTTTAAAGTTCTAAAACAAAGATACTTTTTTCAGTCCACTATCCAATAGAGAACTTAAATCTTTGTTTGGGCCATTTTCTGTAAGCTTTAGCAATAACGGTTACAAACACGGTAGCGATGCTAGATTTTAACATAAGTATTTGGGTTCAAGTGCCCCCTCACACGATTGTATTTTTGTTGTCATTTCTTTGTTCTATATCAGAACAAGTAATTGTGCTCTTTCAATGTAACAAGCTCATAGCTCTTGTATGTGACAGGGTGTATTAATGTTTAATACTAATTACTATAGTTGGCCCTTACAAACTTACAAACTTAAGTTTCAAGCACTAGTGTGCTATGTGTAGAGAGAGAGAGAGAGGGAGAAAACAATGGTAAAGAATTGCACAAACACCTTATCTGCTTCTATCTTTTGACGAATCTTCTCCCTTGCTCTTTTTACTTCCTCTTTCTCTGCTTTCCTCAAGGCTAAGAAGCTGTGAAAGATGAAGTGCATCCGGAAGTCAAAAAGGAAACAATATGATGTATTGGCTGGAAAATGGGGAATATATAAAAAGCCTTAAAGCTGCAAACCAACGGCAATAACTAGAAAAAGACAGACCGTTTTCTTTCATTTTCTTCTGCAGTTCGTTTTGCCTCAAATAGTTCTTTACCTGCTCGAATCCTTTCCTATAAATAATGTAGTTGGTAAGTAAGCCAAATAGCAAGCATATATGCAGCACAGTGAAATAGAATTATATCAAATCGACATGTACAATCAAGCATTACTAATTAAATGCAGTTCTATGAAAATTCATCCAGGTAACAGCTATATGTATTTAAGAGAATCACTAACGTGCAGTAATCATGATACAGAGGAATGTTCCTTAGGCAGTCAAGGAGCTTTCCTGAAAGTAAATAGCAGAACCTTTGATTTCTATAAGTTTGAATTCCTATGAAATACAAACCTTTGTATTCCATATAACAACAGCATTTCTGTAAATAGAAGAATCTAGCATTTCTGTTAGAAGAAGGCTAAGAAAATTATCTCACACATTCCAAATTATGATTGCATACTCTCAACAATATCTTAAGGGAAAAACAAAAATAAAAGGAAAAAGGAATGGAGACTTAACAACACTAGCCTAAAGTAGGTAATTTATCTTACTGAATCTTGTGCATGAATAAGAGAGCAAGGGAGGGAAGGAGAGAGAGGATCACAACTTCCCCACTGGATCCCCTAAAGGCTAAAAATGAAATTTCAAATTAAAAAATTATCATGGGTAGATCATCTGCAAACTACCTTCTCCCTTTCTCTTTTCGATTTCTTTTCTTCTTCTTCTTGCTCCTGGTGAACCCGGTCCCTACTAAAAAGAAACGTTAATGACAACGAAAAGTATAAAATGGAAAGGAGAATTAATTGTCAATTTAAAAAATAAAAAGCAGATATCAAGCTGAAAATTATTGAAGGTACAGACAAAATCTATTTGTGATGAGACAAGAAGCAACAATCATTACAAAAAAGACTATTGGAGGAAAAACCTTAGTTCTTGCAGTTTCATTTTTATTTCTTCAGTGGTATACTTTGGTCCAGAAGATTCGATTTCAATGTTGACTGCAACCTGGATCAAATTGAAGAAATAAGACAAACAAAATCCCATGACATTACAAGAAAGATTAAGCCTTTTCACATGTCTTATGCCACACTACTTAATTTAAGAACCTAATAATCCTCCTTGTTTCCTATCTACCTCCTTTCCACAAGATGATCTTCTCCACCAAGCCTTACAAGGCACCAAAATAAAGTTTAAAATTTTTAAACAATACACCAAAATGGACAAACAAGTTGATACAAAGAAAGGGGCAGATATGGAAAAATATGACAAGCTACAATTAGGTGATTTAAGAATTGACCAAACCACCAGCAAATTCAGAGCTTTTCTCCATCAGAGAATTCATAAAGAGAGAAAATATCAAAGATATATTATCCTCTAAAGTGTAAACATAAATTATACAACACTTAAATGATAGCTTTACTAACTTTTCTCTAACTATTAGGTCAGCCAGACAAGATGTTCTTAGATCAAACCCTAATGTATTCTCGTGAAAAGAAGATATCATATTTCAAAATAGGCACTGCTCAGTGAACGTACTGCTCTAATTCGAAACTTAGTAGGTTATCACGATGTTTCAAATATCCTACCAATAATTTATAAATGAATGATAAGGGGAAGCCTCTTTAATTAATTGCTCATTATTTCCAAGCTTTACGATACTAGAATAACTAGGTTACAAGATAAACTCAATTATATCTTTACGGAAACTCTTTATCTTGTAGATCATATATAAAGTAGCCGTAGCCAATGAACGAGACTGAATCTATGAGTAGCACCATTACACATAAGGAGCAAACTTGTCCAGCTTAAAAGATCATACCACAGGCATTTGATCAATGTCCGCATCATTCTCGTGATCAATAATCCAATTTACAGCATCCTCAATGCTAGTATTACCTTCAAAAAAAAAAAAAAACAAATTATATGTTCACAAATGTAAACTCAAACAAAAGGCTTATGATATCATCTTTATAAGCTCAACAGTATTATCTCAAAAGCTTATAAAGTCATGTTCACTTAATATACACATACTATATACCTGTAAAATCGGATTTATAAAGGCTCACCAGAATAATGAAGGGCCTTGGCTGCACGCGAAAACGGGAATCCTAACGCTTCAAGCTCCCTAAGCTGCTTCCTGTCTACTTCCAGAGCATTACTTTCTAAGTGAAAACACAAGATTACTAGTTAGGATGATTGATCAGATCATAATTTGAAAAAATTGAAGTCAAACTTAGATTGTGATGCAGGTCATCATTATTTTAAAAACTTAATATGAAACATACAAATATAGGGGAAAAAAAAGGCGAGTACCGGTTTGGGAGTCCATTGAAGAGGAGGAGAAGCAAAATGGATTGGATACGGAAGAGAGATGAGGTTTTTTAAATGTAGTGGAGGTACTTCTAGGGAACAAGAAACCTTAGAAACGAAGCATTATTGAGATTGTAAAGCGGCCATTGAAGATTCTAACTCGATAGAAAACCCCCATTCTCTTCTTCTTCTTTTTATTTATACTTTTTGGATTTCTTGTTCACTATCACAAGCAAAGAACCTCTGTTCCCGCACGTGCAACTTGCCAGCCTGCTTAAGCAGTGCGTTTAACCATCACTTCTCAATTCTTCGTATCATACACTTCCATTGTTCCAAGAATTGCTTCATCATTAGACACCCAATTTCCATTTAAGTTTTCAAGTGAAAACGCCTTCATCACTAGACATCCCTCGGTGGACCCATTCGTGCTGAGCCCAGTGCTAGGCATGATGTAAGTTCTAATAACAAATAAATACAGACTCATTAGGTAGAAACACATCTCTGAAAACTAGTTTGTAAAAATAGTTCGTTAAAATACGCAAGCACTTTCTTTGCTCAAGCAAAGGACGTGCATTGTTCGTGTTGCGTGCCACCCAGAAATATTAAGTGGCTGTTCCTTTCATGGGCCTCTCCTCGTCCCTCGCTTGAAGCTATCCTCCTATCTCTGTATGTTCTTTGGACGACACCTTAATAGGAACTTGCTTAGAGAGCTTGATAATAATACCTAGATTATTCGTAAAATATTGTAATATATCAAAAGTTTCGTTAATAGGTTATAATTTTATTAATACGTAATCCTAATTAACCAATTATACAAAGTTAATACGAGATTCAGTTAGGCACATAACACATGGACCAAGTTGTTTTGTGATTTTGAATTTTCTTTCTATCTTTTTCGGTATGTCCACTGAATTCTCTTTAAAGATTAAAAACATTGGGACATAATTTGATTTCAGGAAAAAAAAAAAAAAAAAAAAAAAAACCTCCTTTATTAAATGTTTGGACAAGTGCTAAGTTTTGATACAATGCTTTTCGATACTACTAGTTTGTAAGTAAAGATGAATATATCGAGATGCCTCATCCTTGAAACTCATTTGCATTCTGCATTTGACCTTGAACCAAATCCAATCCTGTTTAGGTAGATGGGAGTGATATAGATTCTAGACTTGAGCTATCTGGACTAGTTTTATTTTTTCTTAAAAAAATAAAAGTAAAAATGTTCAAACATTTAAATATATAAAATTTAACATACAATTGAAATTTAAGATTGAACTTAAATTTTAATATTACACTAAATTAAACATACACTCAAATTATAAAATCTACTTAAATTTAAACATACAATTAAATTCAAACTACACTTAAATTCAAATATTAACCTTTTTCTTTGAAACTAAAATTTGAATATTAACTTATATTCAATAGAATACAACATCTAAGTTTGATAAACCTTAAATTCAAACACAATGTTAAGTTTGATAAACCTTAAATTCAAACACAATGTACACATATCAAAATAACTCAAATAATATTAAAAGCTTTAAGCTTTATAAAACATAGTCAATCTGTTTAAAAAACCATCCAAATTTTTGTTCATACATTTCAATAATCAATAAAAATTAAATGAATAAAATAATAATATACGACATTTAAAAATTAATATAATAATAATAATAAAGTTAGAAAAAAAGGAAAAAATCATTTTAGTCCCTAATTTTTGAGAAAATGTTAATTTTTTAATCATATTTTCTAAAAAGATGAAATGAACCTTAATTTTTCAGAAAAGTGTCAAATTAGTCCATTCCGTCGATCAACTAACGGTCAAATTTAACTGATAGCATACTAAATGAGGGTAAATTTGGTATTTCCAATTATAATGAAGAAAGATATAAAAGAAAGATAAAATAAGGGAAAAAAATCATTTAAAACAAATGAGGAAATAAAATTCAAAAAAAAAAAAATCTCATTCGACAAAATTATTTATAAAAAAAAATCATTTTGTTAAATATGAATATCATCTCAAAGCATATACCAATTATACCATAAATATGTGGATCTTAAATATATAATATTATAGACTGAAAAAAATTAATAGATGCAACAAAAATATTAAACAGATGGAGCAAGAGCAGAAACTGTAAAAATATTAAAAGCTAGAGTAGAAATTTTGAAAAAAAAAAAAAAGCGAAAATTACAAGCTAAAGTAGAAATTAAAAAAATAAAAATAAAAAAATCACACCTATGAATAAAGATTTAATGAAAGTTTTTAATTGTAAGGGTAAAATGGTAGTTTTACAATTAATAAATATACATAAGATCCTCAAACAAAGCTACGTCCAGTCAAAAATTTTCTAAGGGTAAAACTGTAACTTTATGAAAATTATATGTGTTACGGATAATTTAACGATCAGAATAATCGGGCCTAAAAAGATCTACAGTGCAGGCCCAATGACCTAAAAGCTCAAAGTAATCCGCCACTCTCCCAGTCCGCCTTCCTATCAGAGGGCCCGTTTGTGACTGTTCGGCTTGGTTGTCGACCGTTATCGCTCAGCCTGTTCGTTGGTTCTGACCGATGACGCCAATTCTGAACGCTGACTCTATCCGCCCCTCTTGCCGTTGTCGCTATCCGCCACTCTATCCGTCAGTCCTGTTCGTTCAGCTTAGTTGCTTGTCCTAACCCCTGACCTTTGGCTCTCATCGCTCATTCTGGTCACTGGCTGCTGGCCGTATCCGTTAAGATTATTCGCCAGATTATCCGTCATGATTGACCGCCTGTCTGTTCGTCGATTTTGTCAGTTTAAGATATCCGCCGAGGGAAACCGTCCGTCAGACATGTTCACAAGTCCTCCTTGTCCAAAGATGATCTGCTTAGACTGACCGTTAATCCCTGAGCATGACCTTGTGCTGGCTCTTTCTCTCGCGATGTTGTGGGCCTCATTGTCATGGCTAGCTGTGGAGATGTGGGTTCATAATTCGCCTCCCCAATCCTCCTGGTAACCGAATTCATCAAACATTTATCTGTCTGCCAGATGAACTTGATATTTTATCTGCTGGAAGATCCATCTCCGTCATGCTCCTCAGAGTCGCGGGTCAACAGAAGTCAAAGGTACCATACAGAATACAGCTCCAAAGCGTGTCATGCACGCTATATCGACCAGAAGCTATGATCAAGATCTCGACAGCTTATCATGACATTTTCAGACCAGTCATCCGAAATCTCTATTGGGCAGACCTCAGAAGCGACAGATTCAACTGTATTAAATGTATTTTCAACCGCATTTAATGCACTGTCAGTCGCAATAAATGCGATCCATCATTGTAACTGTAGTCTATTGTATATCTTTGTCATATTCCATTTTACTGTAGCTCCTTCTATTCTTCTATAAATAGAAGAGGATTTTCATTGTAAAAAAAAAAAAAAAAATTCTGAGTGCTGTTATTCTGCCAAAATAGTGAGAGAGTGAACAGTGGACGTATGCATCTTTTTGGGTCGAACCACTCTAAAATCCTCTGTGTCTCTTCCCTTCGCCTCTAACCTCTTCTTCCTGTTCTTATTGTTTTCCATGCATCCTATTGACCATCCAAAATTGCAGTTTGGGCCCGAAAACAACCTCGTTGATTAAGGAAACTATTTTTCGACGTTAACAATATGCAACTCATTAAGAGTATTTTGATAATTATATATTATTGTAATATTTTACTTTATTTGAGGGTACAATGATTTTTTTATCTGTTTTAATAGCATTTAGGGTTAAATTAGTCTTTTTATGTTTTTCATTAGGTTTGACCATTAGTTGACTGATAAGAAAAATTAATTCGATACTTTTTCAAAAAGTTAAGGTTTATTTCATCATTTTAAAAAATATAGTAAAAAATTTAATACTTTCTTAAAAGTTAGGGATTAAATGATTTTTTCTCTAAAGAAAAAATTAGATAACGTAGGGCGGTAGTCAAAAGTGTTCGACTCATAGGAGTGAAGAATCAGGAATCATCTAAGTTGGAGCGGGTACCGGGAGGTATATGGGGCGGATGGGCAATTATAATTTTGTGACCCGGATTGGAAATGACAAGTACTCCACTCTTGAGACACTTCCAGAAGGCCTTGGAAGCAGAAACATGAAGACCCACTATAAACAATTATTCTGGGATGCAGAGATGGAATCTGGTGGAGAGATCTTTCATTTGGAGATAGAATACAGAATTCAATGAACAAACCCATGACGATAAAGCTGTTCTGTCCTTCACTGTCCAAACTCGTTCAACTGGTGGTGTGGGACGACCAGGGACTAGACTTGGCCTCCATGGCCCGGCCCTTGGGGCTCGACCCTTCGACGGTGAAGATCAACGGTCATTTCATCAGCAGAGGCGCTGATCTTGTATCCACTTCTGTTACTTGGAGGTCGCTGCTTAAATATTTCTCTGCTAAGGGCTTATCTACAGGAAAACACGATAGGGACGCACTTATTGTTGAGGGCAAGCTCAGCAAAGTTGGCAGTAAACGTAAGTTGTCTTGATTGCTATCTGTTTTTGTTTTCTTTTTGCGATGAAGAGGATGTTTTATGTTCTGTTTGGTTGATGACAAATTTCATACTTGGTTATTAGGATGTAATATGTTCCTTTCATGCCTTTCCCAGGATCATATGATTGTCAAGATGGATCAGATGGGATTCCTGATATAAGTGTACCCAAGCACACTGGCACTAGTCAAAGTCCAAATACTGAAGATATCATCTTACCCCAGAATAAAAAACTGAGAGACAGCAGCAGCTCAGGTAATACTCTGCACCAGTATAATATGATAGGTAGTCAAGTGTTACTGATTTCTTAATGTTGCCTTGATTAGAATATAAAGAAGGAGATCATCATGTGTCCTCGAGAAATGGCCTTGGAATAAAGAGAAAGGATTCCTTAGAAGATCTATCTTTACTCAAAAAGTTAAGATTAAACGAAACCAACACAGGTACCTCTACTTAATAATCTTCCCATCTGCCTAATTATTTTGTTCTCTTCTTCGTCTTTTTGTAAGGCATGCTGAAATCAGGAGTTGTTAAATTAAATTTCGGATGCTATTTTTCTTCTAATGCCATTGTTCTTATCAGATTTTCAAGGTATTAGAGATAATCGATGGGCACCATTTCGGGGACCCAGTTTAAGTGTAGATACATGAGCGAGAATATGAAACGACCTAGAGAAAACGAGGTGATCACAGCAACTCCTTGCAAAAGATTTAGATGAGGCTTCCTAGAATTAGTTTTTCTTCAGAGTTATAGATAAATAAGTTCTTTTTATGAAAGAGAAGTTAGAACCTTGTAAGTGCTTGTGGTGTAATGCGCTTTTCATAGATCATTTAGCTGTTAATCATTGCTTTTTCCATGCAGAAAGTTGATGTGCAGACAGTGATCAGAAGATATTAATGTTCTTTTTGGTTTTGTTGTCCGTTAAGAGCAGCTTGAAGCACCTCAAGCAGTTTACTCTTTTTGCTAACCAAGTCACTCAACCCGGTGACCCTCCAAAAGCCAACTATCACAACCATCACAAATAACTGAGTTCCACATTGATTTAGCTCAAGTAAATCTGAATCTTCTAATGCTGCAAACACATTGGTCACCAGTTGAAATCGGATGTGATTAAACAAAGAAAAAGAGATATATATGATAAAGAAAATAATACAAAATTCGGGTACAAGCTGGAGTCGCTGTTTAGTGGCAGAAGAACAGCATTTGACCGATCTCTCTTAGTTCGACTATGCCGTTTCCTTTTGCACATATGGTATACTGAAATACCTAATCGACTAAGTACTCATCCAGAATAGTATTGCCAACAAATAGCAATTCCAGCCACTAATAAGACTTTGAATACCAATTTAAAACTAACAAAGGATGATGATGATGCTGTGGTAGATGGTTCCGGCTCCCGTGGTTTCGCTCTAAGCTTGGCAGACAACTTGGACAGAAGCCGAGCGAGTCCTGTCTTCTTGCCAGCTGCAAGCGAAAAAATAAAAGAAAGTGCAAAGAAACATCATAAGTTGGTTAGATCAGTTGATAAATAATGGATGAGATGTGAGACAGTAAAATGCATAATGTTTTTACATGTATCAATGATAATTAGCCTCCTAATGAGTGACTTGAGCCACCCTGATTAAACCGTGGACACCGCGATAAGTATATCATATTCCTAGGTTGGCTTACAATATCTCAGATTACAAAAGAATCTTATGGTTTCGGGATGTCTAAACATTTCAGCAGCTAATCTGTAGCTCGTTTTACACCATAGAAGTGATAAATAATTTAGTTTGGTTCATTTGCACAATTAATTTTTCTATTATGTGTTGATCATCATTTTCTTGAAAACAATCTTCTTGCAGATAAATCAGTAGAGGTTTCTGATATTATCACAGCTATCCTAAGTCCTAACCCAACTAAGTATGAAGCATGTACTTCCAGTCTTGACTGTTGGAATAAAAAGAGAGCAGCCTAGTAATAAGGTTGTCTCAAAGACACACAAGGTTTGATCTATCTCTTTTACACCAACGCTCCCCTTAATTATTTGTCTTATCTCACAGATAGCCGTTCGCAACCAATCCTTTATAACCTAAACACATGGAGACACACGCTAACACACAACGCAAGTATCAACACCGACTATTACCGACAACATAATTTGAGTCTATAGCTGGATAAAAATTATGTATAAGAAAAAGGTTGGGTGAAATCTGGACATTAAGAAAAGATGAGCACAAAACAGTTGTTCAATGTTTTCTCAGTGGATCAATAACACTGTACTCCAAGAGATGGGACTCACCATTGCTTTTGCGAAATCTTTCCTCCTCATCAACGCGCTTTCGAAGCACATTAAGCAATGATCCAAAATATAATGCAAATACTGTGCATGTGATTGTAATGACATTGTAAGGCATGCTGAAATCAGGAGTTGTTAAAGGTACAAGTAATATTTCTGTGTAGGAAAGAACAAGACTCTTTTCCTGCAGCAAATTCAAACAATTATTCAAATGCATGCGAAATATACTAAATGGTTAACAATTATTACCAAAACTAGAAAAATATTACTACCTCAAATTTAGAAAGCATGGGGGATTTGTCCAAACAACCATATTCAGAAAAGTGCATGCTTGCTTGGAAATCAGGATAGCTTATTACTGCTGCTGGAATGTCGAACCCTTGATTAGCATCAGGAGGATATTCATCTATGTGCAAGAAACCCTATTAAAGCATGTTAAAGCAGAAGATAAGGAAATTAATTATATATGAAACAAAATAAAAAAATAACTCCGAGCATATTAAATTTGGCCAAACATAACATGGTAGCTTCTATTTTGGAAAAGATTAATTACGTTCAAAATGACAACCATTGTCTAAAAGCACAAGAGATGAGGTAAGTTTCTGTCATTAATGAGAGAAGCAGGAAACTTCCTTTAAATGGTGACAAAGAAGTGCAAACAATAGAACCTCTGAAGATGATAACACTTGACGTTCCGTTGACGGTTTTCATTCTCGTTTGTCAAGGATAAATGGATATATTCATTTTTTGTTTATGTCTTATTCATCAGAATCTAGGAATAATTTCCCAAATAAATTGCAGTTTAGGCTTCTTTTACTCAGGTCGTAAATCATGTGTGAGGTTGTTCAAAATTTGGTACTTACTAAAAGGAGAATGTATATACAGATCCTTGCTCCATTCATATTGATCAGATCAGTTAAAACATTGTAAACTCACTATTAAGATGTTAAAAATACAGAAACTAGCACTCTTATTTTGGATACCGTTTTGGTTTCTTTTTCTATCTTTTGAAGTGACAACAAAAATTCAAAGCAATAACAAGGTTCACAGTAACACAGAACTAAATCAACTATTTTGAAGCCCTCAGTTTATGGAAGAAATAAACAGTTTGAATGAAGCAATGAAGGTACGTCAACCAATTGGCTTCTGCAAAGAACAGTGAACGACAATTTTTATTTTCATTTTAACACTGGAAACTCACTATTAAGAAACGTTAAACATACAAAAACTAATATTCTAATTTGGATACCATTTTAGTTTCTTTTTCAATCTTTTAAAAGTGATAACAAAATTTTAAAGCAATAGCAAGGTTCACAGAAACACAGAGCTAAAATAACTATCTTGAAGCCCTAGATCTACAGAAGAAATAAGCAGTTGGAATGAAACAACAAAAGTACATCAACATATTCGCTGAGGAGAATAAAAGTGAATGACAATATCTATTTGATAAAACATACCTTATCAAACTCTAAATTCAAGGCAGCTGAGTCCAGGCCACAAGGTAATTTCAGAATAATTTCCATCACCCCAGGTGATACCTTATCTTTGGAAGGTGAAACGTTTATCTTTTCTATAATGTCTGCCACTGCCCAGGACTGTTGATCAACAAATACTTGTAGTGTATGATAGTACACCTTAATATACCAAGGCACAACTTGGAAAACATTAACTCGCAATTCACAACTCTCGTCAACAATGTTGGATCTCTTTAAGCCCCCACTTAATTCTGTAGATTTTAAGTATATAGCAATAGCACCCCTTTCGTTCCCACTTCCCATCAAGAACCTACTGGCATGTAATGGTGCTTGTTGACATGGCCACACTATGGGAATTTTCCATGTGAGCCCTAAATCAAGCTGTTGAGAATCACTGTACTTCTCAACTGAAAATTGATAGAGAACCGAAGCACTTTTGCTATGCAAATTATCGACTTCTTCAAATACCTTGTCTGGTTTAACAGATAGTTCAAAGCTAAGGTTACTAAAAAAGCCTTCAGATGCCAATTTTTTTGTCTCAGATTTAGCATTGTCCTTCTGCTGATTCTTTAACTTGTCAACTAAACCTTTCTCAAAATGAAGGTATACATTACTAGACCTGGCAAGAACACATTTTCCACTGACTTTTCTCCCAAAAATCGAACTGATAGACCAGCTTGGCTGTAAATTTGCTTTATCAACATAACTCTTACCAGTTCTCCAACCACTGGGCTCAAGAACTACTGTAAGCGTCTGTTGTAGTATGACGCTTGAATCCACCTCCTCCAAACCAGATCCAGTCAGGGTCAAATGCAACCGCTGAGAATGATAAAAACCTCTATAAATAGATGGTCTATCCATTAACACAGAAAGCCCAGATTTATCTCGGCAAGGAAGCAGCTTCAACCATGGAGTAAGATTCTCTGTGCAAACAGCCTCACGGGGCAGTGTGCCATATCTCAAGTTGCCCAAATCTGGCCGAAAGGCCCATTGAGGAGCAGAATAAGCAGTAGAAGACTCCAGGAAATTAATTGAAGCGCAAAAAAGACCTGAAAGAGCATGGGTCAAATTTTTCCATGAAGAATCAACCTGAGACTGAGGGACATCAAAAACAGCCCATAACTCGACCCCTGGGGGTTTTGCATTGTTGCTTGAGATGGGGTCAAACCCACCCCACTGTTCGTACCTCCAGCGACCTTGAGTGAAAGATAATTCCATTTCCTTAACTTGAAATTTCTTAACCTGTAAAAGGCAATAATATTCACAAATAAAATAAATTATTTTGAACATTACTAAAGCCCTACATACAAGTTGATTTCTTAAAATCACTTTCAGTTATCAAATAACAATCGAGTAGACAGTACTTTGAGTCAACTTTAAAGAGCAAATTTATAATAAGAACTTATACAAGATAAAGGGCACAAAAGCGTTGCCTTCTTGGAGGATTTCGTATATTACTAAAGAACTACCTATTCGATTTCTTAAAATTAATTTCAGTTATCAGATACTGATTTAGTAGATAGTAAATTTAGTAAACTTTGGAGAACAACTTTATAATAAGAACCTATACAAGATAAAAGGGCACAAAAGCATCGACCTTTTCTAGTATAATAGCTAAGAAACTGAAAATTCAAAATTTCAAATGAATCCATTGATCATCTTAAAAACTGCAACGAGATTCACAACAATCTACAGCAGAAACCGAAAATCTAAAACCCCATTAACCAATTGAACAAGCTGAAACTAAACAATCCTAATAGTATGACCAATCATTACAGATTCACTTCAACAAAGAAATTCCAAAACAAGACAAAAACTAAAACCTCGAATTTCAGTTCATTGTAGTATCTGGCAGCCTTAAATTCTAAACTGAACTGGGTTTTCAATTGTTTTTGCTTTAAACCGTTAAAACAAAAAGAAAAAGAGAAAAAGCGTACGAGCTGAGAGATGGCTTTGGGGAAGAGGTGGTGGTGGCGGCCAAAGGAGGAGTTGAAAGGAGGAGCTACGCTTTGGAAGTGAAAATGGGCAAGCACTTTTCGATCGGGCAAGGGCTTCAAGAGCAACTCCTCTGAGAATTCTTCATCTTCTTTGTCAAGAACCGATCCAAAAGCGATTGTAGAGTACAAGAGTTGACATACAAGTAGAATAACTATGAGATTCGGTCTTAGAGGTAGTAGCGCCATCGATTGATTGGGAGATACCAACTGTTAATTTTGCATGTAAAAATATCATAAGATTGGGCAATCGGTATCCACCATCATGATTAATGAGACCAGACTTCACAGCACCCCTCTTACAGCTCTCGGAAGAATACTTTCATGTTTGTTTGACGGGATGAATGGGGTTCCGTTTAATGTCAGTCCAATCACATGTTTAACAGTAGGGCTATTTTTGCAGTACACGATTTGAGACGGGCTGGCGATTTAAAATATTTTAAATTCTTAAATTTTATGTTAACAGACTAACGAGTGAGATTTCAAAATCAATTTCAAATTCCCTCGATTCCTTCGTTTATGAGAATGTTCATTTTCAATCAAAATGATGGGATTTGATGAAATAGAGAATGAACATTTCATATCCATATTTTTTATTTCTTTAAAAAAAAATAATTTTAAGTATATTATAAAATATTTGAATTAATTTTAATCCAATGCAATTCCAATCTATAGTACACATAATATAATTTAATTTTAATTTAATATAATCCCAATCTATCTAAACATAATTTGATATAATTTTAATCAAATCTCAAGTTCTACCAAATATGAAATAGTAATTTTTCAATCAAATCTAATTAATTATATTTTAATCCTGTGTGTCAAATATAGGCCAAGTGGGATTAGACCAATCCCGTTTAATTCCTTTGTCCCGCCTGGGTGGGACTAAGTTCGTCTTGTCTTTTGTTTTTTTGGGATGATTCTAGTTTTCTCTCTATTATTAGACGTAATTACTAATTATCTCTTAATATTTTATAAAAATTTTATTTTATCCCTTTTATGATTTTGACATGCATAATAATGAAAAAAATCAAGGAGTTTTTTTTAATATTTTTTAAAATATAAAGAAATTTTCGAATATTTTCTTAAACTACAAGGATATTTGACTATTTAATCAAATAATAAAAAATTTATATCGATTTTTCAAATTAGTAATGGATTTTGGTTATTACGTAAAATTATTAAGGCCAAATGGATTATCCATTTTTTATTACAGATTAAAAAATTATTTTATTAAACTTAATAGAAAATAATTTTATTTTAAAAATAATTTAAATATATTATTGAATATAATTTTAAATCATTGAATAACTTTGTTTTTAAGAAATTGATTTTTTTTTATTTTTTAAAATCTATTTTAAATGGTTTTATTTTATTAAAATAATTTAATATAATTTTACATAATTAAACGCAGTATTTTATTATATCTAAAATATAATTATTTTTTATCCAATCCTATATTAGACCAAATATGAGACCGTGCTAATTTTAATCTAATCCTAATCGCATCAATCCTAAATGTTCATTCAATCCTAATTGCATTAAATACATTATAGTATTAATCCAATTCCATCTAATTTTATCTTGTAAAAATAATTCAATTTAATCTCACGTACCAAACATGCCCTCGATTATTTTGTAACTTGTAAAGAGCGTCTTTTCTCAAGTATTTGTTTGTAGAAGTAATGTTCTGGGCTTGGCAATTTTGACTCTTTTTAATGAGCCTCAATCCTCAATATTTCTAATTTTACCTTATGTAACTTAAAGTTCCTTTTGATTATGGCTATTGAAATTTGAATAACATCGTATTTTTAAAATTTATTACTCAAATAATATATCAAGCTAACATATAATTATCATATTGTTAATATATAAATATGATAATCATGGTTGTCACAAATAAGGTGATGGATTTTCTAGAAATATAGTATCATTCTTTTTTCTTTTTTCATTGAATTATATAACCGAGTTAATATTCAAATTTTTATTTCAATAAAGAATCACTATTTAAACAAAAATAAGTTCTATTAATAATGTGAGTGAATGTTCAAATAATATATATATATATAAACATTTAAATTTATTATTATAAGGCTATAATTGACGCTTGATAAGATGTTTCCAAATTCTTTCAACTTATTTATGTTCATTGCACGTATGCATATATAGATATACGTACATGATCAAAGCAAGTTGAAGGAATTTGAAAATGAAACTTTATTAGTGACGGACTACTGAAAATATATTTATTATCTTAGATGTTTTAATATATAAAACTTGAATGAGACACATCTTTCCATAAAATTATATTATGTATGTTAAAAATTGTAATTTTTCTATATTGCAACGATATATATTTTATGATTTGTGAGTGTAACTTATAATATCTTAATCATGTATAAAATGTTATGTGTATCCTAAGTCTAATCAATCGATTATTAATGAATCACATGTATAAGAGTAAACAAAGATTATTATTTTCTTTCTACTAAGGAGTTGATAAGTGACATAACATCCTCCTCATCTATTTGAATTTTCTGTATTATTCTATTGCATCTTATTATGATCACCAACTGAAGGCCATTATGCATTATAAGGGCACTCTTTGGGAGGTACGGGGTATCTAGTTCTATCAGAACAGTAATCATACTTCATATAATTCCTTCTCACATACTCATATTGTCTCTGCTGGCTTGAATACAGTTGCCGGTATTTCTTCGAATTCCACCAATATCGAGGAGAATAGCATTGTTGGGTTTTCCAGTTTGAGCAGCCACTGATGTCAAAACCTTGGAAGTGAGCCTTGAATGGTGCGTAGGTCCAGTTGATCTTTGTCTTGCCTCCATTTGTTGCCCAATTATCTCCATTCCACACGCTTGCCTTTATCTGCATTGCCTGTGACGGGTAGTCTACTCCAATGTTCTGGTTGTTCTTGAAAACTCTAATGGGGATCTTGTCCACATAAAATCTGATATTTGAAATTCAAAACATTTATTCACAAAGATTTGATTAAAATGTAAATAGACCTGATTGATTTATCATTTTGTTGATGACCATCGCTATAGTAGAGGTCTTAAACCAATTTGTTGATGACCATCTCTATAGCAGAGGTCTTAAAATAACTCCAAAAGGCCAATAAAAAACTTCTTTGATAAAAAATCAACAAAACCCACCATCTCCACCAATAATATTCATTATTATTAAGATTACTTTTTTAACTTAAGCTTAATCATGGTCTCTTGACCTGTAAATGTATTTTATTTAATTCCATTAAAGAAAATATTCTACTATAGTTGTGCCATCAAAATTCCTAACAAAGAAAAAAAAAAAACTAATATTAGCATTTTAACTTGATACTTAATAATAATTATTATAATTTATTATATATATTGTCATGTGAAGGAAATTATACCACCACTACAATAATTTATTTCATTTATCATGCATTGTATGAATTAAATAATTGTCACACCTATAAATTAAAATATAAATGAAGATACTAAATATTGGAACTAGTATGTATATACCCTTTAATATAAATTAGTTCCAACTTTCACCAAGAAAATTCTTATAGCATGTCACCCTAAAAAGAGATCTTATGGTGATGCCCTAAAGAATAATGTTATTGAATTAGAGAAAGACAAAAAGATATTGTTCATACACAATCTGATGTGCGTTCCAAAGAATAGAGTAAGTATGAAAATCTGCAGTAGGATCAAACCAGAGGTGAAGCTTTTGCTCTCTATTGCCTACACCATTTGCAAATACATTTGTTTGTAAGACGATTGGCTTCCCTTCCTCGTTCCCCAAGAATTCAAAGTCAAGCTCATCACGCCTATCACTGTGCGATGTTAGCTGTCCATTTTATCAGTCACCTTCAATTAGCAACAATTTAAACTAGAGAAGTAAGGGTTTTAATTAAATATATTATATACACACATAATAAGCAGTAACAACTCCTGCAGAATTTCTGTCTGGTAGCTTAATCCTCATAGTAAAGAATCCTGAACCATAGCTTTGCTTGGAGGCAAACCCAGCTCCTGATTAAAATTGATAACATTAACTATAAAAAAAGTACAAGTTAAAGATCACAAATCGTTAAAAGATAAGAAAATAAGTTGAAAATGAATGAGATATATGCTTTGGATTAATTTATATATGAAATGAATTTATTTGTATTGCCATGAATTTGGATTAATGATGCATTAAATACTTAAAAAAAACACGATAGCCTTAGAAATTTATATCTATAAGTTAAATTTATAATGTTAATTTTTTATTTTTTTTCCTCTTATTATTAATTTAAAAAATATATATGTTAATATATTGGAATTACAAGGGTGTGTGATATCATATACGAATACGATTTGTATTCTTTGTTTTTAAAAATGATAGACGCAAAGAATTTAAGAAAAGAAAATACTCTTAAAATAGATTATTTGGATTGCATAAAATTAGAAATTATATATATATACATATATATATATGATTATCTGAATTGTCGGAATCAACTGAGATAAAATTTTAACGCACTGCTTAGAATTCTTTGACCATCTGACACTAGGTCAGACTAGTGCCAGGATTAGTTGAGATGACCCCAAATTCTTCTTCCAGAGAGGATTGTCCACACAAATGTGGGAAAATTACCCACTCAAGTGATAGGAGGTGAGTAGAACTTGTCATTTTAAGATGAAAGATAGGTGAGAAAGGCTTAACCATCAAACCAATCCAATTTCTCATGTTTAATCTTATATTGAACAATCATTAAAAATAAATATAAATTGGATGCCACCTCAAAACAATAATACAAGTATGTAAATCCTGTTTTTAAAATTAAAAATAAAATAAAATGAAATAGTGAAGAAGGTGAAAAAAGAGAATTAATAACCAGAAGATTGATCCATAGAGAGCTGAACTTGTTCTCCTTGTTTCAGAACATGATTGGATGCCGATGTAACGTAATAGTTCTGATCGAAGCTCATTCCACCTCCAAACACCCCGCCAACTAGAAAGAAAAACATTGCAAACAAACCTGGCAAATTAGAAAACTCCATTATAATATTAATATTCTAGTCAATCCCCTAGGTAGTTTGGTAGCTACTTTGAATATATGTTGTCAAAGAATGCTGATGAGTTTATATATCATGAAAAGTAATTAGGATGCCATCCATGCAAACAAATTAGTTGCTATGATCAATTTTTTAAAAAGGCATAGACGGTGTGAGTCGTGTGACCAATCACCTTTCCCCGCACGCTGTATACTTCCTCTCCCATATTATCCCCATAACAAACCCACTTCCCTATATGGATTCTGTCAAGCAACTCTATCGAAATAATGTCATGCAATTAATTAAAAATATATATAAAAGTAATGGGAACTACTATAATTTACCATTATAGTATTTTAAATCTCACGGTCAGGATCAAATTTTATAATGTAAAAAAAAAAAAAATTAAATTTTTATAACTCACATTAATTTTAACCACAATATCAATATTCATAAGTCTAGCATGCATTGTAGTACCGGTAAAATTGCTAAAGTTGGTATATATACAAAAAAAGATATGAACCGTAAAAGATGGAGTTTTTCCATATACAGTACGTATTATTAAGTAATTAATGTTGAAGCAATCAACTTTCATATATATATATATATATATCATTAAATCTATATAGTGGTAAAAAATGTAGAGATGTGTATTCAATCTAGAATTTATTGAAATTTAAAATATTTTAAAAGTTTAGATGTATTCAATCTAGACTTAAATGGATTATATTGAAATTTAAATATATTAAATCCAAATTTATATGAAATTCATTAACTTTAGGTGTATTCAATTCAGATTTATACGAAATCCAATAATTTCTAGTTGTACTCAATTCAGATTTGTATGTAATACAATAAAATTTAAGTGTATATCAACTTAATAAATTTTATTTAAGTGATGAATTTGGATGAATTTTAAAGTGATTTTTATAAAGAAACAAAGTTATAACAAATCTCGGGGGATGTATTCAACTTAAAAATTTATTAGAATTCAAAGGATTTTAAAAATCTAAGTGTATTCAATCTAGACTTTTTAGAATTCTATTAAAATCTGGATGTATTCAATTCAGATTTGTAAGTATTACAATAAAATTTTGGTGTATTCAATTCAGATTTTTAAGAAATCCAAATAAATATAGGTGTATTAAAAAAATTAATGATTTTGTAGGAATTAGATTTTAATGGATTTTTTAAACCCTAGGTAAAAATAAAAAAGCTCATATGAAATCTTGCCCTACCCCTAGAAATTTCCTAGATTTCATATGTTTTTTTTTTTCTTGGAATAGACTCATGCATTACTCTTTTTGTGGTGGTGAATTGAATGTTTTGTAATCTTTTTCTCTTCTATATTCAATTGTTGTTTGAAATCTCCAAAACTCGAATAGGTCTTTAATAGAACCCCAGCGCAGTATATGACAAAATTGGGATCAAAATCAAACAAAAATTTTAACAAAAGAAGCACAACCGAAAAAATACATTTGTGTATACAATCAAATTGAGCTATTTAGTTTACAAAATAATAACTGGATTGAAAAGAAAATAGGTAAAAGGACTGCAACAGGTCAAACCAGTGGGAGAGAGAGAAGGCATGAATAGAATTGTGAAATATTTTTTTTTCTTTTTAAATAGAAATAAAAGGTTTATTATTATTATTTTTTAAATGGGAAAATTAAGCGGGTGTGTGTATGTTGGGTAGCGTTCGGTAGTAAATAAAAAAACGGTTAATTGATTTGGGTAAACCGGAGAAGAAGACGTTTTTGGTTGTTGTCAAAAGCAAAGAAGAATTTAGATTTTTTCTTTTATTGAAAAAAATCGTGATGGACTAGAATTCTAATAAAATTTGATGGAATCCATTAAATAATCTAACAAACTCTTAAACAAAATTCTAACAATATTTGACGAAATCTATGGAATCAATAGAATTCATCGAAATCTATCATTACAAAAAAAAAAAAAAAAACCTCTAACATACTCCAATGAAATTTAGATAGAATATAGCCCCTATAAATTCAATACATATATAGGCATAATGCATTTTGACATCTTAGAGCATTGGGCTTCTTGTCTAACACGACATTTTGGAGCACAAAATCAAGAAGGGATGGACTCCATTGGCCCCAGTACGCAGCTAGCCAAATAACAATTCAATCTCTATGTTGGTATAAGTGTAATATGATAATGCTTATCATCATTCATGATAACATTGATAAATAGTTCTTCCCTCATATTTTAATGCTAACATTTTAATACCAATGAGATCTAGTTTTGGATGTTGTTTCCCTTCCTTTTGTCACATCACATGCAATATTTCTCACTCAGTGCGAGTGGGTGGTTTTAACGTCTAGGTTAATAGACAACCTTCTCTTCTCCTCTTGATAACAGTATTCATTTTAATTACTGCAACCTGGCAAAATTTAACCCAAAAAATGATAGGAAAAATTTCTGTAAATAACATAGAAAAATATGAGTTTTAAAATATCACCTAAGAATTTAAATGAATATATATATTTTTATCACCATCGACATTCACGAATTATAGCTAGTTTATGAATCAAGGAAATAATTCGCACAATCGAATGAAAAATAGAAAGATAAAACAATAGAATAAGACGTAGAAGGAACAATAAATGAGTAATGGGTACAGATAGAAATATGGCTGGTTGTGAAATTTTACGTACTTTTTTTAACTTATTATTTGTAAATTAAAAAAAAAAAAAGAGTGACATTCGAAGTTTATCATGCGTGTACTAAGACGGCCTCGCACAATGGTCACCATTTTTTAAAAATGTGCATCCTACTTAGCTAGTTGATAAGCCAACCACCTTGAGGGACGCGACATGTTCCTCGAGAAGAGTTTAGGTGAAGCGATATGCTTGTCAAAGTTGGCTGACATGCTAACCACCTTGAGGGAGGCAACATTCTCCTCCAGAAGAGCTCAGACTTTGAAGCAATATGCCTTCTAAATTGGTCGATATGCATGTAACACCCTTCCCTCAATTCCCAGTGGGATAAGAATTGAGGCGAAAAATATAATTTTTTTGGTTAAAAATTCATTTATTAAAAATTTATTTAAAACGTTTATTTTATTTCATATAATTAATTATTTTATTTTACCAAAAATCTGGTAAAGTTTTCTCTATTTTTCTGAAAATCTAGAATTTAAAAACCTATAAGGAAAAAAAAATAACACTTCTAAAATTTTCTTTTCTTAACTTCCAATTTTGGATCCTCCATTCGACTTTAAAATCACTTCACTACACAAACATTTATAAATACAATATTTAATAAAAATTATATTGATAAAAGTTATTGCCAATTAAAAGAAAAGTAATAAATTTATTTACAAAATCACTTTACAATACAAAAATCTTTTATTGTTTATATACATTATTATTTACAAAATCTCATGAATACATATTTGTGTACAAATATACATGCATGTCAATATACGTTAACAAAACTACATAGTGCTTAAAAGAATAACTCTCCAAAAGGTGAAGAGATGTGACTCACAACAATTTATACATATATCTTCTCTTTAATCTTTATTTACAATGCCCGAATCTCAACTTACACGTGAAAATTCCAATGTGCTAAATATTTCTACTTAGTGGTTGTACACTTGATTTAAAGGTTACAAAACTTTATTATACAACAACATAAACTCACACTTTCAATATTTTTCAGATTTTAGAATATAACCTAATAAAAATTGAGTGAAACTTAAAAAAATTAATCTTAACAACCATTGTTAAACTTTATATCAAAGTTCACTAATTAATCAATTTACGAACAATCGCACATACAAAATATGTAAAATCATTTCTTTCCATTTACACCCACACGATTTTCACCATATATTAATATTTTTCAAAATACAAATCGTTAATCAATATTTCACAAATTTGTAAATTTTTACAAATAAATTTCAAAGAGCTCAAATTACAAATTAATGTCCACATAAAACATAACAAGTGTCATTTTTAACCATATCAACACAGTTTTCTTTTATATTTTTCGGTGCCTTTTGCAAATACTGATACGATACCATGGACTGGTAAATTAGTCTCCTAGCATCGGTCACTCAGTAGCTACCCGTCAAAATAAACGGCGTCTCAGGCATCGGTCACTTGGTGACTACCTGCGGGGTCACATATCACAATCGGTTTCGACTTTAAGACCGGACATCTAGTGTCTCGCATAATCCATCCGTCGAAAACTATGTATTGGTGTAACGACGCAGTACAGCTAATCTATCCCATTGGCATGCCAACTACCAATCTCCACCTACCAATGTTCAGGTTTACTCGGACCTTTATAAGTTTCATTTATTACTCACAAATTTAAAAATTTTCGTTTCCGAATAAAATTTTCGTTAATAACAAAACCTGCGGGATTTTTAATCATTTTTCCATGTTTCATCATAATATCAAACGTACATCATTTTTCATTCAATTATTCATCAATATTGGGCCAATATCACATTGCTCTTCACCTTACTAGTACACGGTCAAGTCCTTAAATTTGTCCATTTCTTTCTGTTTCTTTTTTGTTTCCATTTGAAATTCATTAAAATCACCCGCAAACAATATTAAATCACAAATTGTCAAAAATAATTTCACAAAACCTTATATTTATATAATATTAAATAATACTTTCCTCAAAATATAAGTAGTTATTATTTCTCGCAACATAACATAATTATAAATATGCAATAATTTATTATCTATAAAATCACTTTACTAAATAAATAATTTCTTTCCAATACATAATTAAAACTGAAATATATGTAAATATACTGAAAATCTCATTTGATTTATTTTCAAATCTTAAATAATTTTATATGCAAAATTGTATAACTCGATTTCTAAATATAAACATAATTATCACATTACATATTCTATAATCAACTCATAAATCATAATACATAATCAATAAATTAATAAACTAATTAAATACTTTTCTTCTAGTAACACTTAAATAAATAAAATCTGAAACATATATAAACTTTTATTTCAATATTTAAACATAATTTATAACCTATAAAATCAACTAACTTAACAATTTATTTATTTGAAATAAATAATAAAAATCTGAAATATAAATAAGAGTAAAATACACAAAACCCCCTCAGGTAAGACCTAAATACAGTTATAGTCAAAGATTGAGTTTAATAACACAATAACCCCAGTTTAACGGTCAAAATGTGTTAAAATTGACGGTCAACTTTAATTTAAAGTGTAAAGACGTAAATGCCCTCCATTTTTAAAATTAATTTTTTTTCTTTTAAAATTTAAAACTCTCTGCAACAACCATCTTCCAGGCCCTTTATCTTCATCCAGTTTTTACTTATCCAAAAACCTACATCTCCCAAACATCAATCTACTCATCCAGAAACCTACATGCAAAAACCCACATCAATATGTAAAAACCCAAACATATTATTAATCATCTGCAAAAATCCAAACACATTATCAATCATCTTCTTCAAACCCAGATAAACTCATCCAGATATCATCTTTAAACACATCCAGACATCATTTTCAAACAGATCTGGGTTGTCTGGGTTCGAACCCAGACGAACCCGTTCGTCGAACCACGTCTGGGTTCGTCCAACCATGACGAACCCAGATCTGGGTTCGGGGAACCACGACGGGTTCAACGAACCCAAGTCTGGGTTCGGCGAACCATGCCGAACCCAGGTCTGGGTTCGTCGAACCACGACGGGTTCGACGAACCCAAATCGATCTGGGTTCGTCATCTAGGAACCCAGACGTCTGGGTTCGCGTCGTCGTGAACCCAGATCAGATCTGGGTTTGAACGACGCGAACCCAGATCTGATCTGGGTTCGCGACGACGAACCCAGATCAGATCTGGGTTCGCGTCGATGAAACCCAGATCTGATTTGGGTTCCACGAACCCAAATCAGGAAGAAGAAGAAGAAAAAGAAGCAGAAGGTGGTGGAGATCAGGTAGAGGCAGAGAAGAAAAAGAGGAGAAGAAGAAGAAGAAGAAGAAGAAGAAGAAAGTGGTGGAGATCAGGTCGAGAGAGGCGAGGATGTGGAGTGACAGAGAGAGAGTTTTGCAAAAATTGTTTTAATAATTTTTTAATAATTTTTGTTATTAGTAAATGACGAAATTACCCTTGATCAATCCAGAGTTGCCTAACAGATACTGTTAACTCGGGGGTATTGTGTCATTAAACCTAATATTTAATTATAGCTGATTTAGGTCTTACTTGAGAGGGGTTTTGTGTATTTTGCTCTATAAATAAATATAACTCAATCAGTTTAATTAAAAATAAAACTATCCACTCACATAACTTCTTTATCTATTTTTGGATCTAAAATACGTTCCACTCTTATTTTCTCATCCTTTTAGATTCATCTTATCTAGATAAATTGAAGACTCAACATATATATATATATATATATATATATTTTTCCTTTTCTTCTTCTCATTCTTCATCTTGGCTTCTCCCTATTTTCTCTTTTTCTTTTTTTTTTTTTCTATTGTTGCCGGTTCTGTTTTCTCTTCTCTCTGGCTTCTAAACACCAATATATATATATATATATATCTCTACTCAGTACTCGCCCTTATCTCCTTATGCACAGACTCTTCTTATTTTTTAATTTATTTTTCTCTCAAGACCTCTTTCTCATGCTAATCCTCTTTTTTTTTTTTTTTTCTTCCAACACTATCCACTAACTAATAAATATATATTTTTATTTTTCTTAAATAGAGAAAATTCGGGGCGTTACAGTGTCGACCACCTTGAGGGAGGCAACATGCACATCAGGAAGGGTTTAGATGAAACAATATACCTACCATGCAGGCCGATTTGCTAACCACCTCGAGGGAGACAATATGCTCCTTGGGAAGAGTTTAGGTTTTAAAGCAAAGTGCCCACTGAGCTGGTCGACGTGGTTGCCATTCAAGGAAATTAATTATCTCCAAAACTCGCAACTTTATTGTTGTTAAGAAAGAACGTGCTAAAACAAAACACATCAAAACTCGCTGCCTGATTTTTGTGAAGATTTTTTATATTTTTATCATTTTAATTAATTAATTAATTAATTTCTTATTTTAAAAATTTTATTTTAATGAATTTATATATGCATATATAAATTCATTAAAATAAAATTTTAAAAATAAGAAATTAGTTAATTACTTAAAATTATAAAAATATAAAAAATCTTCACCGTCCATTTCTAAAATAGATGGTGACAATTAAAATTAATCATGAAAATAAATTTAAAAAATAAAAAATATTAATAATATCTAGGTTCAACCAGATGTTGCAACCGAGATCTTCAAGATTTGAGTGAAAGCAGATCTTCAAGATTTGGGTGAAACCAGATCATCAAAATAATAATAAGTTGTATATGTATACTTTTTTTTGAGATGTATATGTTTTTTTTTTTTTTTTTTGTGAAGTAATTCAATAAAAAGTAATACTAAGTTTCTCAAATATTTTACCCAAATGATGTGGTACACGAGTTGTCAAGATCTTATAATTCATGAAATGATGTAATAATTAATAAGATTTTGACGGCTCATATGTCACATTATTTGAATGTAATTTTGGATAAAATATTTGAAAAACCTAGCATTACTCCTTAATATATATGTAAGCTTGAGTTCATATCATTTTTGCAATGTAATTCAATAATAACAATAAGGAAGAGTGAGAATGGTTATGCCAATTTCATTCTCAAAGTATTCGAACATATTGTGTCGTAAATCAATATAACTATTAAAATTACTTATATTATGTTGGTTTAGCAGTCAATGCCTACTGTAGTTGTATAAAAACTGTAGATTCAAACTCAAGTAACAACCTGCGCTTGACCAATTATATGTGATTCAGTAAGTAGAACAGAACCAAATTAGGCATTGATCATCATGTTTTGCCCATGATTCTCCTGTCTAATGTCCATTCGAGACCAATATTTGAATTCAAATTCAACTACGTAAACTATATATTGCTAGTGCCGCAAACTGCAAGTGAGGAGAGGGAGAGACAGCAATGTATGACCAGTCCTGAAAAGAGGAATGCGAAATTTCTTCTCCACTTTTAGGAGAGGCAGGGAAAATTTGTTTTTCGCATTGTTCCTTCAACGTAACTTATTGACACAGCATATCAATAGGGAGCTGAAAGATACAGAATGTTCACAAGGAAAATATAGATGGGATAACAAGCGAAAGCAAGATATAAACACAGGCTGTAATGTGCATCTAAACTCATTCTCCGAGCGAAAAAAGCATGAAATTGTCCATATTTTATCTTCTCTCTATCCCCTACAAAAATAGCACACTCATGCAACAAATATCATAGAGCTCCACTTGCTTCAGTCGGATATTCGGATCTTGACTCCTAAAATGTCCTTCACCACCTCATATGTCACAAATGCAATTGCAATGGAAGGAACCACCTGAAAAAACGATGAAGCACCAACATGAAACCACGACACTGAAATCAATATAATAAATATCTAGCTTGTATGTTCTGCATAATGAAGGAATAAAACATCTAACATTTCAACAGAATATTAATTTACGAAACCAGCTCTGTTTCTCAGAAGATATTCAATAACTTATAATTCGAATCACAAAAAGTCCATACGCAGCACCAAAAAACTCAGGTAGAGAAAGCATACATAACTACGCTGCTCTTTTTGGTTTGCAAAAATCAGGCTTGAGAGTTGATAGACTGAACTGATAACAATCTGGCAAGCTAACTAATGGAGAAGTGACAAATAATGATTTCTTCCAATTAGGATACGTAATACCAACACAGAAGGCACATATTGAGTAGTTCATATCCTAATAAGGACCCACTTCTAGATGTACCTTATATGTCACAGTCCCAAAGCCAAACAAATGACAAAATTATTAGCCACTAATTGTGCACTTCAATTGCCCCCTCGTTCAATTAAAAGGAACTAAACGATAAGTAGACCATTCATAACCATCTAACTAACCTAATCTCATGCAGAGCACATGATAAACCATGATGCTCAGCTTGCCAGTCAGGAAAAAGTTCAAGCAAAACAAGCATTTTGTAGGGAAAGTGCAAGCATTGTCTAACTTTATAACATTTTTTCTTTTTTTCAAAAGAATAAAGAAATGCCACAACAGAGGTAAGCTAACACCATTTGCATCAGTCATTCTGACTAATACTTCTCTTTCTTCAAACAGATTAGACTCAAAGTTACTATAACTTTATTTGAAAATCACCACAGGAGTAAAATTATGGTTACCTTCACAGAATTGGGGACCAAACCCTTGCATAATGCTAACCCTCATGCCTAACAGTTTTCCTGAATGCATCAATCATGCCGGTATAGTCAAGAGAAGCCTTGCTCCTCCCATCACCGGTGACAATTGAGGAAGCATCTTTCCAACCCACCATCTGAAAGGGTAAGCAACTGTTTGACCCACAGTTCCAGCAGCAGCCCCCCATGCAAGTCTTGTTGCACACTTAACTCAGAATCTTCAACTAGTCCAAAAGGCCTAGCTTTGATTAACCAATCCTTTAGAGATTCGTACACAGCAAAGTTGAGACCCACGTACAGAATCTGCAAATACAAATGACAGTTTGACTTCCACATACAGCAGATACATAAGCCTAAAATTTTGTCCAAGTTTACAAAAGAAATCAGGCATCAGATGGGAATTGTGCCAAAAAGAGTATAATAATTATAGAGTATGTAGCGAAACAAGATAATTCGTTATCTCAAAAGATATTCATAGAACACAGTAAACATAACTATTAACACAACCAAAAATACGATGTCAGGGATGACGATATGAACTGGACTAGTACTAAAATTTTGGCTTTTTATTTCTTTTATCCAGGAGATGTTTATGAGCAATGATACACTATAAGAATTTAGGGAAACAAAGTACTTACAACTCCTATTACTGAAGGAAGCCAGCCCTTGTACAGAGCTCTTGGGCCTTCTTCCCGAAGCACAGTCGACAGAGCGTGGAACATTCCCCTGTATTGATAGGGAGATTTTGGTGTCTGCATATATAAGCCAAATGCAGAGAAATCAAAATAATTGAAAAAAGTAATTGCAGATCCTACAGCATAATCATGTATAACCTATGAAATTTAAGATGAAAACACAGGGACAGCCCCTGAGAGTTAACAGAATGAACTTTCGTTCCTTACATTAAAAAGTCCAAATAAAATCTGTAGCGGAAAACAAATTCATGACAAAATGAAATTACTAAAAGCCTATCAGAGAGATGTGACAATCCGTTGCATGGCTTCAATGTCAAATTTTCAGAAAAAAGTTGAATCCAGAAATAAATATCTTAGAAAATCATTTGGAAAAATTTTGCTGTTTAAAGAAAAAGAGTTAATACCTGCACAGCTACCCTGCCTCGTACCATATCCATAGGATATGTGGCAGACATGGCAATTATGCCAGCACATGCTCCAACTCCAAGACGCAAAAGAGCAGTGAGTTGTGCATCTTCTGCAAAGGATAACAACTATACAGTTACTCAAATGACCCTTCTATTCTCTATCAAATACCATCTATTGTTAAATTTCAAAAAAAATACTTGGTATTTTGAGAATATACAGTCCCAGCAATAGTAATTTGTCTAGAAATAAAAGGAGTTAAATTGTCCTTTAAATCCGAATAACAATTAAAAATAGACCTTCTATGTCCCAATCTAATATTTGAGAAATGCGAAGTCTATTGCAAGTATAGCAAATGCACAAATGGCAACAGATCAATTAAAAAAATAAAACACAAAACTGACCTACCATTCCCAGTTTGCTGTCGATAGAGATTAGAGATACAGAATTCCCCTGTTCAAAAATACTACGACCAATTAGAAAAAGGAAAATTAAATTGAACAAATGGCCTTTCTCAAACAGTTGCATCCAAGTATTCAACTGAATTAAAAGGGGTTAAAAGAATTGCAGGAATTCCTTCCTAAAATAACATAAGTTGCACGACTGAAATGGTGATTAGAAGTATCGACATTTCTTCTTTGCAGAGCTCACTTAGTAGTGTTGTCGTATATAATTAGGCACTTGTTTTAAAGTGATTTTTTTCCTTGCAGATTTTCCACTTAGTGATGTTTTTATATATGATTCGGCACTTGTTTTAAAGTTATTTCTTTTTATCTCTTGTTGACAAACCCATTAACTTTAGAATGCAAACAACTGAAATAACTGAACCCTTCACTACCTGTAATTTCTGAATTAATGCAATCTTAACATAATAAAAGACTACAACCAAGAATTGACAAGCTACAATTAGGTGATTCAAGAATTGACCAAACCACCAGCAAATTCAGAGCTTTTCTCCACCAGAGAATTCATAAAGAGAGAAAATATCAAAGATAGATTATCCTCTGAAGTGTAAACATAAATTATATAACACTTAAATGATAGCTTTACTAACTTTTCTCTAACTATTAGGTCAGCCAGACAAGACATACCTAGATCAAACCCTAACGTATTCTCACGAAAAGAAGATATCATACTTCAAAATAGGCACCGCTCAGTGAACGTGCTGCCCTGCTTCGAAACCTAGTAGGTTATCATGATATTTCAAAATTCCTACCAATAATTTATAAATGAGTGATAAGGGGAAGACCCTTTAATTAATTGCTCATTATTTCCAAGCTTCAAGATAGTAGAATACCTAGGTTACAAGATAAACTCAATTATTTCTTTACAGAAACTCTTTATCTTGTAGATCATATATAAAGTAGCCGTAGCCAATGAACGAGACTGAATCTATGAGTAGCACCACTACACAAAAGCAGCAAAGTTGTCCAGATTAAAAGATCATATCACAGGCATTTGATCAATGTCTGCATCATTCTCGTGATCAGTTATCCAATTTATAGCATCCTCAATGTTAGCATTACCTTAAAAAAAACAAATTATATATGTTCACAAATGGAAACTCAAACAGAAGGCTTATGATATTATCTTTATAAGCTCAACAGTATTATCTCATAAGCTTATAAAGTCATGTTCACTTAATATACACATACTATATACATGTAAAATCTGATTTTTAAAGGTTCACCAGAACAATGAAGGGCCTTGGCTGCACGCGAAAACGGGAATCCTAATGCTTCAAGCTGCCAAAGCTGCTTCCTGTCCACTTCCAGAGCATTAATTTCGTGGAAATTACCAGAAAACCAATTTTAAAAGGGTAATTTTTGTGTTTACCCACTATTTTATAAGAAATTGTTTTTAACCTCTGAAATAAATTAATTTCATCGTATACCAAAATTATCCATAATGTCTTTGCATATTTTCACCCATAGGCCCTTAACTTTTAAAATTTTATAAAAAATCGGAATGTGTAATATATATATAAGGTATAAGAAATCGATGAAAAGTCATTATCATCACCAATTGCAAAAGTGGAACCTTAATCCTTTTTCTACACCTCGTACCTGATTGAGACGCGATGAGCTTGTTCGACCTTTTCTAACCAATCTCTTGCAGTTGCCAACCTTGCCAGAGCATCTCCAACAGCGGGTGACCTTCTCCGTTTGCCAAAGTAGGTGAACTTTGGATTTTATTTCAAAGTTTGTGATTTTTTTTATTTTTTATTTTTTTTGCAATTTTGAAAAGTTTTTTGTGTTATGGATGTTGGATTATGATGAATAGGTTAGATTTAATTGAATTTGGGTTGAAAATAGTCGATTCCGATAATAACAACATCGTCACCATTGGTTCTGTTTTTCACTTTGACTTTTCACTTTAGTTTTACATTTTCAATTTTTCATTTCAGTTTTACATAGTAACTTTTTCACTGAGATGTAAAGCGGCCATTGAAGATTCTAACTTGATAGAAAACCCCCAGTTTCTTCTTCTTTTTATTTATACTTTTTGGCTTTCTTGTTCCAGTTTCTTCTTCTTTTTATTTATATTTTTTGGCTTTCTTGTTCACTATCACAAGCAAAGAACCTCTATCCCCCCACGTGCAACTTGCTATCCATTTTAAGCAATGTCGTTTTAACCATCACTTCTCAATTCTTCATGTCATACACTTTCATTGTTCCAAGAATTGCTTCATCACTAGACATCCAATTTCTATTTAAATTTTCGAGTGAAAACGCCTTCTTCACTAGACGTCCCTAGGTGGACCCATTCGTGTTGAGCCATGCCAGGAATGATGTAAGTTCTAATAACGAATAATACAAACTCAGTAGGTAGAAACACATCTCTAAAAACTAGTTTGTAAGAATAGTTTGTATTTAACAAGCACTTTCTTTGCTCAAACAAAGGATGCGCATGGTTCGTGTTGCATGCCACTCAAAAGTATTAAATGGATGTTCCTTTTGTGGGCCTCTCTCGTCCTTCTTTTGGGAGCTCTCCTCCTATTTTCGGGTGTCTTCATTTTGGATCGTATCTCAAGACCACACCTCAATAAAACTTTATTTAGAGAGCTCGACAATTATCTGGATTTGTAAAATATTTTAATAGATCAAAAGTTTGTTTAATAGGTTATAATCCCATGTTTTACTAATATGGAATCCTAATTAACCAATTATACTAAGTTAATACGAGATTCAGTTAGGCACATAACACATAGGGCAAGTAGTTTTGTAATTTTGATTTTTTTTTTCCTTTCTTTTTCGGTATGTCTACTAAATTCTCTTTAAAGATTAAGAACATTGAAACTTAATATGATTTTTGGGGGAAAAAAAATCTCCTTTATTAAATGTCTAGACAAGTGCCAAAGTTTGGATACAATGCTTTTTGATACTACTCATTTGCAAGCAGAGATGAATGTATCGAAATGCCTCATCCTCAAAACTCATTTGCATTCTGTACTTGACCATGAACCAAATCCAATCCTATTTAGGTAGGTGGGAATGATCTAGATTCTAGACCCGAGTTGTTTTGACTAGTTTTACCTTCTTTTTTTTTTTCCTTAAAAAAATAAAAGTAAAAATGTTCAAACCGTTAAATAGATAAAATTTAACATACAATTGGAATGTAGAATTGAACTTAAATTTTAATATTAAACTAAATTAAACATACACTTAAATTATAAAATCTACTTAAATTTAAACATATAATCAAATTCAAACTACACTTAAATTCAAATGTTAACTTTTTTTATTGAAACTAAAATTCGAATATTAACTTATATTCAATAGAATACAACAACTAAGTTTAATAAACCATAAATTCAAACACAATATTAAGTTTAATAAACCTTGAATTCAAACACAATGTACAAATATCAAAATAACTCAAATAACTTAAAAAGCTTTAAACTTTATAAAACATAGTCAATCTATTTAAAAAACCATCCAATTTTTTGTTCATACATTTTAATAATCAATAAAAATTAAATGAATAAAAGAGCAAAATGCACAAAACCCCCTCGAGGTAAGCCTTTAAACAGACATAGTTAATGTTTGAGTTTTATAACAAGATAACCTCTAACCGTTAGTGATTGTTAATTTGATAAAGGATATTTTCGTCATTTTATTTGATAATGTTTCTTCTCCATCTTCTTTCACTCTCTCTCTCTCTCCCCGCCCAGATCTCCAGGTTTCCATTCAACTGAAAACTCAAAAATCCGAGTTTCTATTCGAATGGAAACCCAAACTGAAAACCCCGATTTCTAGTGGTCTCGTATCCATTCGCCTTGCACCGACATCAGTCTCCCACAAAAACCATCATTAATCTCTCAAAACTAATAACAACATCTTCAATGAACATCAACCATCAATCTCCCACAAAAACCATCATTAACCTCTCAAAACCAATAACAACATCTTCAATGAACATCAACCAACCTACCATTATAAACCAATAACAACATTTCTGTCTCAACAAAATCAATCAATCTCTGTCTCAACAAAATCTGGGTTCGAGATCGAACCCAGACGTCATCTTCTTTCGTCGGGTTTGTTCGATCGAACCCAGACCTAGACGAGGTCTGGGTTGGACAAAGGGTTCGTTCAATCGAACACAGACGAGATTTGGGTTCGACGAACGAGAAAAGAAGAAAATGAGGAGAAGAAGAAGATGATGATGAAGGTGGCAGTGGAGATGGAGGTTTGCTCTAAAGATAGTGGAGAGCGATAGAGAGATGAAAATGATTTTGATATAAATTTTTTGTCTTTATTTATGGGCATTTTCGTCTTTGTATGATAAAACACAATTAACTGTCAAATGTGACGTGGTTTAACCGTTAAATTGAGATTATCTTGTTATTAAAACTAAACTTTATCTTTGGATATTTAATGCCTTACCATAGGGGCGTTTTGTACATTTTGCTCATGAATAAAATTGTAATATACCACGTTTAAAAATTGTAATATAATAATAAAAAAGTAAAAAGCATTGGGCAACCTAGCGCGGCAGTCGAAAGTGTAACAGGAGCGACCAATCAGGAATCACCTAAGTTGGACCGGTTACCGGGAGGTATACGGGGCGGGATGGGCAATTATAATTTTGTGACCCGGATTGGAAATGACAAATACTCCAACTTCTAGATGGCGTTAGAAGCAGAAACATGAAGACCCGCTATATACAATTATTCTGGGAAGCAGAGACGGTGTCTGGTAGAGAGATCTTTCATTTGGAGATAGAATGCAGAATTCAATGAACAAATCCATAACGATAAAGCTGTTCTGTTCAAACTAGTCCAACTGGTGGTGTGGGATGACCAGGGACTACACTTGACCTCCATGGCCCGGCCCTTGGGGCTCGACCCTTCGACCGTGAAGATCAACGGTCATTTCATCAGTAGAGGCGCTGATCTTGTATCCACTTCGGTTACTTGGAGGTCGCTGCTTAAATATTTCTCTGGTAAGGGCTTATCTACAGGAAAACACGATAGGGACGCACTTATTGTTGAGGGCAAGCTCAGCAAAGTTGGCAGTAAACGTAAGTTGTCCTGATTGCTATCTATTTTTGTTTTCCTTTTACGATAAAGAGGATGTTTTATGTTCTGTTTGGTTGATGACAAATTTCATACTTGGTTATTAGGATGTAATATGTTCCTTTCATGCCTTTCCCAGGATCATGTGATTGTCAAGATGGATCAGATGGGATTCCTGATATAAGTGTACCCAAGCACACTGGCACTAGTCAAAGTCCAAATACTGAAGATATCATCTTACCCTAGAATAAAAAACTGAGAGACAGCAACAGCTCAGGTACATTCAGTTTGAATGAAGGCATATTCTGCACCAGTATAATATGAGAGGTAGTCAAGTGTTACTGATTTCTTAATGTTGCCTTGATTAGAATGTAAAGAAGGAGATCATCATGTGTCCTCGAGAAATGGCCTTGGAATCAAGAGGAAGATCTATCTTTACTCAAAAAGTTAAGATTAAGCGAAACCAACACAGGTACCTCTACTTAATAATCTGCCCATATACCTAATTACATTTTGTTCTCTTATTCGTCATTTTGTAAGGCATGCTGAAATCAGGAGTTGTTAAATTAAATTTCGGATGCTATTTTTCTTATCAGATTTTCAAGGTATTAGAGATAATCGATGGGGCACCATTTCGGGGACCCAGTTTACGTGTAGATACATGAGCGAGAATATGAAACGACCTAGAGAAAACGAGGTGATCACAGCAACTCCTTGCAAAAGAATTAGATGAGGCTTCCTAGAATTAGTTTTTCTTCAGAGTTATAGATAAATAAGTTCTTTTTATGAAAGAGAAGTTAGAACCTTGTAAGTGCTTGTGATGTAATGCATAGATCATTTAGCTGTTAATCATTGCTTTTTACATGCAGAAAATTGATGTGCAGACAGTGATCAGAAGATATCAATTTTGTTTTTGGTTTTGTTGTCCGTTGGAGCAGCTTTTTTGTGCTCGAAGCACCTCAAGCAGTAAATTGAGCATCGACCTTTTCTAGTATAATAAGAAACCATACATTAAGAAACTGAAAATTAAGAACTATCACAAAAGAACAACTTTATAATAAGAAACTATACAAGATAAAAAGGCCACAAAATTAAGCATCGACCTTTTCTAGTATAATAGCTAAGAAACTGAAAATTCAAAATTTCAAATGAATCCATTGATCATCTTAAAAACTGCAACGAGATTCACAACAAATCTAAAGCCCCATTAAGCAATTGAACAAGCTGAAACTAGGCAATCCTAAATAGTATGACCAATAATTAGAGATTCACATCAACTAAGAAATTCCAAAACAAGACAAAAACTAAAACCTCGAATTTCAGTTCTTTGTAGTATCTGGGAGCCTTAAATTCTAAACCGAACTTGGTTTTCAATTGTTTTTGCCTTGAACCGTAAAAACAAAAAGAAAAAGAAAAAAAGCGTACGAGCTGAGAAATTGCTTTAGGGAAGAGGTGGTGGTGGCGGCCAAAGGAGGAGTTGAAAGGAGGAGCTATGCGTTGGAAGTGAAAATGGGCAAGCACTTTTCGATCGGGCAATGGCTTCAAGAGCAACTCCTCTGGGAATTTTTCATCTTCTTTGTCAAGAACCGATCCAAAAGCGATTGTAAAGTACAAGAGTTGACATACGAGTAGAATGACTATGAGATTCGGCTTTAGAGATGGTAGCGCCATCGATTGATTGGGTGATACCAACTGTTAATTTTGCGTGTAAAAATGGCATGAGATTGGGCAATCGGTATCCACCATCATGATTTATGAGACCAGACTTCACAGCCCCCCTCTTGCAGCTCCCGGAAGGATACTTTCACGTTTGTTTAATGGGACGAGTGGGTTCGGATTAATGTCAGTCTAATCACATGTTTAATATCAAGGCTACGTTCCTTTATAGTTTATAGAAATTTTATTTTATCTTTTCTATAATTTTGATATACACAATAATAAAAATATCGAGGAGTTTTTTGGATAATTTCTTAAACTATAAAGTGTTTTCAAATATTTTCTTGGACTATAAAAATATTTCTCTATTTAATCAAATAATAAAGGTTTCATACCGATTTGTTAAGCTAGTGATGGATTTTAGTTATTAGTAAAACTACAAGGACCAAAATAGGATTATCCCTTTTTTTATATATTTTATTAAAACATGCATATATTATATATAACATATTTATAAATGAGTTTAAAAGTATTTTAAAGAAGTAATTGTTTTTAATATAGATTAAAAAATTATTTTATTAAACTTAATAGTAAATAATTTTATTTTTACAATAATTTAAATATATTATATAATATAATTTAAATTCATTGAATAATTTTATTTTTAAGGAATTGATTTTTTAAAAATATATTTTAAATGGTTTTATTTTATTAAAATAATTTAATATAATTTTACATAATTAAACTCATTATTATATTATACCTAAAATATAATTATTTTTTTATCCAATCCTATACTAGATCAAATATGAGACCATGCTAATTTTAATCTAATTATAATTGCATCAATCCTAAATGCTAATTCAATTCTAATTGCATATTGAATTATTTTTACAAGATAAGATTAGATTAAATTGAATTATAACTATAATGTATTTGATGGTGTCTTTTCTTGAGTATTTGTTTGTAGAAGTAAGTACTGTTATGGGCTTGGCCTTTTTGACTCTTTTTAATAAGCCTCAATCCTCAATATTTCTAATTTTGCCTTATATAACCTAAAGTTCCTTTTGATTATGACTATTGAAATCTAAGTAACACTGTATTTTTCAAATTTATTACTCAAATAATATATCAAGCAATATATAATTATCATATCACCAATATATAAATCTGATAATCGTAATTGTCACAAATAAGGTGATGGATTTTCCAGAAACATAATGTTGACGTCTGAATTTGGATCCTAGTCAACCGAGTTCGTGTTTTAGGCCCAAGCTGCAGTATCGTATTGATGTTGTTAAATGAATGGATAAAGTAAAAAGTAAAGCAAACGAGGTCGGAGAGGAAGGAAAAGACACAAGGAATTTTTAAGTGGTTCGGTCTAAAGAAATGCTTACATCCACTGTTCACTCTCTCACTATTTGAACAGAGTAATGACGCTCAAAAAATTCATCCTTTGTACAATGAGGGTCCTCCCCTATTTATAGAAAGGGAGAAGCTACAGTAAAGCACAATAAAATAATACACAGTAAACTACTATTACAATGATGGATTGCATTAGTGTCAGGTTTATTCTGCCCAAAGCATGGGTTTAGGCGGTTAATCCACGCGGGTTAGATGGGATTCTCGTAATCCAAGCTGTAATCTCTGACGGGATCAACGTATGTGACACGCTTTGAGCCGTAATTCTCCTGGCAATTTTGACTTCTAGTTATTTGATGGTCGGAATAGAGACGAACTTTTCTAACGAGTAGAGTCACCTGTAGAATAAGCGAGCAAATAATGCTCAGGCTAACCGGGCTCTCTATCGGTCACGGGACAAGTCATTGGGGGACCTTCGGGCAGGCAAGTACTTCAATGGGCAAGGGATCCAAGACATAAACAGGTAGGCGAGCATGCACGCGGACTGGCGAGCAGTTGATCGACCTGAACGGACATGCTTTTATTTGATCTGATGAAGGGCACAAAGATGGTCAGGCATCGATCGATGAAGCGAGCAGAATCCCGAGTAGGATACCGAATAGGGCACCGAGCAGGATCTCAGGTTTCGATAGCGAGCATGTTGACGATTAGCAAGAAGACCAGGTATGACCAAAGTAGTGATCAGAAAAGCGAGTAAGCCAACGAACAACCGCACGGTTAAATAGATGGGATGGATACTGGACTTTTTCGAATCTCCGGGTCACTGGACCTACACTGTGGGCCTTCTTCGGCCCAATTGACCTGATCGTAAAATCACCCATAACACATAGTATCATTCTTTTTTCTTTTTTCATTGAATTATATAACTAAGTTAAAATTCATGTTTTTATTTCAATAAAGAATCACTATTTAAACAAAAATAAGTTCTATTAATAATGTGAGTGAAGGTTCAAATATAAAATATATATATATATATATAAACATTTAAATTTATTATTATAAGATTATAATTGACGTTTGATAAGATGTTTCAAATTCTTTCAACCTATTTATATTCATTGCGCGTATACATATGTAGATATATGTACATGATCAAAGCAAGTTGAAGGAATTTGAAAATGAAACTTTATTATTGACAGACAATTGAAAATATTAATGCAAATATATTTATTATCTTAGATGTTTTAATATATAAAACTTGAATGAGACATATCTATCCATAAAATTATATTATGTATGTAAAAAATTGTAATTTTTCTATCTTGCAACGATATATACTTTATGATTTATGAGTGTAACTTTTAATATCCGATTTATTCACGTATGAGATGTGATGTGTATCTCAAATCTAATCAATCAATTATTAATGAATCACATGCATAAGAGTAAACAAAGATTATTATTTTCTTTCTATTAAGGAGTTGATGAGTGACATAACATCCTCCTCATCAATTTGAATTTTCTCTGTGTTATTCTATTACATCTTATTAAGATCACCAACTCTAGGCCATTATGCATTATAAGGGCACTCTTTGGGAGGTGTAGGGTATCTAGTTCTATCAGAACAGTAATCATACTTCATATAATTATTTCTCACATTCTCATATTGTCTCTGCTGGCTTGAGTCCAGTTGCCAGTATTTCTGTGAATTCCACCAATATTGGGAAGAATAGCATTGTTGGGTATTCCGGTTTGAGCAGCCACTGATGTCAAAACCTTGGAAGTGAGCCTTGAATGGTGCGTAGGTCCAGTTGATCTTTGTCTGGCCTCCATCTGTTGCCCAACTATCTCCATTCCACAAGCTTGCCACTACCTGCATTGCCTGTGATGGGTAGTCTACTCCAATATTCTGGTTGTTCTTGAAAACTCTAATGGGGATGTTGTCCACATAAAATCTGATATTTGAAATTCATAACGTTTATTTCCAAAGATTTGATTAAAATATAAATAGACTTGATTGATTTATCATTTTGTTGATGACCATCGCTATAGTAGAGGTCTTAAACCAACTCCAAAAGGCCAATAAACAACTTCTTTGATAAAAAGCCAACAAAACTCACCATCTCCACTAATAATATTCATTATTATTATTACCTTTTTAACTTAATCTTAATCATGGTCTGTTCACCCGTAAATGTATTTTATTTAATTCTATTAAAGGAAATATTCTACTATAGTTGTACCATCAAAATTTCTAATTAAAAAAAAAAAAAAAAACTAATACTAGCATTTTAACTTGATACACCTTATTGTATTACAGATGAGGTGATGCATGATTAATAATAATAATAATTTATTATATATATTGTCATGTGAAGGAAATTATACCATCACAACAATAATTTATTTCGTGTATCATGCATTGTATGAATTAAATAATTGTCACACCTATAAATTAAAATATAAATGAAGATACTAAATATGGGAATTAGTATGTATATACCCTTTAATATAAATTAGTTCCAACTTTCACCAAGAAAATTCTTATAGCATGTCACCCTAAAAAGAGATCTTATGGTGATGCCCTAAAGAATAATGTTATTGAATTAGAGAAAGACAAAAAGATATTGTTCATACACAATCTGACGTGGGTTCCAAAGAATAGAGTACGTATGAAAATCTGCAGTAGGATCAAACCAGAGGTAAAGCCTTTGCTCTCTATTGCCTACACCATTTGCAAATACATTTGTTTGTAAGACGATTGGCTTCCCTTCCTTGTTCCCCAAGAATTCAAAGTCAAGCTCATCATGCCTATCACTGAGCGATGTTAGCTGTCCATTTTATCAGTCACCTTCAATTAGCAACAATTTAAACTAGAGGAGAAGTAAGGGTTTTAATTATATATATATTATTATATTATATACACACATAATAAGCAGTAACAACTCCTGCAGAATTTCTGTCTGGTAGCTTAATCCTCATAGTGAAGAATCCTGAACTATAGTTTTGCTTAGAGGCAAACCCAGCTCCTGATTAAAATTGATAACGTTAATTAGAGAAAATAATACAAGTTAAAGATCACAAATTGTTAAAAGATAAGAAAATAAGTTGAAAATGAATGAGATATACGCTTTGGATTAGTTTATATATGAAATGAATTTATCTGTATTGCGATGAATTTGGATTAATGATGTATTAAAATATTTTAAAAAACGATAGCCTTAGAAATTTATATCTAGAAGTTAAATTTATAATGTAAATTGTTTATTTTTTTCCTCATATTATTAATTTAAAATATATATGTTGATATATTGGAATTACGAGGGTGTGTGATATCATACACTAATACATTTTGTGCTCTTTGTTTTTAAAAATGATAGACGCAAAGAAATTAAGAAAAGAAAATACTCTTAAAATAGATTATTTGGATTGCATAAAATTGGAAATATGCATATATATATATATATATATATATATATATATATAAATGAGTATCTAGGTTAAACTATTGTTACTAAGATATGACTTTAAAACGTGTCAGATTATTGTCGGGACCAACTATTTTAAAGCGTGTTAGCTACTGTCAAAACTAGCTGAAATAAGACAACTCTAAACTGTGTCAGATTACTGTTAGGATTAACTGAGAATAAAACGTTACTTGAAATTTTTTGACTATCTAACACTAGGTCAGATTAGTGTCGGGACTAATTGAAATGACTCGAAATTCTTCTTTTAGAAAATAGAAAGGGCTGTCTACACAATTATGGGAAAATTACCCACTCAAGTGGTGGAAGGTGAGTAGAACCTACTACTTTAAGGTGAAAGGCATGTGGGAAATGCTTAACCACCAAGCCAATCAAATTTCCCATGTTTAATCTTATATTGAACAATCGCTAAAAATAAATATTAACTGGATGCCACCTAAAAACAATAATGAATTATACAAGTATGTAAATCCTGTTTTTAAAATTAAAAAAAAATAAAATAAAATAGCAAAGAAGGTGAAAAAAGAGAATTAATAACCAGAAGATTGATCCATGGAGAGCTGAACTTGTTCTCCTTGGTTCAGAACATGATCGGGTCCCCATGTAACGTAATAGTTCTGATCGAAGCTGTTTCCACCTCCAAGCACCTCACCAACTAGAAAGAAAAACATAGCAAACAAACCTAGCAAACTTAAAAACTCCATTATAATTTATAATATTAATATTCTAGTCAACCGTAGGTAGTTTGGTAGCTACTTTGAATATATGTTGTCAAAGAATGCTGATGAGTTTATATAGCATGAAAAGTAATTAGGATGCCATACATGCAAACAAATTAGTTGCTATGATCAATTTTTTTCAAAAGGCATAGACGGTGTGACCAGTCACCTTTCCCCGCACGCTTATACTTCCTCTCCCATATTGTCCCCATAACAAACCCACTTCCCGATATCAATTCTGTCAAGCAACTCTGTCCAAATAAGGCCATGCAGTTAATTAGAAAAAAAGTAATGGGAACTACTATAATCCAATTACTATATTTGACAAAGTCACAACTATAGCATTTAAAATCTCACCATCACATCAAATTTTAAAATGTAAAAAAGAAAAAAAAATAACATTAATTTTAACCACAATATCAATATTCATAGGTCTGACATGCATTGTAGTACCGGTAAAATTGCTAAAGTTAGTATATACACAAAAAAGATATGAACTGTAGTGGATGGAATTTATTCAGATACGTACGTATTATTAAGTAATTAATGTTGAAGCAATCAACTTTCATATATATCATTAAATCTATATAGTGGTAAAAAAAATGTAGGAAGGTGTATTCAATCTAAAATTTATTGGAATTAAAAATATTTTGAAAGTATGGATATATTCAATCTAGATTTGAATGAATTTTATTGAAATTTAAGTATGTATACTCAATCTAGATTTGTATATAATTTATTAAACTTTAGATATATTCAATTCATATTTATATAAAATCCAAGAATTTCTAATTGTATTTAATTCATATTTGTATGAAATGTAATAAAATCTAGGTGTATTAAAAAAGTCATGGACTTCATAGATTTCATTTAAGTAATGGATTTGGATGAATTTTAAAGTGATTTTTATGAAGAAAAAAACTTATCACAAATTTTAAGGGGGTGTATTCAACTTAGAAATTAATTGGAATTCAAAAGATTTTAAAAATATGGATATACTCAATCTAGATTTTTTAGAAGTTTATTAAAACCTAAGTGTATTCAATCCAAATTTGTAAATATTTCAATGAATCTTTGGTGTCTTTAATTTAGATATTTAGAAATCCAAATAAATCTATATGTATTCAAAAAATTAATGATTTTATAGGAATTGGATTTTAATCGATTTTGATAGATTTTTTTAACCCTTGGTGTAAATAAAATAGTTCATCTGAAATTTTGCCCTACTCTCAAAGATTTCCTAGATTTCATACTTTTTTTTTTTTTTTTTTTTGGGAACATGCACACACATTACTCTTTTGGTGGTGGTGAATTGAATGTATGTTTTGTAATCTTCTTCTCTTCCATATTCAACTGTTGTTTAAAAAGGAAAAATCATTTTAGTTCTTGACTTTTAGGAAAGCGTCAAATTTTTAACTATGTTTTTTAAAAGGACGAAATGAACCTTAACTTTTCGAAAAAGTATCAAATTAGTCCCTTTCATCAGTCAACTAACGGTCAAACCTAATGAAAAATATGAAAAGACTAATTTAACCCTGAACACTATTAAAATAAATAAAAAGATCATTATACCCTCAAATAAAGTAAAATATTACAATAATATATAATTATCAAAATACCCTTAATGAGTTGCATATAATTTTCATAAAGTTACAGTTTTACCCTTAGAAAATTTTTGACTAGGCGTAGCTTTGTTTGAGGATCTTATGTATATTTATTAATTGTAAAGTTATCATTTTACCCTTACAATTACAAATTTTCATTAAATCTTTATTCATGAGTGTGATTTTTTTATTTTTATTTTTTTTAATTTCTACTTTAGCTTGTAATTTTTGCTTTTTTTTTTGTTTTCAAATTTTCTACTCTAGCTTTTAATATTTTTACAGTTTCTGCTCTTGCTCCATCTGTTTAATATTTTTGTTGCATCTATTAATTTTTTTCAGTCTATAATATTATATATTTGAGATCCACATATTTATGGTATAATTGGTATATGTTTTGAGATGATATTCATATTTAACAAAATGATTTTTTTTTTAAATAATTTTGTTGAACGAGATTTTTTTTTTTAATTTTTTTCCTCATTTGTTTTAAATGATTTTTTTCCCTTATTTTATCTTCCTTTTACATCTTCCTCCATTATAATTGGAAATACTAAATTTACCCCCATTTAATGTGCTATCAATTAAGTTTGACTGTTAATTGACCGATGAAAAGGGCTAATTTGACATTCTTTCGAAAAGTTAATATTCATTTCGTCTTTTTAGAAAATATAATTAAAAAATTAACACTTTCCTAAAAGTTAGAGACTAAAATGATTTTTCCTCTTGTTTAAAATCTTCAAAACTTGCATAGGTCCTCAATAAAAACCCCCACTACAATATATGACAAAATTGAGATCAAAATCAAACAAAATTTATAATAAAAGAAGCACAACCAAAATATAGATTTGTGTATACAATTTAATCAAGCTATTTAGTTTACAAAATAATAACTGGATTTAAAAAAAAAAAAAGGACAAAAATACTACAATAGATCAATAGAGAGAGAGAGAGAGAGAGCGAAGGCGTGAATAGAATCGTGAAATAAAAGTTTCTTTTTAAAAAAAAAATAGAAATAAAAGGTTTTCTTTTTAATGGAAAAATCTGGAGATTTTGAAGTGGGTGTGCGTAAGTTGGGTCGCGTTTGGCTGTAGAGGAAAAAAAAGGTTAATTGATTAGGGTAAACCAGAGAAGAAGAAGAGATTTTTGGTTGTTGCCAAAAGTAAAGAGAAATTCAGATTTTTTTCTTTTATTAAAAAAATCGTGATAAACTAGTATTCTAATAAAATTTAATAGAATCCATTAAATAATCCAATAAACTATTTTCAAACAATATTTGATGGAATATATGGAATCCATAAAATTCATCAAAATCGATTATTAAAAAAAAAAATTCAATATATTTTAATGAAATTTAGATTGAATGCATCCCCCATAAATTCAATATATATAGACATAATACATTTTGACATCATAGATCATTGGGCTTCTTGTCTGACACGACATTTTAGAGCACTAAATCAAGAAGGGATGGACTCCATTGGCCCTAGTACGCAGCTAGCCAGATAATGATTCAATCTCTATGTTGGTATAAGTGTAATATCATAATGTTGATCATCATTCATGATAGAATCGATAAATAGTTCTTCCCTCAGATTTTAATGCTAATATGTTAATCCTAATGAGATGTAGTTTTGAATGTCGTTTCCCTTCCTTTGTCACATCGCATGCATTATTTCTCACTCAGTGTGAGTAGATACTTTTAACTTCTTGGTTTATAGACAACATTCTCTTATCCTCTTGATAACATTATTCATTTAATTATTACAACCTGGCAGAATTTAACCCAAAAATTTTTAGGAAAAGTTCATGTAAATGACATAGAAAAATATGAGTTATAAAATATCTCCCAAGAATTTAGATGATTTTTTTTTTTTTATCACCATCGACATTCACAAATTATATCTAATTTATGCATCAAGAAAATAATTCACACAATCGAATGAAAGATAGAAGAAGAACACAAGGATATAAGAATAGAAGAAAACATAGAAGGAACAATAATTGAGTAATGGATATAGATAGAAATATGGCTAGCTGTGAAATTTTACATTTTGTTTTAACTTATTATTTGCGAATTTATAAAAAAAAAAAATGCCATAAGAAGTTTATCATGCTTGTGCTGAGAAGGCCTTAGGCAATGTTCACCATCTTTTAAAAATGTGCTATTTAGATGGTTTGGTACTCCTAACCTCCTCGAGAGAGGCAACATTCTCCTCGGAAAGAGCTTAGACTTTGAAGCAATATGCCTACTGAGTTGGTTGATGTGTTGATCATCTGAGGGAGGCAACATGCTCCTCGAGAAGAGTTTAGACGAAACAATATACCTACCAAGCAAGCCGATGTGCCAACCATCTCGAGGGAGGCAACATGCTTCTTAGGAAAAGTTTAGGCTTTGAAGTAAAGTACCTGCTAAGCTAGCTGACGTGCTAGCCATCCAAGGAAATGAATTTATCTCCAAACTCGCTACCTAATTGTTGTTAAGAAAGAACATGCTAAAACAAAGCAAATCAACACTCATCTTTTACTCCATGCGCCCCTATCTATCTCTACAATGCTATTTATCATTAATATGGCAAATTATCTCCATGGTGTTATTGCATCTAATTATCCTTATGACATTACCTCAAGGATTGCACAATAACCAACTGTTGACTGTCCCAGAGAGACAACACTTATTAGAGATATGGCCCGGAGGTCCTAACGAATGATTTATTTGGGGGCCGATTCGTAATCGTTAAACCTTCTTTTAGCCCCATAGGGTTGCGTCCAGGGTAGAACCCTTAATCTTATAGGTTTTTTGGGTGCATAACTCGTACTACGAAGCTGAGTCCAGCTTCGTGGTATGAGTTATGCACCCAAAAAAATTATAAGGTTAAGGGTTTTACTTGGGACGCGACCCTATGGGGTCAAAAGGGGATTTAACGATTACGGATCGACCTCCACACAAATTGTTCGTTGGGGCCTCCATGACATATCCCAAATAAATGTTTACTCTCCAGGACAGTCAACATTAAAATACGTGTTTTAATGTTGACAATCAGAACCGATCAACCTTAAAACGATTTGTGTGGGACTGGCCTGTCAACGAGTTACGATTAGGTGCGTAAGCTCGCGGTCGTCAATCTGTCAATAAGCTGCGGTAAAGTGCGCGAGTTCCCGACCGTTAATCTGTCAATGAGCTGCAGTTAGATGCGAGAGCTTGTGGCTTTGTCAACCCTTTTTGGCCTCAAAGGGTTGTATCCAGAGTATAACCTTTAACCTTATAGGTATTTTGGATGCATAACTCCTACCACCAAGCTATACACCAACTACTTCCTAATGGTAGCATCCACTTCGAGGCAACCTTCATCAAACTACGAGTTATTGGGAGCAACTTCCCCTTGATAAAAGCTTCGTCTACTACAGATAAGATATCCTAGAAAAAACATTTCTCCAAGGACAAAGATTTCTCCAAATGAAGGATGAACATATTTCTAAGGAAGAGATTTCTCCAAGCAAAAGCATTTCTCCTGAGACAGCATCTCTCCAAGAAAGAACATGTCTTTGGGGACGAGCATTTCTCTTAGGACAATCTTTTATCTAAGGAGGAACATTTCTTATAGGACAAACATCTCTCGAAGTAAGAACATTTCTCTAGGGACAAGCATTTCTGCGAGGAAAAGATTTCTCAAAGAAAAAGATTTCTCAAAGAAAAAGTGTTTCCCCAAAGATAAACGTTTTTGCCAGAAAAAAAAAAAATTCTCTAGGAACGAGCATTTCTCTTAGGATGATCATTTTTTGAAACAGGAACATTTTTCCTCGGACAAACATCTCTCCAAGGAAGAATAACATTTTTCAAAGGAATGCATTTCTTCAAGAATAAAGATTTGTTCAAGGAAAAATATATCTCCAAGGACAAATGTTTCTCCATAGAAGAGCATTTGTCTTAGACAATTACTGTAGATATATCTTAACTTTGCCTCCAAATTTTTTTCAACAAATTTGGGTAAAAAAAAAAAGAAAGTAATTGTCAAGGAGAAGAAAGATTTGGTAGAAGAAAATAACGTGAGAAAAAGAGCGGGGACACCTTGGTGTGACAAGAGAGATCCTGTGAACCTGATGGTTTAGGGAATGACCAAGCCACTTGAGTACCAAAGAGGCCAAGTATGAGATAAGATCTATTAGAACAAGGGAAAGGAAAATTTCATTTCCAACTACAATGCTCTATAAAGGGGAAACTTAAACTGCAAGTAAGAGAGAAAAAGAAAAGAAGAAAAAGTGAATATGAAATAGGAGACCATTAGGAGATAAGTAAAGTGACAATTGAAATCAAAGGGGATTAGGGCCCAACCCTCTCAGAAAGCATGACAAACTTGTCTTCTTGCAAGTGAGCAGTCAAGGTGTAATAGTCATTTTCTTGTTTAGTCAACCACTCACATGACACCACGCTAGCTTGGAAAAAGGGTAGTAAGAAGGAGCTCTCCACATGTCCAGACAAAGGAGAGTGACTAAACAAAGTTTCATTCATGAATGTGCCTTCTACCAAAGGACGTTGCGAAGAAAATGATTGTTAGGCCATCTTCGATGAATACACCAAAATGGTGCAAAAGCACCATTTTGGTGCATTTTTATGCTCCAATGTGAACACCATTTTTATTGTTTCAAGACAAATTTTTGGTGTCAATGAACAGTGCAACACCTAATTTGGTGTTACATTATTCATTATACCAAATTTGATATTGATTTATAAATTAATTTAATTAAAAATATATATTAAATTATTATAAAAAAATATCATTTAAAATATTTTTTCAAGTTCTTTAAAATGAGTATAATATTGAATATATTTTAATAAATTTTTAATATATATTGATTAAATAATTATATATAAATATTATTTGAAGATGTCATTTACACCAATTTGGTGAACAGCACATTGGAATATAGAAAAATTTGGTGTAAAAAAATTTGGTATAACCATCAGAATGATGTGAAATTTTGTGTCCACATATTGGAGATGATCGTAGCCGTAAAGAGTCTATCAAGTGTAAAAGGAGAACGTGATGTCAACACAACCACCTGGTCACGAAATGACACCTCAATCGCAGTAAGGCTAACAAGGAGAAAAGGAAACCATCTATCAAGATAAAAGGTTGGGATCCACCCCAGGAGTGCACAAAGAGTGTGTTCACTTAAGACCAATCAGTTGAGGCCATCTGTTCAAAAGAGGTGAAGGTTTGTCTATAAATAGCTGCACATATACTTTCTTTAATAATAACTCAAAATATCCATTTACAATAGTGGATTTATGAGCTAAAAAATTATTGTGCTCGTCGCAGTTTTGGTTTGTCAATTATTGATTAGCACGTGGTTTTTCTATTTCTTATTACGAGACCATGCTTTTTTTTTTTTTTTTTGAAAAACTTCATTTTAGTTCTGAAGGTATCGAAAATTATAAAGTTTTTAAAACTCTTTTGAAAATAGTTCATTTCATTTTTAAAATTTTAAAAACCCTTCAAAAATGTTCAAATTATTAGTCAATTGATGGTTAAAGAAAATAAAATGTTTGGATAGAAAGGGTATTTTTGACATTTCTCAAAAGAGAGTCGGGATTACAAAATGTGTAAGACCAATATTAAAATGAATATATATATACATAAACTCATTAAAATAAAATTTAAAAAATAAAAAGTTAATTAATTAATTAAAATTATAAAAAATATTAATAATCTTTATAGTTCATCTCTAAGATATACGGTAGATATTAAAATTAATCATAAAAATAAATTTTAAGAAAAATTAAAAAATAATAATAATATTTGGATTCAACCAGATGTTGAAAATCTGGGTTGTAAAGTCAGATCTTCAAGATATTGGTGAAACCATATCATCAAAATAATTTTAAATAATAATAATAATAATAATAATAATAAAACTTGAAATCTAGGTTTGAAACTAAATCTTCAATATCCAAGCATCCAAATGTTGAAGATCTATGTTTAAATATAGATATTTAAGATTTGAGTGGGACCTGATCACCAAAATAATTTAAAAGATAAAAAAATAAAAAATAAACTAAAAAATAAATTCCAAATCTAGGTTCGAACCTAGATGTTGAACACCAAACAGCAACCATATCTTCAAATAGCAACCCTAATATGCCATTCGACCTTTTTGAACACCAACCTAACAAACCTAATCTCACCCGAAAGCCCCAAAATGCCAACCCAACAACCGAGATTCAAAAGAACGTAGATTCAACCCATAAACCACGCGAGATGGAAAGCTCTGATGATGTTCAACCCACAACAACGCATGACCCAAATTCAAAACAATCCATGCGAGATGGACACCCCTACCTCCATCATTGACTATGATGATAAAGACTCATACCTCAATCATTGAAGTCGACAATGGAAAGACTTTAATTCAGTCTAGAAAAACAATATAAGCAAGATTCGAGAAAATGAAGAGTGAGAAAGAGCTAGGTTGTTGAGAGAGAAAAAGAGAGAGAGAAGATGCAAAGTGAGAAAGAGGGAGTGAAGGGAGAGATGAACAAAAAATATTTCTGTTTTATTTTATTTTTTATTTTTAATTCAATATTATTGTTTAATATTTTTTTAATAGTTGTTTAATTTCTTTTTTTATCAATTTTTTTTTAAAAAAAGAAAAATTAATCAAATTATTTAATACATGTTAATTTATTATTGATAGAATAATATTGTAATAATTTGTTTTCAATAGGGGCAAAACAATCATTTTAGATTATGAGCGGCAATTGAGTTTTTTTAATATTTTTGTTTAATTTGATTATTAGTTGACTAACAATTTGAAAACTTTTTTTAAGAGTTTTCAAAATCTTAGAGATTAAATTAGTTATTTTCGAAAAAGTTTTTAAAATCTAATAACTTTCGATATTTTAAGGACTAAAATAATTTTTTTTTATAAACTAATTATATGTTTACTCATCTTTGGGGACAAAAAAAGAGTTATTTCATTTTACTTTGTATAACAGCCTATGCCAATAATATAGAGGAATTATAGGCTTCTGGTTAATTGGGTTGCACAAACAACACATTAACTAATTCAAGGTAAACCCCAATTTGCCAAAACCAATGGTGATTAGAGATTTCATGGTATTTACCAAAGTTGTCACATGTCGAAGTCATTGGCATACAAGCAACTTTCTCAGGAAAGTCGTGCAGCCTACCATACATATATAACCTAAGGCAACCCCATTATAGAATCTTGACTACCTATTTTTATTATAACAAGTCTCGCCAACAAGCCATGACATTAGTATTCTGCCGAAGGAAACTATCACGTATCGTTTGTCAAGGTTTTTCGAAAATATGGCAGAGCTTGGTAGAGAATCAGATCATGCAATGGAAGCAGTTGAAGAAGTGGAAAGCGCACATTATGATGCGGGTGATGGGGACCATGAACATTCACTGCAACAACTAGACGCGGCATTTCTATATGAACTGAACCTCCTCATTGTGCTTCTCCCATTGTTCTCTACGTCCCCCACCGCAGATTACTTCAATTTTGGCAAGGGAGAAAAAGGCACTGAAGAAATTCAAGCTAAAGCCTGCGGTTCAAGAGAACAAACAAGGAGAAGGGAGACAAATGAATTCAAATTTGCGAGACGAAAAGCACCAAAAATTCATGCCATCAAGGATTATAGGTAACAATATAAATCTCACTCAAATAGTTTGCGGTGGAAATATTCATATGTCAATTTCACGTTCAGTTGTCAGTTTTATATATAACAACAGGAATGATGTAAAGCATCGTTTTCATGTTGTACACAGGCATAGCAGAAAAATGTAACAAAGCAGCAGTAGGAAAGAGAGCAAACAACCATCAAAGGAAATACCGTGCATGCAGAGGTGCTTGACATATTCTTAATAAGTAATATTACCACCATTCTGGGTTCTTGTCACTTCGGCATTGATGGGATTCATTTTTTTTCTTTTAATTATTATTATTATTATTACTTTAAGAAACAAGGAAAGAAAAGGAGAGGGAGCTTAGCCACCCAATATAAGCTGTATACGTATGCTTTTTTTGCAAAGTAATTTAATAAAGAGTAACGCTAAGTTTTTTAAATATTTTATCTAAATGATATGGTATATAGATTATTAATATCTTATAATTCATGAGATGATGTAATAATTAATAAAATTTTAACGTTTTATATGTCACATCATTTGGATATGATTTTTAACAAAATATTTGAAAAATCTAACATTATTCTTTAATAAATATGTAAACTTGAATTCATATCATTTTTGTGATGTAATTCAATAATAATAATGAGGAGTGAGAATGGGCAAGGTTATGCCAATTTCATTCTCAAAGCATTCGATCATTTTGTCTCGTAAATCAATTATACTTTTAAAATTACTTACATTATGCTGGTTTAGACGTCAATGCCTACTGTAGTTGTATAAAAATTGTAGATTCAAACTCAAGTAACAACTTGAGCTTCAACAATTACATGTGATTCACTAAGTAGAACAGAAATTATTCGAATGCAAGTGATGATTCATGATACAGAACCATATTAGGCATTGATCATCATGTTTTGCCCATGATTCTCCTGTCTAATGTCCATTCGAGACCAATATTTGAATTCGCATTCAACTACGTAAACTATATATTACTAGTGCCACAAACTGCAAGTAAGGAGAGGGAGAGACAGCAATGTATGACCAGTCCTGAAAATAGGACTCTGAAATTTCTTCTTTACTTTTAGGAGAGACAGGGCATAACATATGAATAGGGAGCTAAAAGATACAGAATGTTCACAGGGAATATATAGATAGCATAACAAGCGAACGCAAGATATAAACACAGGCTCAAATGTGCATCTAAACTCATTCTCAGAGCCAAAAAAGCATGAAATAGTCCCTATTTTATCTTCTCTCTATCCCCTACAAAAATAGTACAGTCATGCAACAAATATCATAGAGCTCCACTTGCTTCAGTCGGATATTCGGATCTCGACTCCTAAAATGTCCTTCACTCCCTCATATGTCACAAATGCAATTGCAATGGAAGGAACCACCTGCAAAAATGATAAAACACCAACATGAAACCATGACACCGAAATCTATATAATAAATATGTAGCTTGTATGTTCTGCATAATGAAGGAATAAAACATCTAACATTTCAACAGAATATTAATTTACCAACCAGCTCTGTTCCTCAGAAGATATTCAATAACTTATAATTCGAATCACAAAAAGTTCATACACACCACCATAAAACTCAGGCAGAGAAAGCATACATAACCATGCTGTTCTTTTTGGCTTGCGAAAATCAGGCTGAGAGTTGATATACTGAACTGATAACAATCTGGGAAGCTACTAATGCAGAAGTGACAGATTATTACTTCCAATTAGGATACATAATACCAACACAGAAGGCACATATTGAGTAGTTCATATCCCAAGAAGGACCCACTTCTAGATGTACCTTATATGTCACAGTCCAAAAGCCACACAAATGGCAAAATTCTTGGCCACTAATTGTGAACTTCAATTGCGTTCACTTCCAACCCCTCATTCAATTAAAAGGAACTAAACAACAAGTAGACCATTCAAAAACATCTAACTAACCTAATCTCATGCAGAACACATGATAAACCATGATGCCCAGCTTGCCAATCAGGACAAAGTTCAAGCAAAACAAGCGTTTTGTAGGGAAAGTAGAAGCATTGAGTCTTAACATTGTCTAACTTTATGACATGTTTTTTTCAAAAGAATAAAGAAATGCCACAACAGAGGTAAGCTAACACCATTTGCATCCAATCATTCTGACTAATACTTCTCTTTCTTCAAAAAGGTTAGACTCAAAGTTACAATAACTTTATTTGAAAATCACCGCAGGAATAAAATTATATTTACCTTCACAGAATTGGGGATCAAACCCTTGTATAATGCCCGGAAACCCTCCTGCCTAACAGTTTTCCTGAATGCATCAACCATGCCGGTATATTCAAGAGAAGCCTTGCTCCTCCCATCACCAGTGACAATTGAGGAAGCATCTTTCCAACCCACCATCTGCATTCTTCGCCGAATGACATCAAGAGGGTAAGCAACTGTTTGACCCACAGTTCCAGCAGCAGCCCCACATGCAAGTCTTGTTGTCACACTTAACTCAGAATCTTCAACTAGTCCAAAAGGCCTAGCTTTGATTAACCAATCCTTTAGAGATTCGTACACAGCAAAGTTGAGACCCACATATGGAATCTGCAAATACAAAATGACAGTTTGACTTCCACATAGAGCAGATACATAAGCCCAAAAATTTGTCCAAGGTTACAAAAGAAATCTGGCATCAGATAGTAATGGTGCCAAAAAGAGTAAAATAATTATAAAGTAGTGAAACAAGATAATTCAAGGTCTCGAAAGATATTCATAGTACACAGTAAACATAATTATTAACACAACCAAAAATACGATGTCGGGGATGATGATATGAACTGGAGTTACTGGACTAGTACTAAAATTTTGGCTTTTTATTTCTTTTATCCAGGAGATCAACAACATATATGTACAATCATCATAGCTTCAAATCATGAGCAATCATACAATATAAAAACTTAGGAAAAAAAAAAGTACTTACAACTCCTATTACTGAAGGAAGCCAGCCCTTGTACAGAGCTCTTGGGCCTTCTTCCCGAAGCACAGTCGACAGAGCGTGAAACATTCCCCTGTACTGATAGGGAGATTTCTGTGTCTGCATATATAAGCCAAATGCAGAGAAATCAAAATAATTGAAAAAAGTAATTGCAGATCCTACAGCATGATCATGTGTAACCTATAAAACTTAAGATGAAAACACAGGGACAGCTCCTGAGGGTTAACAGAATGAACTTTCATTTCTTATATTAAAAAGTCCAACTAAAATCTGTTGTGGAAACAAATTCATGACAAAATGAAATTACTAAAAGCCTATCAGAGAGATGTAACAATCCTTTGTATGGCTCCAGTGTCAAATTTTTGGAAAAAGTTGAATCCAGAAACAAAAATCTTAGAATATTATTTGGGAAAACTTTGCTGTTTAAACAAAAAGAGTTGAAAATTTAATACCTGCACAGTTAGCCTGCCTCGTACCATATCCATAGGATATGTGGCAGACATGGCAATTATGCCAGCACATGCTCCAGCTCCAAGACGTAAAAGAGGAGTGAGTTCTGCATCTTCTGCAAAGGATAACAAATAAACAGTTACTCAAATGATCCTTCTATTCTCTATCAAATACCATCTATTGCTAAATTTCAAAAAATACTGGGTATTTTGAGAATATACAGTCACAGCAATATAGTAAGTTGTCTAGAAAATAAAAGGAGTTAATTCTCCTAGATATCCAAATAACAATTAAAAATAGACCTTCTATATCCCAATCTAATATTTGAGAAATGCAAAGTCTACTGTAGGTATAGCAAATGCACAAATGGCAACAGATCAATTAAAAAAATAAAATACAAAATTGACCTACCATTCCCGGTTTGCTGTCGATAGAGATACAGAATTCCCCTGTTCAAAAATCACTATGACCACTTAGAAAAACGAAAATTAAATTGAACGAATGGCCTTTCTCAAACAGTTGCATCAAAGTATTCAACTAAATTAAAAGTGGTTAAAAGAATTGCAGGAATTCCTTCCTAAAATAACATAAGCTGCACTACTGAAAGGGTGATTAGAAGTATCGACATTTCTTCTTTGCAGAGCGCACTTAGTAATGTTGTTGACTTGTTGTATATGATTCGGCACTTGTTTTAACGTGATTTCTTTTTGTTCCTTGTTAACAAAGCCATTAACTTTAGAATGCAAACAACTGAAATAACCGAACCATTTACTACCTGCAATTTCTGAATTAATGCAATCTTAACATAATAAAAGACTACAAGCAAGTTATGTTGTCACATGTAACATACGCAACTTTTATATAGAAGCTGCTGACAAAGGGATCATATACAGTTAACAAGTCACGACCGACAATTTCAGTTTTATCAGATAAAACACATTTCACCCATAGAGACAAACATTATAAATTAATCTAAATTAGTAAAATTAACACAGCATTAAAATTTATAGGAAAGCATACTTAGAAGCTTGCTCGTAGCTGAAGAACTTGACTGCTGAGTTTGGAACAATACGAGCACAATTAGTACCATTACCCTTGAACAGTCCACGCAACCCCTCAGTCCTCCAAATGTATTTCAAGCCTTGAACCGTTCCATTGTATTTTATATTATGGGGATTCTGAACCTGCATATTACAATGCTAATTAATTTAAAACACATCCAATTTGTGTATGGTTGTAAGTGTAAGACTGAAGCAATCAAAGGAACAGTAAAACAAAAAATTGACAAACCAACCTGCAGTAATATTTTTAATCGTTCCAATGGAGCAACAGCTGTTCGAGATCTGCAGAAGCATACACATAGAAATGTTGGCAAAAACACAACCTTTTCATGAACATACTATAGCAACAAAATAATAATAATAATAATAACACATTACACATCACACTACTATCAGTAACATTATATATTAATTTCAAACAAATCAATTTTTTTTGCTCTGTAAGCTATCTACTTTTCAGGAGATTAAACCTTTTTATCTGATTTATCTAGGGTGAATCACAATAATATTCAACAATGTGGACTACAATAGTGACAAGTTTCAGATTTAATATCCCGCTATCCACATAGACATATAACAAAGTCAAAATTATTAAACCACCAAAAAAAAGAACAACAACAACAACAACAATCTTTGAAGAAAGAATTGCCACCTACTTTTCTTGTTCTGATACCTTCAACCACTCATTTCTAGGGTCGAATGATTTATGTAACATATAATAGCATATGGAAACAACACAATTTAATAAACAGTAAAATCTTGGTCCAACTCCCAGGACATGAAAACACAATATGAAGAATTCAAGATTCAACTTTTTACTTTTGAACCCTCCAAAATCAGTGATATTACAATCCAGTAAAAGTTACTACTTTTCATTTCATTTTCACCAACAACACGTAAACAAATCACAATTGAAGATTCTACATTCTTTCTACTCCAAAACCACAGGAATTTAAACTAACATTTAATAAAGTTAGTCGTTTCTACTTCAAACAAACAAAATTCACAGTCCGCATAAACGATTTTAACACTGAAGAAAAACGAAAACTCACACTCCGCCAGCGACTCCTCCAGCGACGAGAGACTTGCAAATGCTGAGAACGGCATAGCTAGGAGCTTTAACGCCTTCTCTTGCAAGCTTCGCTTCCTCCGCCAGATTCACGATCGTCGAAACCGCCGATTCACTAGTCTTCACATCCTCCGAGGCCATAACCGACAAAAAAAACCCTAGGAGCAGCGAGAAACGACAGCAAAGCAGTGAGTGCGGTGCTGTTTGTCGTGTCGTCTTCGAAGGGTAAGAAGAAGGATCGGATGCTCCGGCGATCTGTCTGGTCGGATTGGTGAGGATTTATTTAGCGATGACTTCTTATATCCGTCTGTCTTTGTGTGTTAGCGAGGGGCGCTTCTATTTTCGTGACGACTTGAGGAGAGCTCAAACCTGAAAGTGAGGTCTCAACTGTGAGCTCTGTTGAATGTGCGTACGACTTACTGACGGCGTTTGTTCCTGAGTGTACGCGTGGACATATATATGACGCAAGCAACATTTAGAGGTCGTCATCGTAGTCGCTGTGCGAGTGTGCGTTGGACTCGCTGTGCTTGGTGGTCACGTGGAACTCTGAGAAGTTTCTAGCTGGTGTTGATACCACATAAAATCGGCGCAATTAGACGCAAAGATTTTGCTACAATAAACAACTACTTCCAGATCAGAAGCCTTTTGGTAGTCTCGGTCACATGTGATAACTTGGGTGGATCCTTGAATTTACCAAAAGACCTAAAAGAGGAAAAGTGTCAGTTGGTGGCGATCAGTGCATTATTGACTTGACAAATAAACAATGACGGCCAGGAAAACAGAAACCACTAATAAAAACCTCTCATGTTTTTGTCGCTTTTCGTCAACCGCGAGAACGGAAACCTAATGTTTATTTGACGGCGTCGTTATATGTTCGTGGCAAAATTTGATTGGTTAGATTTTCTCATCCACCAACTAATTCCGTCACCATCATACACGAGATCCCAGCTTGTCTGAATGAAATGTAAGTCTTTATTTCACCTAAATGATAGACATATATTGTACAAAGAAAATCAATCCTTCATGATCTGGGTCCTTTGCTTTATTTATTTATTTGTTTTTCTAATATAAATAAATATTGTGAAGTTTTTTTTTTTAATCTTTTTGGCTTTTCTTTTTGAAAGTGGCTATTCTTATTTTAGATTACCGTATCTTATTTCTAATTATTTTAATTTAAAATAGATATTAGCATACAAGAGAATTTCAATCTCTCTAACGTAAAATTCATATACTTTATTTTATAGAAATAATAAAAATTCATTAATAAAGAAGAGCTTCAATATCGTATTATCTAATATAGATAATAAAATAGAGTAAACTAGATTTTCAAAAAAAAATTATCTAAATTCATATTTAAATTATATAACATGTGAATTGTTAAAATATTATAAATCATGAGATAACGTAATAATTAATAAGATTTTGATAACTCACATATCTCATTATTTTATATGAATTTAGATAAAATTTTTAAAAAACCTATTATTACTCAATCAAATATTGTGATTTGAATACTAATGGGCATTAAATTTTTATTGTTTATAAATGAGGTCAATTCATGCAATTTAATATATTGATTTTAGTTAATGTTGATTGAACCGTTAATATTTAATATGTTGAATATGGTGGTGGCTAAATTAATGTTGGATGAATGTATACATAATTACAAGAAAGAACGTATTATTCAATAGTATTAATGGTTTGTTGAAGATGAACATTCAGCGATGGGTTGTTTGTTTTTTCAACTCATCACTTAATGATTTTGAATTAGATTCATTAAATCATTTTTGTTTGTTTTTAAGTAGGCAAATAAGGTAAAATTACTAAAAAAACAATTTAAAATAAAAAGTTAGAAACACTAACTTATCACTTTAAAATTGATCATTTAATCATAATTAAAACATATTCTTTCATAACTATCATTCTGAAATATATAAATTTTCAATTTTATCTTGAATCTTATATTTATATAATAATTTTAACAACATATATATAATTTCAACAAAAATGTATAAGCTATGTGAACTTAATATTTTCTTAAACCATTTTTGTTTAAAACAATATATATTTATTATTATCAATAAAAATCATGTACATTTTTGAAAAATTAAAAATATATAGATGAATTTGGTTCAGATTAATTAAATGATTTTTTGCTAAATATATAATTTAAAATAAAAATACATAACAATTATTAGTTATAAGAATATAAATACTTTTATTTTTAGATATTTTTCTCTTAAAAAAATAAACAATCAATATGTATATTCAGATATTAAAAAAATAAATAAATAAATATATCATTTAGGTTTCAAATTTTAGTTAACTATTTAATATTTCATATCATTTAAACTTCAAATAAAAAAACAAATTACCCTTAAATCTTAATTGACCATTTCAAGGCTCTTCCACTTGACGGGTTGTGTATATCAGCATCAAATTGCTGCACACATACCAATCCAAAATGCTGGAAGAGTGTTGGAAGAGGAATGATATTCCTGTCCCTCAAAATCCGTATGTAGACCCCTTTTGTTTGACATCCTATACAAAATTTAAAATTATTTTAGTTTGTTTTTAAACTACACTTAATATCAAGAACACTTTTTTTTTCTTAATTTTCTTATACTATATTTTTATAAATACATCTCATTCATATATATATATTACTGATTTAATATTATGATATCATTGTTGTTTTTGTTAGTCAAAAAGAAAAGTTTCAAATTGTGCTCACTTTTCTACAAGAATAGAAGAAAAACTATCCTCTTCTACGAATATACTACATTTGCCTCTTATCCACCAAACAAGTAGTTAATTTTTTCGCTGAAAACAAATAAAAAAAGCAAGTTTATTGGTTTTCGATATTAACAGCAAGCAACAGCAGCAACCAAACATGTTGGTTTTCAATATCAACAGCAAGCAACAGCAATAGCCAAACATGTACCAACAGCAAGCAATAGCAACAACAACCAACAGCAACAGGACCAATTACGACGTCACCGACTCCTCACTCTATCCGCCAACCACCGCTACATGTCAGCAGCCACCGTTGACACTTTCTTTAAGCTGCTCCACCACCTCCCTCTAACCCCCTGTGTCCCCACTTATCGATCCCAAGCTTCGTCCTCCACCATCACCTTTATCCTCCTATCATCTCTCTCTTATCCAAACCCTAATCATCTTCTACTCTCTTCTACTTTTCAACTCGGATTCTTTTAACTCATAGACCATCTAAAAAATAAAAATTAATTAAACCTTACCATTTCACAACTAATTTACCTTAAAGATTTTGTTTCATTCTCCATGTTTTGCAATCAATTAGTGTTTATTGAAAAGAATTTGTCATTTAAAATTAGCATTTAAAAGAAAAGTTAAGATACAATTTTAAAGTACATGATATTTTAATTAATAATAAATGAGTGTACTTACAAAATATTTATCATTTTAGTAATTTTACTCAAAGATAATAATTGATATTAAAAAATAATGATAATAATAATTTGGGGTGTACATATCATTTTTAAGGGGTGCAAATATTGCTACTCATGTTGAAAATAGTCCCTAAAAATGGGTGTTCATTTGTTTATTCGAGCAGTGCTATCACTATTCTATCAGTGCGGTCTTAATTATCCTATGAGTTAGTTCTAATAATTTACAAAAAACAAACAAACCAATGAACGAACCAACCAATGGGTGTTCAAATAAACAAGCCCAAGCACACATGAATAGACCTTAAAAATGATATGGACCTATTTATTTTTGAGATAATATGGGCCTATTTGTTTGATAGGAACTTAGATGCAGGGGCTCTTATAGAACTACAATTACAGGGCGGCGATATTGACAGCCATCAAAACTTGTATGTACACACCTTTCATGATAACACTCCATTAAAAAGGTTAAAAATCTTTTGTTTGTAAATAAACCCAACCTAATGCCAAAAATATCCTTCATTCAAACATATATTAATTTTGTTATATAATCATTTTGTTTATGGACTCCTTATTCACGAGAGGATGATATATGAACAAAAATAATTGTGAAAACTTGGTTTTGAACTGATTAACAGTTTGACTTCATCCAAATATTAAAAAATAAAAGTGTATTGTATATTTGGACATTTTCTTAGGGGAAGTGGCAGAACTTTTAAGTAAATAAAGTTCTAATAGAAGGTGCCCGTTATTCAGATGCAAGCAAGATTGCAAGATAAAAAATATATATACTTACATACATATATATATGAAGTATTTTAAAATGATAGAGGGTTCTTTTTTTCTGTGCTATTTAAACTTCTATCAGTATAATGTAAAAACCATTATTTTCTATTTCTTTACTCTGTCATATGGAAAGAAAATTAAGAACTCTAAAGAGCCCTTCTCTACCACTTTAAAGGGTGGGATAGAGGCAAAATTGTTTTGGTTGGATTTAAAGGCCATTCTTGTCATTCCACATATACAAGTCCAGTCAAGTAGACGATTATCTTCTTCTAATAAAAATAATAAGAATTTATTTAAAACATAGGTTTTCGCAATTAGATTCATCTAATGATATTGATTTATGCTCCTTTCTTCACAATCACTTATTTCTTAAAAAATATCGTAATTGAACACTACAATAAAATAAACTATCCACACCAGACTATCCATATCGAGTACTAAAGACTCAATATGGATATCATTAAAATATATATATATTGAATTATTCATATCATAAATTAAAAGCCGATAAAATTTATTTATTATTAAAAAAATGTAAGTAAATTATCCATGTTGGATACTAATGGCTCGTTATGGATAAGATTTTTTTTTAATTAAATTTGATTATCGATACTGGATCATTAATGTCCGATATGGATAATCATTTTTTTAATTTTTTTTTTATTAAAAAATTAAGTATCCATACCAGGTCGTAATGGGCCCGGTATGGATAATAATTAAGTATCCATATCGTACCAATTATGGTCCAGTCTGGATAATGCATTCTTTTTAATATATATATATAGATTATCCATACTAAACACATTATCTCGTACGCCCAATATGAATAATCTGATCTGGGGTATACTGTCGCCATCCACCCCTCCGCCAACCACTCATTTCACCATTTTCCTTCTCTCTCTATCTATTTCTCTCACATCGTCTTTCCTCCAAACCCTAGTAGTCCCATACTTCGTCTCCTGTTCGTCACTCCAGTAGTTGTGTCGTCCCTCACCAATTAGTTTCTCTCTTTTTCTTCTCTAGTTCTTTTCTTTTCTCATTTTCTTCTTCTTCTTCTTATTCTTGCACCCGCGCGACGATAGAACTTATTCCGACCACGTGACCACCGTTGCAGCAATCAGATTTTCGTTTTTTTTTTCCTATTTTTTTCTTTTCTTCTCATTTCTTCACTTATTTTCTTCTCTTGCAGTCGCTATTGGGGACTGTCGCCGTCCGACACTATCGTATTCATTGATCTACTGCTCTTTCATTGTCCAGCACCATCATCTTCGTTGATTTACTCCTCTTTCGTTGTTTTCTTTGTCAAGAAGGTATGGAGTTTATGATTTTGTGATTTTCGATACTTCAATTTATAATTTTATATTTTATAGATTTTAATAGATATCATAGATGTATTATTATTATTATTATTTCATATTCATTTAACATAAACATGATATTGTTGTTGGGGTAATTTTCTGTTGTTGGTTTTGTGAAGTTTTTTCAAAGGTTAAAGTTGTGATATTCTTTATGTTTTGTGTGTTAAAAAAATGTGTATATGCTAGTTTATATGGTTAAGAATGATAAGTAATATGTAAGATGATTTTAATATATGTAGATGTGATGAATGTCTATGTGAATATGACTGTTTTCTTTTTATTTAAAGTTTAATAATTTTAATATAGTTTAACACTATATTATTATGTGTTTTATTTTTTAGTGTTATATGTTTTCAAATTGATAAAAAATGATTAAGATTTTCAAAGTTAGTATCCTAAACCCATTCTATAAAGATATAAAACTTAAACTTTTAATATTTTTAACAATTTTTTCTGTCATTTTTAAACTTTTCGAGTGTCAGAAAAATATAAAAAGGGAGCCAAAAACTTTGTTGAGACTGCAAATAAACATTCAATAAGTACTAGTTTTATCCTTTGCCCTCGTATAAAATTTCTCAATGAGAGACATTGTCACACTAAGATAATGTATGAACATTTAGTTATTAATGGAATGACACAACTAGAGAAAATTTGGTAATAGTTAAATATATTGTTATTTCTTGTATTATTAGTTATCATATATTTTTATCATTTCTTAAGGTCCAAAAAATATATTGTTGTTTCTTAAATGTGTTGTTCTTTAAAAACTCTAGGAATAAAAACCAAAAAATATATGTATTTGTTTTTTTGAATATCAATGTTAGGGAGGGAAAAAATTGGCTACGAATGAAAATCCCCAAGTCGATAGAGTTGAAATATGGATAGTCAGTCACGTGCATAAAGATGGGAGCGTGGTGAAAGAGAAAGTTGCTGAAAAATTGTATGTTACGTTGATTTGATCAATTATTGTGTTGATTGTATTATATGTGTATAGTTTTTTTAATGTTAATATCATGTGACATCATATATAAGCACAAATGAAGACATTACATCAAAAATTCGAACCTTGACTTAGAGATGACGTTGTCTCACAAGTTTTATGTAAGAAGCATCGAAATCGAGTTCGAAGAATGAGTTATGATGTAATATCATCTATTGTACAAGTATTTGTGGTTAATAGACAAAACTTCACACGGTACCAATAACATGTCGATTGTGAAATGACAACCATGAAGTAGACAATTACTATTTTGATAAATTTACTCATGACTCATTTGTCGAACATAAATTAAGCTCAAGTACTGACATATATTCTTCTCACACAGTCGGTGAACAACTCAAAACTTTTAAATTTTGTTTACTTACATTTTTTTGGTACTTAGTATTTTTTTTTTTTTCATATCTGTGTTTTCTCACAAGTGGGTGTAATCATATTTTCATATTTTTTACTATGTGTGTGTTTGTGTGTGTGTGTATATATATATGTATATTATTTGTGTATATATTTACGGAAAGACATTGTTTTGGTTGAATCGATTGTGAAAGTACCGTGGTGTATAAATTGTAAAGGAATTAAATTTTTGATAAGTTCGAAAAATAGGAAAAATTCTATCAAAATTTTTGTAAAATTATTCGAGTTTATATGTATTATTTTATATATTTAGTTTGTTACTGATATGTTGTCAAATAGGGGTACCTAATATATATATATTTTTTCCGGCATCTATGTTTTCTCACAACAATGCTATTTATTTTTTTTTTCATAGACACAAAATTCAAGTAGCTCGAGTATGATAGAAGTTAACAAGCGTGTTAAATTTGCTGAACTTTCAACGAAAGTAAATATTTATGAAATTTATATTATTTATTGTTTCAATTTAATTTCATATATAAATATAATTATTTAAATTTTTTTTATAGAAGTAAGTATTTAAATTTTTATGCACATGTAGTCTATATCTCGGAGTTCCTCAAGTAAAACTAGTGGATCGAGTGAAAACCACTGCAAGTTGCTAGACTGAATAGGTAGAGGAACAGTAGTGGCGGAAGCGAAAATTGACTCAAATGCTAAAGTTCATCACCTTGACTTGGTATAGATTATTGGTGCATTTGTATGAAGAAAGTAATGGTTAGTGTTTCGTTATCATCACTAACCAATGAGCTACTAACTATACAAAATACATTAAACTCATTTATTTTTTGGCCAGTAAAATATATTATATCTTACGATTATGTACTGATGTAAAATATATTATATTTTACGATTATGTACTGATTTATTATAACATACCACAATGTATGGTGATTTTAGATGATGTACATTAACTTTATGTGATGTACATTAACATTAGATATTATATATAAATGCATTTTAGGTGTATGCTGAAATTTGGTTAATAGTTTGATGTATGTTGTTACTTTTATTGTAATATTATATTATATATATTTTTTAATTTAATTTTTTTGTTAAATTAAACTATTTTCCATATCTGGCTTAGATAAAAGTGATCATATTGAGCGGTCTTGTATAGATACTTACCGATTTCGGACTTCGACTCGATATGGAAAAGGGTGTCTATACCGAGTTAGAGCCCGAAATTGGTACAATTATCCATACCGGGCGTCTACTCGGTATGGATAATATTTTCCTTACCAATGATTGTCCGTTATGGATAGTATCTGTTGACGTCGAAATCTGGTAAGATAATCCGGATCTCTAGTTAACGAGATTCTTGAGCCCAATGCCGCAGATCAATAAAAAAACAGAACAAAAGCAAGACACCATAGGCAAAGAGGAAGCAGAATAGAAGCAGAGGAAGAAGAAAAGCACATAAATCTAAGTGGTTCGGCCCTTAAGCATGGCCTACGTCCACGGCGCCTCCACCGCTGGTGGTGGCAGTCACTTTTATTGCTGTATTTTCTGGGTACAAAGAGAGAGAGAGCAGAGAAAACACCATCCCCATTTACTAAGATTTGGCTCCTATTTATAGAGAGGGGGGAGGTGCTACAGTAATGTGAAAGCATTAAATGCATAATACAATTTTCAAAGCCTACTGCTAAAGAGTCTGAGTCTTCTGACGCTACCCACGCTGCAGTGGTTGAGTAAATCACGCTGCTACTGATCTGAAATGGTTGGCTGTGCACGTCACGTTATTGTGCCAGCTAGAGCTCAAAACGAGCTCGAGCTCAAAACGAGCTCACGAGGTAATTTTGGGCGAGCTGATGAGGTTATGCCTGCGAGCTGAGAGCTGAGAGTTGATGAGTCGGTGTGCTACTGGAGGAGCTTGTGTTACCTGAAGGCGCTCACGCGATCTGGAGGAGCTTACGCGACCTGGAGGAGCTTACGCGATCTGGAGGATCTCAGCGACCTAAAGGAGCTTACGCGACCTGGAGGAGCTTACGCGATCTGGAGGAGCTCAGCGAGGAGTTAGAGCCTGATAAATTGGGCTTTTATTTGCTGGGCCTTTGGGCTTTTACCAGCCCATTTGGGGTATTCCAAAAATATATATAACACAAGCCCCCCAGCCCCTAGTTCGTTCTACAGACTGGGAGCTTGAACTTGTTGGTAAAAGCTATTGTGCATAAGAGCTTGTTGTCTCGATGAGATGGAGAAATACTGGAAGCATGTTGCTGATCTGCCTCGCGGTGAGGTCTATTAGGCATTTACTTCATCTGAGTTTCCTGTGGACTCGAAAGTAAAAAATATCAGTAACAACAAACATCTTGCGATGTGCCGATGGGGCGTAAGGGCTCGTGGCATGGCGAGAGGTGAACAGATAGATATATAAACTCCAGCCGCGCTCAAAAGGCCATAACCTGAGCTGTATATAATAAAAGTTATCGAGGTCGTAACCTCAACTGTGCTCTAAGGGTTATAACTCGAGCTGTACAACGTAATGCCGACTAGGCTGACCGATTAGGTAGTTTGGAGGCCTACTGGTCTGCACACCTTTTGGCTGTATTGCGTGGCAATTTGGACCCTTTCACATTTAACCCCTATCTAGGGGACCCGTAGGCGTAAGCAGGGCGCTGATGCTCGGAATTGGACCCTTTCACCTTTAACATCTTCCATGGGACCCTCAAGCGTAGGCAGGATGCTGATGCTCGGAACTGGACCCTTTCACCTTTAACGCCTTCCATGGGACCTTTAAGCGTAGGCAGGGCGCTCGCGAACCTATGAGTTGGGAGCTGCGAGCTGCGAGCTGGGAGATGAAAGCTCAACGATGGTTCCTTCCAAGACTTGGGTGATGAGTCCACAGGAGACCATCGCTCCGTCCAGAGCGTTGCGAGCTCACAGGACGCGATGGTTCCTTTCAGGACTTGGTCGATGAGTCCACAGGAGACCATCTCTTCGTCCAGAGCGTTGCGAGCTCACAGGACGCGATGGTTCCTTTCAGGACTTGGTCGATGAGTCCATAGGAGACCATCGCTCCGTCCAGAGCGTTGCGAGCTCACAGGACGCGATGGTTCCTTCTAGGACTTCTACTCGAGAATTAGGAGCTAAAAGCTTGACCTGCGAGCTTAACCTAAGAACTGGGAGCTAAAAGCTTTATCTGCGAGCTCAACCTGAGAATTGGGAGCTGAAAGCTTCACCTGCGAGCTCAACCTGAGAACTGGGAGCTGAAAGCTTTACCTGTGAGCTCAACCTGAGAACTGGGAGTTGAAAGCTAGACCTGCGAGCTCAATCTGAGAACTGGAAGCTGAAAGCTTTACCTGCAAGCTCAACCTGAGAACTGGGAGCTGAAAACTTAGCCTGCCAGCTCAGCTTGAGAATTGGGAGCTGAAAACTTGACCTGTGAGCTCAATCTGAGAACTGGGAGCTGAAAACTTGACCTGCGAGCTCAATTTGAGAATTGGGAGTTAAAAGCTTGACCTGCGAGCTCAACCTGAGAACTGGGAGCTGAAAGCTTTACCTACGAGCTCAACCTGAAAACTGGGAGCTGAAAGCTTAAGCTGAGAATCGGGAGCTGAAAGCTCAACTTACAAACTGAGAGCTGAAAGCTCAACCTACAAACTGAGAGCTGAAAGCTCAACCTACGAGCTCAACCTGAAAACTGGGAGCTGAAAGCTTAAGCTGAGAATCGGGAGCTGAAAGCTCAACCTACAAACTGAGAGCTGAAAGCTCAACCTACGAGCTCAACCTGAAAACTGGGAGCTGAAAGCTTAAGCTGAGAATCCTGTCTTTAATGCTTAATGCAGCTCTTGAAGCCTCCTAGTCAGTGGGATTGCTAGATCTGGTTGGTAAGGGGTTGGAGAGAGCTCGTTTTGGGTGAGCTGACCTTCAGCTACATTGCCCAGGAATTCTGGTTCACTTGGAATTGCTGCGCTAAAGCTCCTAGTCTTTCTTCCCCTTACCATGGCTACCTGAAAATCTGGAGAAATCTGCAGTTGGGCTTTCCTTCTAGCGCCAAAATGTTGACGTCGAAATCTGGTAAGATAATCCGGATCTCTAGTCAACGAGATTCTTAAGCCCAATGCCGCAGATCAATAAAAAAACAGAACAAAAGCAAGACACCATAGGCAAAGAGGAAGCAGAATAGTAGCAGAGGAAGAAGAAAAGCACACAAATCTACGTGGTTCGGCCCTTAAGCATGGCCTACGTCCACGGCGCCTCCACCGCTGGTGGTGGCAGTCACTTTTATTGCTGTATTTTCTGGGTACAAAGAGAGAGAGAGCAGAGAAAACACCATCCCCATTTACTAAGATTTGGCTCCTATTTATAGAGAGGGGGGAGGTGCTACAGTAATGGGAAAGTATTAAATGCATAATATAATTTTCAAAGCCTATTGCCAAAGAGTCTGAGTCTTCTGATGCTACCCACGCTGCAGTGGTTGAGTAAATCACGCTGCTACTGATCTGAAATGGTTGGCCGTGCACGTTACGTTATTGCGCGAGCTAGAGCTCAAAACGAGCTCGAGCTCAAAACAAGCTCACGAGGTAATTTTGGGCGAGCTGATGAGGTTATGCCTGCGAGCTGGGAGCTGAGAGCTGATGAGTCGGTATGCTGCTGGAGGAGCTTGTGCGACCTGGAGGAGCTTGTGCGACCTGGAGGAGCTTGTGCGACCTGGAGGAGCTCACACGACCTGGAGGAGCTTACGCGACCTGGAGAAGCTTACACGATCTGGAGGAGCTTACGCGATATGGAGGAGCTTGCGCGACCTGCAGGAGCTTACGCGACCTGAAGGAGCTTACGCGATCTGGAGGAGCTTGCGCGACCTGGAGGAGCTTACGCGACCTGGAGGATCTCAGCGACCTGAAGGAGCTTACGCGACCTGAAGGAGCTTACGCGATCTGGAGGAGCTCAACAAGGAGTTAGAGCTTGGTAAATTGGGCTTTTGTTTGCTGGGCCTTTGAGCTTTTACTAGCCCATTTGGGGTATCCCAAAAATACATATAACAGTATCCATATCCCAGTATTCACGCCGGGCTGTCTACCCAGTATGGATAGTCAATCATACCGAACATTAGTAGAAATTAGTATTTAAAAGATAAATTAGGATTTGAGAAACTTAAGAGTTACTTAAAAGAGAAGTCATGGTTTTAAAAAAACTTAAAAGGGCCTTATACTTGAAAATTTTGATTTATAATTTGTGTATTTACAAACTATTTAACTATTTTAGTAATTTTATCTAGGGTAATATTGGATTTTCATAAATTTACTTATTTTAGGGGCTTCATACAGTTTTTTAAGAGGTGGAACTATCGAAACTCTTACAGAGTTAGCAAACTTAGGCCCATAAAATGAATTGTCTGACCCAGCACATTTTTAGATTTGATTGAGAATCTGTACTCGGACAAATAGCAACCACATGGAGAGGAAATCTTCCAATTCTGATACCAGTTTTTCTTTAAGGGCATATGAGTTTGGATAAATATTTAATCATACCAAAGAAAATAAACAAATAAAATTGATCATTTTATCTTTTATTTTCAAATTGTAAATGCACCCAAATATAACTCAAACCAAGATTGAATTTGAAATAACTTTTTTTAAAAAATAAAATAAAATAAAAAAGATTTGATTTTAAATTCACGAGTCTACAGTTCCAAGTGACGGTAAATTGTTACGATTTCAAAAGTCTAAAACGTAAATAATTAATGGGCTCAAGAAGATAAGTTCATTTGCTTCAAGATTAATCTTACTCAATTAGGATGATCAGGGCCAGCCCACGGTCTGACCTGAGATGATATTTTGATTCTTAATCACTTTAATAATGACCAAATAAATTCAGCTTTACAAGAATAGATTAGGCATTTGAGATGATAATGATTCTTAATCACTTAAATTACTGACCAGATTAATTGAGCTTTACATCGATTAATTTATGAGTTAAAAAAATAAGGTAAACTGATATTTAAAAACAACCACTATTATTTTGTCATGATCCACAAGCCAAGAACGATTTATTACCACCCAAATCATAACAAAAAACAAAATTCTTGCTTTTCTCAAAACGCAAAAGTTTATGTTAATTTCATGCTTTTACAAATGAAAAGTTGCACATGTTTTTTATACACTGTATCCTAACATAATATTCTTATTTATAATTGGAGGCTGATGTAAGGGCTGAGGGCATTTGCGTTTGTCATGGGCTCTTCCCTTAGAAAATTAAAAATATACTTTGACCCCGTAAATATTATATTTTAATACACTCCTTCGCATATTTTCACAAATAATAATAACAAGAGTGATTATATGAAATCATAACCGAGTATAAAGTAAGTAGATTAGCTTTCAAAAATAAATAAATAAATAAATAACGTTAGTAGATTCATAAATTACCTTGTTTGGTACCAAACTGTCTTCTCACTTCTCTGTCTTGTTCATAAAATAATTCTTTCGTCTTGCCGTTTACACCGACCTTTTTCCTGCCTCACCGATCGATTGCCCACATGATAAATCAGTTGCTGTTATGATATCTTTACTTTTTCGCTAAAATCTATATTTTATTTCTAATCTTGTGTGATTGGCAAAAAATCATTAATTAATGATTATATCAATTATTATTAATGTGATTTAATAGTTAAAAGTCCTTATTTAATTAATAATATTTTAGATTTCCGTGCTTCTCTATATAGGACTCGTTTGGGATAACTTTTACTTTTGACTTTTGACAGTAGAAGAAGAGAAGTAAAAGTTAAAACTTTTAAGTTACTGTTTGGATTATATATTCCAAAAGAGCTTTTAAATCCAGAAGAGCTTTTAGGACTGTTTGGTTGAAACATTTTTAAACTTTATAAATTATAATATGACAATTTTACCCTTTTTATTTTAAATAGATCTAGTAAAGGATCTAGTTCATCTACCTAGCACCATCCATGGTCATCATCAAATGAAAACTGGGACAATCCATCACCCTTCTTCATCAACCTTACCAGGTTCAAGAAAACAATTGAAGATCGTCCTTGGTTACAAAAAACAATTGAACAATTGAAAAAAAAAATTAAAAACAAAACACATGACTTGCAGATGAAGTTGAAGATCTGGGTTTTAAACCCAGATCTTCAATCTTCAAAAAATAACGACTGGTGCAGAAAAAACAGTCTTCACCCTTCTTCATCAACCTTACCCAATCCATCATCTTCTTCATCAACCTCACCATTCATCATCATCAATCAATCTTACCCAATCCATCACAAAAAAAACATCACAAAAACAAATATATCAAAAATTAAAAAATCCATTATCAACCACATTGGAGACCCGTTTGGCAGACCCAAACGGGTCTAGATTCCCCGATGGAGACCACTTCTCGATCGACGGCGGACGGACGACTGTCTGGGTTGGAAACCCAGATCGACATCTGGGTTTCCAGGGCCGGTACTAAGGAGACGTCTGGGTTTCGAGATCGAAACCTAGACCGACGTCTGGGTTTCCAAATGGAAACTCATATCGACGTCTGGGTTTCGATCGAAACCCAGACGTCTGATACCCAGATGTCGATCTGGGTATCTGGGCAAGAGAAGGAGAAGATGAAGATGAAGAAAAAGAAGAGAAGAAGGAGAAGAAGGAGAAGAGAGAGAGAGAGGGACGTCGATCGGTGAAGAAGATGAAGAAAAATAAGAGAAGAATGAGAAGAGAGAGGGACCGTGTGGATTTCAGACATGAAGATCCAATCTCTCCGGATGGAGATTGAGAGAAAAATGTTCAAATAGGATATGGAAGACATTTTTGATTTGTTGTTCATTCCATTAAGGCTAAAATGGGAATTATGAAAAATTCATTTAAATGAATCAGCTCCCCGTGTTACTCATGGAAGCTCTTTGTGGCAAAGCTACTGGCCTCCAGCTTCCATTAAAAGAGCTTCCAACTATCAAAAGCTTTTTTTTCAATTTTACCCAAACAGTCTACAAAGCCACTTTTGGGCTTTAGAAGAGCTTTTGGGCCCTCCAAAAGCTATGTCAAACAGGCTCATAGTATCTAAAACAAAAATAAATATATTTATTTAGGATTTTTTTATTGTGACTTCAAATTTAGTATGAATTTACGAACTGGTACAAAATTATTAAATTAATTTTTTTTCACCTCATCGATGATCACAAATAATCGTAAATAAAGGATAACAAAAAGACATAATTCACATTCTTCATTAGTGAATTAATTCCTTTGTACTATGCGGGTACCATGTAGTGTTACATGAATCACAAAAGCTACTGTCAACTGTAAAGATGATATCAATGGCAATAATGAAGAGTTCGACGCAATCCAGCATATTTTAATAATTTTAATTAAGCTTTACTTGGATTAATTAGCAATTAATTAAGTTTGATTGATGCGTTAAATCGTTGGGTCCCATCACGATTTCGCTCTAGTACGTGCATGCATATCTCAAATCCCCTTGCTTTTACAGTCTAGCTTCGAGTGAGTGCATGTAAGTGAAGTGCATGAACATTTTCTGTTGCAATGATAACAAAAAGACACAAAAAGACTTGTACATGAAAGTGTTCAACAAGCGATCTGTTGCAATAATAAAATGACACAAAAGACATGTACAATGAAGTGTTCAACAAGCGTTTTGTTTTTTTGGAGATAATTTTTCAATGACAAAATCCCCAATTTGTTTCATTGATGCTTATTTATCCTCGGATATGCATTGAGGATTGAGGAATCTTCACTGTTCAGCAACATGAATTTCTCCATCTAGATGGATGGCTAAGTGGGTCAGTCTTTCTTTCAATCACGCTGACACTTGATTTGTCATACTATTATGTATATAAATGTCAAATAACAACGATTTGGATAGTCTTTTTCTGTCTAACCCAAATTTAATTGTTCATGTAAAATAGAGTTTTAAAACTAAGAAAAATCTAAACGAAAATGGTAAAATGTTTAATACAAAGTATACAGATTTAATTATGTATGATTATGAAAAAATATATATGTTTCTTGACTTGAAAGGTAACATGATGTAATCTACAACCCTTTAAACACTTTGTGCCATATGGTTGACAAGTAACAGGTTGATGAATTAATGATGTTGATGGGGATTACAAACTATATGATTTCTACTTTCAAAGCACAGTTACTGTCTCTAGCACTTTGATTTTTATTATTCCATTCAAACTTCTTACCAAAACAATGTATATTCTTACATTTTCATAACAAAATATAAAGTTTAAGGTACATTGAATTCAGATGGCTATCATGCATAGTTAGAGATCGTAATGATTGTCAGTCAGACATTATCTTTTTTTGAAAGTTCAAAAATTCAATTTAAGATCTTGAAAATTATCTTAATAGATATTCAAAATTGTACTAAACAATAAAAAAGTAAAAGGAAGAGAAATATCGATATAAATAATTTAAGATAGTAATTATTTTTTTTTATGTAAACTTTTATGACATGCTTATATTTAATGAATAATTATAATTTATTTATTTATTACTTCGTTAATAGTCAATTGTTACTTCAAAAAGATTCATGAGGAAATTCATTAGTTTGTCCCTAAAATATTTATTTTTGAGTTATGTGCAAAAATTTAAACCATTTTGTATGCTTTTTTTTTTTTTTTTTTTTTTTAACTAAAACATTGGCCTATTTTCAATTAAAAACATGAGTTTTTGGAGATATCTTCCATTTTATTTTAATATTTAAATTTAATTTGATTTCTATGTTTGTCACATCAATCATAATTTAATCCACATAAATGGTGACCCAAACATGTCAAAACTAAGGGAATTAGCCTTCAATCCATGTATCTGCAAACTTCCATATAGCTCACTTCAATAATTAAAATATATATTTGAAAAATTTTATGACTTGTGACCATTGTTAGAAAGGTTACAAACATAAGCACAGAAAAGATCACGAAGAATATATATATATATAAATGAAAATAAGCTAACGTGATAGCCAATAGAAAAACAAAACTATAACACATAAAATTTATATGAAAAAACTGCAAATCAAGAAAAAAAACCACGAGCAAAGTAGGAGAAATTCATTGAATCAAATATGAGTACAAATGGAAATGTTTAGGGTGGCTGCCAAACATAATGATTAGCCCTCTATACACACACAGACACTCACACATACACACACAAGTACAAGAAACCTTGGGCCCAAACCAAAACCAAAATAGGTTCACACCACGGGGTTCCGCCCCCACACACCCAACTAGCAGGGCTCGGGCTCTCTATTACCACCATAGATCCTCAAAAATTTTCATATTTATAGTTTTATCACAAATATCGCACTGAAAGCTTTTCTGATTGAACTAAATAGAATTCGAATCATATACTCTAATAATATGTTAGAAAAAGTTATTAATTTTTCAACTTGTTTGCATGATTATAGTCATGTTTTACAAACTAATAATTTGTATATATATATTAATTAGTTAATTTAGATCATAAAATCACAACGTACGTAATTGCATAAAATCAATCATGTCTTCCCAATCAATCGTTTGTCAATTTATGGAAAGAAGACTCTCCTCTCAAGTTGGCAATGACCAACTTTCTTGGGTTGGTAAAATGAAAGATTAATAAAGAATATTCGTGATTTGTGAGAGTTGTGACAAAAGTTTAGATAGATAAGATCAAAACTCTAATAGAAATAAATTTGCCCAAACATGGTCCTAAAGCCATCAAAGAAAATAAAACGAAAACTGTAATGCATATCCAAGCCAATTGAATTCTACCCAATCACATTTCACAATCCTAAAGGCACCAATCACCTCTCGATTTAGCTTCTGCTTTTAGCTTTTCCTTTTTATTGATTGACATTAGCTTCCACTAATCGTAACTTAGTTTACATATTATATAAATCAAAAGCGTCTTTGGTGAGTGATGAACGCAATTTTAGGCAAAAAGAGAGAACACTTTTGTGTACATTGGCCATTATCGTTTCCTACTATCTATCAAAGTTTTAGAAGTATTGATCGAAATCAAAGATTTTAGTATTTTTAATGATTAAAATCCCAAATTTAAGAATATTTTTTATAATTAAATAAAAAATAAAAATAAAAGCATGGATGGGGTGTTTCTCAGAAAAGTTCAAACAGAACTCTAGAAACGCTAGTGAAGTTTAGGATTTGTTTTATAATCGAGACAAGAGCCCATGGTGGTCGGCATCGAAGTGAGTGACCTTGGTTGGGAAGAGAAAACAACAGTGGCAAAACATGTGTCACGTGTTATTAAACAATTAAATAAATATATACCACGCTCTGTTTTTGTTTTCCCACGTGGATACTAGACCCATTTTAATTATTTATCTTTTTGGTCAGGGTGCTTTAACTGTTCACATGCGCTCTTAACATTTGATAAGTGGCATGTGGCCCTTATAAATATATTGATATATTGACAAAAAATAGGCAAGAACAGTGGTCAGTTGGTAAGGTCATTGACGTGTGTGCCTTCAAGACACAAAGTTTTATTCACATTAAAAGTAAGTCTTCCATCATATAAAATTATGTCGGTATGGACCCTTCTCTCCACGTTTATATGAGTTACTTCTTTTTGTATAGAAGTCGCTCATTAGATTGGACTGTACAATAAAATTAAAAACTTTACTTGATTCCGATTAATTCCATGGTTTTCCCAGCCATCAATATATATATCGATAAAAAAATTAAAATGAAAAAATTTGAGATTGAAGTATAATTATTTATTTAAATATGACATAAACAATTAATATTAAGTTAAGAGTTTGATTACTTTATCTATCAATATTAATTAATCATTGAATTGATTATAAAATGATTATTAAAACTAATTCAAAGATTATTATTGATGAATAATTTTATCTAATAATAATAATAATAAGATAACCAAACGCTCGAGGTGATAATAAAACTCTTAAAACAATATTGTACTTGAATTGTGATAATACATTGATTAGAACACATGGGTGTTGTGTCTTCCAAGAGTCACAATCGACAGCTGTTGTCAAATTGAGAATAAACTAAATGGAGATAACAATGTTTTTATCATTGGAGAGTGAAGGTAGATTGGTTATTGACAATAATCCTAATTCATTAATTAGACTTCATTACATGATATTGTTAGTGCATATTTTGAAATATCTTTTTGTAAGCTTAAATATAATTTAATTTAAAAAGAGAGAAATTTGTGTATGGGTATAGTTTTAAAACAAATTATTTCTAGAAGTATTGTAAGTTTTCAAGACTTTTCAGTACCCAACAAAATTTTATGCCAATTTGACCATATGACGACGGAAATTCCCATTCAGAAGATGTGCTTTAATAGATAAGGCAAACGGAGTGCTTTTGACCTTTGTAGAGCTTCTTTGCACAAATAGACGAGTTAGTAGTCGCAAAATGACAACTAATTAAAAGGAAGAAATTTGAAACTATCAAAAATTAAAAGGAAAATTCGTTTTTAATCTATTTCAAAGAAAAATTTGTTTTTACTCCTTCTAACAAATGATTTACACCATCCCCTTTTGACTAAAATACTCTTAAGTAAACAAAATAAAAAACCCTAAAATGACTCTCATGCCCTTAGCTTAAATTACTGAACTAACATTCATTATTCCTTCTACCTTTTTAAAAACCCTAAAATGACTCCTTTATCCTTAGCCTAAATTACCAAACTAACATTCCTTCTTTCTTTTACCTTTCTTCTTTCCTCCATTGAAGTTTCTTCATTCAAGTTGTTTTTAAATTTTTTTTGTCATTATATTTGCTTAATTAAGTTGTGTAGATTGATTATTATTGTGAGCTCAATTATACTGGGTGATTTAATATAGAATCATAAGGTTGCAGGTTGGAAAATAATTTTTTTCCAAAATGTACAGTGTACCAATGACAGGAGAGGCTTATGTATTGTGATAAAAGAGGCTACTGTCACTGGTGGTTTTAGATTTTAGTGGATTTTTCCCTTTTCTCTTACTTTTAGGCCTTGTTTGGTAAGATTAGATTATTTTTATGGAATTAAATTGAATAGGATATGATTGCATAAATTACTGTTGTGATGTGTTAGGTGCAATATAAGATTAGATAAATTAGTATTGTAGTATGTTTGGTGAAATATGAGATTAGATAAAATCAATTTTAAATGATTAAATTATTTTTAAAAATAACAAATCTTTATTTTTTTTTAAAAAAATAACACATCTATTTTAAACTCATCTCAAGTCTCGATCAGTGATCATCTTTTCTCTCTCCTTATTAGCCAAATCAACATTGCCGACTCACTATGACTCTATCCAAGCTTCGTCATGCTAGTCTCTAGTCTGTACTGCCAACATCTCTGATCTCAATCGATTTTTAAAAATCTTGATTGTCTCTCTTTATCTCCTCTGGCACCTCCAACATTCTCCTCCATGTTTCTCACTAAAGCCGTTGCTGCCTCCACCTCATCCAAACTTAACCGTGCCGTTAGTGAATATCTTCACCCCGCTTCCTCTGCATATATAACACCACCACCAAACCTTCATCTCATACACTACACATTGATAACGCCTCCATTCTCTCTCCTCTTTCTACTCCTTTCGATTCTTCTTTTAATTCTCATAACCTAGAAAGATAAAAATAAAATAAAATAAAATAAAACTGGATGTGTGATTGATTTATCTTGGCTGTTTGGTGGGTTTTATTTAACGCACCATAGTGGATGAAAAAATGAGATGAGATTGGTTTTTTCAATCCTATGCTCTCACCAAACATGAGTTTGGACTATATTTTATCCAAACCTATATAACAAACGTTGCTTTAAAAGCCTCATTGACCCCAAAATAATAAAATAAAGCTCTTGAACATTCATTGATAGATATTATAAATATACATAATCCAATTTGTGTTAAGTGAGGATATCATTGGATAACATATAGTCACCTAATGATATCTCACACACCAAAGTGACAATTAAGAGATAATTTCTGACTTATGGGACCTAATCAATTGAAGATCATCATTTTAAACATTAAAGGATAATTTTTTGTCCTTAAAAGCAAGAAAAATGGATAAAATCTCCAAAACCCAAAACCACCTATGATAGGAGGTGCTCTTGTCATAAGTGGCCCTTATGTCACTGGTGTTTTGGATTTTAAGAATTTTATCCATTTTTCTTACTTTCAAGAACCCTTTGACCACAGAATAACAAAATAAAGCACTTAAATATTAATTGATAGGTATTATAACTATAATTGACCCAATTTGCTTAGTCTGGACATCATTGGGTAGTATACATCCCGCACATTAAAATGGCAATTAAGCGGTAATTTATAACTCATGGGATCCAATCAACTGAAGATTATCATTTTCAACATTTACGGATCATTTTAAGGCTCTTAAAGGCAAAAAAAAAAAAAAAGGATAAAATCCATAAAATCAAAAACCACCCATGGGTGGTGCACCTATGACAGGAGCCTCACCTGTCATGGGTGTCACAAGGTGGACCACCTGTGACAGTAACCCTTCCTGTCATGAATGGATGTAATTCTAGAGGGTTTTCTCCTTTTGGCTTTTAATAATCTCAAAGGACCCCAAAATCACAAAATAAAGCCCTTGAACATACATTGATAAGTATTATAACCCCACTTGATCTAACTTACGCCAAGTGAGGATATTATTAGATAATATATAGTCATATAATGATATCTCATACACCAAAGTGACGATAGAACGGCAATTTGTAATTTACGAGACTCAATCAACTGAAAGTCATCATTTTCAACAATTAGGGATCATTTTAGGGTCCTTAAAAGCAAGAAAAATAGGGACAATCTATCAATATCCAAAATCACCTGTGATAGGAGAGGCTCTTACTCATGACAAGATTGTATCGCACTTTTCACAAAAAATTTGTTTTCCAGTGTGTGATCTTATGTTTCTATACTAAATCACTCGATATAATTGAATTCACCACAACAATTAGTTTACGCAACTTTAACTAAGCAATATAAATTGTGAACACAAAAAAATTAAAAAACAACTTGAATGACAAGCCTCAATGGAGGAAGAAGAAAAATAGAAGGAACAAGTAAGGTTAATTTGGTAATTTAGACTAAGAGTAAGAGAGTTATTTTAGGGTTTTGAAGGAAGATAAAGGAATAAGGGACGTTAGTTTGCTAATTTAGACTAAAGGCAAGAGAGTCATTTTACAATTTTTTCCCTTAAGGGTATTTTGGGAACAAATGGGGTAGAGAGTGAAAATGGTTTGTTGAGTCAAAAAAAACAAATGGAAATTTCAAAACCTTCCCCTATTTTCAAAACCAAAAATTGTTTTTATCCCCTTATAAAATAAAATTTGTTTTTGACCCTTCAAACAAATAAATTGTACCCAAAACTTGTAAGTTCCAAAATACCCCTCTTAGTAAAATTTTAAAAATACTGTGACAGGATAAACATGATGTGAGGATGTTTTGTCAAACTTGCCTCTCGTCATGCTCAAGCATGACGTAAGGTTCTCTCGACTTTCCTGTCACTCTTGTTTTAGGCTTGACTAGAGGTTCTCCCATCACGATTGGGCGTGATGGGAGGCTCTCTCGTCATGCTCAAGAGTATTTTGGATTTAATACAATTAATTTATTTAAGAGACTAAAAATAATTTTTTTTTAATTGGCTAAAAATGATTTTTTTTTTTAATTTGGATAATTTTGAAATTTTCTCAAAAAAAAAAAAAAAAAATCTCCTTTTTTGGATTGAGCTAAAAACTATTTTTCCATTTGAAATTTGAAAGTTGGTTAGTCTTTGAAATTGCCACTCGTTAACATGCCATTGTTTGATATCAATCTCGAGCAACCACATTAAGACTAGAACCGGTTTTGGGCCCCTTGAAAGCTAACAGATTTGTATCCTTTTTCTGCTGAGAACGATTGCACAAGAGAAAAATACACGAGGCCATTTGGAATCCGCTAATATCCCTCTTGATATATCAACATTTATAACATATGCTTCACCATTGGTTGGATTCTATTTGCCAAACCCAGCCGCCTATTAGTTGTCTCCATCTTAACTAATCATAACAGTTGATTTCGACAAATATTCTGATTTTTATTTTTTTTAAAAAAAAAGAAAAGAAAAACAAGCCTTCTCATTAGTTTCTATTAACATGATAAGTAAAAGTTTAAACTAAAATTTTTAAGTTAATATATCCTTGTGGTTTATATTTTGTTGTTTCTTGTGTTTAATGATGTTTGACGTTAGATATACTAGAACAGTTTGGTTAACAATTAAAACCCTGATGTTATGGGAACTTTGATGAATAGAATGATTAAATGCAATAAAGAGTAAAAGGAAAGATAAATAATCATGTGTTGCAATGTGATTCGGTGTAACAATTTTGATGACTAGTCGAGGAATATATAAAAGTTATAATAATTGTTTTCCACTTTCAAGTTTGGCCCCAGTCGTTCTTTTATTGGTCACTTAATCTTAATTGCAATGCCACTGGTCTCTAGTGGTTGATAATTTTAACCAGAATTCAATTTCCTTAAACATACTTTTCTAGGACAAAAACAATTTGCTCTAGAAGGAATGCAAAGGAAACTTTTAAAATCACAAATAATAATAATAAAATTATTAAAAAAAAAAACCAGCAAATTGCAGAACCAAATTCAATGAAAATGAAACAAGAATCGAAGAAACTGTATACGTCAAAATTTGTCATCTCCTGCAATAAATGCCACATGCAAGAAGATGCTGATATTGTAAATACTAGAGTTGACTGGAACAACTTGTACGCGGTATAAAACATATCAAAATTCAACAATAACAGGCGTGACAACCCAGTGGAAAACGAGAAGTACACGCGAGGGGTTGTGGAAAACAAGTCTGGTTCCACCACAAAACCTATTCATTACATATAGACTTAGTTATATTCCTTTTTTATTTTATATATTAACTCTAAATTAAAAACTCTTAGAAAGAAAAATAAAATGAATACATATAAATTCATTTTCATTAATTAACAGTGGAAACTAATTAAGGATATATTTCCACCATCTAAGAGATATAAAGAGAATCCAAAGAAGACACTCAAATTAATGTGGTACAACATTAATGTACAAAAAAGTAAGCAAGTTATTGATGAGGTTTCTTGACCAAATTATATTTATGGGGCATGCATGTCCACCAATTCTCTTATCGTGGAGTTTGGATTTGATTCCAATTTCGGCTCCAGATCAGAATAATAATTTGGGCAAGTGGAAATCGTGATCTCCCTGAATTGTCAACACTGGAGCTACAATGCAACCCTTTTCGCTGTAAATGTTTCGACGACATTAGTATCAACATACACAAAATCGCAGGTCGTTTTCACGTTGTCTTCTCCGCTTATTAAAAACCCACCAGACCACCACCAACGCCTCGACATTAGTATCAACATACACAAAATCGCAGGTCGTTTTCACGTTGTCTTCTCTGCTTATTAAAAACCCACCAGACCACCACCAACGGCTCTTTATGTATCCACTTGTGTGTGTTCCTTTTTAAAAGCTCATTCACTTCTTACTTGTATTAGGAACTAAATATGTGTGATTTATACTTGATTACACATATATATAGATATATTCAGTTTATATGGTTAAATTTTAAATATGCATGGTTTAGAAATAAAGAAAAAAAGGAAAAAACTATTTGCCGGACATGCATGTATTTTTTTTTTTTTAATGATAGTTTAATAGCTCTTAAATTACTATCATGATATGTATTTGTCATCTATATTGAAAACAGTGAAGCTAGTTACGATTTGGAATAAAGATAACTATAGATAATAGATCAACAAGAATATTTACTTTTTCCAAATGATATTGAAATTTTCCTGTAACAGAAGCGATTGCTTTCCATATTTCGAGACTTTTATAATGATTGAGTTTTTAAAGAATATTTTCAGTTTTTCACCTAAGCATCACGTACGAAAAAATATTAATTGAGATAAAACTTTCAACGATGCTGGTCCAGCAGCTACCCGAAAAGACTTAACAAGCTGTATTATTCACACTAATTAAAATATTAACAGTTGGTAGGCACTTCACCCAACGCTTTTGAAAGTGAACGAGACAAAACACAGGACATAGTTTTTTGCCATTATTACAACTACATAGTACATAGTTTAATTAATTAAATATTTCAATTACTTCCATTACTAATTACACTGAGAAGCTCTTATTTATTTGTGTCTTTTTCTCCTTTACATCAATTGAATGATGGGTGAACTCTTTAGGTTGGTTTCCTCTAGGTTTGTTTATCGATGTCATGCCAATAGCATTGTGAATAAACTGTATATCATCAATAATTGTCGAGGGATAATGCCAAAATCTCTCACCATAATTTTTTTGATAAGGGTATTTTTTTAAAAGTTCTAGAATCCATGACGTAAGAACATGAACATAGATGATTAATTTAATATATACATTCATATATATAAATATATATATGCCTAAGTAGCACAATTCTTTAATAGAATAGATACTTTGTGAAGATAAAATTATTTTTAGAGTACGAACATACTAAGAAATTTTGTATGATTAAGTTTTTTTTTTTTAATGCACGTATGATTAAGTATTCTTTCCATACAAGTAACTTTTTCATTTAATCTGTATTTGATTGGAGTAAAGAGTACTGGATAATGATTTAAGTCATGAGAATTTTAGGGACTTCGTTGTCGGTTCAAGCTTGTCATGCATTAAGTGATATATAGTATAATTCTTTACGTGAAGAATTAGCAAATAATCCACAATTATCTTTTATAAAATATTGTTCATGATTTCCGTAGACAGCGAGTGGCAACCGAGTGTCGTCCTCTTTATAATGAGGATCAGCTGGGTGGGTTGATTACTGGCCTGTAGTTACACTAGCAAGTTAATTACAAGTTTAAAACTCTTATTATTATTATTATTATTTTTAACTTATTAATTGTAGCGGTGGACTGATGATATATGTGTCATAGTCGAAGAATCAGAACGAGACACCATTCATGGCTCTGAAATTTGAGTTTCTAAATTACACTATTGCCCTTTTTTGCTTTTTTTTAGGAGTGGCGTTTGGGGGTGTCCATCAGATCATCCTATCTTGCTGTGTTCCACCTTTGGACCCAAACAGTGATATATGATAGAATGCATTAGATTTTTAATTTGCTGGATTAGTTATAATACAAGGGTCTTTTTAGAGGTTAAAAGCATGCAATCACATTAGCGAATTCTTTCTAAATTTATAAAATTCAATATAATTTTTTTTTAATAAGAAAATTATTGATGAAAAAATCATTGGTTTTGAGTCACAATTTAACAAAGATTGACAAAAATTATTTATTATTTCTTACATTTGATCCATTTTAGATATTGCTATGAGTATTTTTGTGATCTGATAAATGAGTCGCTAAAAGCCCAAGAGATAAGCCCAATGACTAAAAGCTTGATGAACTCAATAATTTAGTCGTCTCATGAGCTCGGTAATCAGGTCGCTATAAAGAGTTCATTATGAATAGCATGTTACCTTTTTCATCAACTCGTACTTTGAGACTCTCCATCTGCTTGATAAGTGATATATCAGTTCACCGCGACTGATCCAGTTTACTTTCTAAAAGACCTAAAACAACTCAATTTGAGAAGAAATCAACTTTCTTGTTTTTAAGCAAATCAAATTTCGAGATTCTCGGAGTCCGTTGTTGATTTGTTGGAGAGGATCTTGACGTCATAATTATTAGAATTAATGTAATTTATTATTTGTCTTATCTAAATGTAATTCAAACCTATTCAAATTTTATCACCCTTTGCTATAAATAGGAGATCAATTCATTATAAAGAAAAGAAAGGGAGAAATATTATACCGTTACTCTGTCAAAATAGAGAGTGACAGTCGTGGACGTAGGTCTGGTTTCAGCCAAACCACGTAAAAACTTGTGTGCGTTGTTCTTATTTTTTGTCTCTTTCTTTGCTTTTGTTGTTTAATCACAGACATTAGGCTTGAAGAACTGAATCAACTAAAAAACAATGTCGACAGATATTGAGTAGGTAAAAACTTTTCTATAAAACTTTAAAATTAACATGTATGATATTATTCATGATAACCCAAAATTTGTTAAGAAAGACTTTTAGTTTACAATTCGCTCAAATGATATTTCAACACGATATATTAATCCCACCACTCTTCAAACAATCTATTTCAACTTCCTAAAATAATATTATTAGAATCAATATAATTATTGGTTCAAGTATCTTCATCTTTATGTACAAACAATAAAGTTGATGTGTTTTAAATAATAGTATAAGGTGGTAATATCCCTTACATTGAGATTTCGGTTCGTAATCTTCTCTCTCTACTCTTGGTTTCATAGGGATAATCCCAAAATACGATGCATAGTTTGCCTATATATCCTTTTTACCACTCTTTATTTTTATTTTTATCCAAAATCTCTCGTACCATTAATTTTTTAACAAAAATATTAGAAAAAAAATAAAATGTTGAATTTACCATTGATTTAAATGATATTAAAATATATATAATAAAAAATAATATTAAATATAAAAATAGAGCAAATTACAATTTAGCTACCCGGTTTAAACGCTTTCACAGGCGGAACAAATGTTTTCATGTTATTATAATTTATCCCCCTACCGTTAATGAATTCAGTTACACTTAACTGAACGAGGGGTAAAATTATCTTTTCATATTAATTTTTTTTTATTTTAAATTTTATCCCAAACATCGTCAACCTATCATCAACCATAAACCGTAAACCAGCAACCAGCAACCATCATCAACCGTAATATAATTCCAAACATCATCAACCATCATCAATCAACTAGCCAACGTCATAATCCACTTCTGAAAACCCAAAAAATGACCTCAAATGTATCCATCAAACCCAACATTATCAATCTCAAAAGCATCAAACCCAATATCATCTGAAATCAAAACCATCAAACTGAAAAAAATACATATATACCCAGATTCTGGGTTTATTTGGGTTCATCGTGAACCCAGACTGGGTTCACTAATGAACCCAGGTTCTGGGTTTGCTGACGAACCCATCAGGAACCCAGATCTGGGTTCCTGATGGGTTCGTCAGCGAACCCAGATCGGAGTGTCTGGGTTCACTCCGAGGACGAACCTTAGTGAACCCAGCTGGGTTCGTCAAGAACCGAGATGACGAACCCAGCTGGGTTCACTGAGGTTCGTCCTCGGAGTGAACCCAGATCTGGGTTCGCTGACGAACCCAGATCAGAGTGAACCCGGAGGAAGAAGAAGCGGAAGAAGAAGAAGAAGCTGAAGAAGAGGAGAAGCGGAAGAAGATGAGAAGAAGAAGAATGAGAGGAAGAGAGAGAACAGTTGAATGAGTGAGTAAGGAGTTGACCAGACTATATATTTGGTTAACTGGTCAACTTCAGTCAAAGTGTAATTTCGTCTTTTCACCGTTTTGATATCGTTTGCCGTCAGATATAACGAATCTTACTAACGGTAGGGGGGTAAATTGCAATACAATGGAAACATTTGCTCCGCCTGTGAAAGAGTTTAAACTGGGTAGCTAAATTGTAATTTGCTCATAAAAATATAAAAATCAAAATAAATAATATTAAAATATAAATATAAAAAATAAAAAAGGGAATAATTTTAAATTGAAGTTGATGAAAAACTATACCAAAAAAAGAAAAATTGTAAAAAAAAAATCCAATCTGGATTTTCAAATTGCAGTTGAAGATTTGGAAATCTTTAACTATCTTTTAAAAAAATAATAATAATAAAGAAGGGGATTAACTATAAAAGAGAAGATATTGCAAAAAAAAAAAAAAAAAATTCTAGATCTTCTTTTGAAGATCTAGAACTATCATCTTCAAATTGAACCTTCAAAAAATCTAATCACTGGAAACCCAAAAATCTCCATCGCTTACAACACCCAAACACATAAAAACCATCATTCAGTTCATCCAATCACATAGGAACCACCCTCCAGCCCACCCAATCACACAGAAATCACACAAAAACCACCTCCAATCCACTTAACCACATAAAAATCACACAAAACCCACCAAATCACAAAAAAAGGGTCACCACACAAATCACCCTTCGGTGGTAAAGTCCCAATTTAGGTCTTTATCATGGAGACCCAAAAGCGATGGTGCTAGGTCTCCAATGGTCGAATAGATTGGAGATAGAAAGAGAAAGAGAGAGAAAATGGAAGGGTAAAAGATATGGGGGGGCAGGGGGAGAGAGAGAGGTCTTCCGCCACCATTCATCAACCACACTATCGCTGTAGATATCTTTCATCACCATCATCATCGACCGGAGATAGAGAAAGAAGAAGAAAAGATGAGAGAGAGAGAGAGAGAGAGGTAGTTGTGAGAAAAAAAATAGATTTTTGTTATATATTTTTTTATTTTTAAATAAAAATATCTTGATTTTTTTTAACTTTATATTTAATAGCATTTATTTTATTTTTTATATTTTAATTAATTTTTTCTTGCATTTTCATTTTTTTCTCTAAAGTCAAACGGTTAATCAAGTCAACTTAACAGAATATATAACCATCAGGGGTATTATTGTCTTTTCACTTATTAATGTAAAAGAAGTTTTGGGATAAAAATTAAATCATAAATGATAAAAATGAGATATAATCAAACTACGCACAGTTTTTTGGAATTATCTCTGGTTTCAAATATTTGATTGTTAACTAAATTGAAGACCTTATAATTGATTAAGCATATCATTGTATAATGCACCAACATGATCATACTGATAAAAAATAATAAAACCCAAAAAGGTGACAACTACATTGATACTTATTCAAACTAATTATTAGACAATAATTAACAAACATAATATCACTTTATTTAAAAAATAAGATAAATCAAGACAAGCAAGCAAAATCATGATAGTAACTTATTTAACGAGAATTCTGGCCTGGTTCGGTGGCGAAACCTTGGCCCATCCATGCCCTATTTAAAAGGTTATGAGTTCAATCTCACATCACTCATATATATTGTATGTTACCCTTTCACTTGGTATAAGTTACTCCTTCCCTCTTTTAGGAGATGATCATCAGATTGTGCCTTAGAGTTATATTCTCTACTTGATGTAAGTTACTCTCATCCGTTTCTGAGAGATAATCCTACGCCTTAGAGTCATATCCGCTATTTAATGTGAGTTACTCTCATCCGTTTTTTATTGATAATTCTTAGGCTATGACTCATAATCATATCTTAACTGGTTCTTATCGTTATCTGAATATACACTAATACGAAAAAAAAAAAACTGGTTGAATTAATGGAATGTCTTATTTATCACTATTTACACCACTCACATGATGTTGCATATCATGTGGCACACAATAATTGGTCATGGGCAAATATTGTGTCCACTCTATGCTTCTTGGCCCTCTTCCCATATCCAGCATAAATCGGAGCTTGAACTTATCTAATAATTTAATATTAAAATAACAAAATTAAATTAATATCTATTCAATGGTGGATGATGACATGTTGCACAGGTGTAGCCTATTCAAGTAAAGTCATATGGATATTTTATAAAAAGTTAAGAAAAATTATAGAGTCCAGATTTACAAAGAGACATAGATCTCTAAAGGAAATTCCAAGTATGTCTTCATCAAAACAATAAAAGCCAAACGAGATAAAATAAATAATAATAATTATTAATGGTTTATTGATCAAAATAGAAACAATCTAATTAATATTTTAAATTTTGCCGAAGCCAATTTGCTTTTGTTTAGTAAATTCCGATGCAAAGTACATTCACCAACTCTACACATAGACACAGGCCGCTAAATCTCTATGGTTTGTAAGGCCAATATCTGTGCTTAGACAAATTGACATGCTTTTTGATTATTGTTGCTTTGTTTTTTTTGAAAGAAAAAATACTTTTGATTATCGTTGTTTCGAAAACAACAAAGTTTTATAAAGCGATGATGTTTGAATCACGCGACGGTTGATATATATTTAGAAGAAATAAAGACAAACACTATCATTTCCATTTTTCTTTTTTCTTTTCTTTTTTTAAAGAATTTGAATACAAGACATGTGTCTACCAAATATAATATCTTATTCTGTAAATGCAAGATTAAGATGTTTGAGCTTGATTTTATCGGTTTAGACAGTTCTTTATATTCTATAAATTCACATCGTTATCGGTTGTAATATTTTATTGGATTAAATATCACCATTTTCTATTCAAAGATATGCACATTATTGAAATATAAAATATTATCAATTTCAAACACGTAAATCAATAAATAAAATCATTTTAAGAGTAACGTTTTAAACATATTTGATGTCGAAGGTTTGACTTCATCGAACTCATTCTTGGTCTGGTTAGCACTATAGGCTTGAGGTTTCATTAAACTAATAATTTTTTTATTACATTATATTTGTAAAACATATGATATATATATAACACTAATAATTAAAAGTTTATTAGAATTTATCAAGAGTAGGTTTAATAATTTATTTTTATAAAATCGAAATAAATCTATAATAAAAAGAAAGAGAAAATTCCATTCATACATACATATATGTATATGTATATATATTCAAATCTTAACTTTCTTTTGTATCATTAGATTAAAAACAAATATACATACTATGATGTACACTTGCAGGTGGTGTATAGCATGGAAAGAATCTCAGTCCAATGTTTAATTCAACGTTATCTCAATTAATTAAAGTTTTGATTTAGTTTAGTTATAACATGAGCACCACCAAACAATCACCAACCTCCTCGTGGAACACAAAACCCATGTAAATAATAAGACCTAAAAAATAATAGTAATAATAATAATAATAATAAGACCTCCCATTCACTTCTTTGGATAATTTGGATCAACAAAGTTTCTTTATAAATTAATTTGACCATGCACTCATTAAAATTTCGACCATTATTGCCTCAGTTTCCAGTCCAGTCCACTCTCTCCACCTCTACACAGTGTACATTTGTGGTACTTACCAAAGTAACACAAAGCCAAAATTTACACTATTATAAATTTATAATAATTATCACCCCAAAACACCAATAATGCGTTGTACATTGGAATTATAACTATTTTATTTACTTGTTCAAGTCCAACATCATCACACCATCAAACGGCTGCAGGTTCCTTTTCTGGGTAAAAACAACAAAAAATAATTGACCTCCTTTGGATTAGAGCCACTTTTTACCCTCTCACAAGTAAGGGATTTGTGTTCAGATTTATCACTATCACATAAAATCCACAAAACCAAAGCATAAATTAATGTCAAAACTGGAAACCAAATCTGCCCGCCAGGATGTTGTTTCACAAAAGCAGTTTGATTTTTTTTCAAATTTTCATTCCACTGATGAAGAATTTAATTTCTTGTAAAAATTGCAGTGTACACAAGACAATTTTTTTTTTTTTTATTTATTAAATTTACTTTATGCTTTGGAATAAAATCAAGAATTACCAAAAAGGGAATCTAGGAAAATTAATGCTAAAAAGAGTTGCCAAAGTATGGCTTGCATGTTTGCAGAATCTAACCTTAGCTTGGCATGGGACCCACGTAAAATCTGGCTTTGGCAACATCATTTCAACTTCCCCTTTTGCATCCTGCAGATAAATCCAGATACGGCAGTCTCGCTTAACACATCAAAACCACCCAAGGTCATTTTCGTCATCTAACACCCCAAAACCAGTAGATTTCCTAGTAATTTTCAGAGTCCAACAATGGCAAAACGGGGTTTTCACAGCCACAATCACAATCACAACAACAAAAACAAGAAATAAATAAATAAAAATAAAATAAAAAACTCAGTGGAGAAAAGTGGACGGCATTTGGTAACAAACAAGGCTTTTATATAATGCAGAGGCAAGAGAATCTCCTCTCATCATATCCGCATTCATTGCCAAAGCCAAAATAGATTTTATATACACAACCCTCCTCCCTCTAATACTATGTATATATTATTCCCTATATTTTATATACAAAATAGAAGCCAGACCTCTATCTCTCTGTCTCCCTCTCATCAATATATGTATAATCTGGTCAATTCTACACTCACATATAGAGCGAGAGCGTGAAAATCGGCAAAAGACGTAACGTCTTTCATTGAATCTCGCGGAGATCAAAGTACCCTTTTCTTCCCTTCTCGTTCGTTCTTTATATGAACACAAACCCACCTGCCTCCTTCGTTTCATTGTCAGTTAAACTACTCTCTCAACTGCGTTACGTTGCAGGTATTCGTCTGAAGCACAAGCTCTCTACTTTTTCAAATTTCCAATTTAAATGTTCTATCTTACTTTCAAATCTTCTTGTTGTTTTTGTTTCTGATCATTTCCCATCAAAGTTCTTGAATTTTATTATCTGACTGACGAACTCTGTTTATGTTTCTGTTTTATCAGTTGTTTACAGTTCATGTTGACTTTCTCAGTGTGTTTACTGTTGTTGTTTTTTTTTTTTTTTTTGGTTGTTCGAAAGCAGGATTCTGTTTTTCGATCACAGAATTCTCTGATACCATGAGAAAAAATTGATATTTTTATGTTTTAGTTTTCTGGGTGCTCTTGAAGAGCTACACACAGAGTATTATTATTTTTTTTTTAACGAGTACTGCTTTGTTTTGTTCACTGGTAAATTTAGTGGTCCATCTTTGATGTTCACTAACTCGTTGTCTTTTAACTTTTTTCCATCGAAGCTTCTGGTTGTTGACTGAGCTGACTTTCGTCATACAAAGTATGCATTCACACCTGCAAAGCTTTTCTATCTTCTTCGTTTTTTGGGGCCACTTTGTTCATAGCGAACCTTCTCTCTAAGTTCCCTTTTCGATTTTTCAATTTCAATAACTTAAATAATTGACTTAAGAAGTTAATATTTCGCAGAGTTGATTTAAGGGGAGAAAAGAAACAAAAAATTTTCTAATTGATTTCATTTTCTCCCCTGTTTTTTGCGTTCTACAAAGTATGGGAGGTACTTTAATTTCTACTTGACAGACTCCTAGTGTTGCCTTTTTTGGTTACTGTTTCTTTTCTTAACTTTATGTGTGCAGCCAGTCCAGATTCTTGATACGCAACAGTTGGTGGGATTTAGTGTTGTTTGTTTTACTTGATTTTGCTTAGAGTCGAACTCATTCAATGTATGAAAATGATTTATTTTTAAATATTTTATTGGTTTTTTTTTGTTTATATAACGTTTTCTTGGTTTCACTGCAGCCGAGTTGATTGTGAGGATGTTAGAGAAGATGGAAATTATGGATGTGGACCAAATGGTAGGGGAATTTGAAGCAATAACAAAGGATGCTGAGAGGGTCCAGAGGGAGACTCTGAAGAAAATTTTGGAAGAAAACGGATCAGCTGAGTATTTGAAGAATCTGGGGCTCAATGGAAGGACTGATCCAGGAAGCTTCAAGGCTTGTGTTCCCCTTTGCACACACGAGGACCTGGAGCCTCACATTCAGAGAATCGTGGATGGTGACACTTCGCCTATTCTCACTGGAAAGGCCATAACAACCATATCTTTGAGGTACTTGGTCTTTTGAGAATTGGATTGATGTCCTTTTTGATTAAGAAATTATAAGTTTATTGAGAATTTCGTGTGTTTACAGTTCTGGTACTACTCAAGGAAAGCCTAAGTTTGTACCTTTCAATGATGAGTTGATGGAAACAACTATGCAGATATATCGGACATCGTATGCTTTTAGAAACAAGTAATTTCAATTACATTGATTTAACATTTTGAGTCTTTTCTGTATATGGATTATTTACTGGTCTTTGGATTGTTTTTTGTTGGACTATTCTATGATGATTGTAATTTGAGTAGTTTAGAGGGTACTAATGAAAACAGTTGTTGATTTGCAGAGAATTTCCTGTTGGAAATGGAAAGGCTTTACAATTTATATACAGCAGCAAGCAGTTTAAAACAAAAGGGGGTCTGAATGCAGGGACTGCGACTACAAATGTCTACCGCAATTCACAGTTTAAAGAGGGGATGAAGCAAATGCAGTCCCAGTGTTGCAGTCCTGATGAAGTGATCTTCGGTCCTGATTTCCACCAATCCTTGTACTGCCATCTCCTATGCGGGCTAATCTTTCGGGAGGAAATTCAGCTTGTGTTCTCAACATTTGCCCATAGCCTCGTTCATGCCTTTCAAACATTTGAACATGTCTGGGAAGAGCTTTGTGCTGACATCAGGGAAGGGGAACTCTCCAGCCGAGTCACTGTTCCTTCAATACGATCAGCGATGTCAAAAATTCTCAAGCCAGATCTTGAATTGGCTGACTTGATTCATAATAAGTGCTCAGGGTTGAGTAACTGGTATGGATTGATACCAGAACTTTTTCCTAATGTGAAGTACATCTATGGGATAATGACCGGGTCAATGGAGCCGTATCTGAAGAAATTGAGGCACTATGCAGGCGAGGTGCCCCTCATGAGTGCAGATTATGGTTCCTCTGAAGGGTGGATTGGTGCTAATATCAATCCAAAATTGCCCCCTGAGTTAGCAACTTTTGCCGTTCTTCCTAATATTGGATATTTTGAATTCATTCCTCTGACTGAGAATGTTGAAGACCAGGTCCTTGGCATGGAGCCTGAGCCAGTGGGTTTGACCGAAGTTAAGGTTGGCGAAGAGTATGAGATCGTCCTCACGAATGTTGCAGGTACAAAACCTTTTTGTAATTTTATTCTTTGAATTGATAGAATAAAATGTAGAAATTGCTTTTACATTTCCTCAGTTCACAATTAGCTTAGCTGTGCCTCGCATACGTTTGAATGGTATAACCCTCTGGTAAACAGTCCAACTTGTGCAATCTCATAACTTTTTTGTTTTGTGTGAATTATATCGTCTGTGGTGCAGTTTATTCATGGTTGATGCATTGAGTAGTTATTTATTTGACCTGATGCCTTCACTTGCTAGCACATGAAAAGGCATCCTTGATATTAATGCACACCATGTGAGTCTTGGAGAAAGTGAGAACACTTTCTGTTTTGATACTGCCTTGTATTTTTCAACTACTAGTTTAATATCTGCAGTGTCACAAGTGGGATTCTAATACACTTGTTGACATGACTATCTAGCTAGCTAAGACGTGTATCCATTGTTGTATTACTTAGAGGTTAGACATATTGAACATTGCAAAGATGCAATTATTAACATTTTGAACATCGCAAAGACGCAATTATTGTCATCTCTGTGCTGGACAATTGCTTTTTATAGGTGTTGCTGGCTCCATAATATGTTCTCTTAATTCACAATAGGAAGCATGATTAGACTTACCAGCTCATTGTTTTGAATTTAGAACTTCCATAATGTAGTTAGCTACCAATTCTCTGTGAATGTATAGGAAGTCTTTAGCAGTAGATGGACATTCTTGTTTTTCATGCTTGCTAATACTTTATAAGATAATATGTATCCATATAATTTATACTTGATCAAATACAGGAATAAATTATGTTATCCGTATATTTTCAAATGTAACAATTCTTTGTGTACAACCGACAATGAGTCGGTTAAGTTTGACGGGCCTTGTAAAACTAACTAGTTTTGCTAGATAAAACAAATGAAATTTCACGCCTAATCATTTTAATTATAATAGTAACGGTTCTTAGTGGCAGCCTCTTGTATTTTAGTTGTTGTCAACCGAATCCTGATCTGGAACCTAACCCAACTAGTGGTGATTTGTGAATATTTAACTCTGTCTGACCTCTAATCTGCATTGTATTTCCCGCAGTGGATCAACTTGGACATTTTTTAACATATATTCATGCATCATAAACTGTTGAGTGACATTGATTTCTTGATCCCATTAAAGTTGATTAGGCTGTTCTTTTTAATATCATTTGAGCATAATTGCAACATGAAATCTGTTTTTGTTTTATTCACTGCAGGTTTGTATCGATATCGTCTAGGAGATGTGGTGAAGATTATGGGCTTCCATAACTCGACCCCAGAACTGAAATTTGTTTACAGGAGGAATCTGATGCTCACTATAAACATCGACAAGAACACTGAGAAAGATTTGCAGCTCTCTGTGGAAGAAGCAGCCAAGGTGTTGGCCGAAGAAAAACTAGAAGTTGTTGACTTCACGAGCCATGTTGATGTGTCATCAGACCCTGGTCACTATGTAATCTTCTGGGAGATTAGCGGTGAAGTGAATGAAGATGTCTTGCAGGAATGTTGCAATTGTTTGGATCGATCTTTCCTCGATGCTGGCTACATCACTTCGCGCAAGGTCAATGCCATAGGACCACTTGAGCTCCGAGTCCTCCAAAAGGGAACTTTCCAGAAGATTCTAGATCATTACCTTGGATTAGGAGCTGCTGTTAGCCAGTTCAAGACCCCAAGATGTGTTAGTCCCACCAACAAGATGGTGTTGCAAATCTTGTCTAACAACGTTACTAAGAACTACTTCAGTACTGCTTTTAGGTAAATGTGTGAGACTTTGCAGTTCCATAATAATTCTACCGAGTTTTAGGTTTGTTGTCTCAATCTATATAGTTGGTATTTAAGTGCCAGAAGTTTTATTTGCTTATCAGACGAACTTATCATGTTATCTAACTATATAGACTTCAGTCTGATGAGCCCAGTTATGATTGTGTTGGCCGCATGTACTGGGACCACAATTAAAATAAAGAAAAAAGAAGCAAGAGTTGATGTCTTCATGTGATATTGCAGGTGATTAAGGCATTAGCTGAAGCTACAGTGAAATTAATAAGCTCCTTTCTTGTTCGAAACGTGATAAAGCAGGACTCCTTTAAGTCTAGATCGACATCTTTGAAGGGGACAAAACTAACATGCATGTCTAGAACAAAAACAACTTGGGTGTCGTTTTCATGCCGTTGCGCGTAAATTTCAACACGAAATTTAGAATTGGGTCGCATTCTGTTGTCTGGGATAATTATACCTTTTTGGTTTTTGGACTAAAAAGTAAAATCCATGATTACTTAAATCAAAAAACAATTTATCTATAATGATGGTCACTTTTTTGCCCCTTGTGAGTCGTTAAAGTTAACGCAATTATAAAGATCTGTCTAATCGGACAGCTTGTGTTCGATGACTTTTGTGATTCCACGAACATGGGATGTGGATAACCCCCGTCTCACACACGTGGTGCGTGACTGGAGATATCAATTGGGCAAACTCTCTCCCCACTGCGCAGGTTTTAAGTGACATCTATTTCAAAAAAAAACTAGAAAGTTTTAACTTTTAAGAGACATCTTGTTTCTAAAATTTAGAATTCGATCGGATAATTTTGCAAGCATGTGTTAGTTGGTGGAGTGTGTGAAACTTGTGGTCCTGAAAAAACATTTTAAGTTTTTTAATGTTCTGGAAATGTTGAACATAGTTTTTTATTTTGAAAGAAATATTAACAAGAATTGAAATATCTTTTCTTATATCTATACGAAAACAGTAGACCAAAACTAAAGGAGTTTCGTATAGTCGAAAGGTGCAGACCTGGTCAAGAACCATTACATCAAAAAATTCACCAAATATTAGAAGTCAAGAGGCAACAATTAACTTAATAATTCTCAACTGAATGTAAGGTCAATGTATATGTAACCTCAATTATGTGAACACATAATAATTCAATACAAAACTTTCTTCTTCAAAACTAATGTGCATCACACAACTTAATTTTGTCCAATAGCATAATATTAAATTACATATCATAGACGTTTTAGACACATCTTTCCCGTCTTCAGGACAATGATAGCAGTGGGGGCTTTAATTACAAAACAAAACAAATGAATTGTTAAAAATTGAAAAATAATAATATGAGAAAAGAGTTATTATCATTTCCAAACGGCAGTACTAAAATTAATATTAGTTTGAAAAATTGACAAATTATTATCGAAATGAACTTTTTTAATATCGTCTGCGTTCACCAATAAATATAGTGAATTATGATCATATAGGTATTTTGTTCACAAACTATGATTATTGTTTACAAATTATATGTTAAGAATATTGATAGCACTTAAATAGCCGGACCTTTCCTCAAACATTCTTACTTATAAATGCTATAGGACTAGAGTTCTAAACTGTACAAATTCATAAATTGCAGATATAGGTGCAATAATGAAGAATATATAGCTAATCAAGTACTATTATAGAAAATTTGTGAGCCGATTTTTAAATCAATGGATCTGTATTTTCTTTATCGTTTTTGAGACCGATAAAACATTAATGGCAAGATCTAGATAAACAGTTCCTATACTGCTGGGAGCTATCCATATTTGGTGGGAGAAAACTCACGTACATGAGAGAAAATATCATATTTATTTTCATTAACCAATATTTGGGCCGACGATTATTTGCACAAAAGAATTGAACCAGTTAAGGGGCACTCCATTTCAAAAGACATCCTTGTCATCACTAAACCCGAATTAAGTTCCACGCCTCGGTGGACAATCCTGGAATTTCAATAATTTCCGGACAGAACCGGAAGCCCACGGTTGAGTTTAGGCCAGCTTAAAAAATATATATATATATATATATAGACACACACATGACAAATGAGTCATGAGAATCTGTGTAGTTGGACAGCAAACAGAAAAAATAAAAATGTCTGTTTGTCCAGTTAGCTCACGTCAGAAATCTGAAACCACCCAGATGCCTGAAGCATCAGAGACCAAAGAAAATGAAGCAGTGGCTATTTGGGATTGTGGAAGCCCCCTGTATGATTCGTACGAGCTGGTCTCCTTCACCCATCTAATCGAAAGGCATCTAATGACATTGCCAACTCTTGGTGGATCAAAGAGACACCTCACCACCACCACCACCAAGTTCTGTTATTCGTACGATGCCTCCAGTGTGGGCTCCAATATTATTTGTGATGCCAGACGCTCGTCGTCTTCTTCTTCTTCTTCTTCAATAGCGCAATTGGTGGCAAGGAAATTACGGAAGAAGAGGGCTGGTCAGAGAAAAGACAAGCGCAAGAGTTCGAAAATTGGAGTTTGTGGATTCTCTGATAGATTTGGATGTTGGAAGCATTAGATTTGCTTTTCAATGAAGCAGGTAATATTGCACCATTTTGTTCGTTTTCAGTTCTTTTTAGAGTTCTTGTTTTGCAATAATAATAATATCTCAAACAACAGTTATTGTTCGAGTTTTGAATTTTATTTATTATGTCTTATTATTTGAATCATATTTATGATAGTTAAATACTTGATATTGCAATGTGATCACATGATGAATATCATTTGACACCATCAATAATTTTGGGTTACTTTAGACAATTGAAGCTATTTTTTATACGATTTGACATATTATTAGAGATGATTATATTCTTGAATTGATAGTTTATAAGGAAGGTAATTTATGTGAATCAATACTATTAGCACAACTTGCCAGATATGAAAGAGATGAAAAATGTTTCTCAATTTAAAAAAAAAAAAAAAAAAAAAAAGGAGGAGGATATGAATAATAAATAGATTTGTTTTGATTCCGCAATTTTCTTTGTGCTTGTAATAGGCAGACGTACGCGTGTCCAGTGACCTAAACTGGCAACTACATGTAATGCCACCTCGGTCAGCCCCAGGACAAGAAGAAAATGTACTTGTAAATTTTCTTTTCTCAATAAGCAGTACAGATACAGCGGATTTGTTTCACCATTTTGAGATAATGATGGGTCGATAAGAACATGACCTATAAGCATGCATTTCCTTTAGAGAAATTTTACAAATTTCATCTAAATTAATGTCACAGAATTCTCTGATAAAAGTTGGAATATTTGGATATGGGTTTGGCTGGCATTAACAAATAAGAGGTCACAAAAAAAGGTATATATGATGTCTATTTTAACTGTGCAGTGCATTGAGATTTTTTTTTGTTATTGCTTGTGTTTAGTGTACATAGGCTTGGTTGGCATTAATAGATATGGGGCCACAAAAAATCGTATGATGTCTACTTTGAGTGTGCAGTGCTCCATTGAGATTAGTGTTTGTCCAAGTGGAAAACACCAGCATCATGGTGGAAGTCGCGATTCATGCACTGTTGACTATAGTGTTGCGAATCATGTCCAAAGTAACAACCATTTTGTTGTACTCAAACCTGTTTTTTATACGAACCAAGCTGTAGGGTGGGAGGGTCGGGTCTTGAACTGTTAATCTAACAGGTAACCATATCATGGATCTTTATGTGCAAGATCGGGTCATGTTTTCTTGGCACATTTTGTCTTTTTTCATTGAGCGTTCATATTTACACCCCTTTACATTTGTTCATACACTCCTTTGGTAAGTTCTCCCTATTAAATGAATCATAATCATATATAAATAAAAAATTATAGCACAAACGTCATGACATTTGATAATAAGTAATGCTAGTCTTACCAAATATTTTATCCAAATTCAAGTTCAAATGATGTGATATATGAGTTATCAAGATCTTATTAACTATCATATCATCTCATGTTTTACAAGATCTTGACAACTCACATACCACATCATTTAGACATGAATTTGGATGAAACATTTGAGAAATCTAACAATACTTTAGTGTACTCATATGAAACATTTATTTTTGATTGCACTGAATAACCCTACCGTTAGTGGTCATCATTAAAACCATTGACAATTTTTCAATTTAAAGATCAAATTGCCCCTGTTAATCTGATTAGTGTATGTTTGGTTCAGCTTAGTTATTGACTAAAAGTATTTTTTTAATACCCAAAACTCTACTTGATTTTTTTCATGTCTAATTTTCATCCTAATAGGGCTTTTAATCAATTAAAAAAGCTGAAAAATATCTATTTAGAGAAGTTCAAATTCTAACTTTTTCAAGTAGATTTTTTTGAGGTTTTTTTTTTTTTTTTTTTTTTTTTAAAAAAAAAAAAATCAAAATATCTAATATAACCTTATTAATATCATTATATCCTTGAAACTATTTAATCTTTTTTGGTAAATTTATAATTTAAAAGATCTTTTTTAGTTTACAACAAAACAACTACTTTTTTTTTTTTTTTAAAAAAAAAAAAAACTCTACTAATAAATGATCTATTTTCAAAAGATCTATTTCTAAACGATCTATTTAGAGAGAGTTTCTATGGTCCCGCTTTCTAACTTTTAAATAGATATAATCACCAATCAAATTTATCTATTTCATTTAAATTGATTAGGAAAGAGAATTTTTTTAACAGAGATAATATAATTAATAAATTTGATTGATAGTCATAACAATTTAAAAGTTAGGACGCACAGAATATATATATATATATATATATATATACATATTGGGGTCTCCTTGCATAAACCTGTGGATAACAATACACTTGATAAAAAAAAAAAGATTATATTTTAAAATTATTGATTATTATTTGTTATATTTTTATTATATCTAACTAAAATTAAATAAGTCAGATGACATTTACAATAATTACTTTGAGTATACCTGGGGCATCGATACACTTAACTTTAAAAAAAAAATAGTGATTCTATTCTAAAATTATTTATTGTTATTTATTATATTTTTATTATATTTGATTACAATAAAATGAATCAGATCACATTTACAACAATCGACAGACAGAATCATATTTACTAATTGTAATAAAACACGTTTAGTTATAATTAAATATAATTAATTATAATAAGCAATTTTAGAATGTAATCATTTTTTTTTTGTCAAGTGTATCGATATCCCTGATATATTACAGAATGTATTTATATATATACATATATATTGGTTTTACTATCAGTACTTCATAATTTTAAAAAGTTAGGACGAACTAATCAAATTCATTTATAGAGAATTTGTTTTAAGAGAGAGAATATAATAGATGAATTTGATTAGTTCGTCCTAACTTTTTAAAGTTAGAAAATACTGATACTAACACCAATATATAAATATATATATAAAATTTTTATGATCAATGTATCTTAATTTTTTAAAGTTACGATGAATCAATTAAATTTATAAATTGCATTCTCTCTCCTAAAACAAATTCTCTCTCTTATTCAATTCAAATGTAATGAATGAATTTGATTAACTCGTCATCTTCTTTGTTTTTCTTCGATCTAGAACTTTAAAATCTTAGATCTTGAACCTAATGCTCCATATCGTCAACCCAATCATCAATAAAAATAGTTGTTCAACGCTTTAACAAAATCAAAATCAAAGCATTCTTCCACCGAAATAAATTAAATTATTGAGTTTTTCGATTAATTTCAGATAAAAATTCGTTCTATAACAGTCAAATAAAAGAAAAATTATTTAGATAATTATATACGAATAATGTTAGACTTCTCAAATATTATACTCAAATTCATAGCTAAATAATATAATATGTGAGTTGTCAAGATCTTGTAAATTATAAGATGATGAAATAATTAATAGGATTTTAACAATTCATATATCATATTATTTAGGCATAGATTTGGACATAATATTCAGGAAGTCTAGCATTACTCATTATATAAATATTCCTTAAGTATAGAAAATATTCAAATTATTAATTAATTAAATATGATAATAAAAAATAATCATCCTTTATCATCAAAACCCAGAGTCAGTGTCACAAAAAATTAGAACTTAAACATTCATATATCATAATTCACCAATCATCACAACTCTCATATTTTTCGTATCAATTTATCATTTGAAAACCCATCCAATTCATAGTCTGAAAGTCATCTAGTTCATCATCCTTAATCACAAACACAAGGATGCTCCACCATTAGAACATCCAAAGCAATTAGCGCAGTCAGAGGAGTGGTGTCAATGCTTCAGGGTGAAACGATGGTGGTGCTGTGCGCCGCTCGATTAGGTCTGATGGAGCAATTACTCCATTAGATCTAATGGAGATCTGCTCCATTGATGGAGCTCTCTAATGGAGCAAACCTCCAATTTTTTATTTTTTATTTTTTTTTAATAATTGATATAATAATTTGTTGAAATATAGAATTTGTTCTTAGAAGAAGAATGAAGAATTGGGTTTGGTTTTAATGGTTTTTGTTTGGGATTGGTTGAGTTGTCCGATGAGAGTAGCATTATTTTTTAATTGAATAAATAAAATAAATAATAAATTTTTAAGCAATTATTCTATTTAAAAATAAATTGATGGTGGATAAGCGGATGGATCCATTTCTTTTTTTATTAGAAATTTAATTGAGTAAATAAATAATTGTTGCCAATTTTCGACTTCTTATATGAACAATGAACAAGTTGGTCAATGGTTAACTTTACCAGTTTAACACTAGCGGCAGGGGAACTTAAGCAATTAAAAGCAACTATTCCATATGAGTGTAATATTATCAAATAGCAGGGAAGTTGGTGCAATTTTGCCCTAATTGTAATTTAAAATTTTTTAAAACAATTTTGAATGGGATGTATAAACAAAAAGGGTATGTGTACAAAAAAGGTGTACATACAACTCCAAGGATGGAATATCATCACTCTTTTTCATTTAAAAAAATTTTGTTCGACAATTATTTTTGGTGTAATTATTATTATTATTATTTTTTTTTAAAAAAACGTGAACATTAACAATATAACATTAATGGGTGTCATTAACATGGGCCAGCTAAATGATGTCCAACAAACGGACAATTCCAGCCCACCCATTGGATCCGTGGTCAGACTCCGAAAATGGGGCAAAATATCATATGTGACCCATCTGCAAAATTTGTTGGCCCAAAAACTGTTGAGTGACGATATTTGCACCCCGTTAAAATTGTATGTACAACCCTAATTTATATATTTTTAAAATTTTGATATTATCCTTAAAGTAGGTTATTAATTTTTTTAAAATATATATATTATTATTTTTAACAATTTATTTTTCAATTTTTTATGAGTTACTAAAATCTTAAATATGAAATAATATACATATAAAAATATAGAAACCTAGATGTAGTAGTTTGAGGAGGAATAGAAGGTTTCCCAAGACAAAAAAAACTCGATAGAAAAGTGGCTTGGATGGAAAACACAGAGGAGGCAACAGCTTTGAAATGAAACTAAGGTGAGTGCTACTGCACATATCTGAATCAATTTTGCAAACTCTTGCCCATCTGAATGGCTTGTAGCTCCAATACCATAATAGAGTTAGTAACCCTCCTTTTCCTATTTTTTTTTTTCTATGGAGAGAATTGGATAGGGAAACCTTAATTGGATGCGATCTTGGTCATATTGATGGATTTGAGATGGCTATCAATACCAAAAATGGAGATGATGATTGTAATTGTAAAAATCAGCCTAACATGGGCCCAGTTAACAGGTAAAGGCCCAGAAAAACAACCCACCTGTTGGGCCAATAAATTGATCCAGCCCAAGTGGAGCCTAGAACTGAGAAGTCTATGACTTAATGCAATGTTCGCCAACTCAAATCTCTTTAATGACATGTTTGATCGCATTGAAGAGAGGATTTTTGATAGTTAACGTCTGATCGATTTAATGAAAAGAATCCTTCGTTAACATGAAGATGAGGATCAAGGGAATGGATCCCTTGATCTCAGTTGTAATTACTCTCCCCCAATGGTCCACTCCCCACCTATATAAGGAAAACGGCCACAAAGACACAAGATCCAATTCTAAACACTGTCACTCTGTCAAAATTTTTGTAGATACTCAACTATCACAGATTACATTGTCGCACGATAAGCACTCTTGTCACCTAATCTTAGCTATTATATTTTCCATGTGTCGTACACCGACATTACAATCGAGCATCGTACGCTTTTTTACATTTCTTCATCTATTTCATTTTGCATTCTAGTTTAAACATCGAAGTATCTTTAACCAGTATCATCTCAGTGTTAAGGTAACCCGTTCCTTTTGTTTGACTTCTTTGCAAGTTGCTAAGTCACTTGAAATTGATTGTAGAGTCTAACCTCCACATAAGCAGTTATAGAATTTGACCCGCTACAATGATGACAATGCTAACTACTGAGATCCATTTCTCACGCAACACCAAAATATTAAGTAGCCTTTATTAGAAAATTACGGCAGCTACACAATTTTTTTCTTTGTTTATATATTTTAATTTAATTATTTATAATATTATCTAAAAATTAAAAGAAAGAGTCTATTTGGTAATGTATATGTGAATTTACAAGACATTACCTACTCAAACATTTTAATGGAATGCACCAAAAAAAAGAGATTTACATAAATTTTTAAGGGCTGGAAACACCGACACACAACACTTTTTTTAGGACCAAATTACAATTTAGCCTACTGGTTGAAAACTTATTGTAGACAGAGTCACTTTTTATGATTTATTACAATTTAGTCCATTGCTATCATGAGATTCCATTAGATTTAACCGTGAACAATATAATTATATAAAAAATACATAAATGCCCTTATGTATATTGTTGACGAAGTTGACCTCATTAAAAAATTAAAAAAAAAAAAGAATAAAAACAAAAAATCTAATATGAAGATTGGATATTCATAACCTATAAAAAAAAAAAAAATTGAAACAAAAATTCAACATTGTCAATTATTCCTTATTCCTCATATGAAAAATCATCAATAAATCACCATCAATATTATCAATAACAAACATCATCAACAACAAATCATCAACAATCAATCACCAAAAATCCCCTGAAAATCAAACCCAAAGCAAGTCATCCTTCAACCCTAACCGAGTTCATCCTTTAACCCTAATCTCCTATTCATCTTCGAAAACACACCAATACAATATAAAATCCAGAAAACCCCATTGTTGAAAAAAAAATTAAAAAAAAAAATCCACAAAACCAGAGAACCTAGATGATGAAAATAAAGAAGAAAGGAAAGGAGGCAACGACATCAATAAAGAGAGAGAGGTAGAGATGAAAGAGAGTGGCATAAAGAGGAGACCTAGATTCATTTAGGTTCTGAAACGAACCTAAATGAATTGGTTTCATCTAGGTTCTGTTAAATAAACTCATATTCATCTGGGTTCGAATAAAAAGAATAAGAGAATAAGAAGAAGAAGAAGTAAAAAAAAAAAAAATGAAGAAGAAGAAGAAAGAAAAGAGAAGAGAAAAGAAGAAGAAGGAGAAGAAAAATGATGAAGAAGAAGAAGAACAAGAGAGAAAGGGAGAGAGACGAACTATCTAGGTTCTCCAAAAATTTTTGTTTGTTTCTTAAATTTACTTTTATATTTTTTATTTTTAACTTTTACGTTTTATTTTTTTTTTTAAATTGATCTCGACCATCCATCTTAGGATGGACGGTAAAGATTTGATAAAAAAAATTTATTTAATTTTTAAATTTTTTTTAATCTAATGAATTTTTTAATATTTATTTAATTTTTTAATTTGTATTATTTTTTAAAATTTCATTTGAAAATAATTAAAAAAGCGAGGAATGGTTTTTTTGTCATATTCGGTTAATTCTAACAGAAGTTTGTAACGACAGTAGACTAATTTATAACTAACAACAAAATATCACTATGACTACAATAAATTTTCAATCAGTAAGCTAAATTGTAATTTGACTCTCTTTGTAAATTCAGGCCATTAAACAGAGACCTTGTTGCCTACAAAGGCAAACTTCTGCTAGACAAGAAAAAGTACAAAAACAATAAAACGAGTAGCTACTTGTTGGGTTGACAGGGTCAAACAATGATGATTCTACATACATCGAAAGAGATTATGATTGAAATATCCAAATGCGTTTGATAGCCCTTATTAATTTTTTTAAAATAATGTATTTAATACTATTTTTAACAATAAATAAACGAGGTTTTTCTAAAAAAATAATTTGACACCAATCGAGCTAGGATTTGTAGAAACTAGCTAAAAAGTTTAGTATTTATATGCATATCTTAAATATTTACTCTATCCACATATAAATATAATTAGATTTAAATACTTTACCACCAAAAGTGAATATAAATAAATAGGATAATTCCAATTTCCCTATTGTAGTTTGGTATAATAGCCCAAAAGCCTCTTGACCTACAAAAATTGCGCAGGGGCTTATAGTTTATAAAGATAATAAAAAAAAACCCCCATCATTTATAAAAATAGTCAAAAAACAAACCCTCCATTGTCAACTTGGATATTAAAAATCAATGTTTAACTGTTAACCAGAAAGGATAAAATCGTCAGAGCAAAATAAAATATATAATAATATTAATTAATTGATTAAATATATATTAAATCAGATTTAGAAAAAAATTAAATTAAAAAAAAAGAGATGAAAAAGTAAAACATTTTTTTTTTGAAAAATCAAGTCATGGAAGTAGAAAAAATAAAATAAAATAAAAAATAAAATCTATTTAACCCGAACTCTACCATCCATTTTCTTCTTCACCTTCCATTTTCTTCTTCTTTCATCTTCTCATATTCTTCTTCCACCTTCTTCTTCGTCCATCGTAGGCGGTAAGAGTAGTGGCAGTGGGAGCTCAACATCGCATAAGAATTGGTTCATCTTCTTCGTTGGAAACCATCGATCTCTGGCGAAGAAGACCTAATTGTAAGCCCAACGTTGCCTTTTTCAAAAGCTAATTTTTCGACTAATTATGTATCCGGATGGAATGAATAGTAGTTCAGATGAATAGTGATTTTTAAGAAAAGGATCTTGAAAATTGTTAAAAATGAAAATTTTGATGAATAGTATTTTCGGATGAATAGTATTTTCGGACGGAAAGTATTCATGGGGATAGTGATTTCAAAAAATGGACCCCAGTATTAGAAGTCCTGGAATAGTTATTAGAGTTAGTAGAAAGTAGAATAGGTCAAAAATAAGTTCATTCTTATGGATTTTAAATCATTCGAAATTTAATAGACAAAAAGACCCTTTTCGAAAAATAATAGATATTGATGATTTGACGTCTATTAGAATTTTTTTTAAAACATGAGATTGAGAGTTAGGATGCTCAATTAGAGTATTACACGGTCAATTATGGTCAATTTGATGATTTGATGACTATAAAATATTTTTGAAATTTATTTAAGTGTGAATGACAATAAAATGCAAACAAGGGCAAAATGGACATTTCACTCAAACATACATGGATTTGGTGTGAGTAATTATATGGAAAGAAATTGAATAAGAAGCACAATCCATGTCATTCAATTTTAACCAATGGAAGAGTGACAAATCAAAATAAATAAATTGATATTAGTTGGCAAAATCACTGGAATTTAATGCCTAAATGATTAAGTGAATTAATTACCCTTAATTTGATAAGTTGTTAGGAGAATTAATTAATGGCATTTTAGTAAAGTTAATCAAGGGACTTGATGGCCATTTGTAGGTTAGATGAGGGCTAATTTGGTCAAGAAGTTTAGCTTTATATAAAGTTGAATTGATGATGAATTAGTGGTGTGTTTGGCCGGCAAAAGGAAGAAAAAAATTGGGTGTGTAGATCAGAACAATTCGACAGCAAAAAATCAAGGTTTTTGTAAAGCCCAAAGTTTACTCTATACCAGGATTAACAGTATTTCGGACGGAATAGTGATTTTCGGATGAATAATGATGAGTGAAAAGTGATTTTTGAGAATTGGATCCCGATAATCAGTAAAAGTGAAATTTTTTATGAATAGTATTTTCGGACGAAAACAGTTCGTATAAATAGTGATTTTCGAAAAATGGGTTTTGTATATTAAAAGCTCTGAAAATTATATTGGAACTACCGAAAATTGAAACGGATCAGAAACGAATCAATTTGAGGTAAAAAATGAGTAGTTTCTAGACTCGACCGAAAATTCCGATGGATTTTAAAAAATTTTGAAAATTTAGAGAAATATTAAAATGGGTATTAAAATGCTTAAGAAATATTTTAGAGACTCAATCGACATTTCTGAAAGATATTCATATTGAAATGGAACCAAATTCAAAAATTGTCAAAGGAGATTTAGCGAAAAGCGAAGAGCCGAAAAGAGGCTTGGAATGACTCTTAAGGGTCATGGAAGTTGTAAGGAGCATGTAGGAAGTTCGAATATAGATCTCGGCATATTTTGAAATGATTTCAAAAAAGTCCCGAAAAAGCTGAATCCGAGTGTTTTGAAAAAGTTAAATAGAATTGATGTGATTTTTTTTTTATATAATAATAATATATATGTAAATTAGTGGTGGGACCCATTGGAAAAAATATATATGTTAGTGGGTAGAGATGGAAAAACTAATAATAATAAAATAATAGTTAAAAAAAAAAAAAGATAAGATAAGGCGGTGGAATGATGATAAGGTGGGTGTATATATATATTCTTACGACAAAAGCAAACAAATATAAGGAAAAAAACGAAAGAAGAAAGAAAAGAAAGAAAAAGAAAGAAAAAGAAAGAAAAGAGAGAAAAAAAAAAAAAAAACCAAGGGGAGGAAGGAAGGAAGGAAAAAGAAGAAGAAGAAGAAGTGTGCCATCTATCCATATATTTAAAACTCATCATAAAGTTCTTAAGAAAGTGGTAAAAAAATAGATTTAATTTGATGTTAATTTATGTGGGTTTTTATTGGTATTTTTTTTTAGAATGAATTTAAATAAGTTTTGATGAATTTTATGGTATAAATGGAATTAGATCATCATCAAAATGAGCTTGCAAGTGAAGGAAATCATCAATGAGCTTTTGGTCAAGAGAAATTAGTAAGATGAGTTAGGGTTTGAGATATTAAAGTTAATGAAAATTAATTGATGTTGTTGCAATTGAAAAATGATGAATGAGGTGTGTACATATGTGTTTGGCCAAGAGGTGAAATGGTGGAAGTTTTGTAGCTTTTTGATGTTTGATGAATTTATATGAAAATTTAAGTGAATTTGAGTTAGGTTATGTGAAAAAAATGAAAAAAAAAAAATTGATTGGAAAGTTTGTTGATGAAATTGGTTAGTGTAGGGATTTTATGTGTAGCATTGAATTTGGAATGATTAAAAGTGTTTTTATGATGTTTTAGGTGGTTTTGAATTGTATGGAATTGAGTTTATGGAAAGAAAATAAAGTTGGAATTGATTTTAAGTGATAAATTAGTATATGAGTAAATGGGGTTTTTAGTGTAATTAAATTTTTTTTGATGCATAGGTGTGTTTGTTTGAGGTTTTATATGAATTTGAGTTGAATTAGGGAAAAAAAATTGAAAATGGAAAGTTTGGGATGTAAGTTGGATTGAGGATAAGAATTGGTATCCTAGGTATTCGATTATGTTTGATTTAAGTATTTAATGTCTTAAAGTGGTGAATTGGATTTTGACGATAATAAATATATCCTTTGAAACCTTAGGTGTGGGATCAGCTCAAGGAAACCTAGAAAAGGATGAGGATATGCTTCAATTGGTAGAGTGGAGAAGTTGGAATTATTGCCCAAAAAGGTAGGTGTACATTTCCTTTGAAACTTCAGTTTTATTAGTAAAAATTTAATATTTACGAGATTTTGAAATATTATGAATTTGATTAAACTGATGTAGTAAATATATTTGAATATCGATTTTATATTATTTAAAAATGTTTTGAATGACGTTGGGATAAAATTTAAGTTGAAAATAAAATTTTAAAAGAACACAGGTGTTTGACCAAAAATGTATAAGAAAAGAAAAAGAATGGTTTTGTTATATGTTGATATTAAAACGAGGGGTAAAATGGTCATTTGAATTTATAAAAAGTAATGTTTTGAAAAATCGCGAAAACTTGTTACAAATATGTAATTAAATATTTATCCAATTTAAAATTTATGTTTAATTTTGAAATACGTGAAATTATTCAAACAAATTGTACTAAATATTGTTAAATGTGATTTAATGAATTCAGAATGAAAACGAAAAAGAAATGGAATGAAAAGAAAGAGAAATAGAAAGAACAGAAAGAAAAGGAAAGTTCAGTGCCATAACCGACAATATATCGAAAGAAAGACACGAACGTTCTGAAAAAAAAAATTGGAATGAATAAATTGAATGAAAAATAAAATTTTGTGAAGTTTATATTTATAATTCGAATATATGGGAAAAGTCGTGATTGAAATTATGTTTGTTGTTTTCTGAACAAAATTTTGAGTTAAAGTTAAGAGTTGTCAAAAATGTGAAAATTTTTGGTATTAAATAAAATTTAAAAGAGCTCAAGTAAACCTGAAAATTGGTAAGTGGGGACTGGTAGTTGGTTAGCCAATAGGGTGATATAAGCAGTACTGCGCTATTACACCGATACGATACACAATGTTCGACGGATGGATTATGCGAGGCACCGAGTGTTTGGTCTTGAAGTCGAATCTGATTGTGATATATGATATGATATGCAACCCGACGGGTAGCCACTAAGTGGTCGATGCCAAGGAAACCGTTGATTCTGGCGGATAGTCACCGAGTGGTTAATGCCATGAGACCCAAATTTTAGTCCATGATATCGTATCAGAGTTTACAAAGGACACTGCAACATATAAAAGAAAACCATATTAAAATGATTGAAAATAAAAATTATTGTGTTTTACGCATGTTTCAATTTATATTTTGAGTTTTTGAATAAATTGTAAAAATTTGAAAAGTTACGAAATATTAATTCCTGACTTGTACTCTAAAAAGTGTTAAATTGAAATGAAAATCATGTGGCTTTAAATAAAAAGAAACGATATTACGAACTTTATATGTGCAATTGTTGGTAAATTGAGTAATTAGTAAATTTTGATATAAAATTATAAATGATCGTCAAAAGTGTCTATTTTGAAAATTTAAAAATGTTAAGAACTGAAAATTTAGTTCTTTGTAAATTATTGGGAAAAGCTTGAACCTTTATGAAATATTAATTTACAATTAGTATATTGAGAAATAGAAATTATTAAATGAATAGTGTTATTATCTTTACGAAAATAATAGAAATATATATATACATATATGAAAAATGATTATTACGTATTTGATATGTGTAATTATTTAGTAATGTGCTTTTATAGGGATTTGCAATAAAATTTTACAAATTGAATTAATATGATTAATAATAAATTGTATGTATATTTGGTATGTACAATTATTAGTAAATTAATTAAATTACAAATTTGTTTTATAATATAGTATTTTGAATAATTAATGAATTTAAGATTTAGTGTACACTTACTAAGTAGAAATACTTAGCGAGTTGGATTTTTCACGCGTAGGTTGAATTATGGGCGCTATAGATAGAGATAGATGAGAAGATAACTGTTGTGTTTCCTGCGAGTCACCATCCTTCCGCAATTTATAGTTGTCCTTTTTGATATTGTATAGTGCATGTACATATATATAAAGTCATGAGGTTTTGTAAACGATAATATATATTCATTGCAAAACAAGTTTTGGTTTGTAAAGGGGTTTGTAAACACATGGTTATCTAGCTTTTAGTTATTGCTTTATTTTGATTAAATTGATTTTATTAACTGTTGTATCTATAAATATTTGTGTAGTGAAGTGATTTTGGAGTCGGACGGGAGGTCCAAAATGGTAGTTGAGACAGTGAGTGAATTTTAGAAGCGTATTTGTTTCCCCTGCAGGTTTTATAAATTTTGAGTTTTCAGAAAAATAAAGGAAACTTTACCAGATTTTGGTTAAAATTAAAATAAAAGTTTTGAATGAAAGTTTTAATAATGAAATGTTTCAACGTTTTAAACAAAGTTTAAGTTAGAAAGGTAGCATCCTCCGTTCGGATTTTTCGTTCCGACGGGAGTCGAACGGAGGGTGTTATAGTTTTGATCCCATTTTTCATGTCAAAATCCATCAATCTTCATCAAGCAAGATGTTAGAGTAAAAACCTAGCAAGTAAGTGAAGAGAATATGTAAGAATGTTGAGTTTTTTAATGATATTTTGATGAGTTTTTATGGTGAGTTGCTAAAATGATGTGTTTGTAAATTTCTTGGTGTAAGTAGAGGTTGATCATCCTTTATTTGAGCTTGGATTTGGAAGGAAACACAAAGGAGGTGGTGAATCAAGTAAACTACTAAGGTAAGGTTCTAGGGTTTTTATGATTTTTCATGAAAAATTTCATTTGAGTTGATCTTTGAGTATATGATGAATGATTAAGTGATTTTAGTGTGTTTAGTGGTCATGAAAGTGGATGAATAATATGGAATGTCATGATATTAGTTTAGGCCAAGTAAGGGTTTGTGAAAATTTTCAAGTAAAATTGAATTAGATGGATTTTATGGCATTAAAATGATCTTGGAATGATTTTGATATAGTTGATTAGCATGAAAATGGAAAAAAAAAAATTGAATGGCCTTGTGGTGTATTCTGCCAAGCTAGGAAATGGATGTGTTTGAGTTGATTTTGTTGGTTTGATGGAATTAAATAATATTTGGCATGATTTTAGGTTGCTATGTATTAATGGAATGAAAAGAAAAAGCTTGTGTGTGGTGGATGTGTAATTTAAGTTAAGAAGGACATGTTGGTATTCAAATGGTTTCCTAATTATTTTGATGTATTTTTATGAAATTATGCATGTGATTAAGTGAAGTTGAATCAAGAGAATGGAAGGAAATTAATGGGAGGAGAAATGTATTAGTTTATGTGAATTTTGTGGATTAATGTGGATATGGTGCTTTAAATGGAAAATGGATAAATAAATGTTCATTTAATGTAATTAGTAGGTGAATTCTAAATTAGAATGTGTATTGTATGTGGAAAGCAAACTAAGGATTCACGGGAGGTTAATTGACGAATAAACGATTAGCTTGCGAGCCAAGTGAGTAGAAATTATATTTTACGATGGACCTTTTATGTATTTGTTTGAAAAATATGAGTTTTATGCATGAAAGGTTTGAAATGATAATGTTTATGAATTTGTGAGTTTGATGCAATATAATTCATATTTTAAATTTATGAAACGAATGAATTTAGTTTAAACTACATAGAAAAATAAAATGTTTCAAATGTCAATGGTTTATCCCATGTTATATGTTATAAATACACGAATTATAATTTAGATTCGGTCGGTATACCCTATTGTGTATGGCAAGTACTAGGAGGGCGTGTCACTAATATCGGGGGTATAGAGTCAATTGGTCGAGTCATGTTACCCTCTACACATGTGGGGTATTATCTCACTCTCATATGCGATGTACGAAAATTCCGCTACGTGTTTGTGAGATGTCTCATGTATTGTCACGATGCGCGTCGCTAATCGAATCGCCACGTGATCATGTTATGACAGCTTCCCTAGGTTCCATTGGTACGGTTTCAATGAGAAAAATAAATGTTAAAATCTTTTTTATTAAATAAATTGTCATTATGTTTTTATGTATGAAACTAAATTTTAAAGGTTTCTCATAAAATCACTAAAGTTTATAAGCTTTGATTTCGAAATTGTGATGAAATAAAATAATTTCTTTTATAAATGTTTTTGGGAGGTATTTTGAGCGAAACCTATTAAGTAGAAAAATATCAACACTCACTGAACTCTTTTAACTCACTATTCTTATTTTATGTTGTAAAAACCTTCTCAGGCATAGGAACTAACAGTTAGGGTGCTCGCTCTCCCATCACGGATTAGGTGGGTCGGTTATGGACGATGTTCTTATGTGAAGTTATATTTTACATATTTTGTCTTAATTGAAAATTAACATATATACAAAATTTTTGGGTTGTAATGAATTTATGAATTTTACAACGATTATGGTGTTATGTTGTATTCGTTTAAATAAAACGATTTGATTCTTATATGTATATACAATGTAAATATTTTGGGATGTATATAAATGTTTTTAGTTTCATGCATGACATTATATTTTTGACTTTGAAATGATTTTGTTAAATTAAATCTTTATGGCTAGGTGATGCTTTGAAATGGACCGGAGGTTTAATATGGTAGTAGAGATTATTGTTTGAGATATTGAAGTATTATTGATTTATTTTCAGAAAATTGAAATTTTGGGAAATCATGAAAAACAGTTGTTGTGCTATCAAATTTTTTAGAAAATCTAAACTATGAAATTTTGTAATTTATGATTTATAGGGTTGGGAAATTAATTTAACTTTTAGGACTTGCTTCACGATATCCTTTTGGTGAGGCTAGCTAAAGTCTAGAAGGGTTCCGTGGGGTGCTTGGCGGGGATCACGAGAGCTCCGAAAGGAGAAATTCGAGGTGGATCCCTCAGACCTAATAATCTCCATCGTGTGAAGACCAGAATTGATTTTCATATAATGTAGACTGTTAGGTCCTCTTCGTTGGAGACCTCTGGTCTCCGACGAATGAGACCCGATGCTCCCCATTTTTACATTTTTTTTGCAAATAGTTGATGGCGATGATTGTGTATTGATGTTATTGATGGTGGGTTGATGTTGATAATGATTTTGATAAATGGGTTGATGATAGTCAACTGATATGGTAGATTAAGGATGATGAATTTTGGTTCAAATGAAGAACAACGTCTATTCTTCAATTTATTTATTCTTGCAATATTTTTTCAAATGTAAATGGTTTCTAGATTATTTGTTGTTATTGATGTAGCTCAATTGGTACTCACCTCTCTAAGAATTTGGATTTAAGGGTCAAGGGCCAGGTTCGAGAGGTGGGAGAGGTGAAAGAAAAACCATCTTGACTGGAACAGTACCGTTGAGTGGGACCGAGACCCGAGGTTGATACGACGGTGAGGGACCCCACAATAAAAGGCACCTTTTTATTGTGGGGTCCTCACCATCGTATCATCCTCGGGTCTCGGTCCCACAATAAAAGGCGCCTTTTAATCATTTTAATTTTATTATATTAAATATTTTGAGGTAAATTGGTCTTTTTGTTAATTTTGAGGGGCCATTTCACTTTTCAAGCATTGTCATTGTCAAAATCAATTTTTCATTAATTGAGTTAATAGAAGTACAAAAATGAGATTTATCCAAACTATAGGAGATTATTAGCGATTAAATTAAAAAACAATTAGAATTATCCATAAATAAAATTGATTCTTTGAAAACACCTTTTCTTTTAAGTTTGAAAACAAACTTTAAAATTAGTGGAAATCAAAAAAGTGTGGTCAACATTTTAGTTATAATTTTTGAAAACGACCCTGTATTTCAATTGAAATAACTTAAAAGAGAATAATAAAGTACACAAGCATCTTCTTTTATTTTTTTTAATCTTTTTTTTGAAAACTTCTTTTTCTATTTGTTGAAGACCACATACACAGACATCTAGTTTTTGAAAAAACACACGAAAACAACCACTGATCTTGGAGGTAGTAAAATCGAACGCAAGATATGTACCAGTACTCCGGGGGACCTTTGGACGTATCGGGTAACTTTCATCAATCATGATATAAAAATTGAAACTCATTAGCTGCTTGCTTTGTACTTTCGACTTCCACTTATGGTCATCTAAACCCCTTTCCAGCTCAAACCTCCGTACTTTTTAGCTCCTTCAATGTGCCAAACATTTACCATATCGTAACGTTGGGGACCATGCAATGCAAAAAACATCAATTTAACAAGTTCATGACAATCCTCCAATTTTTCGCTTAGTCAACATTACAAGTATCAGATTCCTAAGAATTTAAAACAACCCAACTTTACCCTTGAATCGACAAAATAACCTATCATGACCTATTTGAAGAGGGTACCAATAAACATTGACTTCCACTGAATTGTCTTCTCAGGTTGCCTCAAAACACAGCAAAAGCAAACCCTGTTGTTGAGATTGACCCAGAAAAACAAAAAACTGAAGACTGGTCTCCAAGATTTCTTCTTGATTTTCTAATCATAATCTCTCTAAAACTAAAGACTAGTCTCCAAGACTAGTCCGTCCCCAAGCTTTAAAACTAATATCTTGACCAGCCAGCAGGCCGTACCATGGGTGAGTACAGGTCATTTCATTTCGTCTCCTTGTTTGAAAACTCTCATTGTTATATCATGTGATTAAAGAAGAGAGACGAAGAGCAATATATTATTTCCAAATGTTGCTCAATTGGTCCACCAAATTGTAATCTAATAGCAACTAGCTCATTGTTACAGTCAACATCTTTTGATCACATAAAACGGCTTCAAGTGTCTAATTATCTATTACTTCAAGATCGTAATAAACGAGTACTAGTACTATTATTATCTTGGGTTCTCTTACTTCTCTGAGGACCAATCCAAAAGATTAGCTGAAGTTATCAATTTTAAAATATACAAAATACGAGCTAACTCTGCACATCTTGATTCTTCCAGTTTTTAGTTTATCATAAAATTCCTTAAAAATAAAAAGTCAACTTAATATTTATAATAGCTCCAATTGACCAATTAAACTAATGTTCATCACAAAAAATTAATTTCTATGCTCTGTCAAACTCCAAAACTCAGTACTTGCTATCTTCAAAAGAAGAAAAAAAACTCAGTACTTGCTATTCTAACCAGAGGAAACGCTGAATTTAAAAAAAAAAAGTTCTAGTTCTCGTTTAATCGTGGCAATAACCCACGTTATAAATAAACCGAAAGTACAAAACAATCTCTGATGATTCTTAGCCTGTAACAATTATGATTCAGATAACTAGCTTTTGTCATGAGTCATGTCCAAAATTCTGCACATAATATGTTCAGGCTCACTGAATTCTAATATGAAATAACTAAAATATTTAATAGGCAAACGCAGTTTGGTGGGTGCACTAAATGGCGTATGGTCGAGAAGGTAAAAAATGAAGGGCCAGGTGAAAGGTAATTTTGGTGAAACGTTTTCATCATTCAGCGCTGGGAAAGTCAAGAGAGGTTGCAGTAAACAGTGACATTGGTGGAAAAAAATGTGAGTAGGGACCACGTGAGAGAAAAATATAAGGTGGTGGTGTGGGGCAGCGAATCAAAAATGGAGACTGGTCATAAGCAGAAGACTTGTCAGAGCTGAGAGATTTCTTTCTACGCGCCTTCTTCATTTTTCTTTCGCTTCTTTTCACAACGGCCAAAACCCGGCTTTTCTCTCTCTAGTCGTAAACAATTCACCTAAAAGAAGCAATTTGTGGAGCGACTAAAGCTAAAGTGATCTAATATATATATATTTTTTAACAAATAAAGTGATATAATTTATTATACAAAGAAAAAGGAAAAGAGACTACAATCAGTCACTACGCCATTTTCCCTCCACCTACTATTTGCTTCTTCCAATCGTATCTCACAGTTTAACCTGTATATATGGCAATTTAGGCTTGCCCCCTGCCATTTAGTTAATTTTCAAAATTTATACTAATTGCTAATGATTTACTGAAATACACCAAAATTAAACACTAGCTTTGTATGTTGTTTGAAATTTATTTTCATGGTGCGGAGAAAATCTTCTTATATATATGATTAAATATACACATTGTAGTTTGAATTCATATTGACTGAAATGATCATGCCACTTGAACTATTAATAAATATTTTTTATTTGATTTTTTTTTATTAATTCAAATTTATTTGATTAATTACTTAATAAGATTTATCAATCATGTGGTATGATACTATTTAATTTATGAATAATGCTAGATTGCTTAAATAACTTCTTTAATTTTATGGATAAATAAAATATTACTAATGTGAGTATCACATCATTTTTTTTTTTAAATCAGTATCGCATCATTTGAACATAAAATAAATCATTAATTTGGACAATTTATTATTACTTTTGATCATTCATTCAATTAATTTTCATTAACTTAAATTCTATTCAATAAATTAAACAATCCTTTATGATAAAGTCTCTTGCCAATACATCAAAATAATCGTCCAAAATAAGTTTCAAAAATACATCAATCTTATGACGTAGGTGATTATATACCTTTCTATCTTTTAAAATTATTATGAAAATAAATATGTTTTATTATAATAAATAGTTAAATGTGGTTCATGATATAAATATCAGTCTGCATGAATAATTTTTAATTTTAATATTTTATTTATTTTAAAATAATAATGAGGAGAATTTGATAAATTCCGACAGAAAGTGAATAATCTCGTGTTGTGTTCACGTTTATCACCGCTCATCGAGTCACGTTTAAAACCAGCAGCCTTCATCAGAGGTCGAAACAGAGAGTGGAACAAACAAAACAATGAGCGCGTCTAGCATTTTTATTTTTAATTTATTTTTGGCAAAAAAGTCTGCCTATTTACTTTTCCTTTTATCGTCAAGCTCAGGCTCCGACCGTCGTGGATTCCCAAAGAAACTTTAATCCTCCAAGGCATCTTCGAAACGATGTCGTCCACTTAAATCAACCAAAACGACGCCGTTTTGCGGCCCATTTTCCTTGGGTTTCCAAATTTTAACCCTGCCAATATCGGAAACCCAGAGCCTCGGAAATCGATCCGGAACTAGTAGGACTCTCCCCCTCTCTCTCTTATAAGACTCTAACAAACACAACAGAGTATATACACAGATTTCTCAGAACACAAACTAAATTATCCTCGAATAGAATTTTTGTCTAGTATTTCACAAATTCCTGGTTTTTTTTTTTTTTCCCTTACGTGTCTGAGATAATTGTCTGTTTGGTTGCCGAGGAAATCGAAGAAAAGAAAAAATATTTGTTCACTCTACTGCTACATTTTCTACTTCAGCTTCTTAGCTGATTAAAAACGAAAAAAAAAAAAAAAAAGTTGATTTATCAACCAAAACATTCTCAAAAAAATCAGTTTACTTTTCATCATGCAATTATTATTGTTTTTTAAGTTTGAAAGTGACGGTTTTGTTTGAATTGTTCGGGTGTTTATCGCGTTTTTTCTGATAAGGGTATTTATAATATTTTGTCCGGTTGTTTGGTTGCTTGTGAGTCGTCGTTTACTTTGGAGCTATATATATATATATATTGAATGTTTCAGCAATGGCCGAGTCAACCAAAGTAAGGTTGGTTCGTTGTCCAAAGTGTGAAAATCTCCTACCAGAACTTGAAGATTACTCTGTCTATCAATGTGGTGGTTGCGGAGCTGTTCTTCGAGGTACACTTTTTCTTCTTCTATTACTGGTTTTGGTTTTGGATGTGCTTGTTTGCTGTATTGTTCCCTGTCTTTAGTGAAGCATCGAAGTTTTGTTTGTGCACTGTTTAGATGTTGTGCTTTGTTTGTTATTGTTCATGATTAATCAAAATTTTGTTAACTAGATAAGGTGAATTGTTTAATAAAGCTGTGTTTGTTGTTACTGGGGAAATTATTGGATGCATTTCCATGTTACTCTCTAATTAATTGATGATAGAACCTTGGAAATGAGAAGAAACCAATATGAGTTTATCTGGTTTAGTAAAGTTGAGATTTTAAATTATCTGGTTTAGTGAAGTTGAGATTTTGAATTTTGGGAAATTGAAAGAAGTAAGAAGACTAGGGGGGGTCAATGCTTCAATTTTGAAGCTGTGTGTCTGGTCTCTTTGCTACAAAATGAAGCATCAGTCGTTGGTGATAATTTCTCATAAAAGTTTCTTCCTTTCAATTTCTTCCTTTTGGAAGTGAATGAAGCTTCGAACTTTGTGACATTGTGTCATAAAAGTTTGAACTTATAGATGTTGAGATTGGGTATTTTGTTTATTTGATTTACAGCAACAGATAGAAATCGGGAGGTGGACACTTTATCTGAGAAGTCTGAAGAAGAGAGAACTGAAGAAGTTTCCGCTAAGTCGCAGAGTTCGTCAGAGAAGAAAGTGGCAGACTTGAGTGACACTTCTGATACGGATAAGTTGAATGCTGGCTCTTTGAGGTCTGATCAAAGGGGTTCGGAGAGGAAAGATATTGGACTTGCTGACAGATCTGTGAATCAATCTGAAGTTACCAGTGATAAATGGCATGGTCTTGATGTAAACATGAGCAGAGATGATTTGGGTGATGCAGTAGGCAGAGAACATCGCGATTTGGATTCCCGAGTTGGATATACAGGTGGCTCTCGTAGATCTGGTCGGATGTCGGATTGGAAAACTGAGGAGAGAGGTGAGGTGGAAGGATTTCCTAGAAGCAGGAGAACTAATTTTGGAGGTGAAAGGTTCTTGACTTCAAGTTACCCTGATGAAGGCCCGTCAAATTACCATTTGGATGCTTCTTGTGGTTATAGGGAGCCTTCGAGGAACCATATTGGCCAGGATGGAGGTAATAGAGTTCAGTACCTTGAACAAGATCGGGCTGAGCTTCTGAGGAAGCTGGATGAGCTTAAGGAACAACTTAGTCGGACCTGTGATGTGGTTGATAAACCAAAAGATAAGGTTCCTCTTGATGGGAGGATAGTCCCTCCAGACCCTTATGGCAGTTCAGATTCCTGGCTTCCAAATGGTTCCCTGGGATCTGATAGGGCTTCAATGCCTTTCCTCAGGCCTGATAAACCACTTTCGAGACCTCCTTATATGAGTCATTTCCCTGATCCATATCCTTATTCCAACGGTTATGAAATGGCTATGCATGGTTTACATCCTTCCGTGCGTAATTCAAATCATGCTCCAGGATACGGGGATCCTTTTGGGTCCCAATTGTTGAGAAATGCTCCTCACAAGTTACCCAATCAATACCAGCAACAACCATCTCATCCATACTTTTCTGGACAGTATGTCGAACCAAATCATGATGCATTTGAGCCGTACCAGCAAAATGAAATGTATCACCATCCTTCCTGCTCTTGTTACCATTGCTATGACAAACATCAACAAGTTTTACCTCCGGTTCCACCCAATGGTTATAGCAATAAACCAAACACTTCTATGATGTACCATCATGAAAACCCTGGGCCATTTGCTCCACGTGTTAATAATTTTCGGGCTGGTGTTCCTCCATCAAATTTCTGTGGTCCACAAGCTCACACGAGATGGCCTAGTGACCTTAATTCTGACATGGGTGGTGTTGTTCGCTGCTATCCTCAAAGGGTGGTAGTAACCAGTGCTGGTCATCGTTGCCGTCCCGTTGCTAATGGTGCCCCATTTATTATATGCAATAATTGTTTTGAGCTCCTGCAACTGCCCAGGAAAGCTGAACTTATGGTTAAAAACAAACAGAAGTTGCAGTGTGGGACTTGTTCTACAGTGATTGATTACTCCGTCATTGACAAGAAACTTGTTCTTTCAGTTCAAACCGAAACAAAAGGAATTTCCACAGAGGTTGATGATGGTAGCTCTAGTGAGATGTTGAGGGATTATAATTCATGCTCCCATGGCCGTTTTGACCGGATTAATACTAATTTTTCTTCTGATGATTATGATAATTCCGGTTATGACTTCCATGTGATGGATAGAGAACCTACTTCTTTATCTACTGGCCAAGGTTTGAACTCGGGCAAGCCTCAGGAGATGCAAAGCTTTCATTCTACATCACCAAGTACCTCTGAGGATGAAACTAGTCCAGATGTGCTCATTGATCAAACAGAGGTTGCAAAGTCAATTCAGCAGCCAGTTAAAGCCACCGTGTCTCCTCCACCTGCTGGTTCTCCTCTTCAAGAGCATTTTGATTACTCTTCTAATAATCATGCAGTGAATCGATTTGGGAAAGGAAACCGAAGTAGTCGCACGGATCAAGAGAAATTGATGCCAAACAGGGTTACCACGAGACAAAATTCTTTGAAAGAGGCATCACTGGCAACTGAGATGGAGGTATCAATGAATGAGTATTCTAATACTGGGATGTCTCAAGATTCAGGGGATACAACAAGAGAAGATGATCTGCCAAGAAACAACAAAGGGAGTGACTCATTTTTCGCAAATATTATCAAGAAGAGCTTCAAAGATTTCTCGCGATCCAACCAAACTGAAGAGCGTGGCAAAAGTAATATTTCAATAAACGGGCATCTCCTACCAGACCGTTTGGTTAAGAAGGCTGAAAAGTCAGCAGGATCTATTCATCCTGGACAGTATTGGTAAGCACATTCACAATTGCACCTGTTGAATTGATTTCTTACTGAACTGGCATGCCATAAATTCTAGCTGTCATAGGAATGATCTATATCGCCTGTGAGATGGACATATAATCGATCATTGCATGCATCCCATGTGGACTATAGATTAACAAAAGATTGGATTTGATTGAGATATACATTGTTCTAATTGAATCTGTTACATTTTACAGCCTTCATAGTAGTTTTTAATCATAGAAATTTAAATGTTGTTTCAGCAATGAAATTCTTTACGTTGCAATACACATTTCTTATACTTCAGTTCCATTGAAGGGTTTTCTTTTTGTTGTGTCTGAAACAGGTACGATTTCCGGGCTGGATTTTGGGGTCTCATGGGTGGGCCTTGTCTTGGCATAATACCAGTAAGATCAATTCTGATGCCATTATTAATGCAGCGGTCTTTGTTATGCTATTTGTTTCCGTTTGTATATTTGTTAAAAAACCCTGTTTCTCTTGCAGCCATTTATCGATGAGCTTAACTATCCCATGCCAGAAAATTGTGCTGGTGGAACTACTGGCGTTTTTGTCAATGGAAGAGAGCTTCACCAAAAAGATTTGGATTTGCTTGCTGGCAGAGGACTTCCAACTACCCGTGATAGATCTTACATAGTTGAGATTTCTGGTAAAGTCTTGGACGAGGACACTGGCGAAGAGCTTGATAGTCTCGGAAAACTTGCCCCAACGTAAGTGCCTATAATCTGGCAAATTACTTTTGCTATTTATTCTACCTCACGGCCTTAGGGATGCGATTGCTTCAGTACTTTTACCATAACATTGGACAGAATTGCATTGTGCTTACTGCATAATTAACTCATATGTGGTATTTATGAATACTCGATTGCCATATGATATTTAAAAGTAATACTAACTAGATGTTTTGGACAGGGTTGAGAGGGCAAAACATGGATTTGGCATGAAAGCTCCACGAGCGGTTGCTCAATGAAATATTAAAGATAGCAAAGTCATTGTTGGTTCTGATCTGCGGCAAATTTTATTGGGAGGAGCCATGATGTTTTCCTTGCAGCACTGGAATGATAAGATGTTGGACATTTGGTGTGCCCTTGACATATGGAAGTTACTTAGAAGTTTAATTATTCAATTAATTTGGGGTATCTAGTTGTTAATGTTGCACATTATATTTGGTATTTCTGCTGGTTTTGGTATTGTATATCTCTATGTATTTTTTTCAACATCAAATAGTCCTTTATGTTTATGATCAATCATCATTCTTCTTACTTACTGAAGTTATTAAATTCCCTTAAATACTGAGCATATATATAAAACGTTACCGCCAGACCCTGGATATATACAACAAAGCTATTAATTATCTGAAGTCTAAAAGCATTTCACTTGGAAGTGATTTTAGGCAGATTGTAGCGAGCCTTTTCTACTATTTTGAAATTGTTTGTACAAATTGCAATCAACCCACATTTTGAGTGTTATCTGAGTTCTCGTATCTTATATGAGAGAGAGTGTAAAAAAGAAAGATAAAAAGAAAATTTGGGTATGAGTTGATGCAAGTCAATAATGCAGCCTCGTGTCCGTGGAGGCTCCGAATTTCTAAAGAGATTTGAGTGGAACCAATGATTTAGTTATCTGGTACACAAACAGCACGACACGATAAAGACATGCACTTTGTATGGAGAGTCCTTTACAAGGCCTTATTTAGTTTGTCTTACATATGATTTTGAATGTATGGGTCACTAGGCCTCATTGGTGGGCTCAGTTTCTTGGGAACCTACTGCCCGGAAATGGGCGTTTGGCCTTTTTGTAAAGTTGGAATTGCCTGGAGAACAAGGCTGCTTTTTTGCGAAGCTCTTTATTGCCGACTAATTATATTAGCCATCATTAATACTTGAAAAGACAAGAATTAATAAAAGTTTGCGACAAGAAAAGCGACTTGACTCACTGATAACGTCTAAGTCCAACCGTCCATCGTAATACCTTCGAATGATGAATTTAGCTTATAAAGTTTCACCATTTTTTTCATCTTTATATAGATAATTCTATTTATTTTTTAAAGATTAAAGATCTAAATCGTGCTTTAAAGTCTTATATTAATTGATTTCTATTATAATTTGACTTGGTATCAATAAATCGAAAAAAAAAAAAAAAGTTTGTGACAATATTTCCAAATCAAAAGTATCCGATGCCAAAAGTTTTGTAGGCCAAGAAGCTACATCTCTTCCAATGAAAAAAAATGTAATATACTTTTCTTAGTATTATTATTGGTAATAAGTCTATTAAATATAAATTGCAATATATACTTGGAGTTGTTGAGATGGAAATTCATTATATTAAACAGCTTTTGCTTTCCAGTCTCCATGGAATCTCTACCTTTCACTTCCTCAAGGTAGAAATTGTATGAGACCTTCAATGTGAAGTGAGACTTAATTTAAAGGTCTTGAGTTACAATCATCAGTACGGGAAAATCTTTAATACCTATTCGATCGTTGAAATTATGACATACGATATGAAATATTTATTAATTAAGTATCTCTACAAGATAATATGAAATAATTTGGCAAGATGCATCACATGGGATACATTGAATTTTTTTCTCCATCAATGGGAATGAGTGGCATCTTTTAATTAAATTAACAGAACGTATAAGATAATCTCCTTTAACTTTTTTAAGATCAGCCCAATCGTGACACTTACAATAGAATATACGAAAGGAAGAGTATTGTGATTGTCAATATCATAATGTTGTTTGAATGTCTCAATCTATCCTGAAAAAAAAAAAAAAAATTCAAAGCTTCTTCAAATCACGCTAGACGTTAAATTCATGTAAAAGGAATAAAAAAATGAAATTTGCGTGCAAGGTTGGAAAAGGAGGATGCGTTTGGTTTTAGTTCATTGCAATTGACCCAATAACCAAAGCTGGTACACCCAGAAGGCTTGTATTGACTGGAAAAACGAAAAGGCAAAAAATCAGATCAAGAAAACAAAATCTAAAGAAGAAATATTATTCTAAAGGTTTGCCTTACCTTTAATTTCAACAAGAGGGAGAGAGGGATGGGTGATGTAAGGGCTAAAATGAGTGGTCCACCATTGATGTGACCAATATTAAAGCAGCCATAGAGCATCCTGCCAGCTGTGCTTAAAGTCTTTTCACTAAATTAAAGATCAGAAATTAGATCGAACGCTTGTGAGTAGGAAAGCAAAGCACGTGCATTTTAGATATTCTCTATTTGTTTATTTGCAACTTGAGCCGGATGACTCGGAAAACTACAAATTGAAATAGACACTTATTCTTTTCATTTCTGCATATATTCCTTTTATATTATATGTACCACTTACATGCAATTTTGATTTCTGGGTAAAAGTGACCAGAACAAATAAGATTTTGGTTTACAAGAATCCCATAAAAAACAGAGAAAACAGTACATTATTATGACATTTTTTTTCTCTACTGATAAAATTAATCATTTTTACGTATCATCTTTTAATATAAATAATTGACTTATTCTTTTTATTATAAAAAAATTAAAGTTTAAATCTCACTCTTATCCTAAAACATAAAATTTCTTCATCATAAAAATATAAAAAAAATATAAAAAATAAAATTTTCCGTTAGTTTTATCCATAGACAACAATTATTTTATATCTGTACAATTTGTTCAATGTTTTTTCATTTTACTTTTCTTGGCAAACTTATCATTCTCATTGCCATGAAATTGCTGGTGTTTTGTGATTTACTTAATTCAACATGTAACACGAAAAAACATGTGAAAAGTACATAAATTAATCTTCATCATCAAGCTGGCAGTTCAAGACTTTAATTAATTTAAGTACAAGGCAGTCGAAACTTGACCTATTTTTGTTGCCGTTTGAGTGCCACTAAAAATAAAATTCAAATATCATGTACTAACATACCACTATACTTATAAAAACCAAATTATTTATAATTTACTTGCATAGTCAGTCGTGCATGACAAGTCAGACATCGGGTGTCTCCTGCTAGCAACCAAACGGAGTAAATAGCAGGACACGCAACGCAACGCTCTGTGGTTATCACCAGTCACACACACCAACGAAGAAGTGTACAGACAACAAGACACGTCCTTGTAATAAACTCATCTTCGGTATAATTACACTCTATGTCCATTTATTAAAATCATAAATAAATCACACAAACTAAAACATTTCTTGCCAAAACAAAAACACACCTTTGGGTAGGTAGTTACGAGAAACCTGTTCAGTTCAGTTTCAGTTCATTTCTCTCTCTCTCTCTCTCTCTCTCTCTGTTTGTGTTTGTTTTCAAGAGTTTTTTTTTGGTTTTTTTGACACCAAATGGTGAAGGGAATGAAATTTGATGTGAACCCATCTTCGGTTTATAAAAACAAAAACAATCATGTGTTTGTAAAGTTTGCAGTCTCGTTTGTGTTGATAGGCCTCGCTTTTCGTCTCTTCGTTTCTGATTCAATTGGATTCTCCTCTGTTGCCGAGATTCGGACTCGGACAAATGAAAATCAGAGTCAAGAGACCAATGCAGAGTCTCTTGAGACTGCCTTGCCTGTTCAAGAACCGATTCCTGTTGATTTTCAAGCAAATGAAACCCAAATATCTGATAATGGTAAGAGAGCTTTTGTTTCTATTTATAAAATACTAATCAAAAGTGAGGAATTGGGTATTCTATGTTTTTTTGAAATCTTTTTAGTCCGTTTCTTTCTATTATATTTGTTATATTTGAGGATGATGCTTCTATTGATTTTGTTTTATTATATTTATTTTTCTCATGAACAACTTTGAAGGCTATCAACAATGTAATTGAATGTATCATATAGAGAAGTAGTTGGATCTTTAAGTAGTTCTTTCATTTATCGAGTCTAGATAATTTTGTGTTTTTCCCACAAAGTATTCATGATTTTTCATCAAAATAACTTCTTTTGTTTCCTATTAATGTTCACTGTTTTGACTAAATTCAGATTCTAGAAAATTTTGCATCTTTCCCCTTTGGTCTAGTTCAAATTTTTGGAGTCTGCTATTGATTGAGTTCAAATTGTATATATGGAAATAAGTTGATGCTTTCATTTTAGTGTACTGCTATTGGTAGGTTCACTTGTTGGGGATCCAGAAACTTGTCTAGTTTTAGATTTACATTTAAATTGATCTCTGCAAATATGTAGTACCTTTTGTTCTGCATTAAATAGTAAACCATTTGTCTTTATGGGCACACATTCATAAATTGCAATCAAAATTAGTAAGTTTTATTGACTACTTGTTTGCATTGTTCTATTATAATTCTTTGCTTACATGTTTCTGCACAATGTGGTTCCAGCAAAATGTGATCTTTTTACTGGTGACTGGATACCGGACCCGTCTGGTCCAGTTTACACAAACGAGAGTTGCCTCGTTGTTGAAGGCCATCAGAATTGTATGAAGAATGGTAGACCTGATTCCGGCTACCTTTACTGGAGGTGGAATCCACGGGATTGTGAATTACCAAAGTTTGATCCTGAGAAGTTTCTTGATTTGATGAGGAATAAACATTGGGCCTTTGTTGGTGATTCTATTTCTCGTAACCATGTGCAGTCAATGGTTTGCATTCTGAGCCAGGTATATTTTAAATTTTTGAAAAACACAGTATAGCCGTGGGCTTGGTAATTTGAGATATTCTTATTATTACTTTTTGCCTGCGTATGGTAGTCATCATTTAGTTTGAGTGCTACATACATTCATTGCATACTCTAAATCAGTGAAACCAAGCTGGCTTAGAAGAGAAGTAAAGTTAAAGAAAGCTAAAGTGTCATTGTCTCACATAAATTGTTGAAAGTTTTATCAATTCTTTCGTTGAAATGATAGTAGTCAGAATAATCCTTGTCTTTGGACAGTATATCGTCACTTACTAATGAAAAATCATCTGGTGTCATTTTTACAAGAACGGTGTCAAATAGTCAAACTGAGAACTGTAAATCGAGTCTTCCTTATTTGTAATTGTAAAAAATTATCTCAAGCTTAAAGGTACCTTAGTTCTTCTTGTCAACTTATCTTTCCACAGACTAGATCTTTATTTTACTGATGACAAATTAATTATAGTTAAACTACAAGAAAATGTTTGGAAAAAGTTTTTTAAGTGAGAATTATTATTTAATAAGTAGACATTCCTATAATTATCATATGAGATGAACTGGGTTGGTGGGGACATCACATGATTTTACTTCTCAAGCATCATGGCATCTCCATGACTCCATCTTCCCATAACATTACTAAGTAAATATGGGTACAGGGTCTAATGGCTTGTGAGGTGCTAACAAAATTTGGGTTGTGACTTGTGAGTTGGGTCTTTGTTAATTTTTATTCTTTGCTGTTTGTCTTTTTGGGAAATTCCAACTTGATAATCAAGGGTTGAATTTATAATGGAGGACAGCTGCCACTTTTATGATCTGACAACTACTTATTAAGTGGTTATCAAGTCTTTTTCAAGCTGGTACCTACCAGCTATGTGAAGGATTTTAATTGTGATTTGAATTTTTTGTTGGATCATGATTTGATCATTGATATTTTTATATATCACTTTTCTTTTCATGTTGGTTGTTATGACCAATGACTCTGCAGCTTCTCACTCGTTGCCTAGGCTCCTATGTTATTGAGTGTTATACTAATTTGGTTATTTTCTAATTGATAATCTTTGGTTCAATTAAATATGTTGTCGCTTAAGACTTAACCATTTTTGTGGCAATTTAATTGGTGTAAGACATTGTGTTAGATTTCGATCACTTAAATGTGTGATGGGGGACGGATTTGTGTATCATCAAATTAAAGACTCGCATTTAGACCCCACGTCGAACCCACAGCCACCACATTTTCTGCAGTTCTGACGTAAACACACTAAGACCTACCAAAACCTGACATGTCAATCTGGCTATCTGCATTTGTTCTAGTTATGTTTTGTTTTGTTGCATTACATTCTGTCAGTCTTGAAAATTTTGGTCCTCATGTAATCAATAAAATTCCCATTGTTATGTTCCACAGGTGGAGCAAGCAGTTGAGGTCTACCATGATGAGGAATATAGATCAAAAAGATGGCGGTTTGCCTCTCACAATTTTACCCTCTCAGTAGTTTGGACCCCATTTCTATTAAGAGCTGATTTCTTTGAAGACATAAATGGAGTTTCTAAGTCCGAAATCCAGCTCCATCTTGATAAACTTGATACAAAATGGACACAACTGTACAAGAACTTTGATTACATGGTGATTGCAGGTGGCAAATGGTTTCTCAAAACTGCCATATATCACAAAAACAACAAAATCGAAGGCTGCCACTACTGTCCTGGAAAGAAGTTGACTGAGTTGGGATTCGAATATGCCTATCGCAAAGCAATCCAGGTGGTTCTCAACTTTGTCACAAGTTCGGACCACAAAGTGTTTGTTTTCTTTCGAACCACCACCCCCGATCACTTCGAGAATGGAGAATGGTTCAGTGGAGGAACTTGTAATAGGACTGTACCTTTCAAAGAAGGCGAAGTAGATATGAGAGATATAGATACAACAATGAGGGATATAGAGTTGGAAGAATTTGCAAAGGCTGCAGCTACAGGAAAGAAAAATGGGGTGGTTTTGAAATTATTAGACACAACTCGACTATCATTATTGAGGCCTGACGGGCACCCGGGGCCATACAGGCAATTCCAGCCATTTGCAAAGGTTAAGAATGCTAAAGTTCAAAACGACTGCCTGCATTGGTGCCTGCCGGGGCCAATTGATACTTGGAATGATTTGGTGATGGAATTGCTGGTCAATAATGACAAATATCGATGATGATCTTGGATTGAGCTCGGAGATGCTTGGAGTTATTACAATTTGCTTGGAGGGATGTTGACATTTCTTGAAAGCGCAAAAAAAATGTGAAATCAAATACTTTTTACACGGTTTTTCTGCACGGGCTACATTGTACTTGAGATTACTGTGGGAAGCTGTTAGCTTGCCAATGTAAAATCTGTTAGGATGATTATTGTTACCTGTAATTATGTGTAATTACTGATAATTTAGCTGCATAAATGGGAGTAAATTTATCTGTAAATATCTCATTCCATTACATTATTAAATTCTTGTCCAATTGAGAAAATGTTAGCTTGATCAACAATAATCACTATTTATTTGGGCTTCGTAGGTTCAATAATGTCACCAATCCAATTAGCAATTATTGAAGTCAAATTGGTAGTTAAAAGTCAGCTGAAAATTTAGTATAAAAATGAAAATGGAAAAAGGTAGGTAAATTTACTTACAAGAATAGCGAATTCAGCAGCCTCTTCTTAAACAGACGCTCCAATTTAGCTCCAGCACATGATATACTACTGAATATTGCAACTTCCTTTGTCGCAAAGCTTGACTGGCACAACCGTCAAACAAACGCAATGACTTCATGGACTGGGAATTTAGATGATTTTATACCAGCAAATTAGAAAAAAAAAAAACAGCGACTCCATTAGGGCGGTTTAGCTTAATTGCCAGATGTTGCCACCCAATTATACATACAATCGCCAGTCACTAGGCCTTTTAGTAGCATGCCAACCGATTTGCTTTATCCTAACTAACTATGGCATCCATAGGAAAGCATTGCATTGTCCACAGAATATGAAACTCCAAACAAAAATTCAACAGTATTATTGTTTGGGGAAATATTCAGCATTAAATTCCCAGTACTTTGATGTCACTTTGTGTGTGTGTGTGTCTCTGCCTTGAAATGTAAATCTGTGTATACTATTTTAAGTTCTCGAAACCGAATCTGCAACTAAAGCGGCACAGCACGCTTAACAGGGCATAATATAAGCAACAAAACTATATCAAGAAGGTAAATTTTAAAACCAGCAAAATTCTACATGCGATTCCTCATTAAGAACCTTTTGATTGGATTATCAAATTGTCCAAGACTGTTATCTTAACATTATTCAACTCAGAATCTAAATTACAACCAGCAGCTTCAAAAAACTTATGGCTCCCAAAAACTCGACAAACAAAGAAACCACACAAACTTGAATCACATTCCCCATGCAACTATTCACCACTTCTCATCTCACTTGTCTGATGATGCCGCATCTGGCTTCCTCTGCTCTCGCTTAAAGTACGGATGCTGGAAATGACAAAAACATTGAAGAGATGTTAGAGATAATCCCCAATACAACCACGCGACCTCTCAATATAGCTGCAGTAATGCGTCAAGGGAGATTGAAAAGCCACTTGGGCAAATTTATAAACAGCATTTCCAGTCACATATCCATGGTAAATAACTATCGAAATAATATCTGAATAGACATATAAGGAGAAGACCGGAGCTTATCATATGCTTCCAATTCAACAAAAAAACAGTGTAACTAGAATATCCCATTACATATTTTGTTTCTTTTTATGCTTGCACAGAACTAAAAACAATCCCATCAAAAATTAAAAGCAACGATTTATTATATAGACATTCTAATAAGAACCCTTTATATTTGACTTAAGTTATGAACTATGACATAGATTACAATTGTGTATATCGACCCCCTTCAGATTATGCATTTGAAAGTTTAGAACACCTTGAAAGCGCCAACAAATTCACGCAATTCCAAATTAAACAAAACACTTACCACTTAGAGAGATTAAACAAAACAACTACGCCCACCAAACCAATCAAAAATAAAGAACCAAAAATTTAATTTTCTTTCAGCAGAAAAGAACAAAAATTTATTAAAAATTTTAAAAATAAAAAACCATTTTATCTATACGAGTAATTTCATAATTCAACAAAACAAAAGCAACCGGGTGAAGTGAAGATTCGAAGCTTTAACAGTCTCATAATAGATTCTATCGATATAAATCAGAACTAAACACAGCAGATCTTACTTTAATAACCCGAAATCGTAAAAAACACAAGACCAACAAATCGAATGTTGCTTGATTAATATGAAAACTAGGGTTTTGGAGAAATAGAAAAAGAGAGAAAGAAAACGAAATTACGTTCTCAATGAAGAGTACGTCAGCAACAACCACGGCGCCGACGATTCCGCCCAAGATTACCATTGGTCCGGTTAGCAGACTCCATTTACGGTGAATCATTTTTCTTCCTCTTCCGCTCCAACACCAACTATCTCTGCTTCGTTTCAGTGATTGACTTGACAACCTAAATGCTCTAATCCATTTGGGCCTGGGCTCATAATCCTCCGCAGGCCCATTTCGCATTTGCCTTGTCTGTTAAGTCACATCGGGTCTTTAGTAATCAATTTAAAATAGAATAGTTGAGAGTTGGATCCTCCATACTGCTCAATATAATTTAATGACAGAAAGAATTTAATAATAATACAGATTTAAATTATCTTACCGTAAGTAAGAAAAGGTAAAACCTGGCATGGTTTTTCTTACTGAATTCTTTATAGATTATAACTGATCTCAAGGATGAGATTTCAATTTTCATTGGTGAAGGTAGATATAAAATTATACATAGTTTTCACACTGCTATTGTTACATAAATATAAACTGATTATTCAATTCTAATATAAAATATATTAAACATTTAAGAATAAATTTTTTTACTGGCAATCAATTCTTTTAAAAGAATAATGCTAGATTTTTTGGATTTTTTTTTTCCAAATTCATATTTAAATAATGTGTTTTATGAATTTTTAATATCTTATAAATTATTAGATAATATGATATTTAATAATTTATATAATATCAATATGTTTTGTAGGCATGAATTTAAATAATTTTTTTTTTTTAAAAGTTAACATTTTTGGTCTTTTATTGATATAAAACTTACACGTTGATAGCATAAAAAAATAATTACAAGTTGATCATTACAACCTTTAAAAAAAAAAAAAAAAGGAAAATCATAAAAAACCACATGAGTTTTGATAGATTACCTATTTTTCCCATACAATTTCGTTGTTATCTAAAATACCTAATTCTGTCACTTGAATAATAGAAAAGTACATCTGACATAGTCAAAAAGTAAATTGACCAAACTGCCCCTATATGTGACATGTGCAGAGCTATTAAAAAAATTTAACTAAAAAAAAAAATTGTCTTACCCTTATGATTGTTGCATGCACAACTGCTACTTAGAAACCTGCATGAAAACATACATACAAACTCACTAAAAATCCCACCAAACTTGCATGAAACATAGTCACACTCTCAATTGTATTAAAATCTATTGCACTCAAAAGCTGCAATAAAAACACACAAACCCAACCTGCATGAAAACACACTCAAATTGTCTAAAAAAAACCCTCTCGACCAGTTGAAACTAGCCTGAAAAACAGATCACAAACCTACCTAAAAAGCATAACTACCAAATCTGTATAAAAACACACCCGAACTTAGTAAAATCCCCAGCCAAGCAACCTGAATGCAACATGAAAAACACATTGAAATTCTCATTCTATTGAAACCTATCAGACCCAAAACCTATCTAAAAAATACACCCATCCACTCTGCATAAAAAAACTCACCCAAACCAGCTAACCCAACTTGAAAAATTCACACAAGCTGTCATTCCTTTTGAAATTAGTGACACCCAAAACCTACCTAAAAAACACACCCACCCAATTTGCATAAAAATACACTTAACTTGCATAAAAAACCCACCCAAACTAGGCAGCAACCAACTTGAAAAACACATACAAGTTGTTATTTCTTTTAAAACCAGTGACACCCAACACTTGTCTTAAAAACACACCCATCAAACCTACATAAAAACGCACCAACCCTGCATAAAAAACTCTTAAACTGGCTAAACTATGCCGGAACAGATATCAAAACCAGATGTACTAGTAAGCTCCAGAGAGTTAAAGCTTAAATATTTTCAACTTAGAAACAAAATGAGACATCTCCAAGATGTACTCCTTAATATTGTTTTTGCTCTTATATCTCATTAAAATTAGACTTGTCAAAAGTGTATCTATTTCAACCTTTTCATTCTTATCAAACCTTTTTTCAATATCCTTAAGGAACTTTTTAGTTGTAATAATTTCTTCAGACATTGTGCCCCTAAACGCTTCTGGAATGATTTTTTTCATGATTATTATACACATGCGATTTGATTTCTCCCACCTTTCCATATCCCTTTTGTCATCAAAGATATTCTTATCTGTAAAACGTTTGAGAGAATCGGTCCTTAACACAAGGTTGAGATCTATGACTCCAATAATTGTTAAAAGGTTCTCTTTCCATGATTTGAAGTTAGAGTCGTTTAACAAAGAAATATAATTGATATTGACAGTAACATTAGTAGAAATTATAACTGAACAGAGAATAACAAACAAATAAGAAACAAGCTCATATAAGTCTCAAAACAACATAAATTCAAATAAAGGTAAAACCCATATCAAAATACCGAACATTTCATTAATATTTTATCTTTGGACAAAAATATTAACTTATAAGTGATATCTTGATATAATAATCAAACACTGACAATAAAAACATATCAAATAATAAATCTTCTTTTGGGCCGATTTATTATTCACTTGTAAAACAAAATAATCATTACGCATTTATTACTATAAGTGCACATGCAATTCTGTTAAATATTGATCTTCCTTTGGGCTGATTAATATTCACATAAGTTACATACATATATCCATTTATATTTCAAAATAAAATTAATTTTAACAAAAGAGGTCACTTTGATGACATTTTGTTTCAATTAATTTACTTCAAAAAATATATAAATATGCCAATATTTGAATTTGAAATTGCACCAAAAATCGATCTCAAAAAAAGAAAAAAATTAAGTCAACCTAAAAATCAACAATCAATGATCAAAGTCAATTGTTGACCTTGATTGGATCAGGATTGGACTGGGTCGGGTCAACCCTACTCGGATCCTAGACCAGTCTCTGACTAGCATTACTTAAAACTTTTTTTTTTGTTTAGTGCTACATTTTTTTTTACTATTGCTACTGGCCAGGCTTGGAGTCCGAAACTATTCCCAGGCCCTGTTGGGCTTCTAAATAAAACACTTAAAAAAAAAAAGGATAGAGTTTATTCTTAGGTTAAAGAAAACACAACAGTCACATCCTTTTTTGTTTTTATACGATGGCCACTAGTTGCTATTTCATAAATCATAATCATCCATAAACTATATAGATTCAACTTAATAATGCCAATCCAAATTTATTCATACCAAAATAATAACAACAATAATTATTTAGCTGAAAAACACCTAAAAAATGTAATCATTGATTCAAATTTAATTATAATTTGTTCTCAATTATGCAACATGAAGAATCTCTAATACCACTTGATAGATAATATACCTTTAATGAAAACTATTATTTAAACAATATAAACATTCATGTTGAATTATCAAGAACCAATAAATAAATGTATGGAAGCGTACTTGAATCCATATTAACCAATCACTTTATAAAGTCACGCGGTTTAGTCTTTCAGATTAACACGATTCTAAGAGAATCCTTTAGTTTTTTCTTTTTATTCTCTCTCTGATGATGAGATGTCAGAAAGAATTGAAATTGTATATGTAATTTGGAGACCATGACCACAATATTTTAGTATCCCTTTTTTTTTTTTTTTTTTTTTTTTTTTTCTAATTTAACTCATTATAAAATAGAAATTACCCCGTAGGTCTCTACACATTAAATGTTCACACCCTATCAGATACATTAAAGTCTAAAATTACCCAAAGCCTAATAGATCACTTTCAATTGGACTTAATTTTATTTGACAATTCGTAATACATTATTATTCACATATAAATCCAACGTTGGAATAAAGATCCAACAACTAAGAGTAGATTGACGACCTTCTTTGTTGACATGTTCGGCATGGACGCGTTTGATATAGCCGGTGAATTCAAAATCCCTATATATGTATGCTCTCTCTCCCCTGCTACAACTTTGTTGTGGGTATTTTACCTGCCGAAGCTGGACGAGATGGTTACTTGTGAATATCGAGACATGAGTGAACCGATCAAAATTCCTGGCTTCAACGTCCCTGTCCACGGGAGGGATCTTATAGAGTCAATTCAAGACAGGAAAAATGAGACCTCTAGGTTGGCTGTTAGCACCCCAAAACGTTACGGTTAGTCAATGGTATATTGGTAAATACATTCATGGACTTGGAAGCAGGACCCATCGAAGCTTTGCAGGAATGTGGACTTAGAATACCACCCATTTACCCGATTGGACCTTTCATTCAAACAGGTTCAAATAGTGGATGGGTTAGAGTGTATAAAATGGTTGAATGATCAGCCTAGAGGTTCTGTTTTGTTTGTATCATTTGGTAGTGGTGGCACTTTGTCACATGATCAACTTAATGAATTCGCTCTAGGTTTGGAACTGAGTGAGCAAAAATTTTTGTGGGTTGTAAAAAGCCCTGATGACAAGTCTCCTAATGCTTCATTTTTTCATGCCCAAAGTAATGCGGATCCACTTAGTCTTTTACCACCAGGGTTCTTAGATAGGACCAAAGTGTGAGGACTAGTGGTGCCACCTTTGGGGCAACAGATTGAGGTGTTGAGCCATGACTCCACAGGTGGGTTCCTTACACATTGTGGTTGGAATTCGATACTCGAGAGTATCGTTCATGGTGTGCCCTTGATTGCTTGGCCTCTCTTTGCGGAGCAAAAGATGAATGCTATAATGTTACATGAGGATCTTAAAATGGCTTTGAGGCCAAAAGTGAGTGAGAATGGCTTGGTGGGAAGAGATGAGATTGCTAAGGCTGTGAAGGGTCTGATGGGTAGGGAAGAAGAAGCATTGATTCGTGACAGAATGAACATGCTTCAACAAGCTGCGGTCAACGCTTTAAGTGAAGATGGGTCTTCCACTAAAGCAGTCTCTGAATTGGTGCTCAACTTGAAGAATCAGAGAATCAGTACGGTATAGAGTTTATCAATCAGTGTTTGTTACGTCTGCTTGGTTTTGCTTCTCTGCCTTCTTCGTATTCAATTTCTCTTCTCTAGCTCTAGAACCAAGCATATATAATATCAATTTCCATTTAAGGGATTTTGTTATTATTATTATTATTATTATTTTGAAATCGATTTTGTTATTATTTTTAGTTTATAAATGTTAACATATAGTTGGTAAGTTATATTTCTCCCGAGTTTTATACTTTTTTTGGTAATATTTTATATAAAATGGTATGAGCCAAAAACTTAAAATATCTAAAATAAATTCGTTTGAAAGGTAGAAAAATGGGACAATTTGATAATTTAATACTGCCTTTGAGGATAACTACATTTGAATTCTGACTGGTGGCACTTGACTGTATAAAAATTCATTTGAAAATAATAATAGATAAACTCTTAATGGTTTTCTGGGTTACATTGAATGACAATGTTAAGAAGCAATCAAGATGATTAAAATATTATATATGATTAAAGACATCACAAATTAATTTTATAATCAAGTAAATCTTATATATATTAGATTCTTGTTCAGTTCAAATTCAACCAAAGAAAATATAAGGTATAGATTTCGTAAAGATAGAAGAACACAACAATTGCCAAGTCTTTCTTACACTACTTATAAAATACAAATCTTACTTTCACAATTACATCACAGTCTTTATTATAACTGAACATGAGGGTAATTAAATTAACTTACTTTGAGATTTACTGTAATTACCAGTGTCAAGGCCTACATTTTATAACACAAACCTCTTCTGCAAATGAGATGACTAACTTTGACTGCTGAAATTACAAGAATATCCTTAAATTAATTTAAAACTAAATAAAAATAATTAAATAATAAAATTATATTAAAAAAAATTACCTGAGAGCGTGGAAGAGATTTCTAACTAAATTCTTAAAAAAAATCTAAAGCGTTACCTCAAACGCATTCTCTAGAGAACACCTACTTGGTAGGTATACTTTGAATTGAATTGATTTTTACCAAATTTTCAATTTATTTTTAATTTTATTCGAATATTAGACAAAATAAATATACCCTTGAGAAATTAAATCTTGACTGACCGCAAGAAACGTTTATACAATGCAAACCTGAACTCTACGGTACCCTTTTATAAGACAAAACCTCATCGAGAGATAGTGTCAATGGCCCTAATTAACCCAACACACCCTCCAATGTTTTAGCTATGTAGCTACGTATCATCAGCAAATCACAAGTCCAGTCGACCGTCCCTTGAATGGTAGCTTAACCTACTCAAAATACGCATTCAACAAAGCTGTAGCTACCTTTTCCTCTTGTCAACGATGGCAGAGAAACACCACATAGCTGTCATGCCGAGTCCAGGGATGGGTCACTTCATCCCATTGGTTGAGTTAGCAAAACAACTCGTTCTCCGTCATGAGTTTTCAGTCACCTTGATGGTACCCACAGTGGCTCCAGTGCCAGAAACTCTCAAAACCCTCCTCGAAACGCTTCCACAAGGTATGGACCATGTACTTCTTCCTCCCGTTGAATATGATCAGGAAGACGTTAGAAGTGATAACCTTATTGTCCTCGCAATTGTGCGGTCTCTTCCTTCATTTCGTGATGTGTTCAAGTCATTAGTTGCAAAAGCTACATTATCAGCTCTCGTTGTTGATCCGTTTGGTATCGATGCTTTAGATATAGCTAGAGAGTTCAACATTCCATCTTATATATACTTTCCCACCACTGCTATGTGTCTCTCGTTGTCGTATTACTTGCCAAAGCTGGATGAGATGGTTTCTTGTGACTTTAAAGACATGCCTGAACCCATCACAATTCCGGGCTTCAAATATCCTGTTCATGGAAGAGATCTTCCGGATCCACTCCAAGACCGGAAGAGCCAAATCTACAAAGTTTTTCTTAGCTACACAGAACGGTACCGCTTGGCCAAAGGTATAATGATCAATACGTTCTTGGACTTGGAACCTGAAGCTATCAAAGTCTTGCAAGAGGGAGGTCAAGCTGAAATACCACCCATTTACCCGGTTGGCCCACTTGTCCAGACCGGTTCGAGTGGTAGGGCTGAGTGTATAGGATGGCTGGATGATCAGCCAAGTAGTTCTGTTCTGTTTGTGTCGTTTGGTAGTGGTGGCACTTTGTCTCATGACCAACTCTATGAATTAGCACTAGGCTTGGAGTTGAGTGAAAACAGATTTATATGGGTTGTGAGAAGTCCTGATGATGAGTCTGCTAAAGCTTCATTTTTTAATGCACAAAGTATCGTGGATCCTCTTCGTTTTTTACCACCAGGGTTCTTAGATAGGACCAAAGTGAGAGGGCTAGTGGTGCCATCTTGGGCGCCACAGATTGAGGTGTTGAGCCACGCCTCCACAGGTGGGTTCCTAACACATTGTGGTTGGAATTCGATACTTGAGAGTATTGTTCATGGTGTACCTTTGATTGCTTGGCCTCTCTTCGCGGAGCAAAAGTTGAATGCTATAGTGTTGACTGAGGATCTCCAAGTGGCTTTGAGACCAAAGGCTAGTGAAAATGGCGTAGTGGGAAGAGATGAGGTTGCTAAGATTGTAAAAGGTCTAATGGGTGGCGAAGAAGGGGTGATGATCCGTGACAGAATGAAGATCCTTAAAGAAGGTGCTGCCAAGGCATTAAGAGAAGATGGATCTTCCACCAAAGCAATCTCTGAATTGGTGCTCAAGTTGAAGAATCAGTCAAGTTCGTAAACTTTGGTTTAGTAATCACTGTTTCTCTTATCTTTATTATTTCTTATTGTTCTTGTTTCTCTGCCCAATTTTTCTTCTACATCTGGAATTAATGATAAAGTAGTGATGATCTCTTATTCCAAGTTTATCTCTGCTTGTTAGACGTGAATAAGCTATATAGTGATAAAAATAATCTTGCTTTCTTTTCCTTTTTCTATTTTCGATGCCTTTCATTCTTTTTCTGATTGACAAGAAATGAACGTGATTTTTAATGGAGTAAAAACTTGATTTTCATTCATATATGGTTCCACACCATACAACAAAATACCAAGAAACAAACATGACATTTCCAATCACATTAAAATAAAAAATCAATCTGGTTTTCGTTGTACAAGTCTCCACCTTTATTATAATGCTATACCAAACCGGCCGGCAGCTTACATTGATAACAACATTTTTATATTACAAGTCTCCACTTAACACTCATTTTCATTTTTAGAAAGTCCCCCTACCACTCATTTATATATTACAATTTGTGATGAAGAAGTGAACCATTACAGACCAAGTTATGTTCTCTACAATGGCCTATAAACACCACATAGCTATCATGCCGAGTCTGGGGATGGGTCACCTCATCCCACTCGTTGAGTTGGTAAAACAACTCGTCTCCGCCATAAATTTTTAGTCACCTTTATAGTCCCCACAATTGGTCCACCACCCAAAGCAGTAACAGCCCTTCTCTAAGGCCTCCTTGAAGACATGAACTCTGCAATTCTTCCTCCTCTTAATTTCGACCAAGGCGTCAAAATCGAAACCCAGATTTTCCTCACAGTCATCTAATCCCTTTCTTCCATACGTGACGTCTTCAAATCGCTCGTTGAGAACACAAACTTGGTGGCCTTCGTTGTTGATGTCTTTGGCACGGACGCTTTTGATGTGGCCTTGGAATTCAATGTTCCACCGCATATATACTATATCTCTAATGCTGTGCGTTTGTCTTTTGTGTTACACTCGCCAAAGTTGGATGAGATGGTTTCATGTGAATTTAGAGACATGCCCGAACCCATTAACATTCCTGGTTTCTGCATACCTGTTCACGGAAGAGATCTCCCAGAGCCACTTCAAGACCCAAAACACGAGACCATAAACAACTCATACAAATTGCAAAACGTTACCGTTCTGCCCAAGGTGTCATGATAAACACCTTCATGGACTTGGAACCTCGAGCTATCAGAACTTTAAAAGAGGGAGAGAAACCGGCATACCACCCATTTACCCATTTGGACCATTAATTCAAGCAAGTTCAACTGGTGGGGCTGATGGGTCAGAGTGTAAAAGATGGTTGGATGATCAGCCAAAAGGTTCCGTTTTGTTTGTCTCATTTGGCAGCTGTGGCACACTGTCTCATAATCAACTAAATAAATTGGCTCTAGGCTTGGAATGAGTGGGCACAAATTTTTGTGGGTTGTAAGATGCCCGAGTGATAAGTCTGCTAATGCTTCCTACTTTAGTGTCCGAAGTAACTCGGACCCTTTCGAATTTCTCCCCACAAGGTTTTTGGATAGGACCAAAGAGCAAGGCTTGGTTGTGCCATCTTGAGCAACAAATATTCGGATGAAGCCATGACTCGACTGGTGGGTTCCTGACACATTGCGGGTGGAATTCAGTACTTGAGAGCATTGTTTATGGCGTGCCTTTGATTGCGTGGCCTCTCTTTCCAGAGCAAAAGATGAATGCTTTTATGTTAACTGAGAATTTCAAAGTGGCTTTGACTCCAAATTCTAGTGAAAATGGCTTGGTGGGTAGAGAGGTGATTGCTAGTGTTGTAAAGGGTCTAATGGGTGGGGACGCAGGGGCATTGATTCGTGACAGAATGAACATGCTTAAAGAAAGTGTCGCCAAGGCATTAACTGAAGATGGATCTTCCACAAAAGCAGTGTCTGAATTGGTGCTCAACTTGAAGAATTTTAAATGCTAGCTTATACATTTTGGTTCATTTTTTTTGTTTATATCTCCTTTCTTTCTTTGTTATTATCAAATTCCTCCTAGACATAAAAATAACATTCTGGTTCATCATTTTTATGTTTATATCTTTTCTGGGACGGTGTTTGGATGAGTTTTTTAAAATGCTTTTTCATTTTTAAAAACAAAAAATGAGAATCAAGTGTTCAATGATGTGTTTTATAAAATGTGTTCTAAAAATGAAAAACTATTGTGAAACATCTGGATGCATCATTATAATAATATAATAATATAAAATATTTTGTAAGTCGGTTAACCGACTTAACTTTACCTATATATACATGTGTAACCTCAGCAATAAAATACATATATTTTCTACTTTCTTTTTGTTTGCCTCATTTCTATCTCTCTCTCGCTTTTATTAAATATTTTGTTTATTTTATTGTTTTGCTTTTCTGCCGCCTTTTTCTCTCTCCTGCTGCCATTATTTTGTTTGTCAAATATCAGCTTAAGTCCCTGGTAAATTCTCTTAAGCCCCTGATGATTATTAATTTTATTATATTCATTTATTTTAATTTTATAACACGTTATCAGCACGATCTTGAACCTGAAGTTCTTGATATTCTGACTCAATATATGTACGGCTCTACCGACTCAATCAATGTACGGCTCTGCCGACTCAATCAATGTACGGCTCTGCCGATTCAACCAATGTACGGCTCTGCCGACTCAATTATTATTATCATGCATTACAGATCTAACTATTTAATTTTATTTATTTACTTATTGTTACATACTATATGTGCAGCTCTGTTATTATTATTTACTATTTTTATTATGTATTTCATGCACGGCTATGCCGGCTCAATATATTATTAATTAATTGATTTGTTATCTCTATTATATCTTTATATTTTATGTATTTTATTCTCTTAAATTTATAATGTATTAGAACCTGAAGTTCTGGATTTTAATCAATGGAATCTGAAGTTCCAAATATTTATTGTTAAAACCTGAAGTTATTATTTTTGACCTGAAGTTCTAAAAATATAAATGAAATTTTTGGCAACCTGAAGTTTCAAATATATCATTTTGATTATGTCACTAATTGTGATATTTTATGTGTATAGTCATGTCAAATATCGCAAAACCAGAATTTGCTCTACTGGATATATCAGGAAATAATTATCTTTCATGAATCATTGATGTAGAGCTGTATCTGCAGTCCAAGGGCTTAGCTGATACAATTAGAGATAATAATGAAACATCTCTACAGGATAAAGCAACTGCAATGATTTTTATCTGCCGTCATTTACATGAGAGCCTGAAGACTCAATACCTCACAATTAGAGATTCACTGACTCTGTGGAAAAATCTAAAAGATAGGTATGACCATCAGAAAACCGTCGTCCTCCCCAGAGCCCGGCATGAGTGGAGTAATTTAAGACTCCAAGATTTCAAATCAGTCGCTGATTATAATTCTGCCCTGTTTAAGATAACCTCACAGCTGAACTTGTGTGGTGAAATACTGACTGATGCAGATCTGTTGGAAAAGACATATACTACTTTCCATGCATCTAATGTGCTCCTGCAGCAGCAATATAGAGAACGCAGGTTTACAAAATACTCTGAATTAATCTCATGTCTCTTAGTGGCAGAACAAAATAATGAGCTTCTGATGAAAAATCATGAACTCCGCCCTGCTGGCGCAGTTGCACTTCCAGAAACAAATGCTAGCACAAGTAAAGGCCGTGGACGTGGACGCGAACGTGGTAATCATGGTCGTGGTGGGTATAAATTTTCAAGTAATCGAAACCAGAAAAACATCTTTCAAAAGTGGAATGTTTATAATGCTAAACATAACAAGGGCAAAAATGTAGAGAAACATGCCCATAAAAATTATGAAGATGTTTGTTTCAGATGTGGTATGTCTGGACACTGGTCTCGTACCTGTCGTACAACTAAGCATTTGGTTGATCTGTATCAAGCCTCTGTAAAGGGGAAGGAAAAGAAAATTGATACAAATTTTGCAGATCAAAGTGATGATCCTGTAGATATCACAAGCCTGGACTTATCGAATTTTCTTGATAATACGGCTGGAAAAGTGGATTACTCAATTGGTGATGGAGATATCCATACCAATTAGAAAGTTGCCTAGTTAATATAGTCATATTAACTTTTGTTATGTTAGTACATATTTTTGTAATCTTTCAGAAGTAAGATAACTTATTTTGCTTTATATTTTGTTATCAATGATGTACTAACATATGGTTTATCTGATGAAAGACGGATATGGATGAATTATCTATTCTCAAAAAGGAAGGTGCAGATATATGTATTGTCGACAGTGCAACAACACATACTATTCTTCAGAATAAGAAATATTTCTCAAATTTGACAGTAGCCAAAGCCAAGGTAAATACTATATCAGGTCCTGCAGATCTGGTTGAAGGTTCTGGAAGAGCCATAATCTTATTGACAAATGGTACTAAATTATATATAAATGGTGCATTATACTCTAGTAAATCTAGAAGAAATCTACTCAGTTTCAAAGATATACGTAGTAACGGATATCATATTGAAACTACAAATGAGAAGAATGTTGAATATTTATGCATTACTAAAATTATCTCAGGCCAGAAGCTAATTGTAGAAAAACTCAGAGCTTTCTCATCTGGGTTGTATTATACAATTATGAGATCAATTGAAACTTATGTAGTTTCAAGCCAGAAGCTGTTTAAACCAATAACATTTCGACTTTGGCATGACCGTCTTGGTCATCCAGGATCTACGATGATGCGTAGAATCATTGAAAATTTCATGGGCACCCATTAAAGAACCTGAAGATTCTATTATCCAATGACAATATATGCACTGTCTGTTCACAAGGAAAATTGGTAATTAAACCATCTATTTCTAAGGTTGGTTTTGAATCTCCATCTTTCCTGCAAAGAATACAAGGAGATATATGTGGACCCATTCATCCACCCAGTGGACCATTCCGTTATTTTATGGTATTAATTGATGCATCAGCAAGGTGGTCACATGTATGTTTATTATCCAGTCGTAACATTGCTTTTGCTAGATTGCTTACTCAAATCATTAGACTCCGAGCACAATTTCCAGATTATCCAATCAAGAGTATACGACTAGATAATGCTGGTGAGTTTACATAAAAAACATTTGATGATTATTGCACATCAATCGGAATTGATGTTGAACATCCAGTCCCACATGTACATACCCAGAATGGTCTAGCAGAATCATTAATCAAACATATCCAGGTGATTGCTAGAACTTTATTGTTACAAACCAAATTACCGGTTTCTGCTTGGGGACATGCTGTTTTACATGCAGCAACATTGATTCGACTTAGGCCTGCAGCTTATCACCAGTACTCTCCATTACAACTTGTACTTGGGCACCAACATGATATTTCTCATTTACGTATTTTTGGTTGTGCCGTACAGGTCCCTATTGCTCCTCCTCAAAGAACCAAAATGGGACCCCAACGTCGTTTGGGAATATATGTTGGTTTTAATTCACCTTCAATTATCAGATATCTTGAACCATTGACAGGTGATCTTTTTACTGCCCGTTTTGCAGATTGTCATTTTGACGAGACAACTTTCCCACCATTAGGGGGAGGAAAATTTTCTCCTGAAGAGAAGCACAAGAAAAATATCACTATTGGAGAGAAAAATGAGCTATCATGGAATGTGACAACAATATCTCATTTGGATCCTCGTACTACCCAATGTGAAAGTGAGGTACGAAGAATAGTTAATCTTCAGATGATTGCGAATCAGTTGCCAGATGCATTTACTGATGCTGCTAAAGTGACAAAATCACACATACCAGCTGCCAATACACCAGCTAGAATAATTGTTCCTGTAGAACAATGTAATCAGAACGCAGCAAATATATCATCTATTGCACGCCAGAAGCGTGGTAGACCAATGGGCTCAAAAGATAGTATTCCCCGAAAACGGAGAATGAAAAATTCTGATTCTTCTGAAAATAATACTCAAGCTACAAAATACATTATCTCTGAAAGATCAACTCCAGAAGAGTTGTCAATCCCTGAAGAGACTAAAACCCCCAAAGAGGTACAAACAATTGATGAGTCACAAAATTCTGGAAATCAAGAAATTTCAATCAATTGTGCCGAAGATATGTGGAATCGTAATGAAATAATCATCGATGATATATTTTCATATACAGTAGCTTTGACAGTTATGAACGATGATTATGAACCACATACTGTTAATGAATGTAGACAAAGACACGATTGGCTTGAATGGAAAAATGCAATTCAAGCAGAATTAAGTTCCTTAGCCAAACGTAAAGTCTTTGGACCTGTAGTCCAAACGCCTGAAAATGTCAAACCTGTTGGATACAAATGGGTATTTGTACGGAAACGTAATGAAAAGAATGAAATTGTAAGACATAAAGCAAGGCTTGTTGCACAAGGTTTCTCGCGGAGACCAGGGATTGATTATGATGAGACGTATTCACCAGTGATGGATACAATTACTTTTAGATTCTTGATCAGTTTAGCAGTCTCAGAAGGACTCGAAATGCGGCTTATGGACGTTGTGACAGCATATTTATATGGATCACTCGATACTGATATCTATATGAAAATTCCTGAAGGATTTAAGATGCCTGAAGCATACAAATCAAAAGCCAACAATGTTTATTAAATTAAATTGCAACGATCCTTGTATGGATTAAAACAATCTGGGCGAATGTGGTATAATCGTCTTAGCAAATACCTGACAAATGAAGGATATATTAATAATCCTATATGCCCATGTGTTTTCATAAAGAAAACATAATCTGGATTTGCTATTGTTGCAGTCTATGTTGATGATATGAATTTAATCGGAACACCTAAAGAGCTCCGAAAAACTGCTGACTATTTGAAAAGAGAATTTGAGATGAAAGATTTGGGACAAACGAAATATTGTCTCGGCTTGGAAATTGAACATAAATCATACGGAGTACTTATCCATCAATCAGCATATATTGAAAAAAATCCTAAAACGGTTCAATATGGATAAAGCTCACTCTTTGAGTACCCCTATGGTTGTTCGATCTCTTGATCCTAAGAAGGATCCATTTCGACCTAAAGAAGATGATGAACAAATACTTGGTCCAGAAGTACCATATCTAAGTGCAATTGGTGCCTTATTATATTTAGCACAATGTACTAGGCCTGATATTGCTTTTTCAGTAAATTTGTTAGCTAGGTTCAGTTCTGAACCAACACGACGTCATTGGAATGGTATCAAACATATTTTTCGTTATCTTCGTGGAACAACAGATTTGGGGTTATTCTATTCAAAATCTAATAGTGGTGCAGGTTTGATTGGTTATGCTGATGCTGGATATCTTTCAGATCCTCATAAGGCTCGTTCACAAACTGGGTACGTTTTTACTTATAATAATACAGCAATTTCATGGCGCTCAACAAAACAAACTTTGGTTGCAACATCCTCCAACCATTCTGAAATTCTTGCACTTCATGAAACAAGCCGAGAATGTATATGGTTGAGATCTGTTATTCACCATATCCAGAGTACATGCGAACTATCTACTGCTTCAAGTTCTCCCACAATCATATATGAAGATAATGCTGCATGTATTGCTCAAATCAGAGGAGGATACATCAAAGGAGATAGAACCAAACATATCTCATCAAAGTTCTTTTATACTCATGAGCTCCAACAAAATCAGCAGATTGATGTTAAGCAAGTCCGCTCCCCAGATAATCTCGCAGATTTATTCACCAAAACATTACCAACATCAACATTCGAGAAATTGATTTATGGCATTGGGATGCGTCGAGTATGTAAATTACATAATTAATTTTGAAGTATTTTTCAGGGGGAGTATATTAAATCAATGTCACTCTTTTTTCCTTCGATCAGGTTTTATCCCACTGGGTTTTCCTGACAAGGTTTTTAATGAGGCAGTCATTTTAAGCACATCCAAATATTATTAAATCCAGAAGATTATAATATTTTAGATCCAGCAGATCATAAAATATCCTTTGTTTAGATTTTGAAGTTTTTATTGATAGAAACTTTTAAATATATTATAATGATATCATCCAAGGGGGAGTATTGTGAAACATCTGAATGCATCATTATAATAATATAATAATATAAAATATTTTGTAAGTCGGTTAACCGACTTAACTTTGCCTATATATACATGTGTAACCTCAGCAATAAAATACATATATTTTCTGCTTTCTTTTTGTTTGCCTCCTTTCTATCTCTCTCTCGCTTTTATTAAATATTTTGTTTATTTTATTGTTTTGCTTTTCTGCCGTCTTTTTCTCTCTCCTGCTGCCATTATTTTGTTTGTCAAATATCAGCTTAAGTCCCTGGTAAATTCTCTTTAAGCCCCTGATGATTATTAATTTTATTATATTTATTTATTTTAATTTTATAACAAAAACAACCTTTTTAAAATCGTGACTTAAGAATGAAAAACAATTCTTTTTTTATATGTTTCACCATTTCCAGAACATATTTTCAAAATAAATTATTACTTTTCCATTTAAATAACTATTTTACTCATTTTTGAAAATAACACCAAACACATTTACATCATTTTCTATTTTTGAAAGAAAAAAAAAATCTTATCAAATACATTAACATTTTCAAGGATATCATTTTTAAAACATTGTTTATCATTTTAAAAAATAGTTTTTAAAAACATCATTTAAAAAAAATTCCAAACACTTTCTTTTCTTTTCTTTTTTGGTGGGAAACTTGCTAAAAACTGCATGTAGTTTGTCTAAATCTTGGTTTTGCATATTTAGTTTGAAATTTATCCAAAATCTCATTTGACGTTAATATAAATACTAAAAATAACCTCTAAAGACGGATGAAAAAACAACAAATTGAACTACTCAATTTAAATAAACATTTATAAAACAAATATATATATTAATAAATGAGTTAAATAATATTAAACATATAAAATATAAAAATAATAATAAAAAAAAACCCAACTATTCATCTCCCCCACGCCATCACCCCTAAACCATCAATCACCGCCCCCCCCCCCCCCCCCCCCCCGTTCATCTCTACCTCTTTTATCACTGTTCATCTCTCCCTCTCCTATCACTTTCTCTCTTTCATCTTCTTTCCTCCCTTTTTCCTCTCCCTTTTGTGGGCTTTTATAGGTTGGGGTATTGATGGTTGATGGTTGATGGTTGATGGTTGATAATTGTTTTGGGTAGGTTTTGATGGTTGTGATTGATGCTTTTAGGTTAGGATTGTTGGCTGGTGTTGATGGTTGATGTTGGTGATGATGATGATTGATGATAGAAGATAAATGCTTGATTGTGGGTAGGTATTTTGTCGATTAATGATGATTGAATAATAGTTTATATGCTTTAGAAAATCTAGGTTTCTGGCTAAACCCAAATTCTAGATTTTTAATTGTTAGAAACCTGAAAAATCTCTAGATTTTTAGGTTTCCAATGATTGAAAACCAAGAAATCTATTGGAAACCTAGAGTGAGAGAGAAGAAAGATAGGAAGAGAGAGTGATGAGGAAAGAAGAGAAAGAAAGAATGAGAAGATGGAAATCAGTTGATGATAGTTACTAGGTTGAAGGTTTGATTTTGTGTTTTATGAAGATCGGGTATGGATGGAGATCCAGATTGGTTCTCCACATTTCTTTTCCTCAATTTTTTAATTTTTTAATTTTATCATATGGTGTATTGATTTCCAAATGAAAGGCGGAGATATGTTTTTATTAATATATATTTTTTATTCTATATATTATTTTATAGTTTTTTTTTTTTTATTTTTAATATAAGCATACCTTAATTAGGGGTAATTTTTTTTTTTTTGTAGTCGACATTCGTTGAACTTCAATTTGCTGTTAACTTTTGAATGAAAGAGGGAATTTTGGGTATATATGAAATTAGAGTGGGAAAATAGAGATTTCTCTAAACGACGGGCCTTTTTGGGATTACATATATATTATTTTTTATTTTTTCTTGATGTTTGAGAACTTGTCATGTAGTCAATGCCGTGTATCATCGCATCAGTATTATCTTCCCCGGCAACCAAACCCATTCACTGTAGCGTTATCTAAGCTTATCTACCATGGATCAAAAGCCCCATATAGTCATAGTACCGAGTCCAGGGATTGGTCATCTCATCCCACTCGTTGAGTTTGCGAAGAAAATTGTTCTCCGCCATGAATTCTTAGTCACCTTTATAGTCACCACCACGGGATCAGTCCTATCCAAATCCCAAAAATCAGCCCTTGAAATCCTTCCCCAAGAAATAAACTACACTCTTCTACCTCCGGTCTCCTTCGAAGACTTACCCAAGGACACCAGGATCCAAACCAAACTTTCCCTCACAATCACTCGCTCTCTTTCTTTGATCAGTGACGCCATCAGACCACTGGTTGCAACTTCCAAAGTTGTTGCTTTGGTTACTGATCATTTCGGCACCGACGCTTTTGATGTTGCCACCGAACTCAATATTCCTCCGTATCTGTTTTTCACATCATCGGCCTTGCAATTGTCGTTTTTGCTTGACTTGTCAAAGCTGGATCAGAGTGTTGCTGGTGAGTTTAGAGACATGGCTGAACCCGTTCATATACCAGGTTTTAATGTTTTGGTTCATTCTTCAGAGTTGCCAGAACCCCTTCAAGACCGAAAAAACGATGCTTACAAATGGTTTCTTCACAATGCAAAACGGTTTGTTTTAGCTGATGGAATTATTGTTAACAGCTTCGTGGACCTGGCTGAAGGAGTTTCCAAAGCTTTGCGAGAGGAAGGATCGGGTAAGCCACCAGTATATTTTCTTGGACCAATTACAAGGACCAGTTCAAGTAGTGGAGCTGATGGGTCCGCGTCAAATAGTCTTAAATGGTTAGATAATCAACCAAGTGGTTCTGTCTTGTTTGTTTCATTTGGTAGTGGTGGAACTCTCTCTTGTGATCAATTCAATGAATTGGCTTTAGGCTTGGAAATGTCTGAGCAAAAATTCTTGTGGGTTGTGAAAAGTCCGGATGATAAGTCTGCCAGTGGTTCATATTTTAGCATCCAAAGCAACAAAGACCCTTTTGATTTCCTGCCAGAAGGGTTCCTAGACAGAACCAAAAGTCAAGGTCTAGTGGTGCCATCTTGGGCACCACAAGTTGAAATTCTCAGGCATGGATCGACTGGTGGTTTCTTGACTCATTGTGGTTGGAATTCAATTCTTGAAAGTGTTGTTCATGGCGTGCCTATGATTGCTTGGCCTCTCTTTGCTGAGCAAAAGTTGAATGCGGTGATGTTAACAGGGGATTTGAAAGTGGCACTGAGACCAAAAGCCAACGAAAATGGCTTGGTGGGAAGAGAAGAGATTGCAAAGGCTTTAAAGGTTTTATTCCAAACTGAAGAAGGAGTCAAGATCCGTGAGCGAATGCATAAACTAAAGGAGGCTGCCGCCATAGCTGTGAGTGAAGAAGGATGTTCCACTCGCTCCCTCTCTGAGTTGGTCTTCAAGTGGAAAACTAGTCACAGAAGTACAAGCCAAAGTTGAATTGGACTGTTGTTCTTCATAACAATATTATCTTTTCGATTTCTTCAAAATAAATTATCTTTTCATTTTTCTTAAAACTGGTCTTTTCGATGTAATAAATTTTCTATTTCTTGGCTGTTCTATGTGCATGTATCTTTTCGACAATATAACGTTAGTATATGTTATATCTGTGGAAATCTCATCAGTCTCATTATCTAGATCTATGAGATATGACTAAAACAATTATTACTATTACTGTTCCCTTTAAAGATGGGAAAGAATTACCTATGTATGGTAGAAGACTTGTTGGATTTTAGATTGTTGTGTGTGCTATTTAAAAATTATCCGATTGATGGATAAGGGTGCTGGAACCCTACCCTTCATTTATTTTTTTATTTTGAGTACATAAACTATAATTAAAACGGACTCAGAGAATTATCGGGACCAATCGAGATAGAACACTAGTGGCACGATTCAAATGACAAATCTCAATTGGAATGAATCCACCCATAATGATGGGAGATCAATCCATACAAAATGATGAGAGACTTAATATTAGTATATTTATTATAAGTATTATTATATATATTTTGGATTTTTGGGAATGGGTGTCGAACCCATACCTCTTATAAAGGGAGGCATGTGGGTGTTGCTAACGCCAACCAACGGTGCCAGCAATCAAAAATAGCTCTACTCTCTCTTTATTTATAAAGAAGCTGAGCGAGAATGCACCATGAAAGCACTCAACTTGAATGCACCACCAAAGCACTCAACTTCAGAGTGGACGTTGTGTGTATATGAATATTAAAATTTTATTTTAAAAAAGTAGATTATTCCTATATTTGCACTGATGTTTAATTTCTTAGCTTTAATCTAAGTTAAGGCTGTCCATTAATAAGTTTAGGAGAAAAAAAAAGTGTCTATAAATAATCTATTTTTGTGATCTTTTATGGTACTGGTTATTGAGTAGATATTAGTTTTATTAGTTTAAATAATAGTAATGTTAGACTTTCAAAAAATTTTATCCAAATTTATGCTTAAATGATGTGGTATGTGAGTTATTAAAATTATATAAATGATCACATTATTTATAATTTACAAGATTTTGACAACTCCCATACTATATAATTTAGGTATGGATTTAGATAAAATTTTTGAAAAACCTAAAAAAAAAAAAGGGTTGGATGCTAGTTATTAAAATTTGTAGTTGCTTAACCTTCCCAGTGATTTTTTGTATACATATATATATTTTGAATAATAGTGATTATTAATCTTAAAGGTCGTTTGTTTTTTCATTTAAAAACTGAATAATATTACTGAAAAATGAAGACTGAATAGTGACTGAAACCTGAAATCTAAATAACAAATATATATATATATATATTTTCTTGTCTCTAAATGTATGGTAATATTATTTGTTTTTTAAAGTTAAAATTATCCGAAAATTAGTAATTTGACATTTATATCATTTTACTATTATTTGTTTTATAATTTTATTTAATATAAATACAAATAGTTATAATAAATTATTTAGCAAATACTAAGACACTTTTATATATATTAATAATATTTTTGTTCACAATTAAAATATGATTATTTATTATAGTAAAATATTTTTCTTTGAAAATGATATATACATAAATAAATTATAATTGTGAAGTAAATTAAATTTATATATTTAAATAAAAATAAATAAAATAATCTTAAGTTGAATTACTATTGTTATATATTTAAATAAAAATAACATTAAAAGGAATAATATTAAAAAGAATATGTATAAGTAAAATTATGATAAATTTAGAAATATGTTATTTTAGGAAGAAAATATTTAAAATAATATATTTAAAAAATCATTAAATGATTTAACATTAAATGATATGAGTAAAAAATTATAATTTTTTATTTTTAGTAATTTTTGGATAACATTAAGTTGTTTGATCGCTTAAGAAAACAAACAAAAATCATTGTAATTCAAATATATTAAGTTAAAAGTGAAAAAAAAAATGATTTCTTATACTATTAAACATTATGGTCATTAGTGCTAATAACAGCAATGACCATATTAACACCGCTCTAAGACTATATGTACACCCCTAATTTATTTATTTTTTAATTTCAATATTACCCTTATATTAAATTATTAACATAATTTTAATCAAAGATATTATTATTTTTCTAATCATTTTTTTTTCATTCTTACTAACTAAGCTACATCTAATAAAAAACTAAATAAAGTAAACATGGATATTAAAATCTAAATCAATAAAGATTTTTTTTTTTTTTTGGAATTCTTATTAATATGTTAAATAAAAAGTAAAATAGAATAAATTATTTAAAAAAAAAAAAAAAAAGCCTACATCAAAGTGGAGAATTGATTGTTTATGTTCTTGTTTGCTATTCACTCCAGATGGCTAGTCCTTTGTTTTTATTTGACAAACATGAGGACGCCTTATTGCACCAAAGGGAGAATTGATTGTTTGTGTTCTACATGTACTGCCATTTTCTATATATATATATATATATCAAAGTGGGACGACGAGTGAATCAAATTAGCATTGACTAGAAGAAGTAGATGTGGGAGTAGCAGATTTCCCAAACATGAAAAGAAAACATCTTAAAAAAATTTGCTGAAATACACTAAATTTTTCAGAAATTCCTGAAGACAGGGGGCTGAAGTCAGGCCTAAGAGGGGTTTGGAAATAGTTTTCAATCAGCAATAGAAGTGCCTGGGTTAGAACCTCATGAGCTGCATCGATGGCTGGTTGAAAACTATTTTTAAAACTCCTCTTGGGCTTGGGTTTAGCCCTGTGGCTTCAAGAATTTTTAGGAGGGCAAATCGTGTTAGTCTTCTCCATCAAAGATCAAGGAGAAGGCTGCTGTCTCCTCCTAGTGTCTTGCAATTTTTTTTTTTTTTATACTTTTATTTTATTTATATTAGTTTGTTTATAATTTATATAAATAAAAGAATGGACATAAATACTTAAAAAAAGTGGACATAATTAGTAACATAGAGGTGTATTTACAAGTTATAGACTTTTAAAAATTTTATTGGGGCGTAAATATAAAAAGGGGTGTAAATGTCGCTACTCTAGTGATACAGTGCCAATTCATTTCGTGGCATGGTCTCGATAACCTCATTGGGGCAGCCCATTTTATAATTGGAAAAACATCAATCAGCCCATAGCCACACAATAAATCAATGAGTATGGCCGGATCCGCTTCGTGGACATTTGACTCTTCAGACCGGAAATTAATAAAGCTTAGCAAGAAGATATACACGGCAGCACCAATTTAAAGATCGTCCGATATCCAAATATTAATCAAAACAATGTGTGCAATAGACTAATGCTCCATAATGACTCGAAGTTAATGTAATTAATTTATTCTATAACAATAATTATATGTGGTTCAAACAGCGGTACAGTAGAACCGCTCACTGAATTATCTGATTATGAAACATGTAGGGAGGACAAAAATCGACAATAGATCACGAATTATGTATATAAAGGACACATTCTTAGAATCGCACTTATATGAATCAACTATGTTATCTCCTTTTAATTACATAAACTTATCTTTCTTTTTGGTCGATACTAAGTATTTTGATCATTTGTTTCTTGGAGGGGTGAGTGGAGGTTACATTAATTTTTTATTATAATTATCATAATTATTCTCAAAGTTGAGGATGAACTATATATATATATATATATATATATATATATATATATGTCAGCTTGTTTTTGAAGCAAGAGTGAAGTGGATTCGCAGTGGAGAGGAGTAAGTGCGAGCTATGAAAAAAGAATTTGTTAAATTTAATCTAGTTGGATCCATTATATAATGATACATAATTAAGATTTGACCGCACTATTCACAAGGTGAATTCTTCTTGTTGTACACCTCGTTCACATTGTTGATGATGTTTGAGTTTTACATTTTTTTAAAAAAATTAATTGTAAAGAGTAAATGCTAGTAATATTTAATCTTTACAAATCTTAATAAATCTAAATCTAGTCTGAAAATTAATTATGAAAAAATAATAATAAAAATAATTGAGAATTTTCTCCAAATAATATACAAAGCCAGCTATCAGCTACCTATTTGAAGATAGTGTAATGTCTAATTATTATCCAATTTCATCAAACTTTAAGCAAAACACTGTGTTGGAAAGACGGATGCTACGTAATTATCTTTTAGATAAAAATAATTTTAGTCCCTGTATTTTGAGAAAAAATCAAAATTTTAATTATGTTTCAGAAAAGAATGAAATGAACCTTAACGTTTCAAAAAAAAAAAAAATCAAATTAATCTATCTGATAAGTCAACTAACGGTCAAATAAAAAAGAAAGTAAGAAAATACTCTTTTGTCCCTCACTTTGATTACAACGCATAAAATAACTTTTTTACCCTTAATAAAACTAAAAATTATAATAAGTTAAAAATTAATAAAATAAAATTATAACTAAACCCTAAAATAAAATAAATTTATAAATGTGAAAATTGTCACAAATACCTATTAAAAAAGGACCAAATTTGTTTTTACCCACTATTTTAAAAAAAATTGTTTTTAATCCCTCAAACAAATTAATTTTGTTATATACCCAAATTACCTATTATACCCCTACATATATTTACCCATAAACCCTCAACTGGTAGAATTTAAAAAAAAATCGAAAAGTAAAATTATGAAACAATCCCTAGCTATATATTGTGAAGAAATCGATGGAAAGCATTTTCCATCACTTATCAAAAGCAAAAACCGAACTGTGTAATGCGATTTGAACTTGATCGCGACCTGACGAGGCATATCCAGTTTTTTTGGCCATTCTCTCAACATTTTCGATCTTCCCAGAGGGTCTCCGACCGCCAATGAGCTGCAACGTCTTGCGAAAGTATGGTTTCCATTTGAAAGGTTGTATTTTTTTTTTTTTCTATTTTGATTCGTGATTTTGAGATGTTTGTTGTGTTATGGATGTTGGGTTATAATTATTAGGTTTAGAGTAGATTGGATTTGATTGTATTTGGTAAGATTTGTGTTGAAAATGGCCGATTCTGACGATAGTAGCGTCGTTAGCATCGGTTCGGTTTTCACTTCGGTTGGCTATTTCGGTTTTTCACTTCAGTTTTCGATTTTTCATTTCGGTTTTCACTTTGGTTTTCCACTTCAGTTTTTCATTTTGATTTTAACAAAAATGAAAAATCAAAATGAAAAACCGAAGTGAAAACCAAAATGAAAAACCGAACTAAAAAACTGATGTGGAACATCAGTTTTTCAGATATAGTATAAAACAAATTCGGGTTTTTAGATACAGTAAAAAATGGATTCGATTTTAAATATTCTAATACTAATCTTTTTTGCTGTTTTTCTTTCTTATAGATGGATTTCATATATAAATATAGTTTACAAAAATTTACCAAGGAAACAAGTGGGAATACACACATTGGTCAGAGGTTGCTTAATAAAATAATTTTCATTCTCACTAGAAAAACTTTATTCGACCGGTTCATAGAAGAGTGACCATTTCGACATATTTTGAAGATTATCAACAATACAACTGCTGCCTCCATGATATTATGGGTTCTTGCTAGAAAAGTGGAGATGGGTGGAGGTCATGATGAAATGTGGTTTGAAATCGGGGAGAGAATATATAGGTTTAGGAAATAGGAGTTTTTATTGGTTATAAGACTTCCTTTTGGCGGCATTGATTGAGAAATCTTCAATACATTACAAAATGACCAGAACAGCCTCCTATGGTGATTGTTTAATGGAGTGTTGCCGGATATAACCGAGTTAATCACGTTTCTTGAGGCAAGAAGCCATATGGACTATGCAGGCGACGATGTAATAAATGATGAAGATCTTTTGAAGTTAGCGAATTTAGGGATCGCTTCTCATCTCTTCATGGGGTAGAATGATAGGACGAAGATTCCTCAATTTATATGGATTGTAATTAAGAATACAGGGATGTGAAACTCATTCCCTTAAGGTACATTATACTAAAGTGTCCTATTGCACTGCCTCCGTCTGGCAATGAATGAAGAGCGGATCAGAAACCCACCGCGTAATATTAATATTTATGGTTATGTCTTGGCGTTTCAGATATAACTAATACCTTTAATATTTATTGTTTTCTCCTATTACGGTTAATATATATGGTTATATATTAACTATATGTTTATTTTTTGTTTAATCATTTTTGCATTATAGTGGTAGTTGGTAGAATTTTTTTCGGTGTTGAGAGAGAAGATATCGAAAAGTAACCAGTATTATAAAATGATTTGCTAAGATGTAAGAGACGGTCTCTTAAGAGGACACTGATAGACACGAAAAGCCTTGATGATTTTCCCTTCGTAAGTGGCAAACGTAACCTAAATTGGTCTAAATTATTTGTTTGTTTTAACTATCCTTATTTAAATGAAGTATATCACTATAGTATAATTATATATATGTATATAATAAAGATAGTTAGCATTGCGCAAACCCTTGAACCTATTGACGCAGAAAGAGATACAGATTATTAGAAATATTTTAATCCGAATCATTTGGTTACGGGTAAAGTACATAAAGTTGGCGGTAGAGGGAGTGAGGGTCATGACAATGCTAATGATGATGATGACGACGACGATGATGATGATGGTATACGGGGTCATGATGATGATCAAGCATTACTGAAAAACCGATCCTAATTTTTTTTTTCAATTTTATCCCTCTTTTCACCCTCAATTATGGTGTCGAGATACTATAAAGATGGTATTACAATATAAATGATGTTGTATCTCATTACCAATCATCATATCCTTTTCAGGCATAGTATAAAACTGATCCTAATTTTTTTTTCAATTTTACCCCTCTTTTCACTCTCAATTATGGTGCCGAGATACTAAAAAGATGGTATTACAATATAAATGATGTTGTACTTCATTACCAATCATCATTTCCCACAAATATAGCCAGATGGATAAACATTAATACATATGTGTTTAAATATTATCATGTGATTGTTCTATATTACTTGAATGTAACCATGTTGAGTTATCAAGTTAGTTATTTGTATAATTTTATATTAATTGGTTAACTTAAACCAATTTTAGAATCATTTGTTGGTCATAGAAAACCAAATAGAAAGAAAATATTTAAGGAAAGTGATTATCGGTTTTTTACTACGCTTGAAAAATCGATTTTTCAGGCACTGTTGAAAAACCTTGATTTTTCAGGCATAGTATAAAACTGATCCTAATTTTTTTTTTCAATTTTATCTCTCTTTCCAATTATGGTATCGAGATACTAAAAATATGTTATTACAATAAAAATGTTGTTGTATCTCATTGTCGATAATCATTTCCTATAAATATAGCTAGATGGATCAACATTAATACATATGTCCTATATTATTGTCATGTGATTGTTCTATGTTACTTGAATGTTACCATATTGAGTTATCAAGTTAGTTATTTGTGTAATTTTATATTAATTGATTAACTTGAACCAATTTTGGGATCATTTTATGATCATAAAAAGTCAGTTGGAAAGAAAATATTAAAGGAAAGTGAGGATCGGTTTTTCATAGTACCTAGAAAACCAAAATTGATTTTTCAGGCTTAATAGAAAATCGATCCTCACTTCTCTTTCATGATTACAATTATTTGATGATCAGGTTTTTACAACGCCTAGAAAATCGATTACGATTTTTCATCCATACGTGAAAACTCATCTAACCACAAATCTAGAATATGTGTGATCGGTTTTATAGTTGATGAAAAACCGATATTGGTTTTTTAGCTACGTTGAAAAATTGATCTAGTGTCTCAATTCATTTTCACCTACTTTTTAACACATTGAAGATTCCCAGTTACCGATTGATGATTGAAGACGTAATTTTAAATTTAAGTAGTAAACTTTAGTCATTAAATTTCATGTCAACTAATATTTACTTATTTCATGATATTAATAATAGTGCATTATGAATAAATTTCTAATCATTCATTCATTCATTAAAAACTAAACTAAATAACGAATCTGATTATAATATATAAATAAAATAAAATAAAATATACATGAAGCAGAAGTTCGATATCAATGTCTACTCATTGTTTTTATTATTATCTACCTCTAGATTTGGAATAGGAGATCGTTATGGACGTCGATGTTGGTTGTATCTAGTCTCATGACACAAGCGACATCTTCGAGACGGTGGACATTTTCATTAACATTTGTGCTTGTGCTAGCTTCCGCATTCATGGCTATACTCGTCCCTTTGTTGGTAAAAGTAAGGGGGTTAGGGCAACGAGGACGATTGTGTCTCTTCTGACCACATCTTCTATATTTTTTTTTACAATGATCTTCTCCCGCTGAAGGAATTCGAAAATTCTTCATCCTATCTGGTTGTTTTTTCCCTATGAGTGGTAGTATAACCATACTTCTAACTTTCACAGAAACATTCTAACTAGCTAATTTAGGGACCGAATTGATAAGACTTATATATACAGCTTTCAACCACTCTGTGCTATAATACTGACTGCAAAGTGTATCACAACTGATGCCCTTGAGCCTGTACAAATATAAAAAACCCAAATTTAAGTGTCATGATATAACATGAAAAATCGAAAGTAAAAACGTATAATTACCATACCTAGCCACGACACATGCATGAACACATGGTAACTTATCTAGGTTTCACTGCTTACACGTACATGTGTGCTCATTAGTATTAATTATCGCATCTCCTTTGCTAGGATGTATGACATTGTACGTGAACGGTTCTGTAATGGGATTTACACTACGTTTCGTTGATAGATCTTTTGCCAACATGATATTATTGTACGCAGCGGTGGTAACATAAGTTGTAAACTTCTCAACAGTAATGCGTATATTATTAAACCATCTCTGCAGTACATTTCTTATATATATATATTCATGTGCAGTTATTATTGGCAAACAACATGTTTGTATCAAGCATTTGTTGAGCGACTCTACAATATTGGTGGTCATCATTTCATATATATTTTTTGGACAATGTGCTCGTGACCACTTGCTCACCCCAACCTTAACCAAAGTTCCATGTGTTCTTGGATGTAACGCCGGTATTTCTTCCAATATTCTGTTGCATTCCTCAAACACATAACAGTATGCTGTATTGTAAAATACATTTTTCATATTCGAACGCTTTTTACAATGTTGTTTAAGATTTTGCCATAGGTGAAAAAAATATAACACGTGTGAGACTTCAGGAAAAGCTGCTTTCATCCTATTCGATATGCTTTTATGACAAGCAAATCCTCTGACACGCCAATCATCTCTCGTAATTTTTTTAAAAACCAAGTTCGTGAACAGTCTGACTCTTCATTAACAAATCCATAAGCGATGAGATAAATAATTTCTTTTCCATCTTTGTATGTAGCGAAAAAAAATCACCATTTTATATTCACTTTTCAAATAAGTGGTATCAACAGCAACAACCGATCTCATGTAAGATCGAAAACCCTTAATGGAAGTTCCAAGTGCAACGAAAAAAATACATGAACAGGTTGTTTTCATCTCTTTATGTGCCGAGGTTTGATAGTTTTAACATCTCAAAGTAGGACGAAAGCTGTTGATATGACTCATCTGCTTATCCATATGCTAGTTTCTTTGCATATTGTAAAGCCTTCCAAGTTTTACTGTACAAGATCTGAATTTCATACTGCTCTAGTATTTCTCCAATCAAACGATTAGGTGTATAAATATCTCTCCCCACATTTTTCGCATATAATTTTTTGATAACAATAGCCTTTACACTCTTCATATATGTCCCGATCGTCATCATCGGTACCATAATTCATATAATCATCGTTAACATCGCAAATGCAACTTTCTGTAGATGTAAATGATGTGACAATAGTATCAACCTAATTGCCCCCAATACCTGAAGTAAGATAAAAATGACTTTCAACTATATGAAAATTTACAGGTCTATCCATATCTACCTCATCATGTCTTCTGTCTGGTATTGAGTTGGTGACAATTGGATGAACAATATGCCTACTAACCTCAACTCTAAAATCTTTCGCAATCTTATTGACATAAATCTCTTTAATATTAATATTTTTTTATCGCAATCAAACCAACAATACCAAGATTGGACATAATGCGTATTTTTTTAACTTGACCACTTGTCGCATTTTGTAGTAAATAATGTATACGGATATCCCACATTCTTCTATCAATACTAACCTCTCTGTACATAACGTCCACTAATAATGAAAAACTACTATTTTTATAAACCCTACACATGATCGACTCCCCTCCAATATAATTACATCTATTACACTCTTCGTCAAAATTGATTACAATTGTCTCTTGAATTATTCTTGTAACATTTAAATCAAATAATATTATTAATAAATCAGTCTTATTTCAATTAGACAACATTACAAAATACAATCGTATCTAATAAAATTTAACACTATAAATCAATAACCAACATCAACAACTCAAGAAATATAAGAATTATACTAAAAATGCGTTTAACTCGATTTTTAATTAGACCTTGACTGTTGGAACCAGTTTTTTTCTCCACTAAAACATATTGATTATACACTCATAACACTCTCCACTTAAATAAAATAAAATAAAATAAAATACAATAATATCTAAGCATATATAACACTAACATTTAATATACAACATTCTAAACACAAATATAACAATTACTGAAAAAATTGTTAATTTCGATTTTTTAGTCGGTTTTGCAAGGGTGAAAAACCATTATCTGTTTTTTCAGCCTCTGAAAAAATCAATAACTGTTTTTCAATCTCTAAAAACCCGGTAACAGTTTTTTAGTCACTGAAAAACTGATACGCCTCTTCAATTGATTTTTCATTGCATGAAAAATTGATTATCAATCATAAAAAATCGATTTCGTCGTAGATTTTACGGATTCCATCACAGATTTTTATGAATACCATATACATCACAACCAAAACATTCTTACAGTCTTTTAATTTACAATATGAAAAAACTAACCCAAAAAACTAACCTAAAAAACATATGCATTACCTTTAACACACAAATGCTTCAAGAATCTTGTAATCCTTTAATAGATAAAACTTGAATATTCAAAAACCTTTAATGGATATTGTGAGGAAGAAAAAGAAGAGAAAATATGGAGAAACAATGGTGAATCAAACCTTAGAAACCATTAATGGTGAAGATTGAAGAATAGGAAATATAGAGGATATTATGAGGAAGAAGAAGGCTAGTTTTATAATTTCAAAGTTGGGCATTTGGGTGATAGAAACATAAGGGTATTTTAGTAATCTTGGGTATACAATGAAAATAATTTATTTGAGAGGTCAAAAATAAATTTTATTAAAAATCTGGGTAAAAACAATTTTTTTTTTTTTTCATTTGGATAAAAACTATAAATTTCCCTTTATAAATTTTTTTTAAAAAAAATTCCTTTAGCCATTGAATTAATATTTTACGAATCATAACAATTCATACATCAACAGAGCATTTAGCAAATGGTAACCCCCCAATTCTATTTTGGCATCAGTTGCTCAAACAATTCAAAGATAGTTTGATGATATGGAGAGAAGCTGAAGTCTGAAATCAGCTTAAAAAAAAAACATATGACAATGAAACAAAATATCTTGCATTGAAAACCTTCGGCTCTAGTTCTATTAGCGATTAAGACAAGACTGAATCTTCATAATCACACCAACAATATAATCCAAGTACCTAACAACAAGCAATCCTACCTCCACATAATTAGTTTCCTGGCCTTTTAAGATGTGAAACTTTTGTCAATCGTATATTTAAGATGTGAGGAAGATGATGATGTCACCCAAATCAAAGACGGTTCGCTCTCTTTGCTTGAAAAGAGAGACCACACTAGACTTTTGGAAAAGCATCCAAATGAAGAAGAAGAAGATGCATAGACTCAAAGGTTTGACAAGAGCAAGATAGTTTGGGTTCTCTCAAGCATTTTATCAAACCCCTCCCTCGCAACACCCAAATCACCAGTTTTGCATAAAACTTAACACTTCCAACGCCGAAAAATCAACACAAGATTTGATCACAGCGACAATAAAGGAAAGAGAGAGAAGGAAAAGATGGTTGCAGTAGTAGCGAAAATGGAGGCATCCGAAGAACTTTGATTCGGAGGAGAAAGAGGAGAAGAAGGAGAGAGACGGTGTTATTTTAGTGGTGAAGCGGAAGTAGGTGGTGCTGCTACTGGTGATGGTGTCGTGATGCTGAAAGCAGCCATGGCGATTTTGACTCTTTGTCTAGTTGGTGGTGGCAGTGTCGTGAACAGTCTCTCCTTGGAGTCGGTTTTGAATCTTTTGATCCTTTGTCTGGCTAATGGATATCTTAATCTTAGTCTCAAGATATTAAATTATGATTAGAATGACAAAATTACCTTTGCACAACATGTCATCCATTAGATATAACCGTCAATTAATTGACGAGAGCGATTCATTTAACAGTTTTTCAAAATATCAAGGTTGATTTCTCCATTTTCGAAAATATGATTAAAAATATTTTCCAAAATTTAAGGATCAAAATGATTTTCACCTTTTTCTTTTTTGAATTCTAGGATTTGTTCAGAGGATAAGCAGGACCAAACAAGATGAGATATTATTGATGCGATCTAGGGAGCAGCTCTCATATAAGGAATTAACCCACGGATAAGTAAAGAAACAGCTCATAAAAATGAGTGGTAAGCCTATAATTTTTATTTTTAATGGAGAGCATAAGTCCATGTCTTTGTCATTGTTGCAAAAATCGTTAGAAATCAATAATAAAATGCTAACCGGCATGTTGTTGATCTGATAAGGGTGAGATCGGTGACCAAAATCGAACGGACCGATCAATCGACCAAATCGAGCGACGAGTCACTGAACGGGATGATATCGATAATGGTAGATCAGAAGCCTCGTACTTAGATGGGAAACCATAAGAAGAAGAAAGGAAGAAGAAGAAGGTAACAAGTCCGGTGGTACAGGGGAAGGGCTCGAACGATGGTGAAGAAAGTGTGGTGGTTCGGTCCACAAAAGAAGATGAAAAGATGATGAAAGAAGAGGAGAAAAAGAAGAAGGAAACGTTGATGGTGTTTTAGAGAGAGAGAGAGAGAGAGTGGTGAGGGTTGGCACACTGTAACCAAACATTTATGTATAGTTAGTGTTCCAAAACTCGCTACTCGCTACTCGACCGGCGAGGTAGCGAGCAGCGAGTACTCGAAAACTCGGTGAGTACTCGACGAGTACTCGGTGAGGGGTAAAATTGGTAAAAACTATAAAAAAGTATAAAAAAGTATAAATATCACAAAGAAATAAGCTAATTGAAAATAATAAAAATGATTATAATGGTAAAGATGATGGTTTTTTTGAAATAATGAGAAATAATGAAGGGTAATTTTGTCCAAAAACTAAAAAGCTGAGGGACATTTTCGGATAATTAAAATGATTATATTGTTCATTTGTTCCACATCTCATTCACTTCTCTCTATCTCAGTGTCTCTACTCTACTCTGATTTCTTTCTTCTTTTTCTTCTTCCGATCTTCATGTCTTCTTCTTCTCCTTCACTTCACATACGAAGACGGCGACCGCGACGGAAGGAGCGACAGAGGACGACCAGAAGACAGCGGCAGCAGAAGTCGATCGACGATAGCAGAACCAGACTCAGTAAGATCGCCAGAAGCAGGACGACAGCAGGCAGAAATGCAGAACAGAACGCGACAGAAGCAGCACGACGGCAGAAGCAGCACGGCAGCATAACAGAATGCAGTAGAAGTGCAGAACATAATTGAAGACTGACTGAGTGCTCGAAAATCGAGTAGGCTGATTCCTAGTCGGGTCCAGTCGGCCCGAGTTGGGCCGAGTCAGCCAGAGTCCACCCGAGTTGGGCCGATTTTGGACAGTAACTGAGTTGAAACCCCCGATCTGGGGGTTCTCGGCTCGGACGCCGGCCGAGCGGCAAGTTCCCGACAAGAACTCGACTAACTCGATCGAGTTTTTAAACACTGTGTATAGTACATCAAATTACACAAACGCCCTGAGGTTTGATAAAATTATATAAATATTTAAATTTTGACCCTAATGTTTTAAAAAATATCAGTTTATGTCATCAAATTTTAAAAATAATAATTTTTTTTTTCCAAAACCGTACTCGTCGATTAGTAGTTGATTATTTACCGAATAAGTGATAAATCGTTAATCGCTACCTCACCGGTCGATTTGCGATTAGCAATTTCCATAATATTGGTTTTTGTCAAAATATTGTAACTATTTTATTAATTTCAGACTGTTCAACAAGGCTACAGTGGGATTGATAATCGAATTATCTCATTATGATGCATGGAGGGAGAACAAAAATAAAAAATCAATTGCTATAGTGAGACTGATCACTAAATTATCTTATTATGAAGCACATAAAGAGCAGTGGGACTGACTCATTAGATTATCCCAATGAGGCGTTTAGCGAGAATAGAACCGAACAATCAATTACTAATTTTAAAGATAGAAGGGATACATTCTTAAAATCATGCCGACTAAAATAAAGAATAAATTAAATTATCACCTTTCAATTGCATAAATTTATGAATTTTTAACTAAATTTAAAGGAATAAGTATTTTGTTTTGTTTCATCTTGGAAAGTGGAAGGGCAAGTGGAGCTACTTTATTTTAAGGGAAAAATCTAAAAATACCTTGAAATGAAAAATATTGTCAATTCACCTCAATTTTTAAAAATATTAGCCAAAATCCCTCTACTGTCAATCAAAGGCGATTTTCATCCAATCTAGCTGGTTTTGTGATGAAATCACTAAAAGACCAAAATACCCTTAGTAAATTGTTTACCAGAAAAAGGAAACCTTTTTTGCTTTTAAAATTATTTAAAAAGATAAATATACCATTCATATTTATCTTTGTAAAACTTAAAAATTAATAAATAATTAAAAACAGTTAATTAAATCCATATTCAAAAAGTCATCAAAATGAATTCTACCCAGAAGTTAAATCCATTATTCTACAGTGCAATCATCAAAATGATATCAATACATTTAATATTTTTTTTTTCAATTTTAAACTGGTATTTCATTAAAAGAAAAGAAACAAACAACTAGCATACAACCAGAAAAAAAACAGGTAGCAGACAACCATAAAACAAACCAAGAAACCATATAGGAACAGAGACAACTTCTACAAAGTGACAAGACTAGATTTTAGCATGTTCAAGAAGTCAAGCTAACTTTAAGTGTTGCTCTGTAATTTTACGAGATTTAGTTTAGTAACCGAATTCTACCAAGGGATTGGTCTAGTTGATAAAAAATGCTGTTATTTACTATAAAACAATGTTATTCGGAGCCAAAAAGACTCAACTAAAATGGTCTTGTGTAGTTATCAATGCACGGTCACATAGTACTTCAAATAGTAAAGTGCACAAGCAATATAACATCTTTATGGATTTAACATGTCCAAGCAACATGGTTTCCTAAACAAAAATAGCTAAAAAGTGTATCAATAACCTAAGTTGGTAAACCATCAATAACACCTCTGTTTTGGAACCCATCAACAATCAGTCAACTCAGAACACCCAATACCTCTGTTTTGTCTCCACTTTTGCCGTCGCACAAGCACCCCCCGATTTTTGGAAAGCTTCAACAATGATGGAGTAGCATCGATGGCTTCTCCACCAAGGCTTAGTGGGACTATGGAGCAGCATCTATGGCATTGCTGGAATTCACAAATGAAATCTACAAAGATCAGGCAATTGGAATATGGGTTTGAAAACCTAGATCCGAGATTTGAAAGAGCCCTTGTAGGTGGCGACCACAGTGAGTTTCGAAAACATAGGTGCTGGGTGTGTTTGAGTTGACAGACTCGAAGTACTGCTCCCCTCTATCGCAATGAGAAAGAGAGAGAGAATGGACAAAGAGTGATAATGGTGGCAATGAGTGAGAGAGATGAGGGGTAAAATAGAAAGTGAAATGGTTGGGTTGGGTAAGATGATAGAAAGTGAAAGTGGTGGCAACATTTGTCTCTCATGCATTTACCAATTTGCCCTTTGTTTCTATTGGATCTATCAACTTATTGATGGAAGTCATCAACCTATCAAGGTTTGGGTTTTTTTAGATAATATTTTTGAAACCAAGTGTGGTTTGACACTATTTTCATAATCAGGGGATAAAATAATAATAACCCTTATTTTAATCAATTAATCTGATTTTTTTTTTTTTAAGTAATCAATTAGTATGAGTTGAAGGATGAAATATTATGTATATTGATCTTTCTACGTCTTGATTATCAACTTGTCTTTGAAGCAAGAGTAAAGTGGATTCGCTATGGAGAGTAGTAAATGTAAGCTATGAAGAAAAGAATATGTTCAATTTTAAACCCCTTTATATATAGTTCTATAATTAAGATTTGACTGCACGAGGTCAATTCTTAATTAGTTTACTATTGTACACCTCTTTCTTATGGTTGATTATGTTTGAGTTTGTTAACGTTGAAAAATGGTTTTCCTTAGTCAACGAGGTTGTTTTCGGGCCCAAACTCCAGTTTTAGACAATCAATGGGATACATGCAAAACAAGAAGAATCAGAAAGGGAGGTTAGAGGCGAGGAGGAGGAAACACAGGAGATTTTTAGAGTGGTTTGGCCCAAAAAGATGCCTACGTCCACTGTTCACTCTCTCACTATTTCGGCAGAGTAACGACACTTAGAAAATTTCATCATTTTTACAATGAAAATCGTCCCCTTTTATAGAGGAAGGGGACATGCTACAGTAAACAGAATAAGACAAAAGTAAACAGTTAACTACAGTTACACTGACAGACAACATTTAATGCGTTGGAATCTCAATTAAAACGGCTGACAGTGCATTAAATGCGGTCGAATCCGTCGCATCCGAGGTCTGCCCAAGGGAGATTTCTACTGACCAGGTCGGATATGCAATGATGGGTTGTCGGGGTTGAGATCACAGCTTCTAACGGATGTAGCGTGCATGGCAAGCCTCGGAACTGTACTCTGCATGGTGCTGTTGACTTCTGCTGACTTGAGACTTCCAGAAGCGTGGCGGAGACGGATCTTCCAGCAGGCTAAAAATTGAGTCGGTTGGAGAAAACAAGAGAATCTCTGATAGGTCTGACTATCTGGAGAGTCGATGAGGTGGATTCTGGGACGGCATGTCTGCAGCTGGTCATGGCAGTAAGGCGGACAATATCATGAGTGAAGGAGTCGGAACGCGGCCACGCTCAGAAACCAGTGACAGGCTCAGCCAGATAACCTTGGATGAGAGTGGCTTGTTGGACATCTCTGATGGGTGGCTCCTCTTGACGGATACCCCAATCAGACAAGAATGGCGAACAGACAGACGGTCAATCATAGCGGAAACATGGCGAGCAGGCTTAGCCGTCACGGATGGCGGATATTCTGGCGAGCAGGTCCAGCTGTCACGGATGGCGGATATTCTGGCGGGCAGATCCAAGGGATGAGAGCCAACGGCCAGCGATAAGGACCAATGGTCCACCTCAGCAAATAAAGCTAACGGAGAACACGGCGGTCTGAATGACGGAGAATATAGTGGTCACAGCCGGCTTGCGGAATAGGCGGTCTGCGGTCAGAATGAACTGTCATTCTGGGCGATAGCGATCAGTGGCCACAACAAGTGCCCACTAATGGGCCCATTTTCTAGGAGAATGGACCGGAGTGATGGCGAATAATTGGGCTTCTGGGCCATTGGGCCTGCACTGTAGATTCGTCTGGGCTTGAATATTCTGATCGCTATTTTATCCATAACAGAGTTTTACATTATTTGTAAATAATTGGACTATAAAGAGAATAACCCACCAAATCTTAAACCGATCTTAAAATTAGTTTAAGAATTAATTATAAAAATGTAATAATAGAAATACACTAGGAGGAGAGAGTCTACCATGCATGTGGGGATGGGGCATCTTTCAACCAGCTCTAACTAATCATGCATGCTGCATGCATGGTTAATTCTTTTTCGTTATGATAATTTAAGATTCATGTTATCTTGTGACAGCCAACGTGTAATCAACTACTCTTGCAATCTGCACATTTTTAATGGGTGAGACGAGACTTCTTTTCTCTGGACACTGAATTTTTGTCATGTCATGCATGAGTGTGGTTAACCCTCTTTCGAATACTTTGACCTTCATCCGATTTCGACATTATTTATTCTAATTGTTTGGTTTGAGTCCTGATTATTCAAAAAGGTCAATAAACCTGACGCACGACCAAGTGTCATCACCAATATGAAAACATAAATCACGTAGCGTAAGAATCAGGGAAAATCTCAACTAAGCCAAGATTGCAATCCGGTATGCAGATTTTTGTTAGTTGCAAATAATATATATATATATATATATATTAATTTTACTATCAGTATCTATTAATTTTAAAAATTTAAAACGAATAAATTAAATTAATCTATTATATTTCTCTCATAAAATAATTTCTCTCTTCTATTTAATTCAAATACAATTAATAAATTTAATTGATTCATCTTAATTAAGATTTATATATATAATAAAATTGATAAAACTTAAATTATCTTAAAACGTGACCGCAAACTACCTAACAAAATAAAATTGATGGAGCATGGTTTTAATGATGTCAATATATGTAAAATAATAATAATAATGATAATAATAATAATAATATGAACATCCTCAAAATTTATCTAAATTTTTTATCCAAGTAATATGATAAATTAAGATTTATATTAATCATATTAATTATAAAATTATATATTGATAATGTGATAGATATAAATTATCTTACCATATCATTTAAATAATAAATTTATATTATAAACTTTTAGAGAACCTAACATCCCTCTTAAAGTAAAACTATCAAGTTTTAGAAGCTGCTCTAGTTGACTAGTTGGTTTCACTATGGTACAAAACAATGTAAAAACATTCAAATATCTTAGCTATTATGCTTTTTTTTTTTTTTAATTTCTATCTGTACACATCAATAATTTTTTTAATATGAAACCACTTTGGCAAATATATATATATATATATATATAAATGCATATTCTTTTCTCAAAGTATTTATTTAAAGTAAAATATGCATAAACTTTTGATTGATTACCATAAAATATATTTTTTTCTCTCCTTTTATATTTTACATTTAAGAGGATATTTTACTATTAAATGGAAAGAGAGTATCTTTATTTTTAGTTAGTTAGAAAGAGTGAGAAATTCTATTGGAGAGATGATATTGGATAGAATTTTGATCTCATTATCTATGATTCTATGTGATAAAAAATTTTACCCAGATAACAAATTATGTTGGAGATGATCTACAGATCAATCATTGAGGTTAGGTTATCTAACGGTCAATTTTCTTTTATAACTATTTGTGGAGAGAGAGATAAATAAACGCCCTCTCATCAGCCCATCTTATAAAGCACCCATACCTAGCCTTGCTTTCACAGCAAAAATAAACGCCAACATCACCAAAAACTTAGCCTATCTGACATGGAACAAACTCAAACAAAAACACCCCATGTGGCTATTATACCAAGTCCAGGGATGGGTCACCTGATCCCACTCATTGAGTTCGCAAAGCGACTCGTCCACCACCACAACTTCTCCATCACCTTCCTCATCCCTACCGATGGACCACCTTCTAAAGCCCAGAAGTCAGCTCTTGACTCTCTTTCTAATGTCATTAACTACATTTTTCTCCCACCAGTTGATTTCAAAGACCTCCCTGAAGGTACGAGAATGGAAACCATTATTGCCCTCACTGTGACTCGCTCTCTTCCTTCTCTTCGACAAGTGACAAAGTCCTTAGTGTCTACCACTAGACTGGTAGCCTTGGTCTTTGATCTTCTCGGTACAGACGTGATTGATGTTGCTAAAGAATTCAATGTGTCATCATACTTGTTTTTTCCCTCCACAGCCATGACTTTGTCTTTGTTTTTTAATCTTGAAAAGCTTGATCAAATGGTTTCGTGCGAGTACAGAGACATGACTGAATTTGTGAACATTCCTGGGTGCATACCAATCCATGGAAGGGACTTGCTTGATGCCGTTCAAGACAGAAACAACGACGCATATAAAGTTCTTCTTCAACATACAAAAAGGTACAACTTGGTTGCGGGTGTTATGGTAAATAGCTTCACGGACTTGGAAGGAGGTGCTATAAAGGCTTTGCAAGAGAAGGAACCGGGTAAACCACCCGTTTACCCGGTTGGACCGCTTGTGGACACGGGTTCTAGTCGTGAGGTTAATAGGGAGGAGTGTTTACAATGGTTGGATGATCAGCCACGTGGCTCCGTTCTATTTGTAGCTTTTGGTAGTGGTGGGACCCTCTCTTGTGATCAAATAAATGAATTGGCTTTAGGGTTGGAGAAGAGTGGTCAAAAGTTTTTATGGGTTGTGAGAAGCCCAAATGACAAGGCAGCTAATGCCACGTATTTTACTGCCCAAAGTCAAAGTGATCCTCGTGATTTCCTACCAAAAGGATTTTTGGAGAGGAGTGACGGTCAGGGTCTAGTGGTGCCATCATGGGCACCACAGGCACAAGTGCTAAGCCACGGCTCCACGGGAGGGTTCCTGACTCACTGTGGCTGGAACTCGACTCTCGAGAGTGTGGTGAATGGGGTGCCATTAATAGCTTGGCCGCTTTATGCGGAGCAAAAGATGAATGCTTTGGTGCTCACTGAAGATATCAAAGTGGCATTGAGACCAAAAGCTAATGAAAATGGACTGGTGGGGAGAGATGAAATCGCAAGAATTGTTAAGGATCTAATGGAAGGAGAAGAAGGACAACTGATTCGCAATCGAATGAAGTGCTTGAAGGATGCAGCGGAAAAGGTTCTGAGTGAGGATGGGCCTTCCACTAAGGCACTCACTGTGTTTGCTCAGCAGTTGAAAAACCAAATAATTGTGCAGTAGAATAAACTGCACAATTTCTCTCTTCCTTTTTTTTTTTTTTCTCCTTTTATTAACTAAGTACTGATCTATTTTCAATAAAAATTAATTATAGATTTCTTAATTTGTCGATTATTTTTTTTTTATACATTTTCTTTTATTGTGAACATTAAGAACTCTTGTTATCTCTAATTATTAGTTAGCCAACAATATAGACAAGAATTAATTAGTTTATATAAAATAATTGGCATTACTTTTTGCTCATTTTTATATCTTTTTCAATCAAATTATATGAAAATTTATTCAATATCATTTTACCACGTGTTCAGCTTCAATCGCTGTCTGTGGGAAAGGAAATGAAGGAAATACATATCCTCTCTATTGTCCAAGTCCCCTATTGCTTCCAATACTCTACTTTTTGTGATTATTTTGGTTTTCTCTTTTTTTTTTTTTTTTTTTTTTTTTTTTTTGAAGTAGATTGTTTTGGTTTCTTGTTTGTTGTTCAAGATAAATTAAGATTCCATTTCTCTTTGCATAATGATGGTGATGCCACAGCAGCTAACTCGCAAGTATGTGTTTCTTTTTGCGTGTTACATCTAATCAAATAATAATTGGAATAAGTGTGTGGCAACTAATTGATCGATTAATTGTGCAAATCAATGTACAGAAAGAAATTGTTTAATCTAATAATTAAACAACGATGATAGCTCCAGGAGTTGAGGGTGCTATACATAGTTTTCGCTTAGGCAAATTCTTACACAATAACGATCCTAATTGCATAGCCTCATTGAATTCAACACTATATATATATAAGTTTCAAACTTGTATATGCAGATATGGAATTTTAGAGTGATGAATTATACAAGTATTGTGATGGGCCGGAATACTAAATAGCATATATAAACTCATAAAATTCCTTGTAATTATATAAGAATTATCAAGAACAAATTCATCTTAGATTAAGATTGTGTAGGTTGGATAGAAATTTGATGGTTAATAAATAAATATGCTTATTATTATTTTTTTTTAAGAAAATAGATCGACAATTGAGAGTCCAAACCATTTTCTATGAAAAAAAGAATAAAAATAATTTTTTTAATGACTTTTTTGTTGTGTGGATGAATTGGGTGGAACAATCTTCTTTAGTCTCACTCAGTGTGTCATGTGCATGTGTCGTATTGTGATCGCAGTGATCACAAGCACAACAGAAGACGTACTGCAATGAAAACTGTCTCCCTTAGTCTTGCTTTGCTGCTCGACAATAAACGTGCCGTATTTGTTTTGCTTCACAGCTATAATAAGCGAATCAGAACCAAAAAGTAGCCTATCTGGTATCTTCCAATATGGATGAAGCACAAAATACAATACCCCCCATGTAGCTATAGTACCGAGTCCACGGATGGGTCATCCCACTCATTGAATACGCAAAGCGACTCGTTCACCACCACAACCTTTCAATCACCTTCATCATCCCTACCAATGGACATCCATAATCTAAATCCCAGAAAATCCACTCTGTACTCTCTCATTATTGCCATAACTACATACACTTTTTTACTTTCATTACAAGAAAACGGGTCAACTATACCAAAATATCCGTAACAGCATTAAAGACCATGTATAGATACCGGTTGTTTATTTAAAAAAAATATAATAAATTTCAATATCCATACTGGCTGCAAAACGGGCCGGGTATGGATATGTTTTCAATGTCGAGTATATAACGATCTAGTATAGAAAATAGTTTAAAATAATATGTGAAACCGGACCACCTATCATTTTTCTCATTTTCTTTCTCTCACTATAACTTTTTCTCTTACATCTCCTCTCTTCCAAACATTAGCTGCCGCCGGTTTGCACCACATTCACCTCGCCACAGCCAATGAGTTCTTTTTCTCCCCTTCTTCTTCTTCTTCCTCCCTCCCAACCACCGACGCGCCTTTTTTTTTTTTTCCTTCTTCTCATTTTTTTCTTTCATTTTCTTCTCTTTCAGTCGTCACACTGTGTTCTTTCACCGTCTGGCGCTATCCTCTTTGCCGATCTACTCCTTTTCCGCTATTTTCTTTGTCAAAAAAGTTATGGTTTAGTTGTTTTATTTTTTATTTGGTTGTTTTATTATTATTTGAATTTTTTGTGTGTTTTATTTAATTTTGTAGTATTTATTTTAATATTTCATTTATTTTAGTAGTATTATTTTTTATGTTTTATTTTTTATTTGGTTGTTTTATTAATTTACCATTTTAATTTTTTTTTTTTGAATCTGTAGCTTTAGGTTTTATTTGTAGTGTAGTAGTTGTACAATGGGTCTATAGTGTGGTAGTCTAGTTTGAACATAATGTATGTATTTTGAAATGATTTACTACAAGATGCTGCTTAGTTTTATACGATTTCTCTGTAACATATGTGTGTTTTGAAGAAGAGTTCTGGGCAACAAATATTGAAAATTGCATCGCTTTTGGAACATTTTTATCAGGCATTACAACAAGTCAGTTATTAGTGTATCATGGCTGATCGTTTTGGTGTACAGTTTGCTTTGGTCATTGAATTAAAATTTTTATTAGAGGTTTTGCTTTTTTTGTCCTGTGAAGCAACTGTAAAAATATGATATTATTTGGGTTTTAGTTTCTAGCTTACTTTTAGCTTCTCTGCTTGTAGTTTTTGTCATTTTGTTATCACTGATATGACATTTCTTAAGGATAAGAAATATTTTCCTTAGTTTGTAATTTTAGTTTTGTTATTCTTCCAAGTAATCTACATATCTATGATAGGATCAAAATCGTCAAACACTTTTTAAGGTTACATACTTGTCTTTTATTCTCTTTGAAAGTATATGCTAATAAATTAAGTATTGCAAGCCAAGGAGTCTAGTGAAGGAGCTTAAGCAAAGCCATTATCAATCCAACAGTTTGTTGTTTTCTGTCCTTTAATTTTCTTTTGGTTCATTAGTTTTTTTACTTTAATCATGTCATGTTAAATGAGACTTTATTATTTTTTCCGTATAATATCTCAAAATAGAGCCCAGAGAAATCCATTAATTTTAATTTTTCCGAAGTCAAAAATAAAATTTTTGTAAGAAGTCTAGCATTACTCATTTATCATATAATGACAAAATTTTGATTTTTCTATTACAATGTTGAATAGTAAATATCTACTATTTTTATAAAATAAAACTTTGAACGTCAGTGTTTAATGTTTACCTTCTAAGGTTTTAATTTTTTCTTTTTGAATTCTCATATTCTAACGCTATTGGATCACTTTTCATGGTATATATAATTTATGTTAGTGCAATGGTACATTTTGAGATAACCAGTAGGTTTTTTTTGTATATAATTAGGAGATATAGTGATTCAGTTAGACGCTCAAATAAGAGAGGTTGGATTGAGAAGGAGTTAAGTATCCGAACCTTACTCTAGTTTGCAAGTGAATTAAATTTTTAGAAGTTCGAAAAATAGGATAAATTCTGGCAAAATTTTCATAAAATTAATTGAGTCTATATCTATTATTTTATATATTGAGTTTGCTACACATGTATCTATTATTAAAATATGTTATTTCCGTAATATTTTTAGATATTGGTTAAAGATATATCTAGTGGTCCATCTTCAAGTGGATCAAGTGGTTAAAAAAAAAACAAAGAGAGGAGATCCTTAGTGATTATATTTATGTTGTTAACAGCATTTTTAAGTGATTATATATAAATGGATTTTTTATGTATGTTGTAATATTATTTTTATTTTAATATAAAATTATATATATTTTCTAAAAAAAATATGTATATATATTTTTAATATAAAAATGAATATTCATACTGGGAACGCGCCCGTTGTGGATATACTTATCTATACTAGGCGGTCTAGTATGGATGAACATATCCTCATGTTGATCCACGGGTCGACCCATTTTCGATGTGTGTATCTATATTGAGTATAGCTTGGTATGGTTATCAGTATCTATATCAGACAAGTATTCGATATATATATCATCAATAATTATTTCGATTCTATCCATATCGAATGAAGTATTCGCTATGGATAGTCAATCATTCCGGATATTATCCGGTATGGATAATCGTTTTTGTTGTAGTGCTCCAGTTGATTTCAAAGTCCCTCCCTGGGGATACGAGAATGGAAATCAATTTTGCTCTCATTGTCTCTCGTTCTATTTCCTCTCTTTCCTCAAGTGTTGAGTTCATTAGTAGCCGATATAAAGCTTGTGGGCCCTGGGGGTTGATCTTCTACGCGTGGATTTGTTTGATGTTGCTCAAGAATTTAACGTGTAATTATCCGGAAAAAGCTTGATCTAATGGTTTATGTGAATACGGAGACATGACTGGCTTAGATTGAAAAAACATGAGTTAGGTTTTGGGCTGGAGGTGAGTGCTTAAATATTTTTATGGGCTGTGAGAAGCCCAAATGACAAGCTGCTAATACTTACTATTCACTAATAATGACCCGTTTGATATTCTACCTGAAGGGTTATTGGAGCGGAGCATGGGGCGGGGTCTAGTGGCACCAACTTGGGCACCACAGGCACAAGTATCAAGCCACGGCTTCACGGGAGGTTGCCGCACTCACTGTGGCTGGAGCGTTGTGAAGGGGTGCTGGCATGTTGTGCTAAGAGCTTGGGTGCTTTATGTGGAGCAAAAGGGGATGTCAAATAATTATTCTACATCACCGATACAGTAATTTCAGTACTCTACTAATTTTTTCAATAATTCATTAAAAATTGTTGTATTCAATTTAATTTAATGGATGCTTATCTAATGATTTTCTCTCTGATAATATTACAATCCCAATTGCTTCAAAAACATATTTCAATCATCAATCCCAATTAAAATCATCTTCCATTAATGAATTAAATACGGTAAAAGAAGAAATACTTTACGGCCGATGATGACATCGCATCTGAACTTCATTATTAAGAGATAGTACATCTCATCATTACCCATATCATTGTTGTCGTTAGTACAAGTCAACATTATGTGATGAAGGCCGAACCACAATCACGATTGTTTTAATCTAACATTTTTACATCATGTTATCGTCATAACATCGTCATTAATTATTGTCTGGCTTGCCATTTTATGATTGTTTTATCACTCATAAATGATAAAATATTATTATATAACATTTTCAAATATTGAATTGATAATTTTATCTCATTTCAATAAAGTTAACAATTGAATCTCAAATTTTATTTTTTTTAACATAAATACTCTTGATAAAATTAATAAGAATGCTATATTTTTTAAAAAATGACTCAATTGTTATATTTATTGTAGAGATATTTTAATATTTTTATACATGATTTATGATTTAATTATTATATTTTTTGAAAAATGACATAAATATTAAATCATTAATTTAATATGCTATTTTTGTACTTATCCTTTCATAAATTGTCCATTACCTGCCCAACTTCCTTCAACATAATTTTGGGCCAAAGGTGCAAGTAGTTGCTTAGGGTTCGAGAAACAATTTAATTATATGGTTCGAATATACACATGGTACGTTGTTACCTATTTAATTTTTGCAAAATCCAATTTACTGTACTAAATGTCAAGGAAAGAGAGCAATCAAATGAAATATAGTTGGTCCAAACTTATAACATCTTTCTTTTCTTATTCAATATTTAAAGTTTTTGATATGTTTAATTATATTACAAATTTATCGGTCATTTACAAAAATCTAACTTGCATACCAAATAATTATAACGTTTATAAGTTTTACGTCATTAATGTATGTATCATGAATTGATCAACGCTATTAGTATTATATGCATGCTTTATCTATCTTTTCTTAAACAGTAAAAGATTGAATTGTACAACACTGTCTCTGTTCCATTTATAGACTTATATGGCGCTAATGTTGGTCCAAAATCAAGCGGTGCCCGTGAATATTTGTCGCTTCTCGAGTCCATATATGTTAATAAAATATTAAAATTAAATGAAAAAGTAAGTGAATTGGGATTTCTCCACTTTGTAATTCATATTTTCAATAAAATTCATTCTGATAAAGGAGTTTAGCCCCTCCTCCTAGGGCCAAAATGTTGACGTTCAGAATCAGTCAACAAGATTCTTCCAAGCTCAACACTGCAAAAACAATTAATACAACATATAATAGTGAATAACTGATATAAAAGTGGCAAAAGTAGAACACGAGATGAAGAAGTGTTTAAGCGGTTCGGCCAACTTTACCTACGTCCACTGTTTGTTCTCTCAGTAACTGGATAGAGTAAAAGCCAGTTTTTTGCTAAGTGTTTCATTCTTAAGTTACAGAGAAAAGCTTCCCCTATTTATAGGAGAGGAAGTGCTACAGCGACGTATAATGAGTTAAAACAGAATGATTATCCTAGTTAATGCATCTGACTTATTTTGAATGCAGCCGAATTACATTAAATGCAGTCGGATCATATTAAATGCAATGGACAGGTGTAAGATTTATATGACTAACCCACGTGGGTTAGATATGATTTTCTGTAATCTGAGTAGTAACCTCTGACAAGTTTGGCGTGCTGGCAAGTTACAATATGACCTGGCATGGTTCTGGACGAACTGGAAGTTCTGGGCGAACTGGAGTGCAGAAAGATAGGGGGTAATGACTAACAGCCTTAGCTTGCCATAGCAATGCACGGTCTGGCTTTGAGCGAACTTCACTTCGCATAGCATGTTACGCGGACTCCACGCCACACCTGGTTTTGAATAAGTTCCATGCTGTGAACTTTACACCGCGCGGATTCCACTCCGCGTCAGACTCTAAGCGTACTCCACGCCATAGGATCTATGAGGAACAACTGTCAATTTCCTTAGATGGACTGACTGAAATCAGGCCTGGCCCAGTTAATTGGACTTTTATCAGTCCGATTAAGCATTTCAGAAAATACCTATAACACAACTTAACAGAGTTTCCCCTATCTCTAGAGTTTCCCAAAAATATATTTCACCTATATTTACACACTCCAAAAAAAAATTTACCACAAAATCCAATACAACTAGAGACTTAATCTCTCCAAATTATATTCACATAGTTTTAACTATCATATATACGTTACATGATACATCAAATACTCCATATTTTACAACATTAATTTTTAAAGTCTGAATAAATTAAAAATACATACGTAATTGCAATCTTTTATAACTGCATCAAAAGTGAAAATATACACATATCTTGTTATCCGCTTACACAATAGTGATACCGAAACCTTTGGCTCGCAAAATATTCATGGAACAACAGTTACTATAACGTGAAGAGAAATATGGGGTGAGCTAGCAAGCCTAGTAGGGAGCATTCGAAATCCCAAATAATATCAATCATTTAAATTGTTTATTAATAAGCATGAATCTCATATATAAGCATAAACAACATAATTATTAATTTCAATGTTCTATCATGCACAATGATTTTTATATAAATCCAATGCATATAAGATAAAACATCCATGTACAATCGCAACATATAACATAATCCAAGTATCCACGTCAAGCATATATGTGCACATTCATTTCCATGCCAATCCAAATTAATGCCACATTCAGTAGCAACTGCTTTAGCCACACTCAGTAGATACATTAAAAAACGTGGTGCCACACTCAGTAGCAACTGCTTTGGCCAAAAGCTTCTTTCCAGTTCCAGGAGGACCAAACATAAGAACGCCTTTCGATGGTCTCCTAATTCCCTGAAAATAATCCGGCATCCACAAAGGAAGGACAACAGCTTCCTCTAGAAGTCTTTTTGCTTCAGTCAGACCAATATCATCCCACTGCACGTCAGCAGTGGTTTCCAAGATCCCTCTCAAGCATTATAACCAAGTCTTGATCAGGTCCTTCATCTTGTGGCCTCTTTGACTTTCCATCTTCAGCATCACCATTAGCAGAATCCATCTTGGTACATTTTCTAGTACCGGTGCCTTTCTTTCCAATGGCTGAGGATCCGACTCCCGAGTTACCCCTACCAGTGCCAGTAGCTTTTCCACCACCGCCAGTAGTACCATTTCTGATAGAACCACCACGAGCCCAAGCCCCATCTTCGGATGCATTTAGAGTCAATCTAACTATAAAATCTTGGGTCACTTAGTAGCCTATATGGGTGCATTATGTCATTTTCTTCCTTAAACCACAATTGGGCTTGACTTAATATTTTTAAATTATTGGATGAAAAACGATATTTTAACCCCTTAAAAATTGTGTATATACCCCAATTAGCATTTTTTTTAAGGATACAATATTACACTTGAGTAAAATTACTAAAAGGGTAAATATTTTTTAATTAAAATATCATTTATATCTTAAATCATTTTTACTCTTTTAATTTTTAATTTTTCTCTTTGTTACTCTTTCAAACCCTAAGTTTTCTCCATCGATAATTAAAAAGTCTCTAATCATATATATGTAATTCTAATTCAATCATAAACATATATATTGCCAAATATTCAGTCACCATGTTAGCATTTTTCATTTTCTTATCAATTTTTCTTACAAACCAAATAAAAAGGTCATTCATTTTTTTGAATTTCTATATCATATCAGCAAACAAGCAAAAATATATGCTTCAAATCATCCAAAAAATACTATTTAAATCGATATTTACAATTTATCATAAAAAAAACATTACTTAGGGTTCTATAAAAGTAGCTAGTAATTATTTATGCAAATCTTATGATATAAATAGAAAATTAGGGCGGAGAGAGAAAAAATGATTTATGACTTTAATTATAAAAATTAGAAAGGGTTCATCATCAAACCCTGACTTTAATCATCTCAAATCATTGATACAATCCTAACTTAATTAAAAATTAGTTGGTAATTATTCATGCAAGTCTTATGATGTAAATTAAAAATTAGGGTTTAAAAGAGTAAAATAATAAAATAAATATTATTTTATACATAAATTTCTAATTAAAAAATAATAATAATGATGGGTTGAATGAATTTGTGTTACATTATTTGCTTAGTATAGGTTGCATTTCATTTACAATAAAGGTGTTAAAAAAATAAAAATAAATGATAAGATAGAAATTCCCTAGCAAGTGACAATAAAATTAATTACATTATATATACTTTTAATACATATTATAGTTTATTTGTTATTGACTTAAAGGGCATATTTACAAAAATATATATAATAAATTAAGAGAAAAAGGTAGTCTTGATATTAAGTAAGGTTTAAAAACAATTTAGAAAAATTTTAAATTTTTTATTGGATGTGCAAATAAAAGAGGTGTACATACCATTTTTGAGTGGTGGAAATATTGCGATTTCTTATTGGATCGAACTTATAAATAATAAAATTTAGCCCAATAATAATTTATTTGAGCACAATTCATAACATTTCCAAAATAAAAAAATTTGGATTTTAATTTTTTGTTGAACTTTTGGATACTAATTTCTATTTTAACAAGTCTAATAGGTTTTAGGGTTATTATAACATTTTTGTTTCAATCGGAGCCTAATCATGTTTTTATATGCTGGTTCTCAGCAATGATGCGTGATACATTCTGAGTTTTGACAATGTGTTTTCTATGTATGCAATTTGATTTTCATGGAATTAACATAAAAACATTGTAAATGTTGATAAGTAGGGCCAAAACAATCAATCCTGATCGGACAACATGAACGTTTGGGCAATTGTACCATTTTAGATGTTAAATAAATTGCATTGAGAAAAGGTACGGATTTCTACGTCAAAGATAAAACAAATGGCGATGAACAAAAATAATTAGTTCATTACAATTAGATGCAGACAGCATATATTATGGAACGAGAGCTTGAAAATAATTCATTAACCATTACCGGCCACTTCAATTTTGACAGGATTGTTCTGGAGGAGGTAGTAATCCGCTTATATTGTTTTTGTGATCAATTGTATATCATCATCGATAATGATAGAACAACAAAATTATAAATGTATTTCTTTAACAATATGGGATTGATGTGTTTAATGTTGAGTTTTTTCTTTCTCCAACAAACTAATTACTAGAATAGATGAATATAAACTTGTTAAAAAAAAAAAAAAGAAGATAATTAATTAAAGCAAGAGTTCTTTGCATATAATTATTTAGTTGTCTGCATTATAAAAATTATCCATTCGTTTATTAAAATATATATATATATATATATCCATTCGGATTTAACATATACAAAACGGATGTTTTTTCTGACTCTTTAAAGAGCATTGCAATATGCAATTTCGATCTAAATCAATGTCATCATTATATCACAAAATGGATTATTCGATGAGTTAGTAACAACTAACATAACTGTTAATCTAATACTATTACCTCAAGTTATCATCACAATCCATCATTATTGACTGACATGCCATTTACCTCAAGTTACCTAATGAGATGGCCGAAATTGAGTGTCAAGTTACGCTATCTAAAGGAGTCTAACTTATTTTGCTTTTTTAAACATAATTTTATATATATATACACAAAAATTTTCTGGACAGAGAGCTGCTGAAATATATGAATTAGTGATGGTATACTAATGACATGGAAATACTTGGTCTAAATCAAGCGGTTCACCTGTATACCTTGTTTGTTCTTTCTTTCTTTTTTTCTTTTTTTCTTTTTTGACACATATACCTTATCTGTTCTCTCAAGCAGAAATTTCCTTATATGTTCCATTCCATATGTTGAGCTTCAGCGATGTGGCACGCATTCTGTGACAAAAATTTCGTGTATATATATTCTATTTTATTGAAACATGGGGCTATTAAATGATGACGAGTACAGACAGCTGAGTTTCAAAAGCCGGATACGGTATCAAACCATAGATGACGCAGCATTTGAGTTTGGACAAATAAAAATGGAGCCTTGTGGGGTAGAAAACAAGAATGAAGAACATAGCTGTTATGACAATTAATGTAAGCATTTGGACAAATCACATTGCAAAACGTATCCAAAAGTACGCTTTTCAAAATATAAATTAGGGAAAAATATAAAAAACAAACCCTTAAAATAAAAAATAACGGTCAATTTATCCTAATTTTTAAAAATATTAGCTAAAAATCTGTGGCTATTAATTTAAAAGTAGTTTTCAGCCAATCTATTGGTGGTTTTGTAACAAAACCACGAAAAGACCAAAATGCCATTGATTATAATAATATTTACTTATTGTATTTGCTTATTAATTAATAAAAACCGTAAAAAATAAATATAATAATTAATTATATTTACAATTATAAAAAAAAAAGAGGTGGAGATCCCAATTGTGATATCCACCATCCATCAAATAATTAATTATATTTATAATTATTAAAAGAATAGAGGTGGAGATCACAACTGATATCTCTACATTTTAAAAAAAGCAAAAAATAAATAAATTAGGGGTTCATCACTATCATTGCCTCCAAACCAACACCACCAACATTCATCAATCAAACCAAAACATCAACATAAACAAAACTAAAACCATCAACATTGCTCACAAGGATCTTTAAACAAATTCAAGCTCCACCAGAATCAAATTAAAAAAGGAAAAAAAAAAAAAAGAGAAAAATTTCAAACATAAACACAAATAAAAACAAATTGAAGCAAACATGAAGCGGAGGAAAAGGCTGCAGAAAGGGCAGCATTAGTTCTCCGACATTAACGAGAAGGACTAGTCCTCTAATATCACACAATCAACACATACGAGGATGTTCTCCACTCAGACGATGTGTGACTGGAATTGACAGTAGACAATGTAGCACCAACCAAGGACATTGACGTCGATGATCTCGTCGAAGATGAGGAGGAGGGGTCTGGTAGGTAGTCGAAGTGGTCCATTCATTCCATCAAATGAGAGGATGTTGGTGATCTTGTTAAAAACGAGGACGAAGAGGAAGATTCTCAAGCTGAGATTTGGCAAAAGAGAGGAGAGACGTTGAGAAGGAAGAGACGAAAGAAAGTGAAGCAGAAAACGGAGAGATGGAGAGTTGCGAGGGTGGAGAGAGATGATTGTGGAGAGGGATTAGAATGGAATTAGGGTTTTTTCTATTTAAAGTCTCGAAACATTGATGGTTTTACTTTTACGCCCTAACGTACAGACCCATCAATTTATGGATGGAAATCGTTAACCCACTAATAATTGGGTTTTTTTGGCTAATATTTTTACAATGATGGGTGGTTTGACATTACTTTTAAATCCAGGGAGTAAAAAGTAAAAATATATATATGTATTTGTTTAGTTTTTTAATACATTGACAATTACAATTTTTACTTCAATAATGTAGACTGAATTTTTTTCTCCAATTTTGAATTCTTGATGTGTACAACTAATCACATTAGAAAACTTATCTAAGAATGTATTATTTTTATCAAAATATAAATTATTACCAATAATATGTATATGTATATGTGTGTGTACGTGTTTGTGTGTATGCATAAAGAGAAGTCTTGAAAATTAAAGTGACAACAAAATGATCAAGACGGTGTCTTATGTGAGTACAATATCTAATAAATTCATGCTGGCAAACTATCAAACTGCCGAAAATGGCATAAATACGGACAATCTTGACTTAAATGGAATATCATTTACATCCTCCTCTTTAAAAGGGAAAAATTGAAAAAAGAAAAAAGGAGAAAAAACCAATTCCAAAACCTAAATGCTACCATTAAAAAAATCCAACTATTAAATTGATTTAGGAAAATACCAAAGAGAATGTAACAAGGAAATATTTTAAGAAAACTTACAGTTTTAGAAAAGAAAACTTGGCTTATAAAATTTAGATGTAAATCTCTAGATAGATACTAGAAATTCGTTGATTTTTTAAGTTTAGTTGAGTATATGTATTTGTTTAGTTTTTGAATACATTAATTATCAAATGCATTTTTTTTTTAATCTACATTATGTAACTGAGATTGATCCATAATACAATCGGAACCAAACGAGGTTAATACATATTAAACGTACAACCCGAAAAGAAACTCCAAAATAGAAAAAGACAATCTACACATAGATAGGGCACTACCCTCAAATAGGAGGAAGAGAGAGAAAACTCACCTTTATTATTTTTTATTTTGCAATGTAAGGGTGGTGCACTTGGTCAAACCCAAGACTGAGCTTTGAAGGGGGTCACGCTTTTTTCCAACAACTGACACCCTAAATGCACAATTATCAAATACATTTTCACTTCAAAAATAAAACATAATTTTTTTTTTCAAATTTTAGATTCTTGATTTGTACAAATTTAGAAAATAACACATCTTTGCATAAACTTGCCGGTCAGGGAAAATTTCCAATGGATTTTCATTTTATTTCATATAAATTTAAATTGAACAATTTGAATTTTAATATATTTAAATTTTATTAGATTTTATATAAATTTGAATTGAATATAACTAGATTAATTTCATTGAATTTTATACCAATTTAAATTAAATACACCTTAATTTCATTAAATTCCTATATAAATCTAAATTAAATACATCTAAAATTTATAAATTGCACCCAAAATTTAAAATATATTAAAATTTAATAAATTCTTAATTTGATTACACCTCAATAACTATATTGATAGGACAGGGACGTCGTAACGATAAGATTCCAATAATAATGTTTAGAATCATCTGCACTTATGAGTGCTTGGTTGATGGTTGAATTGGTAAATTTGGATAAAATGGGGCAGCTGCCGAGCACCAAGAGAAATCCCACTAAACAAGTAATAAAGGTTCGCTAACATAAGCCTTACGTTGGAACTGACATACCACCACCACCACATGTAATGTTGTTGACTCTTCTTCCCCTCTAGAAGTTCCTCGTCCCTATCTCATCACCATCCACGCTTTCTAGTGTAGAAATTAAACAATACACCATTTTTGAAATCAGCCAAATGCGACTCCCCACTCTTTGTTTCAATGGCTTTGTGTAAATAAGTTTCACATTACAACAAGAGTCACAATCTTGATATCCACAATTCATCATTAAAAAAAAAAATTGTTATTCTATAAATTTAGCTAGTAATCATTTATGCAAATCTTATAATATAAATGAAAAATTAGGGTTTGAGAAAGGGAAAATATTTTATAAATTTAATCATAAAAATTAAATAGAGTTCATCATGAAACCCTGACTTTAATCATATCAAATCATTCATGTAATCCTAATTTAATTAAAAAGTAACTAGTAATCATTCATACAAATCTTATGATGTAAATTAAAAATTAGAGTTCGAGAGAATAAAATAATAAAATAAATATTATTTTATACACAAATCTCTAATTATTAAAAAAAAAAAGTTAATGGTTTGAATGAATTTGTATTACATTATTTGCTTAGTAGAGGTTGCATTTCATTTACAATAAAGGTGTTAAGAAAAAAAAATTAAATGATAAGATAGAAATTCTCTAACAAGTGATAACAAAATTAATTATAATAGATATACTTTTAACACATATTATAGTTTATTTGTGGTTGACATAAGGGGTGTACTTATAAAAATATATACAATAAATTAAGCGAAAAAAATAGTCTTCGTATTAAGTTAGGTTTAAAAATAAATTAGAAAAATTTTAAATATTTTGTTGGGTATGAAATCAAAAGGGATGTACATATCATTTTTGAGTGGTGAAAATGTCGCCACTCTTATTGGATCTAAAATAATAAAATTTAGCCAAATAATAATTTACTTGAGCACAATTCATAACGTTTTCAAATATAAATATTTGGATCTTAATTTTTTTTTTAACTTTTGGATACTAATTTCTATTTTAACAAATCTACCCGGTTTTAGGGTTATTATAACATTTTTTTTTTCAATAGGAGCCTAATCATATTTTTATATGCTAGTTCGGAGTAACGATGCGTGATACATTCTGAGTTTCGACAATGTTTTCTATGTATGCAATTTGATTTTCATGAAATTAACATAAAAACATTGCAAATGTTGATAAGTAGGGTCAAAACAATCAATCCTGATCGGACAACATCAGCGTTTGGGCAATTGAAAAAGGTAGCTTGTCGGGGAGTAAACAATAATTAAATATTTTTATATGAATTGTACCATTTTATATATTAAATAAATTGCATTGAAAAGGCATGTATGCGCATATTCTGTCTCTACATCAAGGATAAAACAAATGGCAATGAATAAAAATAATTAGTTTATTACAATTAGATGCAGACAGCATATATTATGGAACGAGAGCTTGAAAATAATTCATTAACCATTAGCGGCCACTTCAATTTTGACAGCATTGTTCTGGAGGAGGTAGTAATCCGCTTATATTGTTTTTGTGATCAATTGTATATCATCATCGATAATGATAGAACAACAAAATTATAAATGTAGTTCTTTAACAATATAGGATTGATATGTTTAATGTTGAGTTTTTTCTTTCTCCAACAAACTAATAGAATAGATGAATATAAACTTGTTAAAAAAAAAAAAGATTATTAATTAAAGCAAGAGTTCTTTGCATATAATTATTTAGTTGTCTACATTAAAAAACTTATCCATTCGTTTATTAAAAAATTTATATATATCCATTCGGATTTAACATATATAAAACGGATGTCTTTTCTGACTCTTTAAAGAGCATTGCAATATGCAATTTCGATCTAAATCAATGTCACTATTATATCACAAAATGGATTGTTCGATGAGTTAGTGACAACTAACACAACTGTTAATCTAATAATATTAGGTATATCATCATAATGCCATCATTATCGACTGACGCCATTTATTGTTGAATCGTTCATGCAAGACAGGAATAGTTACGTACCCCAACTTTCCTTGGACATAATTTATTACCAAAGGTACAACAAGTTCATGGGGCGGGTCCGAGGAAATAATTTTTAATTAATTCGCACAGAAACGTTGTACTTTTGTTAGGTATTGTTAACTATCATAGACACGGACGGACGAGAAACGAGACGGCCGAAATTGAGTGTCAAGTTACGCAATCTAAAGGAGTCCTAACATATTTTGCTTTTCTAAATATAATTATATATATATATATATATATGAAATATATGAATTAGGGATAGTATACTGATGACGTAGAAATATTTGATCTAAATCAATCGGTTCACCTGTATACCTCGTTTGTCCTTTCTTTCTTTCTATTTTTTATTTTTTGACACATATACCTTATTTGTTCTTTCAAGCAGAAACTTCCTTGTATGTTCCATTCCATATGTTGAGCTTGAGCGATGTGGCACGCATTTTCTGACAAAAGTTTCGTGTATATATTCTATTTTCACTGCAATAAAATAGGATATTGATACGAAAATATCCATATTATGTATTAAAGACTTGATATAAATACCAATTATCTATACCAAACATTTAATACCCAATATGGATAATTTTTTTTCATAAATATTCTGTATGGATAATTTTTTTTTTTTTTAATTATTAAACTCAATTATCCACACCGAACACAATTACTCGATATGGATGATAATATAAAAAATTTCAAAAAGATTATCCATAGCGGGCAATAAAGACCCGATATGGATAATTTTTTGTTTTAATTTTTTTTTAAAAAAAATAATATTCGTACCGGGCACGTGACCCTCTGATGTGGATATTGTTTAAAAAAATAATATGGACGATCTCCCCTTCTTCTTCTTCTTCTTCTTCTTCTTCTTATTGTTATTCTTCCCAAAAAAAGCAACAGTCAAATAGGAGTTGGCGCCACCGCCGCAGCAGTCTAGCCTTTATTTTTATTTTTAATTATTTTTGTCATTTTCTTGTTATTTTTCACACTAGTTTCTTCTATTGCAATCGTTGTGGATATTGTTTATCTACTTTCCTTCTGTTGTTTTCTTTGTTAAGAAGGTATAGAGTTTTGATTTTGTGTTTTTTGATACTTCAATTTATGATTTCGCGTTTTATAGATTTTATTAGATATCGTATATATATTATTATTGTTATGATTTTGAATTCTTTTAATATAAACATATTATTGTTAGGGTAATTTTTTGCTTTTTGGTTCTGTGAAGTTGTATTAACAGTTAAAGTTGTTATTTTTTTATATTTTGTATGTAAAAAATATGTGTATATACTAGTTTGTATGACTAAGTAATATGTAAGATGATTGTAATATATGTAAATATGGTGAATGTCTATGTGGATGTGATTGTTTTATTTTTATTCAAAGTTTAATAATTTTGATGTAGTTTAACACTACGTCGTTACATGTTTTTTTTTTTTAATGTTATATACTTTCAAATTGATAAAGAGTAGTTAAGATTTTTAAGGTTAATATCCTAAACTCAATTTATAAAGACATAAGATTTAAACTTTCAATAGTTTTAATAATTTCTTCAGTAATTTTTAAACTTTTAGAGTGTCAAAATAATATAGAGAATAGGCTAAAAACTTTGTTGAGGTTGCAAACAAATATTCAATAAATACTAATTTCATCTCTTACCCTTGTATAAAATGTTTCAATGGAAAGTATCATCATACTAATATAGTGTATAAACACTTAGTCATTAATGGCCAAGGTCAAAGCCACAGAAGATACAAATTAATGAAGTTGAACAACCAAATGGAGAAAATTTGGTGATCTATAGTTTAGGTTATGGAGCAATTACAGCTTAAATAATACCTATAACTTATAGTAGTTAGAATAAGATACCACAATCTTTAAAAAATACAGTATGTGAGAATATAAAGTATATGCTAATTTCATTTATTTACAATATCAATGTAACATATTTATTTTTAAAACATATTTAATTTTAAAAAATTTACAACTGTAGTTACGACTTGATGTTGATTAATCAATGGAAGTTCATACATCAAAAATAATAAATGAGTGTTGGAGACATTATAAAGGCAAAATAACAAAATAAATTAGAGACATTCCTCTTGGTCTTGATGCACACAAAAGATATGAAATGCTAAAATCACATAATATTAATGATCAGAATTGGAATGCATCTGTCAATCAGTGAGTATCTCCAAAATTTGAGGTAATTATGCATTCATATTCTTAAGCTGGCATATTAACGTTTAATGGATTTTGATTAAATTTTACAATATTTTAGGTTACTAATAAGTATTATTCTGAGTTTTCAAAGAAAAATCATACCTCACACAAATCGAGATGTAAAGGAATAACATGACTACGAGAAGATTTGATAAGAGTTAAATATATTATGATAATTATCTTACATGTGTGCAATTTTTTTTTTTCCAACTTGTATATACTTTTGTATACATGAATACCAATGTTAGAGAGTGAAAAAAATACCTGCAAATGAAAATCTCAAAATCGATAGAGTTGATACATTGATAGCCAGTCACAGACACAAAAATAGAAGCGTGGTGAATGAGGATACTGCTATAAAAAGTATATGTTACATTGATTTGATCAATTATTGTATTGATTATATTATATCTATACAGGTTTTTTAATATTGATAACATGTGACATCATTTATAGGCATAAATGGAATCACTACATTAAGAATCTCAATATTTAGTTGGAGATGATGCTGTCTCATAAGTTATGGGTAAGAAGCATCAAGATCGAGTTCGAGGAATGGGTCATAATGTAACACCATCTATTATGCAAACATTTGTGGTTGGTAAACAAAACTTTGCACAATACCAATAACATGTGTATTGTGAGATGACAACCATAAAACAGACAATTGCTAATTTGACAAACTTGTTCGTGACTCATTTACTGAACGTAGATCAAATTCAAGTATTGACATATATTCCTCCCACACAGCCGGTAAATAACTCAAAACTTATAAAATTTATTTACTTCTATTTATTGATACTTAGTGTGTATATATATATTTTTTCCATTTTCATGTTTTTTTACAAGTGAGTGTAACCATATTTTCATATTTTTGCTAGATCTATGTTTGTATATAAATATATATATATATTACTTGCATATATATTAACGGAGAGACGTTATTTTGGTTGGATTGATTGTGAAAGATTTGAGAAGTATGATATTGACATTTGATTCAGTCAACTTATATTCATAAACCCAATACTGCAATCAATATAAAATAAAGCAAAAAATAAGAGAAACAGAGAGGAAGAACAAAAAAAGCAAGGAGATTTTACGTAGTTCGGCCAGAATAGCCTACATTCACGACTATCCCTTCTCCATTTGGTAGAGTGATAGTATATTATTTGTTTTGTGTGTTCTCTCTCTTACAATTGATTTTTAACCCCTATTTATAGAAAGGGATGCTATAGTTTATGTATAATGCAAATTGAAAATAATTTAACATTAATTACACTTCCCCAAAACTGTGTCCACGATTTTAGAGATTTGATTTCACCAAATCAGAAGTCTGATCTTATCTCTAGATTTGGTGGTTAAATGTTCCTTTAATTGTGCTACTATCATTTTGAAAAAACTCAACTTGTATGTCAAGTCACGGGCTTGATCTTGTTTTAGGCAAGCTGGAGTTGGGTATTAATCAGCTCTAACTATGACTAAGCAGCGATTTGAGAGAGAGCTCTTTTCTATGAGTCGGACGTCCTGAGGTCAGCAAATTGTGAGCCTCTCTATTCAAGTTGAGTGTCTTGGGAACTGAAAGCTTGTCAAGCTGGATGCTTACAAACTGGGACTTTGTTCATTGGGCCGATCCATTTGACCAGTTTATTGAGCTTTTACTAGCCCATTCATGCAGCCCTAAATTCACCCATAACATTAGCCCCCTAGCTCTTAGTGCGTTCTATGGACTAAGAGCTTGGGCTTGTTGGTAAAAGCTGATGTGTCTAGACCTATCGTGCTACCTTTTCAAACTCTATCTGTATCATTTTGACTTGTAAAGAGAGTATTTTGTCGTTGCAAGGTCAGATTTTAAGCTCCTTAGAAGTAAAGAGGAACTGAATAGAGCGAAAAGCATTCAAGAAAAGATCATGCGGCAAGCTTCGACTACTGGAAAGGAGGTCGCTCTTCGCCAAAAAGAGGGCCGAAGTACATACCGCCAAGGTTAATGAGGAAGCTAAGATGGATAAGTATAGGGAGCAGGTCACCTTATTTTCCTTGTCGTAAGGTTTACTCAGCATCTGCTTGCTTTACTTCAGTGGCATTTTGTGCTTTTATTCTACCAAGTCTTCAAATTTCTTGTAAACTGAAAAATAAAGTTATCTATGCGTAAATTAAAGGCAATAATACCTTATGCGAGCTCGTGAGCATAGAAGACAAGGTTTTTCGAGGTCGGAGCCTTAACCTGTATTGCATAAGCTTGATCGAGCTGTCCAGTAGATCGCACAGATGACATTTAAGCCAACATAGATGGACCTCGACTAACAGCGAGATAAACCATTCAAGTTATGCCCCGAGGGTCGAAATCTGGATTATATAGCGAAAGTTGCAGAGGTAGAAACCTCAGTTGTGCACAAAGGGTCGGAACCAGAATTGATACAGCGTAATCAACCTTTCGAGCTATGCCCAGAGAGTCAGAACCTAAATTACATAGCGAAAGTTGTGGAGATGGAAACCTCAGTTATGCTCAAAGGTACGAAACCCGAGCAAATATAGCATAATAAACCTTTCGAGCTATGCTTAGAGGGTTGGAACCCAAATTATATAACGAAAGTTGAGAAGGTGGGAACCTCCGTTATACTCAAAGGGTCAGAACCTAATTTCATACAGCATAACAAATCTTTTGAGCTATGCCCCAAGGGTCGGAAGTCGGATTACATAGTGAAAGTTGAGGAGATGGGAACCTCGACTGTGCTCAAAGGGTCGAAACTCGAGCTGATACAGTACAATAAGCCTTTCGAGCTATACCTAGAGGGTTGAAACAATGATTACATACTAAACGTTACGGAGGTGGGAAACTCGGCTGTGCTCAAAGAGTTAGAACCCGAGCTTATACAACATAATAAATCTTTTGAGCTATGCCTAAACGGTCGGAACCCCGATTACATAGCGAAAGTTACGGAGATGGGAACCTCAACCGTGTTCAAAGGGTCGAAATTCGAGCTAATACAGCATAATAAACTTTTCGAGCTATGCCCAGAAGGTCAGAACCCGGATTACATAGGAAAAATTACGGAGGTAGGAATCTCGGCTATGCTCAAAAGGTCAGAACCCAAGCTAATACAGTATAATAAACCTTTCGAACTATGCCCAAAGGGTTGAAACCCAAATTGCATAGCGAAAGTTGTGGATGTGGGAACCTCGACTATACTCAAAGGGTCGAAACCCAAGTTAATACAACATCATAAACCTTTCAAGCTATGTCTAGCAGGTCGGAACCCAAATTACAAAGTGAAAGTTACGGAGATGGGAATATCGGTTGTGCTCAAATAGTCTCAACTCGAGCCAATATAGCATAATAAATCTTTCGAGCTATGTCCAGAGGGTCGAAACTTTGATTATATAGTGAAAGTTGCGAAGGCGGGAATCTCGGCTATGCTCAAAAGGTCGAAACCCGAGTTGATACAGCATAATAAACCTTTCAAGTTATACCTAAAAGGTCGGAACCCGGATTACAAAGAGAAAGTTGCGGAGGTGAGAACCTTGGTTGTGCTTAAAGATTCGAAACCCAAGTTAATACTGCATAATAAACTTTTCTAGCTATGCTCAAAGAATCGGAACCCGGATTACATAGTGAAAGTTACGGAGGTGGAAACCTTAGATATGCTCAAAGAGTCGGAACCCAAGCTAATACAACATAATTAACCTTTCGAGCTATGCCTAGAGGGTCGGAACTTGGATTACATAATGAAAGTTGCAGAGGTAAATACCTAAACTGTGCTCAAAGGGTTGGAACTCGAGCTGATACAGCATAATAAAACCTAGATTACCTAACAAAAATTAGGGAGGAGGAAACCTCAACTGTGCTCAAAGGTTCGGAACTCGAGCTGATACAGCATAATAAACCTTTCGAGCTATACTGAGAGAGTTGGAACCCAGATTACATAGCGAAAGTTGCGGAGGTGAAAACCTCTGCTGTGGTCAAAGAGTCGAAACCCGAACTAACACAGCATAATAAACCTTTCGAGCTATACTTAGAAGGTCGAAACCCGGATTACATATCAAAAATTGTGGAGGTAGGAACATCGACTATGCTCAAAGGGTCGGAACTCGAGCTGATATAGCATAATAAACCTTTTGAGCTATGCCAAGAGGGTCGAAACCTAAATTACATAACAAAAGTTGGGGAGGTGGGAACCTCAGCTGTGCTCAAAGGTTCAGAACCCGATCTGATACAGCATAATAAACATTTCAAGCTATGTCCAGAGGGTCGGAACCTATATTACACAACGAAAGTTGCGAAGGTGGGAACCTTGACTGTGCTCAAAAGGTCTGAACCCGAACTGATACAGCATAATAAAACTTTTGAGTTATGCCCAGAGAGTCTCAACCTGGATTACATAGCGAAAGTTACGGAGGTAAGAACCTCAATTGTGTTCAAAGAGTCGGAACTCGAGCTGATAGAACATAATAAACCTTCGAGCTATGCCAAAAGGGTCGAAAGTCGGATTATATAACGAAAGTTACGGAAATGGGAACTTAAGCTGTGCTCAAAGGGTCGGAACCCGAGCTGATACAATATAATAAACCTTTCGAACTATGCTCAGAGGGTCGAAATGTGGATTATATAACGAAAGTTGAAATGGTGGGAACCTCGGCTGTGCTTAAATTAAAATGACAAGAAAATGATCAAGATGGTGTCCTATGTGAGTACAATATCTCATAAATTCGTGCCGACGAACTATCAGACTGCCAAAAATTGCATAAATATGGACTATCTTGACCTAAATGGAAAGTCATTTACATCCTCCTCTTAAAAGGATAAAAATTTCCGTGATAATTTTTTGACAAATTTATATTTGTAGGAAAAAAATGATAAGAGAGAGAAAATTAACCGAAAACCTAAGTGCCATCTTAAAAAGAAAGGTGAATTCTAAAAAACATCCACACTTTTGCATATAAAAATAATAATAATAATAATAAACTCTAACCTTTCGTAAATAAAAGTTTTACATATTATCGTCACACTTTACTTCATTATCCATCATCTTTTTGAAAACTTTTATTTTAACTGGAAATTCATGAAAATTCTAACGGTAGAGTGTAAAATTTGCATTTTCGAAAGGTTGGATTTTTTTAAAATTTTATTTTCATGCAAAATTGGGAGTTTTTAAAATTCTCCCTAAAAAAATCTAACCATCAAATTGATTTAGGAAAATACGAAAGAGACTATAATATGGATTTAGAATATTTTAAGAAATCTTACAGTTTTAGTAAAGAAAACCTTCCCTATAAAATCTAAATGTAACTCTCTCTGTAGATACAAGAAATGCGTTGACTTTATAAATTCAATTGAGTATATGTATTTGTTTAGTTTTTTAATACATTAACAAACACGTTTTTACCTCAAAAATATAAACTTCCAATTTTGAATTCTTGATGTGTACAAATTAAGTATTTGGACAAATCACATTAAAAAACGTATCTAAGAGTGTATTATGTCTATCAAAATATAAATTACTACCAATAATATTAATATATATTTAAATATAATAGATAGATTTATTTATTCGTCTAAATTTTTTAAAATTATAAAACATTAATAATAAAATTATTATATATTATGCATGTTTATTGAAGTCTTGGAACAGTGAAAAAAAAAATGATCAAGATGGTGTCTTATGCGTGTACGATATTTGATAAATTCATGTCAGCAATCAGCTATCAAACTTGAAACCGAAAATGGTATAAATACAAACCTTCTTTACATACCCCATATAAATGGAATATCATTAACATCCTCCTCTTTAAAAGGGTAAAAATCTCTGTGATAATTTTTTGATAAATTTATCGTTGTAGGGAAAAATTGAGAAAAATAAAAAAAGAGAAAAAATTAATTCCAAACCCTAAATGCTACTTTAAAAAAAAAAAATCCAACTATTAAATTGATTTAGGAAAATACAAAAGAGAATGTAACATGGAAATATTTTAGGAAAACTTACAGTTTTATAAAAGAAAATCTGCCTTATAAAATTTAAATGTAAATCCCTAGGTAAATACAAGAAATGCGTTGATTTTGTAAATTCAGTTGAGTGTATGTATATGTTTAGTTTTTGAATACATTAATTATCAAATACATTTTTACTTCAAAAACAAAAACATTTTTTTTTCTGATTTACTAAAAAAAAAAAACATATGTTTTTTTCCAATTTTAGATTCCTGATTTGTACAAATTAAGAAAATAACACATCCTCATCTAAACTTGCCGGTCAAGGAAAATTTCCAATGGATTTTCATTTGATTCCATATAAATTTAAATTAAATAACCTGAATTTTTATATACTTAAATTTTATTAGATTTTATATAAATCTAAATTGAATATTAGATTAATTTCATTGGATTTTATACTAATAATATACTTGGATTTCATTAAATTCTCACGTAAATTTAAATTAAATATATTTAAATTTTCTAAATTACGGTTAAATTCTTAATAGATTACCTCCCCAATAACTATGTTGTTAGGACAGGGATGTCGTAACGATACACTTCCAGTAATAATTTTTAGAATCATTTGCAGTAATGCGTGATTGGTTGATAGTTGAATTGGTAAATTTGGATAAGATGGGGCAGCTGCCGAATGCCAAGAAATCCAACTAAACATGAGGGCGGCAATAAAGGTTCGCTAACATAAGCCTTACGTTGGAACTGACATCAGCACCACCACAAGTAATATTGTTGACCCCTCTTCTCCTCTAGAAATTCCTTGTCCCCATCTGATTACCATCCACACGTTCTTGCATAAAAATCAAACAATACACCATTTTTGAAATCAGCCAGATGCGACTCTCCAATTGCCAATAAACAAACAAACTTCAATCGACCCCGCTCTACACTACAAACTAAACATACACCTCCAATTATTTTTCCATGTATATATAAATATAATATTCATGAGATTTCAGTAATACGGTCTTTAATTTAATTTAGTCTCTATATAAACCACCACATATCTTCTCCTATTGCCTCCACACCTACTATCTATCAATTTGCAACCCAAAAAAAGCCATCGAAGCCTGCCAGTGCCTGCAACCATGGAAGTGTCACAAAAAGAGACCCCTCATGTAGCTATTCTACCGAGTCCGGGGATGGGTCACCTCATCCCACTCATTGAGTTGGCCAAGCGACTCGTTCACCAACATAACTTTAATGTCACCTTTGTGATACCAACCGACGGGCCACCTTCTATGGCCCAAAAATCGACTCTGGATTCTCTGCCTGCCGCCATAGACTACGTTTTTCTCCCTCCGGTGAACTTGAAAGACCTCCCTGTAGATACAAAGATGGAAACCTTAATTGCTCTCACTGTGACACGCTCTATTCCTTCTCTCCGAGATGTCATGAAGTCTTTGGTAGCTAAAACTAGACTTGTGGCTTTGGTCGTCGATCTTTTTGCCACCGACGGGTTCGATGTTGCCAAGGAATTCAATGTGTCACCGTACGTTTTTTATCCATCCACGGCCATGGCTTTGTCGCTGTTTCTTTATCTAGAAGAGCTTGATAAAACGGTTTCATGCGAGTACAGAGACATGACGGAGCCGGTGAGGATACCCGGGTGCGTACCGATCCACGGCAGTGAGCTACTGGACCCGGTACAAGACCGAAAGGACGAGGCATACAAGTGGGTTTATCACCATGCAAAGAGGTACAGGTTGGCTGAGGGAATTATGGTGAATAGTTTCATGGAGTTGGAAGGAGGAGCTTTAAAGTGCCTGCAAAAGCAAGAGCCAGGCAGACCACCAGTTTATCCAGTCGGACCACTCGTGAATATGGGTGTTGGAAAAGCAGATGCCGACGAGTGTTTAAAATGGTTGGATGATCAGCCACACAGCTCCGTGCTTTTCGTGTCTTTTGGTAGCGGTGGGACCCTCTCTTTTAATCAGATAACGGAGTTGGCTCTAGGGTTGGAGATGAGTGAGCAACGATTCTTGTGGGTGGTGAGGAGCCCAAATGACAATGCTAACGCTAGCTATTTTACTGTCCATAGTAGTAATGACCCTTTTGATTTTCTACCAAAAGGGTTCTTGGAGAGGACCAAGGGGCGGGGTCTAGTGGTACCATCATGGGCACCACAAGCACACGTGCTGAGACACGGCTCCACTGGCGGGTTCCTCACTCACTGCGGTTGGAACTCGGTTCTTGAAAGTGTCGTAAATGGGGTGCCGTTGATAGCTTGGCCGCTTTATGCGGAGCAAAAAATGAACGCTGCCATGCTCACGGAGGACATCAAGTTGGCTTTGAGACCAAAACCAAGTGAAAATGGGTTGGTGGGTAGAGAAGAAATTGCTAGAGTTGTTAAGGGTCTAATGGAAGGTGAGAAAGGGAAAAGAGTCCGCAATCGCATGAAGGACTTGAAGGATGCGGCAGTTAAGGCGCTGAGTGAAGATGGATCTTCAACAAAGAATCTCGCCGTGGTAGCTCAAAAGTTGAACAGCAAAAATTGATGAAGTAAGTTTTTTTTTTTTTTCCCTAAAAAAGGAAACCATTTAGTAATTTTCTTTTGTAATATTAACTTTTTTGTTTTCTTCTTTTGTTTCTTTTTCTTTGTTAGTTTAAATTCCCCATCTCTATCTTCTAGAGGGTGTGATTGTATAATATTCATCATTTCAATAGCTATGTGTAAATGAGTTTCACATTACAATAAGAGTCACAATCTCGGTACTGTGTTTTTCCTCTTCTATTTTTGGTTGCTATTAAATGGAGTAGGTGGAATCAGTGAGACCATTCCATATGCAATGTACGGAGGAACATTCAAAATTAGAGCAAAAAGAGTGGACCCAACAACATTTTATCACAATAAAAAATGAAGTGATGGGATGGGCACTAAGGATATAATAGAAAAGTAGGTAGGTGGCATTGACATCACGATAAGTCCAGTCCACTAAATATAGATATTAAATTTGTTAAAATATCAATGGATAGCCGAAAACAATATGTGAAGAACGGAGAATGGTTGAGCACTCAAAAATTTTCTGAGATCACACACACACACACACATATATATATATATATAATTTACCACTCCCAATTGTTCGCCGACAGATTCTGAAAATTCATGCGCAAGTATAGTATAAGATTTCATACCAACAAGCAGATTGTCGGTGGCTGTTCTCGCACCCAACCCTTGGAATTTAATCTATCAATAGTATATTTATAATTCCATCTGTATCTAAAACTTTAAAGATGGAGATAATTTTTTTTATTTAATTTTGATTAAAAGTGTCTAATAAATTATATAATATATAATATTTATGTCATAATAAAAAAAATTTGTACCAACAACATCTATTCATATAAATATTTTCTACTAACTTAAAAGCCACAAAAGAGGAAAGTCCACGATAAGCCTTATCACCTTCGGTAATTACTTGTAAATCCAAAATTATTGATTTAATTAGGCGAGGGGTCAGATCCTAGAAGTTTGACGACGCCCTCTTATGAATATGATGACAATTGTGCTGCAAAGCTTAGAATGTTCTCTCTTCACAACCACACGAAATGCTAACCTAAGCTTAGCATCATCACTAGCCTTTTCACAATGTGGACCCATCATTCAAAATAAGTAAGCCACGTTCCTTATGTCCTTGTCGACTCACGTGAAAAATTCAAGCAGCAAGCAAGCACATGTACTGTTTAAAAAAAAAAAAAAAAACTACATGGACCATGAGTCTCTAATTGCGAATTTTATCAAATCATACTGTTACAACATATATCATGTATTTTTTTATTTTTACACAAATATGATATATATACCATATAGCTTATTGAACATTGTTAATCAATTCCTAAGGTATGATTCAAAACTAAACTCCTAGAATCGGAAAAAAAGACGCCCATTGTATTAAAAAAATGTCATCATCTTCAAGATCTTAGATACAGATCAAATCATAGACATTTAATTAATGAACCAAACTCCATAGACTAGGGTGCCACTACAACCACCAGTCATCTAATATATATGCATCTTATTATATGAAAAACTATCTTTTAATTTTGCTTCTTTGTAATCTATTTTATGTTGTAATCACTTATCTTTCATTGTTAAATTACATACGAAAATTATTTGTATAAAATTATAATTAAAAGAGATATTTTACTCTTTCAATAAGTTATATTCGACTTATCTTTATTTTCATTTGAATTCATTTCTAAATATACTATCTTTATTTATGTTGTCAAAGGTCGTAATAAAATCTCTAATTAATTCACTCAAAAGTGTCGTGGTGTGATGGCCACATCACCTACCACTTTTCTCACAAACACATCGCAAATTCAAGTATTGAATCTATCAGTGGTGGATAATTTGCATATAACCCTTCTATAAGATGATAAATTACATAAAAGTTCCTCCAGTTGAAGAGCTAGGTTTTCCCACTAGGTGTGGGATCTCTCTCTCCATGCTAATAAGGAAATAGAGTTTAATAAGTGTTGCATCTTAGACTGTTCCATAGAGTTAGTATTTAGAGGGCCAGATAGTTGTATTTGTACTTTTAAAAATATATATATCTAATTAATTCTATTTCACTTTTACTTTTAAAGTCATAATAATATAGATGAAAATATCTTTTTAATTATCATGAGACTCAAAAATTTAAACTGATAGAAAATTGTCCAAAAGATTAAGTTTGAAAAGAGTCAAACTATAACATGTAAGACATAAAGTTGACATGTGTCATGCCTCTTTACGTATAATGTGGGCAGATGATAGATATCGAACATATGCTAAACATTCCCTATCATTATAACATGTGTAACAAAAATTTGAGATTTCCAAGAGGGGGGAAGGGGGGAGGGAGGGGGAGAGTTGGTGATGAGGAGAGAGTTTGAATCAGGAATCTCCAAATTTTGATACTATATTAGTTATCACCAGATCTAAAAATTTAAACTGATAGAAAATAATCTAATTATAATATTTAAAGTTAAGATTGACACGTTACAAATTCATTATACATATTTTATTTAAATATGATACCTACTTAGGGAGAAGGAGAAAAAATGAGTTTGATTGATAATAAACACATAATTCTAAGTCAAAAGTTGCTCTAATACAGTGAATAAGGACCAGTTGCACACCATCGCTCTCATAAGAGGTGGGTTCGACACTCAGTGACAGTTTATATTTTCTCCCTCCTATATAGAAGCAATTCTCTCACCTATGTATAGGTTATTCCCTCTCTTATTGGAGCTACTTTTTGGGTCTTATATCAGTGTTTAATTTCATTTGGTTCCAATTATTTCTTGAATCAGTCTCAGTAATGTAATGTAATAAATAAATAATAAAAAATAAAAAATAAAAAATAAAAACACACACACACAATTCTAAGCTGCTTCTTACAATACTCAAGATAGTGTACATCTTCTAGATGTTTCAAACTTTTCCAATCAACAAAAGGAAATTATGAAAACTTAATTGTCTAACCTACCATACACTGTAGAATGTTGTGATTATTTCACTTTCAATATTTAATATGAACATATACAAGTCGGAAAGAAAATATAGATTGGTTGAAAATTCAATTTGAATTTTACATTGAATATAAAATTACCACATGTCAATATTCTTAAAAATTCATTTAATTACACTGCCACCCGAAAAGTCCTCACTAAAAAAGACAACAAAGCGTCTTTAAACAATGTGAATTCCTAGCTAGACTGCTTAAGTCCTGACATATCCATTGAATTTTGAGAATAATATAACGATGACATCACTACTTTAGCAGTGTAGGAGAATAAAAAAGGATATTCCAAAACGCTACGAGGAAATACAATCCATAATCGTAGATATAATATAAGCATATTCCTGGTGGCTCACTCACATGTTCAAGATTCCCATTGAAAAATTTGACACGATATCCTAAAATTAAGATCGATTACCTAACCCCATTCAGTGACACCCAGCTGGCCTATAAATATATCTTCTAAATTCTCAACAAATCCATTAAAAAGTCCCCTACACCTTGTTTATTTTGTCTACGAATCAAAAGTTTTTTGGTATTTACAAGAGCACTGCAATTACCTCTCACCTCTCTCTCAACCATTTATAAAAAAAAGTGAACTCTAGCAAATGATAAAAAGTAGCTTCAATCATTTTTGAGAGAGCCGTCAAATGGAGCATGATTGATTTAGCTGAAGAAATTATTTCAATCATTTCATCTAGAAGATAAACATACACCACCTTTTTTACTCATTTTTCATTTTTCTTTTTGATAATTTTATTATTTGTGTTAGCTAGGTAATCAAAACGATATAATTATCTCAATGTTCTCATGGGTCAAAAGGTGTGATTAATTGTTGTGCCTTTTTCAACTTTTTCATCACCTTTTTTAGGCCCTTATCCACATGTTCTTCTACCCCTTTTGAAACTTCAGCCTCTTTGAACATCATAGTTTAGACTAGACTTTAACTGCAATGTCCACTTCATGAATTGAAAACAAATTAATGTCCTTTAAATTGGTTCATATGTTGTAAAATTTCCACCTTATAACGTAGTCGTGGTCCATAGATGCAGAAATAGTTATGGTTAGATCCCTCAAATAATACTGAACTTTAAAGTTTGAATCCCTTAAAAATAATAATAATAATAATAACCGTGGGCCAAAATTTAAGGAATAGAAATTTGGGTTTTGATATATAAGTGTTGGGCTTGTCAAAGTCCAGTATGGTCAGACCCATGTTAGGTAAAATAATCTTTAACATGAGCCACTAGATAGTACGTAATGTACCCAACATTTTAAGCACATCAACAATCAAATGTAAATATGATGGATTTTTGTTTCAAAAAAAGAAGAAATAATTGCAAAAAAGAGTCATTTGAAAAGGCCAACCTAAGAAATAACCTTTGTTTTTTTATAAAGAAAAAATTTCAACCCTAAGATTGAGATGATTTGAATTAATGTTGGGACTCACAACTTGAAAGTTGAGATTCCGAACCTAGAGGTTGAGATTCTCTACCTTAAGGTTGAGATTTAAAAAATAAATGTTATTTTTCAAATAGATTATTAAAAATAGGTTAGTTTTCAACAAAACCTAATAATCTTTAACATGAGCCACTAGATAGTACTAAATGTACCCAACATCACATCAACAATCAAATGTAAATATGATGGATTTTTGTTTCGGAAAAAGAAAGCTAAGTTGAAAATTGACCCTTTTCTCAAGCCCGTTTAAAAAATAACCCCTTTTTTCATTCTTTGCAGCATGACTTTTTTTGGACTAAAATGCCCCTAACCCACCCGTTTTGTTGTGTCACGGTCACTCTCTCTACTAGACTTATCACGCTTTCTCTACCAAACCTTTTCTCTCATTCTCTCTAGGAACCCTAACCCATCGTCGCACCTTCTCTCCGTCGGACGTTACCGTCGACCTCACATCTTCTCTACCTACCACCGTCCGATTCCAAACAAAAGTTGACCCACCCATCGTTGAATCTACTCTCAGTGTTGACTCTCAACTCTTCTCTACCCATCCATAGTCTATACGTCTCTCCACTACGAAGCCGAAATCTCCATTACGAATCCTTTGTTTGCACATCGGACCGTCGTCAGATCGTTGGTTCTCCGCTCTCACGTTGCTGACAACAAACCCTTACTTGTCATTGACCAATTCTATGCCATTGATGACCCATTTTAGGGGCTATGAGTTTGGTATGATAGAGTGCTATTTTAATTGTTAGGTGTAAAAATATATGAGTTTAGGTTTGGATTTAAATGATGATTTATGACATATAATTTGTCTTACTGGACATTTGCATTTGAACATGATTTGGGTTCAAATTTGAATAATAACATGGGTTTTTGCTTGAAAGTTAAGAATTTCTAAGTTAATAGATTGAGTTACTATTCAAGAATTTTGGCAAACACCTGATATGTTTTGGATATTTAATCTCCTATTGTTACTAGTAGTTTCAAACACTTTTTTGTAAGTAATTATCGGGGAATCAATACGATTGTTTTGCCTTGATTGTTGTTTGTTTTGCAATTGCTCTCCTTATTCTAATATGTGTTTAACTTGCAACCTTTGTTCTGTAATTTGTTAAGTTAGATGTTTTTGTGCAACTTCTGCTTCTTGATAATATTGGTGTTAGAGATGTGACTTTCATGTGTTCCCTTCAATTTTAGTTTGGACACCTACAATTCCGTAAAAAGATGCCTTTTGTCAAAGCTCCGGGTGCAACTTCAATTGGCATATAACATGTTTGGGCTAAGTGTCTTACTATAAGCTTGAAAGACATTTTGTCACTTGAGTGAGAAAGTAAGTAAGATGTGAATAAGCGTAGAAAAATAATATTCAACTTATGTAATTTGGACAAAGAGAAGGGTTGATTTGGGGTGGTATGCCAAAAGTGATTTACTTTACATGTTTACTTCCTCCAATGTAACCTATGCCTATGCACATGCATCCTTTTATTGGTTTATCTTGTTTAATTATTTTCAATATGCTATACCTTTGATGAGAACTATTAGGATTAATTTAATAAAAGGAATAATTTTAATATATAGGAAAATTAGTTTTGTGATTCTATTTGGGCTTTGAGGGTGTATTGCTTGTAAGATTTTTTTAATCCTTAATTTTATGGTTTTATTGTTAGGAAACCTCCTCATAAGTGTCTAGACTTAAATAGTAGATATAATCATATGTAGCCTGACTTTCTGATTTGCTTGCTATTTATATGGTGCTCAAATCACTACTTGTGACTCAATTTTGTTGTGGGGCAGAAGTTATTTGAGCTCCTTAAGTAGATATTTCAGGTTTATGCTTGATCAACGAGAATTTATTGTGAAATCTTATTTTAATAGTTTTAATTTACCTATGGACTCATCTTATTTGGAATTTTTGTTGGTGCCTAAAACTTTTGTTTGATGGTTGTTTTGGTGATTCTCTACTGAAAAACATTGTTTCTAAAAGTTTGTGGTAGTTCTCCAGTTGTTGCTTCAGTCTAGGCATGGGAACATTAAAACTATTTTCATGTTTTTTGAAATTTTTTCTATAAAGAGGTCAGAGATGGGGATGGGGATTGATTTTCTTAATTGTAGTATGATGTTTTTTAAGTATTTTGATATTGAACTTCTATGTTTTTTTTTTCTCAAACTATATTTGTTTCTCCAACCTTTTTTAACTCTTGTTTCGTCTATTTTCTTGCAGGAGTAGGACTTACCAATGGAATATCTATAGGTCAGTTTATCTATTTCCACCTCTTTTGTTTGATTTCTTTATTTGCTTCAAAAGTTCTGACAAGTTTTTTAACCTTATGTAATACATGTTTTGCTAAATAAATCTTGCAAATGAACTGCAAAGTAGTTCTATTCTTTAAAGGGATTTTTTTTTAAAAAAAATTATTGCATTAAAATTAGCTTCAGTTTGAAAAATAGCATTATCATGTTCTTTATTTGCAAATTATAATTCGTAATATACGATGGTACCAAAAAAAAAAAAAACTTGTTTCAATAATTTTAGTGTCATCACTTTCTCTTGTTTAAATTATGAAGTTATTTTTTTGTTGTACATGCAGATTATGGTAAAACTGATTCAGATTTGAATAAAGATATTAAAAAAATTGAAAAGTATATTGTAACTTTGCTCTCAGAAGATCTTACATTACAAAAAATGGTAGTCAATAAATCTGTGGAACACATCAATACATTGATAATTAATTTCAAGAAAACCCTTTCATAGTACCATAGAGAAGCAAAGAAATGCAATACAGGAATGGAAACATGCAAGAAAAAATTATAGTCTTTGTGTTGTGTAGGTTATGATTAATAAATTAGTTGTTCTAATTTATTATAGTGTGCTTAATACATTTTTTTATCAAAGTGTTTACTTTGTAAAAGTTGAGTCTTTGTATCGTGTAGCTTATCATTTTAGGGATTGACTAAACTAGGAACCTTATTCAAGATCTTGATGGCTATTCTTTGTGATGTTGTCATTTGTTATGATGACACATTTAGAGATGTTTTTAGTAAATCCATCTTTTAGTTTGAATATACAGTGAATGCAGGAAATAAGTTTGAGAGTTTCCCCACTAATGAACTTGTTGGTGTGCTTGATATTGTTGTCGGAGTATTTGTGTCAATGAATGTGCTATTTTAAGCAATCTTATGAAGATGAATGTTTCAATACATCATGTTTGGTGTTCTAATTGCAAAAGAGGGATGAATCACTTGATATTAAGTAAAAGTCACATATTCTTGCTAACATGATTTACCCTATTCTGACATCTCAAAAACAATATTAAACAAATCCAAATTTCACAACAAAGAAACCAATTCAAAAAAACATATGAATAACCAAAACCCAAACAAAGACAAACACTAAGCAAAAACACTATAATAATATATTGTCAACTTTACAAACAAAGTAAAAGTGCCAAATCCATCGTAGAGGTTAAACCCCCACAACCTCATCAAAAGTATCTGTTGACTACTAATATATAGCGGACTACAAACCATAAAAATATCACCCCCCTCATAATTGAAGAGACCATTTCCAGAGGTCGAGAGCTAGTTGCTTCTGAAAATGTGGTATGTGCGATTTGTCAAACGACTCCACCAGCATACCGTTCGCCATATGTTTCGACAACTTAATTACAAAAATCCCATAATCACCACTATTGCATTAAAAAAGATAGCATACTAATTAGCACAAGATGTTAGGGAAGTGCATAGAGATGGCAAATGGCAAATTCTTGTAAGGAACCAATTCAAAAAGTCATATCCATAACCAAAACCCTAACAAATATAAACACAAAGCAAAAAACCCTTAGTTGGGATTCTGAACTAGTTGATTCTGAACTTAGAAGTTGAGAATTCAATCTCAAAGTTTGGTCTCAACAGAGACATAACCGATTCTCAACTGCAAAGTTTGGATTCTCAACTTGGAGGTTGGAAACCCCAACCTCAAAGTTAGGAATCATATCATAGGGGTTAGGAATCCTTACCTAAAGGTTGGGAATCCAACCTTGGGGGTTGGAAATCCCAATGTGGAGGTTGAAAATTTCAACCTGGAATTGAAAATCCCACTCTACAAGTTATGAATCCTAACATGAGGGTTTAGAAGCCCACTCCACGGGTTGGGAATCCCAATCCCTAGGTTGGAAATCTCACTTTATGGATTAGAAATCTCAATCTAAGGGTTGAGAATCTCAACCTAAAGATTGGGAATTCAAACCTAAAGGTTAAAAATTTGGTCTTACAGATTGAAAATCTCAACCTGAGGGTTCGGAATCTCACCCTATGGATTGAAAATCTTAACCTGAAGGTTGAAAATCTTACCGTGGGGGTTGAGAATCCTAACTTGGGGTTAGGAATCTCATTCTACTGGTTTGGAATCCAACTTTAAAGTTAGGAATCAAAATAGCAACTCAATCTGAAACCTAAAAATTCTCAACTTTCAAGCAAAAAATCTAAGTCATTATTCAAATCTGAACCCAAATCATGTTAAAATGCAAATATCTACTAAAATAAATTATATGTTGTTATAGGTGTTTTCACGATCAAGACAAATGAGCTGACAAAAGTCCAAAGAGTAGGCCTAATAATCAAACGGTTAAAAAGACCCAACTCTCTGCTCGTCTATCTGCTCGTTTATTTGTTTGATAATTTGTCAGTCCATGCGCTCGTTTATTAGTTTTTCTCATATGCTCGTTTATCAGCTCGTAAATAAGCTCATTTATGGGATTGATCATGTGCTCGTCAATCTGTTCATCCAAATTATTCGGTCCTTTCTGCATGTACTCGCTTATCAGTTCGTCTATCATATCGTTGGATAACTCGCTTATGACCTTTATCAACAACCTTTAATGAGATCAATTCGGTAGAGCTTTATTCACTTGTCAACTTGACAGAATATTCGTCTCACTAAAGAGCTCGCTTCTATCACATCTCTTAGACTACAAGTCAAAAACAGTCAGAACAGTCAGAACCAATTACAGCTCAAGGCGTATCGTACACGCCAATCCCATCAAAGATTACAGCATAGATTAAGGAGATTTCACCTAACCAACATAGAGTTACTGTCTAAACCCATGCTTTGGCAGGATTAACCTAACAGATGTTAGCCACATTAAATATAACTCATCATTTCAATTTGATTTACTGTATTTTGTCTCATTATGTTTTACTGTAGCATGTCCCCTTTCTCTAAAAATAGGGAAGAAAACTCATTGTATAGGAGTTTTTTGATATTTTGAGTGTCGTTACTCTGCGAAAATAGTGAGAGAGAGAGAGAACAGTGGACATAGGCATCAATTAGGTCGAACCACTTAAAAATTTCTGGTGCACCTTATTCTTCTCTGACCTTTTTTCTTTTGCTTTCTACTTGTTTATCATACTGCTTCGATCGAAACTGTAGCTTGGGCTTGAGAAGAACCTAATCGGCTAAATCCAGACGTCGACATATGTTATAAATCATCATTCAAATCTAAACCTAAACTCAAATATTCTTACACCAAGCAATCAAAATAGCACCTTATCACACCAAACTCACAGCCCCAGAAATGGGTTATCGATGGCACAAAATTGGTTAATAACAAGTAAAGATTTACTGTCAGTAGCGTGAGAGTGGAGAACCAACGGTCCGACGACAGTGAAATATGCAAAAAAAGGATTGTGGCGGCATGCGAATCTATCGGCAATAGCCAAAAAAAAGAAAAAAGGGAGAAAACAAAGTAAGTATAAGAACAAAATAAGAGGAAGAAGAAAAAAGAAGAGGAGGACCTCATCTAGCGGTTAATGATCGTTAACAACATTGTGGTGGAGAGAGGTTGGCATATATCTTATGGTTGAGAATCGACAGTGAGAGAGGAAGGGCAAAGAGAATAAAAGAAAAGTGTTTGAATGTCATTAAAGGCATTTTCATCTAAAAAGTGTAATTTTTATGTGAATCTCATAATGAGGTCATTTTTGAACTTGGACCTCTTAAATGAGTCATTAAGCATTCTCTCTAAAAAGAAATGATGGATTCTAAGTACACCCACATTCAAACTACAATTGAATTAATACCGCTAACCTCTTATGGTAATCTGAATTTTTTTAAAAACTTCGACGAATTTATAAGATGGAACCGTGATCACACATAGAGATGGCGAGGGGTCAGATCAAGTCTGGATTAATCAGCCTAAAATCCAACCCAATTATTTAATGGGTGTACTCCAAATCTGACCTGTGATGTAAACGAGTTATTACTTTCCACCTCAAATCTGAACTCGTTTTGGGTGGTCTGTCCCAAACATGACTCATCTTAACCCAATTCAATTTTTTATAAAATAATAAATTTATATTAAAATAAACACTAAAACTTAAAGTAACTCAATTTTTATTTCAATTTAATATCATATCTAAATAAATTTCAATATAAAGCTCATGAAAAATATAAATTCATTGAGTACAAACATTAAAATAATAACCATCACAAAACAAAATAATAATGCACAACCCTTAAAAATAAGCTATAATAATAATAATAATAATGCTAGTAGAAATAATAATAGTGTAAAATAAAAATATAATAAAACTGAGTCAAGCACTTTTGACCCAAGCACAATTCAAAACCCAATTTCAATGCCTTGAACCCACCTCAAACGAATCAGGGCCCATCAGTTTAAGTTAGATTGGGTATTTTTGCCATCCATAATCACACACCTATTTCAACATTTTCATTTTTGTTTTCATTTAGCTAAGGTAGAGCAATTATCTTGTAATCTCTTATTATTATAAAGCAAAAACCATGGCATCACGTGTCGCAATTCTAAGCTATCTAGTATTTGGTACTTTCCTCTTTGAGTAAAGATAAAAATTTAAATAACAAATTAAATATATATATTATTATGACTTTTAAATTTTTATAACATCCAAAATTTTGTAACATTCAAAATTTTTTAATTTTAAACTATTAATATTATTATGTTTTCTAAATTTTTGTAACACATAAAAGTTTATAATACCCAAAAGCTCCCCAAAATTTTGTTACACCTAAAAGTTCTTGATGGTATATAATTGGTTTTATTAATGAATATTATTATGGCTTTTAAATTTTTGTAACACTCAAAAGTTTGTAATTCCCAAAAGCTTTCAATTTCATATTGATTTATAACACCCAATATTCAAATTATCAAAACAATCCATTATATATAGAGTCCTCTCAAATCAAAACCATGCACATCAATTTTTCTCTTCAATTTTCTTTTTTGTTTGTGTTTTACACGGTTGACCACTTCACCCCATGATAGTCATTGAGATGAAGAGAACCAAACCCACTAACCACAACGTTGGTGCTTCCATCAAGTCTTTTCCAAATGACTTGTTCACGAACAATCTTGCTCGCATGACCTCGTATTCTGTCGTTGACCTATTCAACGTAGAACTATGTTATAAAGAACTTCATGAAATTGGAAACGATGATTATGTCCTCCAACTCGCTTGCATGAACAATTTCCCCGTCACTTAGTGGCATGTCAGCAAAAAAGCTTGTTCCTAATTGAAAAGTTGTAGAGATAGTGACAGTGCAAAAGCACTCTTTAAACAAGGCATGTATGAGTACTTAACTTTGCTTGAAATGGAATCGGAACTCAAGTTGTTAAAAAAAGCTAATAAAAAAGGACATGTGGAAGCAACCTATATGTATGGTATTCTCTTAGTATATTGTTGTCATCAAGACAAAAACTACAAGCTTTAAAGATTCCGTTTGTCCAAAGAACTCCTCCAAGTCAAGATACTTCAATATCGATGAATGTATGAGAAGAGCGAAACAGCGAAACAGACTATTTCGGGATTGTGGGTGCATAAAAACAAAATTAATATATTGTTCAAAGTGGTGAAGATGACGGTCATGACTCCAATTCATGAACATGCAAATGCTGGAATACATGGAGGATAAGGTGGGAAGAAAATGATTATGGTGACACATGCTCCGAGGCTTGCTTCTGGGATCGCTAAGTAGCTTTGCTTATCTATTTAGGATACCAATTCCGAGATACGTGATATGTTTTGCATTGACACTTTGTGGTGTTTGTGTTAACTGTTAGATTTACCTTTAACAAAATGCCTTCAACTTATATTTTTTGTTTTTGGTTTTTTAATTATGTATCAAATTTATATTTCATGGAGTGACATATGTTACATATAAATTGATGTTTCTAAAAGTTGGAATACCAGATAAAATGGTGCATATGTAATTAGCCTACGAACAAGGGAAACATATTCAAAGATTTTTAGGTGTTAATAAAACTTCAAAAGCCATAATAATATTTATTAATATATTTAAAAAACTTTATTATGATTATTTTATTTAACTTCATATCATTACAAAAAAGAGTTACTATGTGGGTATTTATTTAGTAATAAAACTTTTAAAACCAATGTTATAAAATTGAAAGTTTTTGGGTGTTACAAACTACTTTTGGATGCTATAAAACTTTAAAAATCACAATAAGATACATTAATATATTATTATTTAATTTTGCACCATTACGAAAAGAGTTAATATGGGGGTATTTAGTAATAAAAGATTTAAAACCAATAATATATATTAATATATTGTTATCTAAGATAATTGATAATAATATAATAAAATATATATATCATGAAAAGATGAAAGCTATTACCATGAATTATAAAACTTGAAAAGTCATAATACAATAACAACAACAATAATCAATATTTTGGGTGTTATAAAAATTCAAAAGCCATAATATTTGGAGTTATAAAAGTTTTAAATACATTAATATATATAGTTGTTATAATAATATTTTAAAAAAACTTTATTAAGGTTATTGTTATTTAATTTTATACCATTACTACCAGAGTTAATACGTGGGTATTTATTTGGTAATAAAGGATTTAAAACCAATAATATAAAGTTGAAAGCTTTTGGGTGTTACTATTGAAATATTGATCTAAACTTATCTACATGCATCTAAAAGACTTATCTACATGTATCTAAAATTTATTATGAACCTAGTTTTATGTGATGAATCTAGTTTTATGTGTCCAGGAATTCTAAATGAATGTTTGGATTTAATAAATTCCTGTATTAGCAATTTATTAAGATTTATCAAAAATAGTATAAATAGGTTTGCTCATTTGTATGTTAATCCAATCCATCAAGAAAAATATGTGAAGAGTAAAAAGGACTTGTAAATTTTGAGAAAACAATTTTCTTCTCACAACTTTCTATCATAAATTTGTGTGAGATTTCTTAATTTTGTTCATAGGACTTACAACACTTCCAACGGTTACAAACTTTTGAATATTATAAAATTTTAGAAGTCATAAAAATAAACATTAATATACATATATATATAATGATGGAGGAGAAAAATTAAATTCAGATAAAACTATCCACACATTGTGTTTTAGGATAATGATGAGACTTAAACCTTAATTTGATCTCTTATGATCAAAGGAAATTAAAATCAATAATAGAAAATTGAAAGTTTTTGAGTGTTACAAACTTTTGGATGTTATAAAACTTTAAAAGTCATAATAATATGCATAAATATATTGTTGTTTAAGATCTTGAATAATAATATAATGAAATATGTCATGAAAAGATAAAAGTTATCATTATTAATTATAAGACTTGAAAAGTCATTATATTAATTCATCGGGTTAATTACAATGACATGCCATGAATCGTTTTAACATGACATAATATTCAATTAATCGTATCAATTGCTGCAACCGGATAAACAGTAACTTTCCATTCTCTATAATGATTGACTAATGTTTGATTTTAAAAAGTAAAAAACAACCATTTATTTCATTTTAAAAATTCCTGTTTATCCTTTATTCTTAAAATAATTGATTCAAAACAATATAATAATTATTAAATAATAATAATTAATTAACTCGTTATTAAAAATATATATAACCAATTTTCAATTAAAAAAAAAAAAATCAAACTTTAAGAAAACATATAAACATTGAAGAACAAAAATGAAAAAAAAATCTAAAGAGAATCGAGATGGAGCAAAACTGAAAGAAAGAAACATGGAATAGATCTGGAGATGAAGCATAAATATGAGGTGGAGTTGGCGGTCCATCAAAGACGATGCCAGCAAGATTGAGTGATGATCAACTCTGTCAAGCAGTTTTCTCCACTTAAAAGGGTGGATCCACTTAACTAACTTGAGAGGGGGCACCAGCATTGGTTCCATCTAAGATGGAGTGATTGAATCTATGATGAAGATAATCTAGTTGAGATTGCATCTCTGATGGATGTTACTTTCATTAATTATTTATTATGTTTTGTTTTCAAATAAAGCTGTTGATTTTTACTGATTTAGATGTGTTTGTGATTTTCAATTGAAAAATAGGCGATTTTTATATTTTTATGGAGGAAGAGGATGAGAAATTTCTATTGGAAAAGAGGATGATAGATTTTTTCTTTCTTTTTGGAAACTATAAAGGATGAGATTTTGGAATGACATAGTTGCTTTTTCATTATGCAAAATCTCTAGATTTTTTATATTTCGATTGAAGAAGAGATTTTGTTTCAAATGAGAAGAGATCCTGATTGCGCCCTGAATAGAAATGGACATGCAGCTTTGCCGGTATATGTATATATGTATATATATATATATATATATATATATGCATCAATATATAAGTAGTTGATAAAGAAATACGAACCTCTCTACATATTCGTTTGTTAGAAGCAATAGATTTGCAATGATAAGAGTAACTGCAAGGTATGCGTTACAGGAGGTGCAGGTAGCATTGGCTCTTGGCTTGTCAAGAAGCTTTTACAGAAAGGATACACTGTCCATGCAACATTGAGGAACTTGGGTATCTCTCTTTTTCTCTCTTTTACAACTCCTTAATTTCTGATGATCTCTAGCTCTCTTGATCTCTAATTAACCATGGTGAAAGTTGATTTTCCAAAGAGCTTGAATGGTGCGGAATCAGGATTGGTGTTATTTGAACTGACTTATATGATCCTGTTAAGTTTGATCCTGCAATCCAAGGCTGTGACTTTGTTTTCCATGTCGCCACTCCATTGCTACACACCAAGGGCTATCAGGCTTGTATCTCTTGAACTTCATTTTCTATAATCATGCACACGTAGAATGGTGATGATCACCACAACTATAAGTCCAAAATTTTGGTCTAATGAGATTGGATTTTCATGAATTTAATAGTTCAAGAACATGTCAGAGGCCACGGTTGCTGCTGCAAGAAGCATAGCAACATATTGTGTTCAATCAGGAACAATGAGGCGACTAATCTACGCTTCCAGCATGGGTTGTGCATCACCACTTAAGGAGGATGGCTCGGGATTTAAGGACTTCATAGATGAAACATGTTGGACACCACCCAATCTTTCACATGCTCACTCTAATCCCTATCTATTGGTAAATATTTCTAATTGCCCTCATTGAAATTACTAACTTGTGACATTTTTTCTGCGTGCTTGAATCTTTCTTTGATCAATTGATGCCTTGTAGATACATTTTGACTGGCCTCAAAGACTATCTTATTATATTGATATTTATGATTTAATCTGTATCAATGGCATGTAAGATTGTAACATTTTGTTTAACCTCGTCATATGATCACGCACTAAAAACTTTTTCATTCAACTCGAACCTATACTTTGTCTGGGGCTAGGCTAATCATTGAGGCAGCCCTTTAGAGGATAAGCGATGATAGAAATCCGGTTTTTTATTCATGCGTAGCACTATATGGATTCAAAGATGCAAACAGAAAAAGAAATCTTGAGCTTTGGCACCAATGCAGATAATGGTCGGTTGGAAGTGGTATCTCTGGCTATAGGCCTTATAGGAGGGGACACTCTTCTGTCTTACACACCCGCAAGCAGCTTTCTATGAAGGAAAGCCAACAATATCAGCAACATCAGTGTTCCTACAACCAGCAACTTCAGAGCAACTCTGCTTGTAGGGGTTCCTCTGCTTGCAGACACAGCTTTCTTAGTGGTGATCAACACCACATGATCATGATCAAAGGACAGTGGACTCCAGGAATGATCAGTGGATAGCTACAGCTGATGGTCAGTTGGTGAGCTGGCAGGTTGTTACTTTTGGAGGGAAAAACTATTGATAGCTGGACAGCTGGCAAGATAATTAGGCGGGAAATTGTTTGATTGGTTGAGTTAGTTTTGATCTGCACCAGTTGTAACATAAATAGCATTGTCTTCTCTATTTGTAATCAATCTTTACATTCAATAAAAAAACTAGAAAGCTCCTCAATTTTCGAAAGATGAAAATATGTACCAAACACTGAGGTATACGGAAGAGAATCTCGGCAAAGTTGCAATTGTGCACATTGATGATGCCTGTGAGGCTTAGGTCTTCTGCATGGAGCAACCTTCGATGAATGGTAGATTTTTCTGTGTAAGTAGCTATGTTTCATCAGCAGAAATGGCCAATTACTACCAACAAAACGATCCGGAATATCATGTGAAACAAGAGTGAGTAGCCAACACTTTTTTTCAATTATGACATTTTGAAATTCTGTAGTAGCTGCAGGTTTTAACAGGATGTGAAATTGGGCTTCAGGTATTTGGTTGGTCCAAGAAGGGAAATCAAGTGGGCTGCCCAAAAGCTAATAGACAAAGGCTTTGAGTACAAATACGACACCAAGATGATATTAGATGATAGCCTCAAGTGCGCCAGGAGGAATGGTAATCTCAAACAGTAACGAATTCTGATCATGTGGGGTTGATAGTCGGTTTCCTTTGTTTTTTTGTGTGGGCTGTCTCATCTTCTACAAAAAATCCCCGTTGAACTGTCTGATCAGCAGCCAACGTGGAATCAGTCCTTGATCATTTTTCTTTTAACTGGTCAGATTATTTTATGTGGCTGTTGGATTTGCGTCATGTGTGGCGTATGTTGAACCTCTTTTCCACAATAGCAAGCTATTATTTATTTCTTGTTTTTCGAACTCTTTTATGTAATTTTGAACAAGTAAAAGCATTTCTATGCTATCATAACATAAAATTGAAGTGCCTTTTCTAAAGAATTGATCCTTTGCAGGAAACTCAAGGAACAAAAATTTTAACTTCCCAAGATCAATTTAAATTGGATTATGAGTATTAATAGGACGTCTAGAATAGTGGATGATAATCTAAATTTTCAAAGAATGATTATCTTAAGGATCTTTTTTATTATTACGTGGGATTTTCTCTATTCATAATTGATTTTATCATATGATCAATTTATATATGTAACATCACTCATGCTTTCAATTAATTTGATATCCTAAATAACTTGGTGAGAGTATAGCTTTATTGGCGCTGAGGGTAACATGTTATAAATATTATTTCGTTAACTTGAGGCTTTTACCTTCTAATGTTGATTGATTAAAATAATTAAGATTATTTATGATCGTGATTTTACCTTTAGCAGTTTTATGTAATAATATATTCTCAATGTAATTTTTGTTGATTATTTTCAAATCTTATTTTAATTTTATCTGTTATGTCCTATTCTTTTCACACTTTTCTGGGGCACATGGCATACTTGGGAATAATATTTTCCAACGAGGGTTGTGGTCACTTTCATTTCACATATGTTTTCTAACTGTTTCTTATTTTTTTAATAAAAATCGTTTTATTTTTAGAAATAATGAAAATTATTAAAATTTAGGAAACGAAATATTGAATTTCTCCGAAGCTTCAACCAAATAAGCCTCGAGTACGTAGGCAGCAAAAAAACACAAGTCTAGGTTGCTCTTGTCCTGTGCATAACAAGCTCAATGATTATTATGTTCTTTACACATCTTCAAGATTCACCTATACTATTTAGGGTTGCATCAATGTCAACATTTCAACAGTTAAGCTAGCATAGAGGAATGAGCTCAACGATTAAAATCTTCTTTACAAATCTTCAAGATTCACCCGGCATCAATGTCAACATTTCAATTAGCATAGAGGAATGAGGCTGATCCCTTTCTCTTTAAAGGAAGAACAAACATAAAAGTAAAAATAAAAAGGGTAAAAAAAAAAGTCACCGATGGAAGAAGATTGATGGTTTAGATGTGTGCCAATGAGTGTAAAGGACACACCTTTAAAAAGATGTATATAAGAGGGGTTCATGTTAAAAAATTTCATTTTTATTTTAAATATTAATTACGGCACAATGATTTAAACTTAGAATATTGTCATCTTAGATGGGTTCTCTATATCACCACTTCATATTGATTGGATGGATATATAAAAAAATTTCATCTTGTTCATAATATATATAGGATATGCATAACAAAATTCTAATAGCTGCACAAGATACAGGCCCAGTTGTGTTTAATGTGACACTCTTATAGCGTTGGTTGCTTGCCAAACCCCGCACGCATTTTCTTGATAGGTCTTCGTTAAGCTCACGTTTCTTGCAAGACTTTTGCCTTCCAATTAGTGAATTTTGGCTTCTTGACATTAATTAGTCTTAGTTGGAGAATATTCGTAGAGCATGATAATTGTTTCTTGGGTGAGTTTTTCTCAACATTTGGGGAATATTTAGTAGAGCGAATTATCAGTGTTAACACTAAAATTATATGTTCTCTCACTTATCATTGAACTTTGCATTGCTGTTCATTGAATGAAACATACAGCTGAATACGTTGTAATACTTACAATTAGTTGCTGATAGAAAAAATTGTAACTTGTTGTACATTTTAAGGATAATGGTGTCTTGAAAGTTCAGTTTTGGAATCTAACGAATTAAAATTGAGAATTATATGGTAATAATAAAAAAATAAAAATAAAAAGTCCATCAGGCCGTGGCTGTTGAATTTTGTAGCGTGGCTGAAGTCGGTTCACTGCATCCAGCAAACAACAGATATTTCCATGTTCTAATTTGAAAATTACTGATTGCAGCCTAGGCAGTGCAGAGGCAATAGAGAATTATTGGGCCAGCTAGATATTATATAACTGACTGGTTGTGGTGGTTGCAGCCTTTCCAATCACTAATTTCATATATATATGTATGTATATGTTGTATAGAAATGAGTAATAAGTGGGAGGTCCCCTTATGGTTGCTTACTTTTTTTTTTTTCTTTTTTCAATAATAAAATAGTCTCTTCTTCTTGTCATTATATATGGCCAAATCTTCATCATTCCAATAAACCAAACCCACTAAAGTTAATTTAATTTTGATATTAATTAGGTGTTTCGGGTGAAATTTTGGCCTCTCTGACCTTCATCAGTAGAACTGTTTTCGAAGCTGGAGAGTAGTGGATTTGCTATGGAGAAGAGCAAGTGTAAAGTATGTGTTACAGGTGGTGCAGGTTATATTGGCTCTTGGCTTGTCAAAAAACTTTTAGAGAAAGGATACACTGTTCATGCAACTTTGAGGAACTTAGGTATCTCTCTTTTTCTCTCTAAGAACTCTAAGTCTCTAGTTTATAGTTTCTAGCTCTCACTTCCCTTGTCTTATCTCTGACCATGGAGAACTCCAGGTGATCGATCTAAAGTTGATTTTCTAAAGAGCTTTAATGGTGCGGACACGAGACTGTTGTTGTTTGAAGCTGACATATACGATCCTGTCAAGTTTGATCCTGCAATCCAAGGCTGTGACTTTGTTTTCCATGTTGCCACTCCATTGCTGCACACTGAGGGCTTTCAGGCCAGTCTCTTTTCAGTCTTGACTTCATTTTCTTTAATTATAGGTAGATTTGTCACGACAATACCAAGATTTCTGTCTAATACAATTTGTTTTCATTAAATAATAGTTCAATAACACAACTGAAGCCACAATTGCTGCTGCAAAGAGCATAGCAATGTCTTGTGTTCGATCAGAAACAGTTAGGCGACTAATCTACACTGGCACTGTGATTTCTTCATCACCACTCATGGAAGATGGTTCCGGATTTAAGGACTACATAGATGAAACTTGTTGGACACCTCTCAATCTGTCATTTTCTTACTCCAATTCTTTTGTAAGAGTAAGTTTTTAATTGTCCACAATAGTTATCCAAAGTTACAGCAAAGTATTTTATTATGTGAAAATTTTTTCATACTATGAATTTTTTTTCCATAATGGTCATTATATAGGATTATACAGAATCAAAGACACTAACAGAAAAAGAGTGCTTGAGCTATGCAACAAAAGTAGATGGTACTGGTGGATTGGAGGTGGTATCCCTAGCCCTAGGCCTCGTGGGCGGGGATACTCTTTTGTCTTACACACCTGAAACCGTGGTTGTATTCATTTCTCAACTTACAAACAATGAAGATGCGTATAAAACTTTGAGGTATATCGAGGAATTGCTCGCAAAAGTTCCAATTGTGCACATTGATGATGCCTGTGAAGCTCATGTTTTCTGTATGGAGCAACCTTCAATCAATGGTAGATTCCTGTGTGCAAGCAGCTATGTTTCATCAGCAGAAATTGCCAATTACTACCAGCAAAATTTCCCGGAATTTCATGTGAAACAAGAGTGAGTAGAGTAAGCTAAACCTTTTCTGAGATATCTTGAAATTCTGTGATTGTAGCAACTTCTAATAGGGCAGTGAAATGTATGTGTGTCACAGGTACTTGGATGGACCGAAAAGGGAAATTAAGTGGGGTGCCACAAAGCTAGTAGAGAAGGGTTTTGTGTACAAATATAATAAAAATATGATATTAGATGATTGCATTAAGTGTGCTAGGAGGCATGGTGATCTCAACAGTAATCAATTCTGATGTCGATTTAATAATTCCTGAATTTCAGTAGTATAAAGTATGCTGTATCATGATCCATTTTGGGTCCAATAAATCTGTATTGCTCTGTCTTGGCTGCCAGTACGTGGAGTCAACTCTTTCAAATCTCTATCCTTTAAATGGATTAGGATACTTATCTGTTGCTATTAAATTTGTGTCATGTGTGGTGTACATAATCTTATCTTGTGTTGTCCAATCATTGTACGTAAACTGAAAAAATATCTTTGTTGAAGTAGTGTTAACTTTTTATGTAAGGATACTTTTTATGTAATTAACGTGATCGATCCTTCAAGGGTAAAAGGATTCTTGATCCTCTTCTAATCAATGTAATCTTTGTAAAGAAAATAAAACTAACAAAAGAAGAAATCTGATTACGTTACATTCAACACAAATGATCTGCTTCTACATTTAATATACATGATTTGCTTACAATCCAAGCTATCACTGCCTAACTAATTCTAAATAACCATTGGTTGAGAAATGATGTACTATCATCCTTAACTAACTTTCCCGCCTAATGGAATCATGATCTGGCACTGCTGGTCCATCATAGTTGATCTTGATTGACTCATCGTGAAGGATGTTTATAGACCCTCCTTGTGAATGACTCTGCTGAACTTCTTGTGAATAGTTCTGCTTAGCTCTTATAAGCTGATCACTCCCTCTAACAAAGGGCAAGTCTCATCAGTCATCAGTATATATGCCAGTCGTTGGATATGATTTCTGATTCGAACTGACCATTATGGTAGGGACACCTGCACATGCTACTTTTGGGGGTCATATATAATAAGCCGGCAAATGGCAATATATTTTTATTTTCTTGGAAGGTGTGGTGAGTAATTAATTTGTTAAACTTTTTTAGTTAATTTATCTGTTGCTGGTTTTTTATTCCTATTAGTGACAAAAACATAATGCCAAGTTCCCAACTTGCCAATAAATTTAATGCCTTAAGTTTAAATTTTAGGTTAATTGGTTTATGATGAAATATTGGCCTCCTAAATCTTCCTTAGAAGATTGTTGTTGAGGCAGGAGTGAAGAACAAATAGATTTGCAATGGAGAAGAGTAAGTGTAAGGTATGTGTGACAGGAGGTGCAGGTTACATTGGCTCTTGGCTTGTCAAGAAGCTTTTAGAGAGAGGATACACCGTCCATGCAACATTGAGGAACTTGGGTAGCTCTCTCTCAGAACTCTCTGTCTCTAACTCTATTGATCTCTTTTCCTTCTCTATTGAGGATCTCTAATGAAATGCGAATTGTAGATGATCAATCCAAAGTTGGCCTTCTAAAGAGCCTTCCTGATGCTGACACAAGACTAGTGTTGTTTGAAGCTGACATTTATGTGCCTAATAAGTTTGTCCCTGCAATCCAAGGCTGTGAATTCGTTTTTCATGTTGCCACCCCGTTGCTACACACTGAGGGCTATCAGGTTTGCTTCTTGAATTTATTTTCTTTCCAATGCATAATTTCAGTCTAAGTAAGATTTGATTTTCATGAAAAAACAGTTCGATAATAGGACTGAAGCCTCAATTGCTGCTGCAAAGAGCATTGCCATGTCTTGTGTTCAATCAGGAGTGAAGCGATTAATCTACACAGCCAGTGTTGTTTCTGCATCACCACTTCTGGAGGATGGTTCCGGATTTAAGGACGTCATGGAGGAAACATGTTGGACACCTCTTAATCTTTCATATGCCTACTCTAATTCTAATCTGACAGTAAGTTTCTCAAATTTGTAAATAATTCCTTGTTTACATTATCAAAACTTTATAGTTTCAAATTGTTTTTATGTGTTTATGTGTCAATTTCATAATCTTGACCTAAATAGTGCAAGTAAAACTAATTAAAAGAAGCAATCTCTTATAAGTTGTGAGAGACTAGTGTGCTGATGTTGTAACATCTTGTATCATGTTTCAGGAATATGTAGTTTCAAAGACATTGACAGAAAAGTGGATTTTGAGCTGTGGAACCAATTCAGATATTGGTGAATTGGAGACCGTTACCCTGGCCTTAGGGCTGGTGGGAGGTGATACTCTTCTGTATTACACACCCTTAAGTTCGAGTATGTTCGTTTCGTCGCTTACAACTGTGGAATATACCTACCAAGCACTGAGGTTTTTAGAAGAATTACTTGGAAAACTTCCAATTGTGCACATTGACGATGTCTGTGAAGCTCATATCTTCTGCATGGAGCAACCTTCCATCTGTGGCAGATTCTTGTGTGCAAACTCCTTTGTTTCATCAGCAGAAATGGCCAGTTACTACCAACAAAACTATCCAGAAATTCATTTGAAACAAGAGTGAGCAGCCAACTCTTTTCTAAGGCATCTTAAAATTCTGTGATTGTAAGTTTTAAGCCCTAACGGGCAGTGAAATTGTGTTTCAGGTACTTGAATGATCCTAAGAGAGACATCAAGTGGGGCACCACAAAGCTAATAGAGAAGGGTTTTGAGTACAAGTATGATGCCAAGATGATACTAGATGATTGCATCAATTGTGCTAAAAAAAATGGTGATCTCCCATCCCCAAACAGTAATTGAGTTATGATCATTAGTTAAATTCTCAATTTCCTTTGGTTTTAAGAATCCTGTGTCTTATTTTGATCCAATAAATCCACATTGTCCTGCCTTAGTAGCCAATGTAGAATGCAAGCTGTACTCTTTATAATGGATGGAGACAATTTTGCTGCAGCTATTCAATTTTTCTCATGTGTGGTGTATGTATGTATGGTTTATGCTCTTTTCCGTATACTTTGTTCTGAATTCCAATCGGTCCCGACAGGTTTGATTTTTCACCGTTGGGTTTGATTTGATAATGGAATGCAGAAAAGCTGAACCAAGCCCATTCGCTATTCTTACAGAGCCCTAATGGATGTCATTGTCACCATCTCATTTTTTTTTTTTTTCCACATTTTATCAACAGTGTTATGGTTCTAAATTCTTGTTAGTATTTTCTTGGATGATTTTGCAGCTTGATTGTTGAAAATTTTGGCTGGTCTTATTGAACCTTCTTTTAGTTTTCCAACATAGTTGTACCCAGTGAAAATTCATAATTGTTAAGTGCACCATCAGTTTGTATATCCTGGATTAGTGTGATAGAGCGAAACATTTATCAAGCGACGGATTCCAAGTTGTCGAACGGGAAATTCGAGTCGAAATCCACCTTAAGGAAATCAAACTCCTCTGTGTGCCAAGAACAGGCCCCCAACCTGACCACCGCAATGACATCCAACAGTCATCAATTCTGATGTTAATTTAATAGTTCCTCACAATTTCCGTTGTATGAAGTATGCTGTCTCATGATCCATTGGGGGTACAATAAATTCTTATTGCTCTGTCTTGGCAGCCAATACGCGAGTCACCTCTTTCAAATCTCCATCATTTAAATGGATTAGAATTTTTATTTTTATTTTTTGGTTGTGGCTATCTATTGACCTTATTTTGTGTTGTCCATCATTGTACATAAACTGAAAAACATTTCTTTACGGAAGTAGATTTAACTTTTTACGTGGACAGTTTCATTTTATATAATATAATAATATAACTACGATATAATATAATTATATATTTCCTTTTTCATCTTCTCTTATCTACGTTTAAGATTATTTAATCTTAATTATAAAAAAATTAGGAGATTGAATCAAACTTTTATAGCGCATCCCGTGAAACAACTTTTAAAGTGAGAGAGAACAATCAACTTCAAATGAAAAGGCCACCGATTGATGGGGGGAAAATTACACACAAATGAGATGGGTGAGAATAGAAATTGTGAGCAAGGTTTTGATTTACCACCCAACCAAACCGCTCATTCTCGAACTCATTATATTTTAATTCTTATATATCTTTGTTTTTTATAACAAGGAAAATGAATCAAGACTTTTTCTATTTAATGAAATTAAAGCAGTATAAACCAATATAATATTTTGTATACATTCAATTATATATTTTGACATTTTAACTAAAATATTCTATTGAAGTGTAGCCATCTTTTTTTTTACTTTTTCTTTTTATGATGTGAATATATATATATATATATATATATGAAAACCACCAAAATTGAGGAAATTTTGGTACTAATAAACTTATTACACAGAAATTATATGTTAGCTCACTGATCATAATGCTAAGCCTAAACTATTTAATTTTCAAATTCTCGGAATTTCACCGGTTAAAAAAAAAAAAAAAAAAAAAAGAACCGAACTATCTGTTGTATTTTGGTTTGTTTCAGTGTTGTAATTTAAAATGCTGTTTGTAGAGTACGTAGTGGCAATTTCATTTTCAGCTTTTAAGTATACATTTTTATGTAGTCAATGTGATGAATCCTTCAAAACTATACCAGTTACTGCCTTACTGGATGTGATTTCCGATTCGGACCGCTTATGGTGAGGACACCGCACGTACAAATTTTTTGGGTGATATCCAATTATGATAAGGATACCGCATATAAAAATTTTTGGATTCATATCCGATTATGGTAAGGATACCACACATAAAAATTTTTGGATTCATATCCGATTATGGTAAGGATACCGCATATAAAAATTTTCGGATTGTAACGGCACCGTATATGCAGATTTTTGGGGTCATAAACTAATATGGTAACGACACTACACATGCAAATTTTTTGGGTTGAATTCGAATATATTTAAGAGAGCTGGTTTTCTAAATTTTTTTTCTAAATCTTTATTCAAATTATATGTGTGTCGTGAACATCATATTAAATTATTAATATTTATATCATAATATAATTTATCTTATATTGATAATTCAGATAACATATTTTGACAATTGATATAATATATAACATATTATTTACATGATATTAAATTATTAATAGGAAAAGTTTAGCGTGACACTATATTTTTCTCTTGGAGGACGGTGCGGAGAGTAATTAGTTTGTTTAGCTCTTTTTAGTTAATTTATCCGTTCCTTGTTTTTTTATCCTTATTAATCAACCAATAGTACTTTTTTAAAAAATATATATTTAAAATGAAAAATATGGTGGAGCATTGGATGAGATCCGTCCAATTCCACCAACAGTATTTGAAAAAAAATATATGTGAAGTAAAAATAAAAAAACCTTAAAAAATGCTCTTCATCTTTAACCAGAAGAAGATAATAAAGAAAAATTTTTTAAAAAAATGTTTCATCTGGTTATTCAACCCGATGGAGATTGAAGATGACATTTTCAACCAGATTTTGAAAATGAAGGATCTTCATCTTGAATCGCCTGGGTTCATCTTCGAACCAGATGAACGGTTCGTCTTCAATCGCAGGTGCTCGTCTTCACTTGAAGATGATGACCAGTTCATCTTAGTTTTGAAGCTGAAACTCTGTTACACAGAGAGAGAGAGAGAGAGAGAGAGAGGATTGAAATTTGAAGTTTTTGTTGATGATTTGCCTGGGCTTGAAGTCTTTGTAAATGGGTCGCCTAGGTTTGAAGTTGAATTTTCGAACTAGTTTGAAACTGCAACTGAGAGAGAGAGGGAGAGAGAGAGGTGCTCAACGAACCCGGCTTTTGGGTTTCAAGAATGGAAAGAAGTTGAAGAAGAACGGAGAATGGAGAAGAAGGGAATCTGGTTTGTTGATGTTGACGAGAAGAATGGAGAAGAAGTTGATGAGAGAGAGGTGCTTGTTGATGAAGAATGGAGAAGAAAACTGCTTGTTCGTCGAGCTGGAAGGGGATTTGGATTTTGAAGCTGATCTTCAAGTTGAAGCAGTTGAAGATTTGAAGAACTGGGTAACCCAGTCTGGGTTCAACACCCAGATCTTCAATCTAATTGTTTTTTATTTTCTTTTTATTTTTTTTTCTTTCAATTACATTGTTTTTTCATTTAATCCCCTTTTTTTATTCAACCTGCATGGTCCAATCATATGGTACACGGTGGAGATTTTATTCCTAAAAGAAATTATTAGTTTTTAAATTCTCTGTCACATTTTAAAATTTTTATTTTTATTACAATTTTTTTAATTTTTATTTTTAAATTAATCTTCATTTTCCATCGTATGATGGACGGAGAATAATTTTTTGTTAAAAAAATATTATTTTTAATTTTTTTATTATATATTTTATATTAATTTTTTAATTTTTATTTTTAAATTAACTTATATCGTCCATTATGTGATGATAAACAGTAGAGATTTTTTTTATTTTTAATTATTTTAAAATTTTTTTATAATTTATAATTTTAAAATTTTTAAAAATAGAAGATAAAATTATCTTAAATCATATAAATTTGACTAACTCCAGCATAAATTGACTAGCGGTATGATATAATAAAAAGAGTAAATATGTAGTCTTTTGGTAAACCTCAGGATGTTGTGTAATTACTTCTAAAATTAATGCAGCAAGTTTAAATTTGAGGTTAATTGATTTATGATGAAATATTGGTTTCCTAAATCTTCCTTAGAAGCCTGTTGTTGGGGCAGGAGTGAAGAACAAATAGATTTGCAATGGAAAAGAGTGAGCGAAAGGTATGTGTGCAGGAGGCGCAGGTGACGTTGGCTCTTGGCTTGTCAAGAAGCTTTTAGAGAAAGGATGCACTGTCCGTGCAACATTGAGGAACTTGGGTAGTTTCTCTCTCTATCTTTCAGAACTGTCTCTAGCTCTATTGATCTCTTTTCCTTCTCTATTGAGGATCTCTAATGAATGTGAATTGCAGATGATCAATCCAAAGTTGGCCTTCTAAAGAGTCTTCCTGATGCTGCCACAAGAATAGGCTGTTTGAAGCTGGCATTTATGAGCCTAATAAGTTTGTCCCTGCAATCCAAGGCTGTGAATTCGTTTTTCATGTCGCCACCCCATTGCTACACACTGAGGGCTCTCAGGTTTGCTTCCTGAATTTATTTTCATCTAATGCATAATTTCAGTCTAATTAAGATTTGACTATTATGAAAAAACAGTTTGATAATATGACTGAAGCCTCAATTGCTGCTGCAAAGAGCATTGCCATGGCTTTTGTTCGGTCAGGAGTGAGCGATTAATCTACACTGCCAGTGTTGTTTCTGCATCACCACTTCTGGAGGATGGTTCTGGATTTAAGAACATCATGGACGAAACATGTTGGACATCTCTTAATCTATCATATGCTTACTCTAATTCTAATCCGACATTAAGTTCTCAAATCTGTTGGTTTGCATTGCATATAAATAATTCCTTGGTTTAAATTATCAAAACTTTATATTTTCAAATTGTTTTTATGCGTTTATGTGTCAATTTCATAATTTTGATCTGAATAGTGCAAGTAAAATTAATTAAAGAAGCAATCTCTTATGAGTTGTGAAAGATTAGTGTGCTGATGTTGTAACATCATGTAACATGTTTTAGGAATATGTAGTTTAGAAGACATTGACAGAAAAGCAGAATTTGAGCTGTGGAACCAATTCAGATATTGGTGAGTTGGAGACCGTCACCCTGGTCTTAGGGCTGGTGGGAGGTGATACTCTTGTATCTTACGCACCCATAAGTTCGAGTATGTTCGTTTCGTCGCTTACAAATGTGGAATATACCTTCCAAGCACTGAGGTTTCTAGAAGAATTACTTGGTAAACTTCCAATTGTGCACATTGACGATGTCTGTGAAACTCATATTTTCTGCATGGCGCAACCTTCCATCTGTGGCAGATTCTTGTGCGCAAACTCCTATGTTTTATCGGCAGAAATGGCCAATTACTACCAACAAAACTATCCAGAAATTCATGTGAAAAAAGAGTGAGCAGCCAACTCCTTAAGACATCTTAAAATTCTGTGATTGTATTTTGTACGTAAAGTCCAAACAGGGCAGTGAAATTGTGTTTCAGGTACTTGAATGATCCTAAGAAAGACATCAAATGGGCCAACACAAAGCTAATAGAGAAAGGTTTCGAGTACAAGTATGACGCCAAGATGATACTAGATGATTGCATCAATTGTGCTAAAAGAATGGTGATCGCCCACTCCAAACAGTAATTTAGTTATGATCATGTAGTCGTTAAATTATCAATTTCCTTTGGTTTTTAAGAATCCGCTGTCTTATTTTGATTCAATAAATCCACTTTGTCCTGTCTTAGCAGCCAATGTAGAATGCAAGCTGTACACTTCACAATGGATGAGAAAATTTGCTGCAGCTATAAAATTTTTCTTAAATGTGGTGTACGTACGGTTTATAGGTTTTTCCGTGTACTTTGATCTGAATTCAAATCGATCCTGGCAGGTTTGATTTTTCACAAGTGGGTTTAATTTGATAATTGAATGCAGAAAACCTGAACCAAGCCCATTTGCTACTCTTGTAGGGCTCTAATGGATGTCATTGTCACCGTCCCTTTTTTTCCTCATTTTATTAACAATGTTATGGTTCTAAATTCTTATTAGTATTGATTTTGCAGCTTGATTGTTGAAAATTTTAGCTGGTTTTATTGAACCCTCTTTTAGTTTTCCAACCGATACAAACTCTTTTTTTATTCTTTTAAGGTGAAGAAAAGGGAATAAAAACGATAAGAAATATGTCGAACCTTGTCACTATAACAAGAGACAATCGGTGCTTTAACCAACTGTACCAGCTGTCTTTGACTAGATATAAACTTTAATAATATCATGTCTTAACAATTTTGAAATTTTTTGCCAAATAAATAAATAAATAAAGCAGCCAATTATGAATTTTCACTGGGTACAACATTACAACTAAACACCTGGAACTCCCGAAAAAAATAATCAAAACTAGCGACAGTTATACTAAGAACTGACAACAAGTTACAAACAGTTTCCAAAATTAACCACTAGATTAAGAGAATTCGGTTGGCCAGCATTCTAGGAGACTTTCATGTAGTCATCACTTGCATGAACAACATCAATGATGGCTAGGATTACAAAGTGCACCATCAATTTTTATATCCTGGATTAGTGGCAGATTCTTGTGTGCAAACTCCAATGTTTAATCAGCAGAAATGACCAATCACTACCAACAAAACTATCCAGAAATTCGTGTGAAAAAAGAGTGAGCAACCAACTGTTTTCTAAGACATCTTAAAATGCTGTCATTGTAACTTGTGTAAGTTTTAAGTCCTAACAAGGTAGTGAAATTGTGTTTCAGGTACTTGAATGATCATAAAAGAGTCATCAAGTGGGGCACCACAAAGCTAACAGAGAAGGGTTTTGAGTACAAGTATGATACCAAGATGTTATTAGACGGTTGCATCAAGTGTGCTAAGAAGAATGGTGATCTCCCATCTCCAAACAACAGTGACTAGGTTATGAATAACTTATGATCATGTAGTTGTTAAATTCTCGATTTACTTTGGTTTCTAAGAATCCTCTGTCTTATTTTGATCCAATAAATCCACATTGTCCTGTCTTAGCAGCCAGTATAGAATGCAAGCTCTACCCTTTATAATGGATGAGACAATTCGCTGCAGCTATTAAATTTTTCTCATGTGTGGTGTATACATGGTTCATGCTCCTTTCCGTACACTTTGATATAAATTCGAATCGATCCTAAGAGGTTTGATTTTTCGCAATTGGGTTTAATTTGATATTTGATTGTAGAAAACCTGAACCAAGCCCATCTGCCACTCTTATGGGGCCCCAATGGATGTCAATTTTTTTTTGTTTTAGAACATGGATGTCATTGTCACCATCTTCTTTTTTCCGCAATTTATTAACAATGCTAAGGTTCGCAATTCTGATTAGTATGTTCTTGGATGATTTTGCAGCTTGACTGTTAAAAATTTTAGCTGGTTTTAGAGAACCTTCTTTTAGTTTTCCAACACATACAAACTTTAACCATAATGTAACTTAACAATTGTGAATTTTCAATGGGTTCAACATTACAACTCAAAGCCCAGAATTCTAGTCCTTGAAAATCAACCCCACCCTCTCCCCACCAAAAAAAAAAAAAAAAAAAAAAGAAAAACTAGCAACAGTTACACCAAGAACTGAAAACAAGTTCCAACAGTTGCCAGAATTAACTACTAGATCGAAGAAAATTCACTTTGCTAGCATTCTAGGAGACTTTCATGTAGTGATAACTTGCATGAAACAACATCAATGACAGCTAGGATTACCAAGTGCACCATCAGTTTTTATATCCTGGATTAGTGTGATAGAGCGAAAATTTTATCAAGCGAAGAATTCCAAGTTGTCAAATGGGAAATTCGGGTCGAAATCCACCTTAATGAAATCAAACGCCTCCCCAATAGGCGAATTGGTGACCGAAGTAGGGGCCGAGATTATCTCAGTCAGATCAGAATCAGAAGTTTGCACACCGTGGCCTAATCCAAAGTTGTTCATGTGACTTGGAGACACAGGAAAATAATTGGACTCAGATGTTGTAGGAGATATAAATGCCTGAGAAAAACTGCCCATAATATTGTTTTCCAACATGGCCTCCTGGAAGATATTCTCTGCCACATATTCAGCTTCAATTGATGTTGGTGGAAAAGGAAACGAAGGAAATATATTCTCGCTATTGTCCAACCCCTCTGTTTTAACTTTGCAACCAGCTCCAAACTTGAACATCACTTCTTCTTGTTTTGGATTTTGATCATGTTCCTGTTTTCGAAGATAATGATTCTTTTCCACTTTGGACACTGATGGTGATGCCACGGTAGCTGGATTAGAGTTCTGGTTACATGTGTGTCTCCCCCGATAGGTCACTTCAACGATTGATGGGTCCCCATCCGATCTTTGAACTTGTTTTGTGGCCAAACAACCTTGTGCGTGACGATGGGTGCACCTATAATATCCTCTGCAAATCGCAATAACTAGGATTAGACAACGTGTCAACATATTATCACATAAAATTTAAGAAATATAATCAGACATGAGGAGGATTTTGTGAGTAAGACAAAATTTGTGCTTATTGTGCAAAAAGGCACTAAAAAAACAACAAAAAGTGAAGAATTATTGAATCTAAAAATCACTGTTTTGTGGTTGCGCAGAGATTTTTCCATTGTTATCAGCTTTTGTGGGGGGGTGTAGGGTGGAAGGTGCGGAGTATATGGGACCAGACAAGGGCTTGATTTATTTTCAAAGGCAACTAGATAAGAATCGTCTACCAAACGGGCTTCTAAAGGACAGTATGACTTAATTTCATAAGTACTAAAATTTAAAGATCAAGTTGTCAGACACATACATGAACCTATTTAAATACAAATTTAATAACGAGTTTGTCAGAAACCTGGACATTAAACTGAGAGCTTGGATGGATGCTAGACAGTAAATAAAAAGTTCTCGTGGTAAGTTGCAAGTACTAATATACCAAAAAAAATATAAATGCTATTATTCATGTAACGTAATTAATGAGCCAAGTAGCTTAAAAAAAGGGTTTTTCACTTTTTCTCCTCTTCAATTTCTTGACATGCTTTGAATTTTCAATTTTTTTGCTACTTGTAACGCTGCTTGTACTTGAAAGAACTAAAAATCAATGATAGACGAGCATGATTGGCACGGCTCAAGAGGACTAGCTCTCGAGCCATATCTTTGACTCCAATTAAAATTTTTTCGTTGAAAAAATATAGCAACAGTAATTGAGATAAGAAAAGTCCTCTCACCTTGGAAAATTAGCTCCAAGAATATCTTTCTGTCCATATTTTCTCCAGCAGTAGCCATCATCAGGATGCCCTTCTAGTCCCGTCCCGGCGCAAGCCTTCACTTGTTCAGTCCACCGGGGCATTGTCTTCCTATAACACATCAATGCAAACCAAAAACCCAGATTGAAACCAATTAGATGAAATTCAATCTTATAATTTATTTCATCCAATTAAGTTAGATAAATATCACAAAAGCTAGTGGATGCCTTCAAAATTTACCTCTTTTTAAAGACATCTCTGTGACATTGATCTTCACAATCTAGATTAGATGCCTCGCATCTTGGACTAATGTTGGCAAACGAAGAGGGTGTCTCCAACATACTAATGTTGATCTTAGGCTCCACCACAGAAGCACCACAATTCAGCACTGAAAGTGCTTTCTCATAAGAACCCAGAATTTTTTGGATCAAATAATCTCGAGTTTGGTTGGAGGAAGAAGGGTTGAGATGGTTTCTAAGCTGCTTTGCTAGCTCCTTCCCTTGAGTTAGCTCTTTTTCCAGAACCATCAGCTCTCTATCCATGGCCTCTCAATTTCTAATATTTTCCAAGTCTACCTTGAAAAAGACTCGTGACTTTTGGCTTGGGTGCAAACTCGCTAGACAGAAACTAGTTATCAATTGGGCAAACTATAGATCATGTCATGAAAAACTTTAGGACCCTTAAAGGCAATGAATAGAAGAAGTGATATGTTAAACACCCAAGTGAAAGAAGACAAAGGAAAACTGAGATTTGCAAGGGTGAGACGATTACAATTCACAGCTGGCTAGTTTATATAAACCAAATTTAAGCACCAAAATGTGAGAGCAGACATGACCAAAAGCGCCAAATCTTGAGTATTGTTTACTTACAAAAGAGACAGAGAGAGGGAAATATAAACCTGAAGAAAGAGAAGTGGCAAAAATGCTTAGTAAGCAAGAGAAAGTGAAACCAAAAGGCTTCCGTGTCGAAGAAGTTGTGAAGAAGAGCGGAGGATGTTGAGAAGAAAAGCAAAGGAAAGAGAGTTTTTTTTTTTTAATTCTCTTTTTTGACTGTATATGTTTCACAAATGGACCAGATTCCAGTCCTGTCACTAATATAGAGGGAGGAACAGGCGAGTCCAATTCTGACCGATTCAAACCCAGAAAGGGGGTATCCACATACACTCTCTCTTATCTGTGCATTTTACTTTAGTGCATTGATTGGTTGATTGAAGTTTGAAGTTTGAAGTTTGAAGAGTGAAAACAAGAAAGTCAGTGGTGATGTGGCAACACCACGCGAGAATCTTCAAAGCTTGTTCCGCGTTGCAACTTGCAACTCGGCTCTCGCTAAGTTAAATTCGATTGAGACTGACGTTGTGGGGGGCGTCATGTTTCGCCCTTTGCTTACGCTGATGTTGATGTACATTAACCACGTGACCCGCAAAACACGAATTATTTTTTTTTAATAATTTTGATTATTTATTTGTTTGCTTTTGGAGGTAAGCTTCGTTTCTTGTTTTTCCCCACCTTACAATGATTAGGGTATCTGTCCTTGTGCCCTAAATTTTATGGGTATCACTCTGTTCGTTGCAGGTTTTAGGTTGTGCAATTAGTTGTGTCCAGTGTCGGTTAAATAGAAAGCTGTACAAGATACGGTAATCACTGTATGATTGGTACGTTTCTGTACTAAAATTTAATTAGATTTTAAAGATAATTTGATAGAAAAGTTTACAATATATAAAAACCATATTAAGTAACCCCGAATTGTGATAATATTTTTAAATGAATACTTATAATTACAATCGGCCATCCATAAATTCATGGATAATTGTACATGGTAAAAATGACCTCAAATTATAGTAGTTTCAAAGAAGAAAATATTATCTATAATGACTTTAGGAAAATAATTATTATTATTATAAAAAAAAAGGACTTGTCAATAGGTTCTGGAAGAAGTAGCCAAAGTTAATATTGGTGAACCTTGCTCATATGATGAGTGTGGAAATAGAATGTGCATACATTTGGAGGACTTATCAAACTATGTCCTCGTTTACTTAAAATCGTGATACCACAAGTGTTTCTTTTCACGTTTTTTTTTTAATCTAATTGAAGATGAGGTATTATCTAAACAATGACTTGCGACTCCTTTTCCAAACACGTACTCTTAATTTTGATAAAAATAAACAAAAAGATTGTGAAACAGGTTTCTTGTAATATAGCCAAGACAATTTATAATAGCTCTACTTATTATAATTGACACTATTGTATTAGTCAATTATAGACATGTCCTTGTTTGCATCATAATTCGTATATTATGATATATCATATAAACATAGAGAGTTAATTAATTTTGTGACAAAATTTTCAATGAATAAATTTACAACATGTTATATTCACAAACCCATTAATATTTTAAAAAAAAAAAAATTCTTGACACTAATTTATTGAGAATAATAATAATTTCGTTGCTAACTTTCTTGAAAACATGACTACAATTGATGAAACATGCTTGTACAGTTATGGGTGTAGAACAAAATGTTACGTAACTGTATACAGTTTGAGAATGACCCCTGCGAATGCTGTCAATTATTGATAACCAAAGCAAGATTTGAGTGAACTTTCCAATTTCTTTTTAGAAAAGTTGCAATGCAACACGTTGGGTTTCACCCCAACTACCCCCGACATCATGTTCTGTCAAAGTTACAAAAAATATATATATATACCCTTTAACTTGGTTCTCGACCATAAATATTAATGGTGATTTTAACTGTCAGTTTGAAAGCATAAAAATACCTTTTATACAATATTATAACTTTCAGCCTGATGGAGCCTTTTTGGAAAACACATTTGGTCTGACGGACTCACCCTCCATCTCGTGCAACTTATGGGACTGGAACTTTTTATCAAAACTCGCTATTTCAAATCTTGAGAAAAAAAAAAAAGCTGGGAAACACGGTTTTCTATGGATACGTATACTTTTTTTCCAATCTAATTTTCGATTATTATCATGATAATTTGTATTAGCTCCTACAGGTTGTGAGCGATCCAATTGCTGGAGTGCATGTTCTTGTTTGTTAGCATAATAGCCTATTTTATCAAATAATAATATGACAGCGAGGATTCGAGAGGGATTGGGATGTTCCTGTCATATTATATTAAATGTGCTTATTAATTTGTGTTTGGTTTTTTGAAATTAAAAAAGTGTTGTCGGGGATTATAGTAAATGTCTTGGTGGAATATGGAGAAGTGGAATGGAAATGCATTTGTTTAATTAGTTTAATTGCCAATTGCATTATTAATTAGGGTGTAGATATTGTCATACAAAAATGTAATTTACATCTATACCTAATTTATAAGTAAACCCACCGTTAAAATTTTAAATTAATCTTTTACTACAAGCATCCAATTCAATGTCAATATATAATCTCCTTATGAAGAAAAAAATCACGTAAATACATACTTTATTTATATACTCATTTGTTTTATTTTTTTAAATTAAAAGATCTTATTCAGTTTTTCTATTAAAATGAAATTTTAAGAAAGTGTATAAACATTTTCTAGCAAATTCACAGCCAAACTTTTCTTGAATTGTATGCAAGATGTGTATTAAATGTCCTTATGAGCTTGGTTGTGGCTTGAAAACGTATATATGAAGAAAATCTAAGGACTTATAAAACGAGGTTTCTTGTTAAGTAGTAAAAAGTTATATTTCATTTCTCTATTAAAATGAAAATTCTATGAATATATAAATATCTAGATATACATTTTTAAAACGTATAAAAGAAGGTTAAACAAATTCATGCTGCAACACTCAAAAGTCAAATCAATTAGGCAAAAGCACAATTACTATAAGAACTTTAAATCGGTCCTCCTGTTTTTTTTTAAAAAAAATTTCTTTTGAACTTTATCCTCGTTGTTATATATACATAAAAACTTCAATTAGCCTAACACTAGGGAAAATCGAAAAATAAATAAATAACACTAGTGACAAATATGCTAATTGGTTGGCGATTCTCAGAATTGTCCTGATTGGTATTGGGGTTGATGATGCATAATATGAGAGACTCATAAAAGAAGAATTGAAAGATTAATAAAGAAAAAAAAAATCATCAATAGTTAAAACAGATTTAGGGTTTAATATATATTGGTACAAGAAAATATTTTATTATTATTGATTAAATTATTTATTTTTATTAGTCATTTTGTTTATAATTATTATTTTTTTTTTTTTGAAATGATATAATTATTTTTGTAATTATATTTTGGGTTAGACTAAAATAACTTAAAATTTTGATTTAAAAAAAAATGAGTTCAACATTCATTAAATAATTTTCACTCAATTCAAAGGTTGTTATCAACTTTAAATTCATTCACTTTTTTCCCTTTTGAATTGAGTGAAAATTAATGGATTACTATTGAAGTGACTTTTTAAGTTATTATAGTCTATCCCTTATATTTTTATTAAAATTTCAGGTGTGAAAATCAAAATTTTTTGGGTGGTAAAATCGCCACCTTATGAATTATCAGTGAGCAATGTTCATTTAAAAGAAGAAAACATATGTATCAATTCTTATTTTGTTTTTGCCACAAAAGTGGAAACAATCGCCGCATATCTCGCTTCCGATAGAATTGATCTAATTTCTTGGCTGTTTCTTCAGTGGCCATCACACTGTGAAACAAAAACCGTTTAAAAGTAATTTATTCAAAAGGAGAATGTGAAAATGCTAAAGCAATGTTGTTGCTTTTCGATGGGTTATCGAGAGAGTGAAAGGTTAACAATTTTATGTGGTTTGATAGTGATATTAATACTAATTACTACAGACATCAGATGTAAGATACATTTAAAAGATGTTCGTAGTTATATGTACAATATTATATATATCAAATTATTTTTCATTGAAATGATTTTTTGTTCTATTGGTAGTTAATTCTTTTTTTGGCATGTCAGTCAAAGCTTATTAATACTTCAATATACCAATTTTATTTGAAAAACTCTTTCGCTATGTAAAAATAAAATTTCTATCAATGGGATTATATTAGCTAATGGTTTATGGCTGATTACATATTCTTAAGCTTGTTGAGACCTCTGCTATAATTAACTCGCCTCCCTTACCACCAATTATACATATGGGCTGGTCAATTCAAGAATACATATTAAGTGATAAATTAATAGACAGAAACGTCAATTTCTAATTTCAGCTAAGAGAATTTCAAACCAGTCATGTACAGTAGTAGTCTAGTCTTTGTATGAAAATTGTCTAGAAAATTGTCAAATTAAATTATAATTATTCAACTTATTGTAGTGTGTGATGTTGAATTTTATATGCACGGATTGACATTTAAACTTCATAAATGTTGTATTTAAAAACACGCAAAACTTGCTATATATTGATAAAAATATCTAGGACACATAGTTTTGCTCTACTTCGAAACGAAGCACATTGTCCAAATCTGATTGGATTTAGAATGTAATTATTCAATTTATTGGAATTTATCATAATGAGTTTCATAGGTGTAGCTTCACATTAAAACTCTATAAATCTTGGATTCAAGAATGCGGAAAACTTGATATATTATAGTGTGATATTGAATTTTATATGTACAGATTCATATTTAAATTTCATAAATTTTGTACTCGATAACACGTGAAACTTGCTATATGTTGATAAGAACGTCTAGGACACACATTTTCACTCTACTTCAAAATAAAGCACATTTTCCAAACAGGGACGTAGTTAGGATTTAATGTTGATGTGGGTTAAGAATATTTTCCTTAATCAAATCTCTATGCATAATTAAATTTATTGAATGTAAAATATAGAGTATAATAAAACTTAACTCTCATCATGCATATTTCAAAATAAATAACTCGGTAAAAAAGATACACATGCATATATATATATATATATATATATTTAAAACGAATGACTATATTTTTTATTTGAATTATGACTAATATAATGATATATTAAGAATTAAGTCATTAAAAGCATCAAAAGATTTAAAAATAAAAAATATATATAATAATCATAATTTAAATCACAATAATTATATAATATTGTCAACTAAAAATCTATTATCAATAAAGAAAAGCGATATTAAATACTTGATTTTCACTCTAAGGTAATTTGATAACTAAAGATTAAAATAAATAAACATACCTCACTTTCACCTTTGATCATAAGTTACAACAACAAAATTTTCAATAAACAGTATATTATATAGTTAAAATTTTCTTCGCTCTAAATTATATATTATAATACAAAAGTTGAGTATATATTTTTAAAAAAAAAAATTGTTTTGAAGAAAAAAAAAATCAATACATAAGGTGTTTTAATAAATTCAATAAAAAATAATTTTATACTTGATTACAGGATTTATAAAAAACTTTTCAAAATAATTTTATACTTTATTACAGGATTTATAAAAAACTTTTCAAATTGAATTTTCAAAATTGGCTAGGGTAGGCTGGAGTCTATTCTAGCCCAAAGAGAGTTACGCTATTACACGTTATCAATACATCATTTTATCATTAATATAGTTATTAAAAATCAATTCAACACATAATTTACACAATAAATTTGGATAAAGTTTTAGATATTGTAAAATTATTCAATTATTTTAATAATTTATGTAATAAAAGTTACAATTGTGCATAAATCCTGCAAAACAGTGATAAAAACCAAATTTTGCTTTATTGTCGAAAGAAAAAGAAAATTATTTGTTTATGTGTTTTTATATACATGAATATAATATTTTATTTACTATCTGTTATATATGAGATGACCTAAAATAAATAAAAATAATAATAAAAAAAAAAAAACCTAAAATATGCTAAGAAGTACAATCAATTATGTTGAGAATAGATTCTTAAATTAAGATTTGAACTGAAGTCCAGTTCCGAAAATGAATTGTTGAATTGGTCATGAAAGACGAAGTCGTTGGGAATTTACTGAAAGACAATAAAGACGAGGAGTGGTCGGTCCGGTCCTGGCCGTGTAATCTGTACAATGGCGGACGCTTTGTGTTCTTTATCTCCATGATTGGCGGCTCGCTCTATAAGTCAATTGCATGTCTCCACGGCTGTAACAAATACAGCGCCTGCCTTCTTCGAAGCCACGTGGAACGCAGCCCCAGTCCCAGACCCTGGTTTTAAATTTCCATATGATTGTTTTCGAAGTTTTGTTAATCTCCCATGTCACACTATTTTTAGTATTCAATTAACGCATGGTAATGTACCATTTTAGGTATATAAGTTAATTTTATTATTATTTTTTAATTATTATATATGTATATATGAAAGAGATTTACCTGTGGGTTACCTCACACTTTGTCAATTTATAATTTTCTATCATTCTTCGATATAGCAGATTCAAAGCAAAACTATTATAATTTTGCACACTGGGGGGGAAAAATGCAATTCCCAGCCCATCACCCAACTTCTTTTTAGTGGAAATCATATCTTAAATTTGAGAGTTGGGGAGATAAATTTAACTTAATATAGAAGTTACCGTCAAATGACCTTGGCTTTATCTTTATTTATTTATTTATTTTAAAAAAAGAAGAAAAGATTATATCGGATGAATTAAAATTCTATTAGAACTTGTTAAGATAAAATATTATTTATAGGGTTCCAATATATACTTTCATAAACGAAAGATGAAATCAATCAATGAATGGAAAATTACCCAACTACTCGGTATTATGAAGTCATGTGCTCTTCTTATTATTCTTTAATACCAGATTTGAAGCAAATTAGAGGTTAACGTCCTTACGTTGGACATCCTCCGTATAATGATTCAAGTGAATGATGGGAATTAATTCGCCAAATTTAACTCTAGTGAAAGCAAAATCGAAGAGTTTGAAATGCTTATGTACTGATTCAGTGGAAACGCCAGGATGCATTCACACTTGGCCGATCTAATTATGTCTTTCCATTGCCTCTTTCCCACCAAACTACTACGTTTTGGACACTGCAAACTTTGACCTGGCCCAATTCAAAATTAGAAAAACAATATATTAATTAATTAAACAGGCCCACGCGTTTTCTGTACGGAACCAAGCAAATCAAAAAGAGCCTGGACCACTCTTTTACGTGCAAATCGTTGTCGTTTCATTCTCACTTTCTTCAACGTTGCTTGGTAGTTTCTCAGAAGTTTTACTTCACGGCTTCACCACCCATTTTCAGTATAGACCCTGTGATATGATATTGACGCCAACCGAGATTTGGAAAATGTGCTTTGCATGGAAATAGATCAAAACTGTGTGCTCCTGATGGGTTTTATCGAAATATGGCAAGTCTTTGGTGTTCTTGAATCCAAAATTTATTGAGTTTTAATGTGAAGCTATACATATGAAACTCATTATGATAAATTACAATAAATTGAATAATTACATTATAAATCTAATCAGATTTGGAAAATGTGCTTTATTTTGAAGTAGAGCAAAACCGTGTGTCATAGACCTTTTTATCAACATATAGCAAGTTTTATGTGTTCTTGAATACAAAATTTATGGAATTTAAACGTGAATCAGCGTATATAAAATTCAATGTCACACACTATAATATATCAAATTTTATGTGTTCTTGAATCCAAAATTTATAGAGTTTAATGTGAAGCTATGCACATGAAACTCATTACGATAAAATTACAATAAATTGAATAATTACATTCTAAATCCAATCAGATTTGAAAAATGTGTTTTATTTTTAGTGTGTTTACTTCATGGATTAAACAAAGGGAATGGGGAATGAGATTGATTGATGTTGTTTACTTGCTTAAAATCCATTCCGTAATGGGAATGAAAATATGGGCCCCACATCAATTTGGGGTTGTGGAATGGGAATCTCATTCCCCCCAACCCACTTAGGAATCTCATTCTCATTCCCTTTGTCAAAATAAAATGTCCCTTATACCCCTTTTTAAAAAAATAAAGAAAAATCTATTTATTTGATGTTAAAAAAAAAAAAAAAAACTACATATTGTAATAAAAAATTGCGCACTATTAATTTTTCATCACCAATTTCTTAATTATCATGATGGACTAATAAAATAATATGTAATTTTTTTTATTATTATATGTAGTTTTTTATTTAATATTAAAAAAATTACATATTGTAATAAAAAACTACACACCAAGTTAGTAAACTATTAAAATAATATTAAGTTTTTTTATTATAATATGTAGTTTTTTATTTGATATTAAAAAAAAAAGAGCATATTATAATAAAAAACTACATATTATTATAATTAATCCATAATTTTAATTAAGGGTATTTTTGTAACTTATAATTAATTCATTCCGATTTCAAAGTAAAGTAAACAGTTTAATAGAAATAATATTGATTCCGATTCCGATTCCTGTAGTTGAAGTAAACAACTTATATGATTCCGATACTTCATTCCGATTCCAAGTCATTCCGATTCCAGATCATTCCGATTCCTATTCCGATTCCTCCAAGTGAAGTAAACGCACCATTAAAGTAGAGCAAAACTGTATATCCAAAACGTTTTTATCAATATATAGCAGGTTTTACTTGTTCTTGAATACAAAATGTATGGATTTTAAATGTGAATCCGTACATATAAAATTCAATATCACACACTACAATATAACAAGTTTTTCCTATTCTTAAATCCAAGATTTACAAAGTTTTAATACGAAGCAATGCACATGAAACTCATTATCATAAATTATAATAAATTGAATAATTACACTCGATGTCAAAATAGATTTGGAAACAAGGACGTAGCTCCTTTGGGCTAGGTAGGCTCCTACTCTAGCCAATTTTGAAAATTCAATTTTAAGAAATTTTCAAAAATCCTGTTATAAAGTATAAAATTATTTTTTATTGAATTTATTAAGACACTTTATGTAATGACTTTTTTTTCTTCAAAATAAATTTTCTTTATATTTTAAAATAACTTTTGCATTATAATGTATAATTTAAAGTAAACAAAAATTTAACTATATAATATAGAGTGAATTACAATTTGGCTACCTATTTTTAAACTAATTACTGATAAAATCAAATTTTGAGTTTTATTACAATAAACCCTCTACCATCAGTTCATATAAGTTAAGGTTAATGGATTAAGGGGTAAAATTATCTTTTAATTTTATTTTTATTTTTTTAAATAAAATTTAAAATGTTTAAAATAAATTAAATGAAAATTATTATTATACATATCTCTACCTAAATATGAATATGAATAAATATTAAAAAAATCATTTCAAAAAAAAATTAAAAAGGTTAATAAAAAAAAAAAACAAATCTTCCCTAAATATGCTTGTTCTTCCTCATTGCCGTCGGAATACATTCGCCTTCCACATCCACCATTGCCGATCTCTCTTTTTCTTTTTCCCCATCGCTGAGCTCCTTTTTTTCCACATCCACCATTGCCGATCTCTCTTTTTCTTTTTCCCCATCGCCGAGCTCCTCTTCTTCCACATCCACCATTGCCGATCGACCTCCTTTTCTTCTTCGATGATGCAAATATCACTGGCCCGACGACGGCTTGTTCCTCTAGTTTCTTCACCTGCTCCGAGGTGTCAGCTTCGAACAAGAAAGGGTCCAGATCTCTGGGTTCTCAGGAACCCAGAAATCTGGGTTCCCGAGAACCCAGATCTCTGGGTTCCCGAGAACCCAGAGATCTGGGTTCTCACGAACCCAGTCATTCGTGAACCCAGATCGGGTTCACGAATAGCAGAAGAAGATGAAGTTTATAGCAGAAGAAGAAGAAGAAGAAAATGGTGGCAAGTGTCCCCTGTTCACACCATTCGATTTTGTTCATCTTCGAACCCCTTTCTTCATCTTCAACATCTTTGAGTTTGTTTGGATGAATTGAATGAGTTTATTTGGATGAATTCAACGTCTTCAACACCTTTGGGTCTGAGTTTGAGTGGGTTTCAATGCTGCCAAATTTCTTGATGAATCGGTGATGGCAATGATGGTTTGATGCTGGTTTCAATGGTGATAAAGACGGACAATGGATGTGGTTGATGAATGCTGACTTTGATAGTTAATAAGATCGCCTGGCCTGGATTTTCTAGTTTTAATTTTTTAATTAATTTTTTGTTGATTTCTTTTAGGGTTATTATTGTTGATGAAAATTATTTGGGTTATGCAAAGATTTGGTCTATGAAGATGATCTGGTTGTGCAAAGTTTTGGTCGAAATTTTTTTATTTTTCATTTTTCATGTTCTAACGAGGTAAATTGCTGTCAACACATATACATAAGGGTATTTAGGTCTTTTTAACACATTTATACAGTTTACGGTTAACTTTGACAGAGATTCCTAACAGTAGGGAGGTTTATTGTAATAATAGTTAAAACTTGATTCCGTCTGTAATTAGTTTTAAACCGGGTAGCTAAATTGTAATTCACTCTATAATATATTGTTTATTGAAAATCTTGTTGATTATAACTTATGATCAAATGTGAAAATGAAGTATGTTTATTTCTTTTAATCTTTGGTTATCAAATTACCTTAGAGTTAAAATTGAGTATTTAGTACTAGAGTAATCTTAATTGATAATGTATCTTTAGTTGACACTTTTGTGGAATTCTTGTGATGTAAATATGGTAATTTTATTTTTCAAGATAAAAAAAAAATTAAATCTTTTGATACTTTTTATGACTTAATTCTTAATATATCATTATATTAGTCATAATTTAAATAAAAAATATAGTCCATTGTTTTAAATATATATATGTATGTGCATGGACGTGCGTGCGTATGTGTATTTTTTTTACTTCTTTATTTATTTTGAAATATACATTATGAGAATTAAGATTTACTATACTCTTAATTATATATTTGATAAATTTAATCATGTATAGAGGTTCGATTAAGGAAACTTTTTCCAGCCCACCCAATTAAATCCTAGCTACGTCCCTAATGACATGCTAGTTAAATTTTCAATTTTTCACTTAATTACAAATAACTTAGTAACATTTAATAGTTTGTATTATAAATCTATTCTTCCAAAATAACATAATTTCAAATTTATCTTAATTTTACATTACTAATTTTTTTCTATTTTTCTTTGATATTTACAAAATATATATATTTGAAAAGTAAAACTTAAATATATATATTTTTTAATTTACAATTTAAACATTCATTTTTAGTTATTTTCTTAAATATATTAATATATTTAAATATATAAATATGGTTAATACTACTATATTTTTTAATCATATTTTAATTATGAATAAAATATCATTGATATGTATGTAAAAATGTTTAGAATTTATTAAATTATTTATTTTTAGGTATTTGTATTAAATTAATTAAAATTACATAACGATAAATAGTAAAAAATATATAAATGTTAATTTATTAGTTTTTAGATAATTTTAAATTTAAAAAACAGATAAATTTATAATATTTTCAAAGCAGGAGAAAAAAAAACAAATATATTATTTAGATTTTAAGTTTCAATCATTATTTAATCTTCGGTCATCAACAACATTGTTCAGTCTTCAGATAAAAAAATAAACGACCTATTAATCACAAAAGATATGTACGAAAATGTTGCATAGGAGACAATAAACAAATTAAAATGATATAAGGGCTAACATAAATCTTAATGCAAGGTTGTTGTGCACTAATTAAGGAATTATTGACCATTTAAAGTCTCTATATGTTCCTTAACGTGCATTACTGGTATACTATCCTATTAAATTTTAATTAAAAATTTGTTCAATTAACATTGTAAACTAAGTGTAACAAACATATTAATTATGAGATTATATATTAATGTGTAATAATTGCAAATACTTTGCCACATTAATTAGGTAAAATTTTGGACAACATAACATAACTCTTCACTTATGCATATAAATGATATTGTAAATTTAAATCACGTTCTCTTCTCTACAAACTTTAATGTTATAATGGTTAATATATATTAAAAAAAAAAAAACCTAAGATGTGTTGCTCTAGTTATATGTCCGAATTAACCATGATAGTAATATATATATATATATATATATATGTATGTATGTATGATGAAGTTGCACGACACAATCAATTAAAACTGGTAAATATAAAGTAAAAACTAATTTAGTATTTGGGTTATAGTAGGCCTGTCCTCGTCAAAGACAAACTCTCCATAAATTAATCCCGCGGACATGAGTGCTATTGGCACCCGTCTACTGTTTAAAACACTCCCTCTGTAAATTTTAAGAATTCTGCTGGTTTACACAATCATTAACAATATAAGGAAGTTTTAAGGATTCTCCAGTATACAACCACATTAAATAGGAAAGTTGTAAAACAATAATTATTTATTTTTATACTTTTATTCTTTATTTTATTTTATTTTTTAATTTGAACTATTGAATTGTAATCTAGTGCTTATAAAATAACGTTGTATGTATAGCACATTTTAGAAAATTAATTTCAATTAAGTTTTAGGAAATTTACATTTTTTCCCTGTGGTTCTGAAAATTGTCAGGATTTTAATTGTATATTGAAAACAACTCCCATATTCCCTAAAATTTTCGAAACACATCAATTAGGTCAAAACACATCAACTAACAAGCAAATCAATGTTGACCATAGCTGGTAAGGTATTTTGGACATTTTATAATATAATTTATTAGATTGATACATGTATAGTCAGGATTGATTTAAAAACATAAATAAAAATTTTCATTTTTTTTTAAAAAAAAAAAAAAATGATATGATTGAACTAGATTGACCACTGATTTGGAACCAGTGGCTATTTTGGATCAACCAGATCGTTCCAGAGCTCTATCAGAAAATCAAGAAAATCAATCACCAATAGAATCCCTCTAAAACCAAATTTCTGTTAGAGCTCAACCAGAAAACCAACAAAATCAATTACCACCACCGTTCCTCCTCCTCCTTCGCCAAACCAGCCTCACCTGAGTAGTAATAGCATAATTCAGAAATAATAGCACAAAATCAGTGTTTCTTCCGAAAAAGGAAAAAAAAAAAAAAAAAGGAAAAGAAAAAGAGAGAGACACAAAATCAGTGCTTTATTTGTTAGCAAATCCATTCAATATTTTCAGTGGTGACCCTTTTAAAGTAGGATATTTTTATGTCAATTATGGGGGGCCAATAGCACCGCACTCTTCTTGTTCTCCTTCTTAATATTCTTAATGGGCTTCATGTGGATCCATGTGTGTCATTTGGTTTGGTGATGATAGAGAATGGTATGGTCGCAACATTTAGAAGGGTAGGTGTACATATAAACAAAAAGTTGGGCACGTTTAGCAAAAGCTCTCTCCTGGGTCCAATCTTACGAGAATCTAACGACAATGTTTACTGTTCATCGTTTCAGACATATCCACAAAAAAACCAGAGACAACAAATGGGCAATGTCAACAAATACATAAAAGAAAAATAATAGACATTGTTAATATATATACACACACACACACACATAGGTTGTGGACTTTTGGACCGGTGGGTTGCGCAAGAGCAACCTAATTTTCTCATTGAAGAAAATTTCGAGAGAAGCGTGAGAGAGGGGACCCAAAGGGCATCTGAAAGCTGCGTCAGCTTTCAAAGTGGTCCTTAAAAGTTGCACTGAGTGTAAATGTGTGTGTACATTGTACTTTGAGCAGATGACTGGCGAGTATTCAATTTGGAGCGTTGTTGGTTGTATTTGCTACCCTGCAGAATAATTAGCAGCTTTCAGCCTATTGTAATCTGCATCGAAATCTTTAAAATCGACACTTGAGTGCAGGCCTTGTAACATCAAGTCTCCCACCCGCGCCCATTTCAAGTACACTTTTGTTATTTTACTTGATTTCTTCTTCTCGTGGATTAGGTTTTGGTCTGTTCTATATCTTGTTTGGATAACGTTTGTTGGACTAAAATAATTAAACAAATTGTATCTATTCAACTCTTAAACTATGTACAAACTATAATTAACAGACTGTGCTTAACATGTAAATTTGAGTGTTAAATTTGTATATATAAACGTGAGATTTGTCATCATGAGATGGAAGACCATATAAAAATCATTGCTTCTATGATCATCTGTTTTCCTCATCCTTTGAAGCAACTTTAGTGTCCGCCAATATTCATGAACTAGTGGCACGTACCACGAGTCACCTCATGTCTTATCCATAAAAAGTTGCAAACCAAGCATGCATTAAAAGGCATATATCTTTCAAAAAAAAAGACAGGCATATAAAAATGAACAATAATTCTTGTTTCAAAAAAAAAAAAAAAAAAAAAAAGGAACAATAATTAATGTGACTTAATCTTTCGTTGTATTTGGTGGGAGGGAAGAGAAAGAAGGAAGAGGAACGGTATAGCATGAGCTTTGTTTCGTTCTTAGGACATACTTGAGCAACCAAGGGAATTAAAGATTATGGTCAGCTAGACAACGTCTGTATTCATTAATTATAATTTTATAATTCTACCGTATTGCTGCCTGTAGGGGTCTTATATGTTTTTGAGTTTGTTTGACTCATCACGGCTTCTTGACCCTAAAAAAATGTTTTTTTTTTTCAAAGAAAACATAGATAAGAGTATTAATCTTTTGTTTTTCCGTTGCTTGATTGACGTAAGGGGAGCAAAAAGAATTGGAGTACTCTAGTTCTGACATTAATTTTTTCAATCAAATGGAGAAATACACTCTCCTCTTATAATTTTTATTCTTTTACTTGTTTATATTCCCGGTCCACAAAAGCGAGAGAACAAAATGCCAAATGAGGCAAATTTTGATTCTCTACTCAAGTGGTTGGTTCAAATCGGGCAGTGCTATCTTGAACCAAGAGACTTGTAAAAAGGAACAGCGGGTGCCATTATTATTTACTGGAATTGAATATGCTCAAGATTTTGCATGGTCCAACTCTAGATTATTGTTGGTCATATTCATGCTCGATTTCGTTAGGGATTTTCATTTTTCAATTTGCCGTAGAAGGGACCAATCCATGACCAAATCTACTGGACAAAACATCACAACTATCATTGAAGGAGTTGCCTCTGTACAATATAACCAATCAACTTGTCTCTTTGTTCACAGCCAAACAAACCAAACGAATAATTCAACTCAGTATACTTTATCTCAACTGAAATGAAACTTATAATTTAATATTTAAATTTTACCAGTTATAGTTCATATAGAGTCTCAACAAGTCACCAACTCGGATGATGAAACAGTGACATGGAATAAATTCGACCCTTCAGATTCAACTTTGAATCAGCTGGGGAAATTGACAGCAGTGGATCCTCCAAAATGAGGATGACGAAGGTTGAAGACATGCCTATATTACGATTACGTAGGAGAAGAATCCAAATATTGTAGCATATTTTCCTTTTTTCTCTTTTTTGAATGGCTAAGCTTTCTTTGTCATTTGTGTTGAAGAATGTTTGTGTTATGTGCGAGAGAATCAATTAAAGTGTAAAGCTTCAATAATTTAGACAGATGAGCAAAGGGCAGCTTCCAAGTACTTCCATCTCATCATCAACTTATAGATGAAAGAAAGTCTTACAAAAGATTAAATAGATGATTAAAAAAAAGAAAAAGAAAAGAAACAAAGAAAGAGAGAGGGAGATAACAAAATGGCCCTAGCTAATTAAGTGATATAAACCGATCATATCAAATATAGACCAAACTAAAAGCCATCAAGAATTGCATCTCTTGAGCTCTTTTCTTCTATTTGCAAACACTTCTCCATGTCTCATGATCCAAAACCTCTCAATTTCTTCTGCTTTTCTGCCCGGAATCCGTCCGGCTATCAGTGCCCACCTGAACAATATATGATAATATCATCAATGAAACAGCCAAAATAACCAACAATCAGTTTTTGACTACTCCTATCCAACAACCAAACACTAGTTAGTCCTTCCAATAAATGTTGTCCCGCTGTACCATAGACATGGTCCTCATAATTAAAGAACAAACTACACATAATTCCATGTTATATTTATCTAGGTAAAATTAAATATCAAGAGGACAAGAATGGACATATTCATCGTTGTATAATTAAAATTTTGTGTCGAGGATAGCAAACAGAGAAAGAGGCTAACTTTTTTTTTTTCTTGGTCCTCGGGTGCATTCCAATTTGCTACTTGTGCAACCACCTATTTGAAGGATAATAACAGCTTTTTTAGTGTGTCACTGCTTTAACAGTTTGACCGGGGAATCTTGCCAGAAAATTCCATGACTGTTTTCTCGTTTCTTCCCCTATCATAATGTACCGATTCTGGTAATCTTTTAAGCAAAAGATTCTCATCCAAATGAAGTACCATCATATCGATGTTTTTGTTTTCGATGAACAATTAAAAGTTACCTACTCATTTTTCAGTTATTTCTAACTTTTCCTATATCATCACTAGCCAAGCAACAAAGCTCATTTTGACACTAAAATTTATAAATAGAACAACTTTAAAAACAACAGATATTATTTTATACATAATTTTGTGTAACGTAGGGGGGGTTCTTTTAGAGAAAATGCATGAAATTTTGAAGAGACAGGGACACGGAGAGAGTGGGTTACAAATATATTTGTTTCAACTATAAAATAACTAACTGTAATTTACTACATCAATACTAATAGCAGGTCCTTTTCCTCTATAGAGAAGCTTTTTGGATTTTTTTTTTTTTTTGGCAGACAACAATAAAGAAGGAATGTACTTGAAAAAGATGTATATTTATTAAAAGAATGTTTCTTAAGGTGTAATTATGTCATGAACAGAAGGTCTTATCTAATAAACCATGCACTAAGCGAGGGTAGAATAGTAATTAAAAAAACTTAAATATCAAAAAAAATAAATAAGAGGCTATGTATAAACAAGCAACCTCCTCCAAAAAAAAAATGAATACAATATACTAACCAGTGATACTGATGACAACAACTTTGACCCGAAAGATGCAAATCTCAGAAACCACAGGCACTTGTGAGTCATGGCTATTAATTATTATTATCGGTTCATGCTTCATGATAAAAAAAAATGGCTAAAAATTTGTTGAAAATGTACTTGACCTCATATTGCACCAAAAAAATTTTCCCTTTTTTTTTTACCTGTCTCCAACGAGTTTATACATTCTATGAATGAGATCCTCCTCTTGTTCCGACATGTTTATGAACTCCCATTCAATACTGCTCACCTCTGCCAAAAATGTTCAAAATGGTAAGAAACATATATGCTGTAAAAAAAATAGTGTAAAATATGGAAAGCAAGCAGAGAAAACAAAAGGATTTCCAGCAATGGTGTTGTTCAATAAATGAAATGAAGAATACCCATTAAAGATATAATTATTAAAGAAAGAGCTCAGAGGCGGTTTGGCTTCAAATGATGGAAAGGTATTCAAAGAAAGCAGAGGAAAATGAGGAAAGAAAATGAAGAAAAACAAAAACTCTCACCTTCAGAGCAACAACTACTAGTCTTGGCTTGCTTCCGGCGACGCTTATCCATAGTTTGAGAACAAGAAAAAAGAAAAAAGGAGGTTCTCAAAGATGGAAAGTTTTTTAAAGAGAGAACAGGGATGGATACAGCTGGAGAGAATAGAAAGAAAGAGAGAAAGAAACCACCCCAAGTAGAAATTGTGTGTGTTTACAGGAGAAGAACTGACAATTGATAGTTTCCTCAAATGGGAATTTGGGAATCTAGATAAATATATGGATTTGAAAGCATAGAGAGAAGAGCTTGAATTGAAAATAAAATGGAACCGCTTGGAAAGAAAGCAAGGAACGACAGGTCCTACCAAACATACGAAATGAAAATGGTTGGTTGACTTGTAGTTGCACTTTGTTTAGGTCCTTATTAACTAGGTCAAACGTCTACTTGGTTTTACACTAACCATTTTGTGAAAAGTCACTCTCTATCCTTTGTCGAGGGAATGGGAATTTGTTCTTGTAGATCCAAATTTGTCTTTTCAGGTGTTATAACACCTGTGTCCATCTGGTTCTTTGTTTGTGTCTGCCGGGAATAGGTGTGAGGTGGCACACTCTCATGTTAGTGTGCATACCCTTAATTACTCTATAACTAAGTCTTGACTACGCCCGCCTCGAATTAATGCCCAAAATAAGAGGATAATGTTTTATTATTATTATTATATACAAGCATGTTAATGGTTATGTTTGTCATTAACTCTGTTTGTAATTAACTCGACATAATTAGATATTAATAAGGTTTCATTTTCCATTCTTCCTCAGGCTAACTTTATGAATTGAGTAATTGAAAAGAAAAAGGAGATTCTTTTTTTTTTTTTTTTTTGAAAATCATGAAGGAGATTTGAATTGAATTACCATTCATTCCATTATTGCGTAATGAGTCAGAAGGTTCGTTAGGACATGTTAGAATTCAATTATTACTTAATTGGTTTGAATATTTCTTCCATAATTGAATGATATCAATCTTTACAACAGGAGAATATTTTTCATACATATTTATAAGTGTACATTGTGAGACTTAAATCCATGCAACTAATATATATGGATAAAAGTATGCACAATCACTTGGACTATAAAGAAGTGTGTCCATTAAATTGTGCTATAACTATAAGAAACTAAGAGTAGAAAAATGTTGATTGCAAGAATATCCCTGTTATTTAAGGGGTGACATTGTTGGTGGAAGATATTCCATAAAAAAATAGATAAATGATTTACTTTCTTCATTAGAAGATATTCCAAAATTAGGTAATTTGAGAATGAAAATGATACCATCATGATCTATTCCGTATTCTTGTTTTGTGAATTGCGAAGGCACACATTAAGGCCTGTTAAATGAAGAACAATGATGAGAAAGTGCATGAATGGCGGACCCTTTAACAGATGTAATGATTTGTATATCATATTCTTTAGAGTAAAATCGAAAAGATACGAATTCCGACTGTCACAAAAATGAAGGTAAAAAGGACTTGATCAATTTGAAGGATTATACAAAAGAATGCTGAAAAAATGAGAAAGAACATTAAATCTGAAAATATATACTGGCATTTGTTGGCCCTAAAATTGAAATGAACTGGCCCATCGCTCACCAACCATATTAATCTTTTTTTAAACAATTGTCTTTTATAAAAATAATAATAATAATAATAACAAAAGAATAAGAAAGAGATCATTTTCCTTCAATCGAGTACAAATTGAATTTTATTTAAAATTAAAGTCATACTCATATGACATTTTGATGTGATCTTGTAGAATGATTAAATATAATTACCCTTTTTCCAAAGTTTCATCTTTAGCATTTAATAGTTTTCTCGGTGTATATAACGACATCTCAACACCCTTTTCGTTTCTGTAATTAAATGATGTGCAATGTCATGTCACAACCGTACTTTTGTATATGGATTTTGAATTTAACTATACTAATGATTTGTGTAAAGTTACCAATAAAATTTTTTAATATCAATCGTACGATTGATTGTAAGATTTGTACATAACAATAGTTGAAATTTAAAGAGTTATTATCAAAAAAATCTTATTGAATAAACTTAACCAAACTAATAAAATAATCAAATTTAAGGGGGCTGTATTCAATCTAGATTTCATTTGAATTTGTTAAAATTTCTTTTAATGATAGATTTTGATGAATTCTATATATTTTATGGATTCCATTATATTTTGTTAGAATTATATTTAAGAAATTATTGGATTATTTAATAGATTCTATTAGATTTTGTTATAATTCAAATTATTTAATGGATTATTTAAAATTATATCAAATTTTCAGTTAGAATCAAATAAAGGTTTGGTTCCCTTCCCGAGTACAATAATGGTTAGATTTCCATCATAAATGATGTTGGAATAGAGTAGTTCAGAGTTGGTTTTCTTGAAAAGCTGGGAGCAATTCTGATTTGGACAAAGTTAGAGGCTATTTATGCATCGATCTAGCTAATAATTTTTAATGTAATTAATCCTATTAGGGTTTGTGTAACACGAGATTGGATTGAATTATTTTGATAATATTATATTAGATTAGATAAATTAATTCTGTATTGTATTTGATACGGTATGAGATTAGATAAAAATAATGATTTCTTTTGTTTGGCTAAGATTAGGTTTAGACAAAAAAATAAATAAATAAAATAATTATATTTTATAGTTAGAATAATTAAATTAATTTTAAAATAACATAATGTATTAAATTATTTTCTAAAAATAAATATGTATTATTAAATTTAAATAAAATAATATTTGTATTCTAATTAAAATAAAAATATTAGTTCACCCTAAAATAATAAAAATAAATATTTAAAAAAATTAATTAGCTTATCTTAAAATAAGATGAAGAGTTTTTTAAATAAATAAGTGAACCGCGAAGAGTTGTGAGAATCGGATAAGAACTAGATAACAATAACTTGATTAACAAAGAAAGAAAAAGAAGAAATTGGTGGAAGAAGAAGACGTACTAAAATCAAATTAAAGAAGAAGAAAAGAGCGAACTAGATTGAAGAATAAAAAGAAGAATACAAACTAATCTAAGAAGAAAGAGAAGAAGCACGTGAATAAGGTAAGAGAAGATCAGATGAAGAAAGTATAGATGTTATTGGTAAAGAAGAAAGGGAGGAAGCACACAATGAAAGATAAGGTAATAGCAGTCTGAGTTCCTTGCTTAACCCATGTGGTGTGATGGGTTTACAATCCCATGCTTAACCCATGTGATGTGGTGGGTTATTTTTAGCCCACCATAGCCAATTAGAACAATGGCACGTTTGTTTCACGGAATTGAGATTGAAAATGAAAAAAAAAATTGGAAATGATTGAGATTTGGATTAAAAGACATTAAAAATTTAAATGTCTTTTATTTTGTGTAAGTTGGGATTGAATTTGCATAAAATTAATTAACATATATTATTATACAACCTAAATTAAAATTAATCTTAAAAAATTTGAAAAAATAGAAACAAAATGGAAATATATCAAATTAGATCTCCGTCATCTTCAAACATAAACTTTTCATCTGGATGAACCCAAATGAAGTTCATTATTTTCAAAAACAGGGTTCATCTTAACAACGTCATCTCTCAGTTGAACATCAACCCAGTCGAATAATCATCAAACCGCAAAAACAGTCAAACCCACTTGAACATCAACCATCAAAAATAGGATTCACTACAAACCACAAGTTCATCAATCATCAAAATAGGTTTCGCCACAAACCATAAATCAATCGAACATCAACCCAATCGAACTAGTCAAGTCAAATGAACTAGTTGAAAATCAATATTAGCCACCATGTTCATCTGGGTTTGAAAACCACTTGATGTTGGGTTCATCTAGATAAACATCACACCATTATTAAAAAAAAAAGTAAGAGAAAGAGATATTGGAGACCGATAGTGGTGGTGAGAGCAAAATAGAGAGACAGAAAGCTAAAAGAAGAAGGTAGAGATGATGACAAGTGGTAGGAGAAAGAGTCAGTGACGAGAGAGAGAGAGAGAGAGATGGATGAAAAGAGAAGAGAGACTCATTCCTGTCATGGTAGGAAATGAAATCCCATCATCTTTGGTGGGATTTCATTTCTTGTCTTACTAGAAATGAGTGATGGGCGGGGAAAGGGAAATAACTCTTCCCTTCCTACACCCAAATGTGATATTAAGTGGGATTGAAAAATTTTTTTCAATCTCACCTTAAATCTCGTGAAACAAACATAGTCCAAGAGTACGGGATTGGTTTTCTAACCCTATGTCTCAACCAAACATGAAATTAGATTGAATTTTGTCTAGATGCAATCTCATGCCCTTGAGTAATCGGTTCCCCTTGAAATGAGGAGGCAATTATTTATTACAAAATGCTGTGGACTTGCGTGGACCACCTAGTTAATTTATTATAGAATTTAGACCCAGAGCCGTCGCTAGTGTCAGGTGTACTGCCAACCATGCTTTGTAGGAGTTTTGAGTTCATGATAATTGGAAATTACCGTTGAATGAACCCAAATCAAACAAGGATCTTGGTCGCTCTAGGAAAATGTAGATCTTGTGGTTAATTATTTAGATCAATAAAAAGATAATTTAAAATTACGAGCAAATCAATGAGTAGTTAATGTGTATAATTAGCCAAAAAACTCAATTAATTGGAATTATGGTTGTGAATCTCAACAGAAAGTCATTCATGGTGGATTCACTGCAAGTCTAAATCTTTTGGAGGATTTGCTTTTCCTTTTTTGGGAGGCAAACCGGAGATAAAAGAATGATCCAACTACCATACAAAAAAGAATTCCCCAGTACAAACCATTATATATATATATATATATATATATATGCACTCTTTTTTCTCTGCAGCTTGGAAAGCAGCTTTACTAAAAGAATAAAATCTAGGTGTGGAAGTTGATGAAAACATACTTCACATTCCTCTTGCATGGTGTATACATGCATTAAACTATTAATTAAACACAAATAGACTGAATTAATTAATTAAGACCCAACTGAACTGAATCTGTTCTCCAAACCAACAACTTTGCTAATAGCTCTGGATTTATGAAAGTTAGGTAGAAGGGACTAGAGGATAAAAGACAAAAGCCCAAGTTTGCTTTGCTAACAAACTTATCTCTTTACACAAACATAGTATCCTTATCCTTTAAAACATTTGCAATAACGTTTATAAATTCTACATATTCCAATTTATATTTCAACGCGTGAGATTTCATTTTATTAGTCATCTCATTTGTATTATAATGGCAACTTGAAATATAAGTTAAAATACCAGACATTATTTATTCTACCTATCTACGTGTACATGTTTGTTTTAGTTGCATAACCATTACGATTGGCACAATGGATTTTTATGTATATAAACAACTGTAGTTAACTAATTGGGCCAACTTGGAAAAGGATACGCAGGGCCTTTTGTTAATAGCTTTAGGGGTATGCGACAGATAAGACTTCTGTGAAGATAGGTAGGTAGGTTCGAACATGTAAGTGGAAAGTTGTGGTTGCCGGGTAGTTCACGTTGTTGGATGTCTTTATACGGAACTTTTCGGTCTCTTGGCACTCTTTCCAAGCGCGAACCGCCCGACTGACAGCCTCTGTTTTACACGATCTTGATAAGTTTTAAAAAATGTTTTTTTTTTAAGTTATTTTTAGTTCATTACATAAAGGATTATTATTGTTTTTAATTTTTAATATTTCCACTTATTACATCTATAATTTTAGTAGATTTGTAGATTAGGCTTTAATGACTGGTAGTACATCCGCATAGCAAAATAAATTTGCATAAGGCCGTCTCGTATACATCAATAAATTAATAAAAAATATTAAAAAATAAAAAATTTATAAACAAAAATAATATTATTTTATTAATCTATTTTATTATATTAATTATAAAATAATTTTATGAAAGATTTATGGAAAAGGATAACGTTAGGTTATCCACGTGGGTGACACTAAGCTATTCAAATAAATTTATTCAAACAAAGGAGCATTGATACGAAGATATTAATTATACAGTATTAATAATTCATAAATTATATTATTTAAATAAAAATAAAAATAATTTTTTTTAACTTTTTAGTATACTATTTTTATATTTTGATAAGAAAAAGACACCATTGCTATTTAAAAGATCCATGTGCAATTTATGATTGCATCAAACAGCTCAAGCATTTATATTAGAAATTATATTTTATAATAAAGAAAAATAAAATAAAAATAATTATAGTTTATATGATTTTTTACTTATAAATTTTATTATATAGAATAAAAATAATTTATATTAATAATCATGAATAAATAATAATCTATTAAGATTAAATAATATCATATGTTTTATTTTCATGATATTAAGAAATATCTACTCTCATGATAAAGAGAGAGAAAACTCTCTATATATATTATTAATTGTTACATATTTATGATGAAACTCAAACTCCTATAATAAATGTAAAAGAAAAATATATTAACTATTTAAACTATAAATATGGATATAATTCACATCTAATTAAATATATTTTTATTTTTAAAATTTGATCATGATAATCTTTATTAATTTAATGAGTAAATCCTATTAAATAACACTAAATAACGAGTGAGTTTACGCACTAAGGAACTAAAATAAACCCATAATATTTATTAAATTATAAAAAAGATAGAAAGAGATCAAACTGATTGAAAAATTAAAGAAAAATTAGTCAATAATTTAAATAAACAAAAAATAGTTTGTGATTAAAAAAAATAGATAACGGTAACTATATAATTAGCAATAATACTTCACAGTCCATAAATAGTGATAAGATTGACTCAGTTGATAAATAACTGTGCTATCTTTTCTCAACCCAATTTGCAACCCCCACCCACGCAAGTTTATTATTTCGAAAAAAAAAAACAAAAAAAGAGAAGAGGTAAATGTGACCCAATTAGCAACCCACACCCGCATGATTCATTATTTTTGAAAAAAAAAAATTACAAAATGCAAATGTGTAAAGGAAGGATAGAACCGTTATGGTAGAAAATGAGACACACCTCCTACCATCATCAGTACCTTTTGTGAGCATATCTACTTCAAAGCTTTATATAACAATTTATTTATATATTTAATATCTAGTGACTAACATTATAAATTAAATAAATTTTCATAAAATTCTAGAGGAGATATGTACCCTCTCTCAAAGTCTAAGTTAGGTCCGTCCTGATACCAAAAAGTTGAACTGTCCAAGAATGAAAGAGTAACTTTTTTATGCGTCCAATTATTATTTTTTCTTTTTTTTTAATAATGAGTTTGAACGGAATCTCTTCTAAAAAGGTCATTGAATATTAACTAAATTTTATTTAAAATAATTAAAAAATTATTTTAATTAGTAATTTTTTAATGAGTCATTTCAATCACCCTCTTCATTTGAACTAAATAAATAAAAAAATATATATATAGCTTTTTTTAAAAAATATTTATTTTAGCTCAAATTTGGTAGTTATTAAAATATAAATATTAAAATAATAAAATGGAGAGTTTCACAGTGACTATTTTGCTTTTAAAATTTGGTTAGAATGTTTTTTCCAAAATAGCTAACAACATAAAAGTTAGATAAAGAATAAAATATCAACCACTTTGACTAAACCCCATGTATACATAGTATGGTTGGGGTGTTAGAGAAGCTCTCACTAATAATAATAAAAAAGTTGTTGAGCGCGTGCCTCGTTGGCAATAAGCACTACCCCGTATTGTGTGTCATGGGTTCTAACGAGAACCCTCCACCGTTAATTTAACTTGGATTCTCTCTGTCTTGATACGAGTTATACTTCTATTTATGCGTGAGTTGTCCTTCGATTGTGCTGGAAGAGTTATATTTTGTTTTATCTTAATTGATTCTTGAATTTATATCAGTTATAAAAAAAAATAATAAAAGTTTCTTTTAAAAGAAAATAAATAAATATCTCGATTGTTACATGTCTAGTGATTTTACATTGATTACACGGCTGCACTGCTTTTGACTATGATGCATAAATGAGGCATTTAATGCTACTGTTTCTACATGTTTTAGTTTCGTAGTTTGGGCTTTTCTAGAGACAAGAAAATCCAACGGATTGATGCAAGTGAATATCAATCAATACTGAAAAATCGCTTTTCAAAGAAACAAAAAAAACAGGGAAAAAGACATGTCTATGTCTAAAAATTGACGACTCAAGGTACAGATGACATCACTGACTCTTTTAATGGACTACTAATGAGCGGTCTAGATCAAGAAGTGGCAACTATTCAACAGGGGAATTCTGCAATCTCTGTCATTCAATTGTGAAAATGTGATTGCTCCGAAGGGCCTCTGGTCAGTTATAAATCCATAAAACAATGGATTGGCTCCAGCACAGTTTCATTTATTGAATTAAATATTCAAGAAAAAATGCTAAAAAATACCCTGACTTTTGATGAATTATTCATTTTTATCATATAATTTCATTTTTTCCAAAATCTTCCATACTTTTAATTTTTTAACAAAAACATTAGAAAAAAATTAAATTATCAAATTTACCCGTAGTTTAAATAAACACTTAAAATACCCTCTAGACGTGTATAAAATGATGATAATATCCCTAATAGTAACAAATTTCGTTAGGTAGACATAGTTAATTGTTTTACTCTAAGAGTAAAAAGAAAAACGCAATAAAAAATTAATTAAAAAATAAATAATAAAAATAAATAATATTAAATATAAAAAAATAATAATTTCATTTAAATGAGATTCATGATGGTGGTTCAATTTGAAGATGATGATTTTAGATATTCAATTTGTGGGAGATTGATAATGATTAATGAAGCTCATAATCTCCTTCAACTTGTCATGATTGAGATAAAGGAGATAGTCGATGAAATTCATAATTCGTCGCTCCATTTCAGTTATGATTGCAGTTTGAACATGTTAAGATAAAAGAAGATGAAAGCGGAGAGATTCGGATGGATGAGATAGAAGCCGATAGAAGAGATAGAAGTGAAGGGATTGTCATGGATTGTTCATCTCTGGTTTAGGGTTTTTGGTGTTTGTTCTATGGATTCTTCTAGATCAAACAAAACAATATATATTTTTTTAAATATGGTTTTTTAAAATTAAATTTGTTATCATTTTTAAAAAATATTATATTTTTATATTATTTATTTTAATTTTTTATATTTTTATATTTAATATTTTTTATTTTACATATTATTTAAACTAAGAATAAATTCGATATTTTAACTTTTGTTAATGTTTTTGTTAAAAAATTGAAAGTACGAAGGATTTTGAATGAAAACAAAATGACATAGGGGAAAATAAATAATGTCAAAAGTAGGATGATTTTTTAGGATTTTTTTCATTAATTTTTCATCATATTTCCCTTTTTATCCCTAAAATAAAACCATCAACCACGTTCACCTAATGAATCTGTTATTGTTAGGGATATTATCATCCTTTTATACATTTATAAAGGATATTTTAGGTGTTTATTTTAAAGTCAAATGGTATTTTGGATAAAAATAAAATTATATAAGGAAAATGGATAATGTATTAAAATTCAGGGCTGGTTTTGAGTTTATCCCAATATTCAAATACGACTTGGATTTTGTGTAGACATGCAAGTGGAATACCACATCGACATGCCAAGTCTATTTTGCTGTACCCAGTAGTGAAGTCAATTAAATTTTATCAGGTAATTAACAGGCCTGAATAATTGCAACACGACAAATTGAGTTCTTGTATTTTTGTTTTTTGAAATAAAACGACGATTTGACTTTAGTTCTTTGTAGTCATCATAACTTTTGACAATGATGACAATCGTAAATTGAAGCAATAATAGCACAAGTTGCCCCTCAAAACATACAATGATTTATCTCCTTTGGCCAGAATCGCAATATGGTTTATGCTCCGCAGCGGCACACCGTCGACATATCTTACCCTACTAAGATAGATCATTCGTCCACTGTTTGTGTTTGGTTTCTGGGCAGCAATGCAAGATTCCACAGTTAACAGCACATAAATTAGACAAACAAATATAATTCATAGACGGTCCACCTAGCAAAAAGTATGAGGATGAGTTTCTGTACTCAAATATGCCCAGTCAACTCCTTTTATAAAGTTAATGACCTCAACATATCATTGCCATTTTCTTTTAACTATTACAATAAATCTAAGGTTCGAATAAGAAAAAAATAATTCAAACTCACAACTTCAAATGTAAGTGTAAGAAACATATCATTGAGTCAATTTTTATTCAAAACAATACTAACAAAATCATGATAGATAACAATGTGAATATTAGAAGCATATATGACGAATATAACATAACCTATCAAAGTATTCCATTCCATACATTTATACAAACAAAAACAGACTACAAGTATTTACCTGGCAACCCCACCAATACAATGTCTCAATTAGCATAATTCAGAAAGACATCGTCCGACTAGTTTATTTTATGAAGCTGAACGGTAGGCAGTCCAATACGAGAATTTTTTGTTCTTCCTACTGAAATTTGACGGGTTTCACCTTCACTGAAATATAGGTACTGGTAACGAATAATCAAACTTGTCCAGACATTAGATGCATACTTAGGAAGCAATGGCATCACTGATTGTACACGAGTTGAGATTGTGGGCTAATTCCTAATTCTTAATATCCAATTACAATATCATTGTAACTACTCTCAAAAGAATAAAATTACAAACTCCAATTTCAGAAGGGTAAGAATCAATGATGATGGTTTTTGCTAATGTACCACTATCACCAAGGTTGTCCCTGTCCCCCAAGCCGGCGTGCAAGCTCAAAATCCTTTTTCACTGAAAACACAAAAGTGAGTAAATGAGTTTATTATTGATGAATAACAATAGTGTAGTAAGCGAGAAGGATATAACCTTGAAATGGACGAAACATGAGGCGTATATAAAAATTGCTCAATGCAACTTGTCAATGTAGAATATCACCAATGGAGCTGTGCACTTGACAACCCCATTGTTGTTGCATTAAGTTGAAATTTGCATCTTCATTTTGAGGCAAATATGACTCACAAAAGAATGAAATTAAGATGCCAACTAAAATGCACTCAAGACAGAAAGAAGACAAGAAAAGACAATGGTAATACTTATCAAAACAATAGCAGCGATCTTCTGCATTGATTAAACATCCATGATTCATGTTCACAAATATTAAATGTAGATAGTAGAAGCAGATAAAACGATACATGAGCAGACCAGGTAGGCAATCTAACATTATAGTCATGTAATTATTCGTTTCATAAAGATTGTTTTAGGACCTTTTCCTATCTCAAACTGATTTGGCAGCCATATGTTCCCTGAACTAGAGTATATAAATAGTTCAATCTAGATAAGTTGCATATCTACAACTTAGTATCCAACATATGGCAACTAATTAAGTTCCACATATCATGGTTATGAAGGCTGTCTTCAGTAGAGGGTCAAGTCGTCAAGAGAATACAAGATGGTCACAAATAAGTTATTACGATAATAATTTTCTTTAAAAAATGTTTTGGTATGCTCCATTGCCCAAGATATTATTCTAAAGGCATTTGATAAAAATGAAACAACATATTAATTGAGCAACAAAGACCTAAATTTGTCTGTTGCACTTTGTAGTGCAGCCAGAAATTTCTTTAGTTGGGTCAATAGCTTCAGAAGACAACAAGAAAACAATACCATAAAAATTATGAATACAAAACCTAAAAAATAAACTTATAACATGTTTTAACATTCAAATACGTTACACGATTGCCTCAAAACTAATATCATTAAATATGATATTTTATTAGAAAAAAAAATCACCAAATATGTATTAACTGTATAGATTACAATAAATTACTATTCACACATTGAGTTCCAAGGGCTTTCCAATTAATTGTTTCCATATTCCATTAGCAGTTAAATTTTAAATGCTCATAATTGAAAATGCTTTCTTTTAAGTGAGTGACAATTTGTAGATTCAAAACTAATTTGATAAGAAATAATAGATATCTTAATTTTACTTTTTAACTATTTTCTACACGATCACCTATCTCTTTGCATTTACATGGTATAAATTTCAAGTTGAATCTAGACCAATTAATCATATAACCAACAATAATGTATATTCACAATAACTAGCAATTCAAATCCAGTTTTAATACAATTATCATTTTAGAACTATACACACATATTTCCAAATGAGAAAGGAGATTGCTGTGACGAAGTTATGAACATTCACACAAATGATAAAACCAAGCTTCGCAACAAAGACACAATACTAAAATTGAAGCATTAATGCAAGCAATGGATAAAAGGGATAAATAATGCTTAACATTTACAAGAAAATTAGTGAATCACGTTAAGCTCAGTGGGAGCAGCCCCCACTAAATCTAAGGTGGCTTCCATCCCTGGTTGCAGATATTACACATATCTAACTAAACTTTGCATTAACGCATAATACTATTCAACAAAACAAAATAAATACAGAATTATCAGATCTTAAATTCTTAAATTATATTTTCAGACTGAATAGGAAATGAGATAAGTCTCAGTTATTCATTCCAGCCTACTTCAAGTTGGCGACACAGTCTCCCAAACCACAACAGCCAGAACATGCAGTTTTATGCAGAATGTCTATACAATTAAACATATTTACAGATGAATGCAGATAGAGAGTTGAGTGTTTTTCATCATTACGAATAATTTTGTGCATTATTTAGAAATTCATTCATGACCTGTCAAGCTGCAAGGCAATTGGAGGTAAGCAATTAATCAAGAAATAATAGAAGTTGACAGCAGAACAATTGTCTCAAGTCTAACTTACTCAGAGTAACACGCTTGGCATGAATTGCACAAAGCATGGCATCATTAAACAAATTAACCAAAAAAGCTTCTGCTGCCTGCACAGACAAAGATCATCACTAGCATGTAAGTGAACTATCAAAATGATTGAACAGACCAAATGTACAGAGTTTTTCCTACTAAAATTAAACACTACATGACTGAGAAAAATAGAGTTTCTCTCTTAGATTTCTATTTCAAGAAACTAGTTAGGAAAACTCACTTACCTCCTGAAGTGCAACTAAAGCTTCAGCTGTCCAACGAGTGACTTGTGTGGGCGCAAGACGGTAAGTGATAGCTCTTACCTAGGACAAATTATAGGGTTGTTAAAACTATCAGATTCAAACGAAGGCCATAACCATACAAGTATTAAATAAGCTATGGGGAAAGCTTAACTACTTCAAGAATGTGCAAGTCAAAAGTTCCTAACCGATAATTTTTAGAAATTTGTTGTTTGTGTGCATGAAGAAACAAGAGAATTACATCTTACTTCATCATGAAATTCAATCTGAATAGTGAATGTTCATAAACACTAAACAAACCCATTTATAGATGCAAACTTTCTTTATGATCTAATGCTATATGCACAAGAGTAGGCAAATAATATGTGACTAAATTTAAGTCAATTTGAAAGTTAACAAAATCCAGGTCTGTCACAAATTACTAAACAAACTTAATAGGTATCCACATATTGACATTCCACAATAAAGTTTCCTGAACTAACAGTTCAATATTGGTCTTCTGAGTACAATAAATTCAACATTTACTATTAAAAAGTATATTAATAAATAATTCAAAATCACATCAAACTATACGTCTAACTCCATGAAATAAGACATAGATTATATATATAGAGGGAGAGAGCAGACTTCTCTGATGAAGCTAGCAGCTGGAATGAGCAGATGACTAGTCTTCTGAAAATGCCGAATCTCACGAAGAGCCACTGTTCCCGGCCTGAAGCGATGAGGCTTCCTTTGCTGAGCTGGATTTCATATTTTTAATTGTTTCAAAATTAAAAAATCCAAAATAAATATCATTATCAGTATAGACAGCAACTCAATTTACAATACATATATATATATATATATACACACACACAGACACATTAACTCACATCTTGAAGCATCTCTGTCTGTTCTTCTCCTGCTTGAACCAGGTGACTTCGATTTGTAGTGGAAAAAATTATAAAATTAAAAATATATCAAAAAATACATTAAAAAATAGTCATTCCTTCAACTATGACTTTAGTGGCAGTGAAGATACAAGAAAACAAACCCATACAAAGTTTAACCCTAAATTTCTAAGTATTTCTACATTATCTTAGTATTTCTAGATAAAACATTCTTTTGCTTCGGTTTCTTAGAATTTCCATAACACAATAGAAAGATCAACAAAAACAAAAAAAAGAAGGATGTGTTTGGGAGCTCAAAAAATGCAGCAAAATAAACAAGTATATAATCGGAGAGAGAGGTACCGAAGTGGTAACAGGTGTTGATGGTGACTTGGCTGCAGCAGCTGTAGTTTGAGAGAGAGAAAATTAGGGTTTGATTGAGAGGGAAACTGAGAAGCCCTAACTTGAACATAAATAAAACCGCTCTTACACATAGATAATTCCGTTTATACTGATATTTATATGAATATATAATATAAAGAGCTAGAGAGAGAGAGAGAGCTGACCGGATTGCTTTCGAGTTCGGCTTCTAGGAGGAGCCGAGTGTTTGGTTCTTGCCATTGATTCGCCGGTGAAAAGCAAGCGAGTGAGAGACGGTCTCTGGCTCTCTCTCACTGCACAAAACAAAATCAATAGCTGCCCAATTTCGGAGAAATTTCCCGCTTCCAACTTATTTTGAATTTGGCGTCCTTCCCCGTTACAACAACGGCTATCTCGGTAGATCACTGTCACGCCTTTTTTTTTTTTTTTTTAGAGAAACTTCGAATTATAAATTCTTTTGCTGTTTTTGGGCCAAAGTCGGCCCGTCTAGGCCCCTCTAATTTGGGCCCAATATCATTTCCTTGCAACAACAAAAAAATTTGCAATTTTGTGCTTATTACAGTTTTTTTTTTAAAAAAAAAAAATTCAAGATTAATTTAATGTATTTAGATTAATATATCATTGCTATTAACTAATAGTTTCAACCACCACCCAACGTAATTTGATAATAGAGAAAATTCATTCAATTTAACATGAATTCATGTTCAAGTTATTTCCACCATGCTCACATGTAGTTATAAACAACTTAAATGTGATGTATAATAGCATAGATCCAACTGAATAATTACTTATGGTTGCTTACGACTGAGAGGTCTATAATGTTGTTTAATTAATGGCATAACAAAATTGTCCTGTCATGCAAACAAATACTAGGGTTGAATTCATTTAACCAGTTATGTGATTATATTTGTCAATTTTCTTGCAGAGAATTCAAATGCTTATGCTTCACGTGGAAGACAGAAACTTTGACGTTCTAATTCAATTCAATATGACCTTTACTGACACAACTTGCATGCCCATATGCATGTATTAGTGTTTAAGTGGCAAGGACTGAGACAACATTATTTGAAGCACATCTACAAGACATCTGACAATTACAAAATGTAAATCAAGTAGCATTAAAAACACAGGTAAAGACTCTGGCAGACTGCAAATCATCTGTTTAGCGATATTATCCAAATCATCATGTAAGCCTAAAAGATTTCAATATAATAGGACCACGGAGTGCACAACTCACTAGCTAAGACTTATAATTCCCGACCAAAACAGTTGCTTGATGTAGAAACATGGGTAGAGATTTAAATACAGTAACTGATCTAGGGCTGTGATGGGGTCGGAGACGTTGGAGGCTTGAAATCCGGATACTGCAACAGGGAAAGACACATAGTTGGTAAGCATTTGTCATCAAGAGAAAAGAATAGGAATAGACAATAAATGAGAGCAATGGAAGTAAGCATTACATAGGGATATGGAGAAAGTGGTCTCGGAATTCCAGGAAGTGATTCTGCTTTAACTTCTGGCTTGGGCACTGAATTTATTTGGGAAGCTGGTTCTGCAGCTGCTTCTACTTTCAGCTCAGATGCAGCTTCTGCTTTCTGTACTGTACTATCAGCAGAAGCAGTCTCTGGGCTTGCCTCAGACGGTGCGGGAAGAGCCTTGCTGGTCACAGGTGATGGTAGAAGCGCACTGCCAATTTGCTAAGATTCCCAAGCAGATGCGAACAGGAAATTAGTACAATGGCTAATAAGTAACAGACTATGAACTAGAGTCATAATACATAGAATTATTTGTATGCCAAAAATGTATCAATTTTATTTTATCCATTAGAAGATCGATGATAAAGAAAAGAAACAGTCACCACAATTATATACTAAGTACCTTAAGCTCATCGGCGAGGTCTTGGGGAGCAACCTTGGTGTTCAGGAATTCATCAACTTGTCGTAGTGTTTTTTTCCGGTCCTGCCATGGAAGACAATGCAGGAGAAGTGAACTGAAGCCTTTATTTTTAGGATCTAAGGATCAGATTATAGTAATGTCATTGACAACAGAGTTTCAATTTAGTATGAATTTCCACATTTGATACATCAAGTTACTTATTAATGATGGAAACAAACCGTACTATGATCTAGGGCAATTTAATGACCTTCTGGTTGGAATCTTTATTACATCCAAATATATGAGCATTATTGATGGCCACAAACCATCTGTCTGTCCAAAATTCAAGAAGAGAAATTTAATGGAAAGTTTCAACAAAATACCTCATCAAACAGGAGTTTCTTGCTCACAATTTGAACAAGAGCAGCCGAACCCAAAACTTGGAGTATCGTTTCAATCTGGAAAAGATACAGCAAAACCCAGAGTCGTCAGTCTCCAATAACATAACCGTGTTTACTGAACCAGAAGAACAAACAGAAGACAGAAAAACCAGTTGAAAACAAGTGCAACGATCCAACCTCTGAAAATGCCAATAAACCTATTGCAGCAGCTGCAGCAACCCCAAGGGTAATGGATAAGCCATCAGCACCCTCCTGCACATTAATCTTCATGAGTATTATATGTTACTTTAATATCAAGGAAAAGAGCTCCTCCGTTTCCAACAACTTCAAAATGCATATAACTTTGTTAAACTGACACTTATGGGAATAATACCCATTTTTTCCATTAACTTTTCTGACACTGCAAAAGCTTTAGCATAGTTTTCATGATAAAAAGTTAAATTTTCTGTCAGACCCAAAGGTGCATATCACTAAAATCTTAGTAGTATATGAGCAAATAGAAAAACTGCAAATCATACCCCAATTGCACCACTTAAAGTTTCTGTAATACCGCTAAGATCAAGACTCAAAGCTTTCTTTGGTGCTGTCCAAGGAAGACCGCTATTCTGCAATATTAGAATACATCTCATAGTTTCAAAAAGGAATTTGAATGCCATGATTGCGTACATAATAAAATTGCAGGAATGGCATATACCAGCCATCCACGGGGTCCTTCAGCTCCATCTTTTATTGCATATGCTGCTTTGAATCCATTTGCTGTGACCAACTCCGCAACCAGTTCAGAGTTCCCATCAAATCTGGCTTTTAGCAACATCAACTTCATATGTTAATTTCCAGAATAACGAAAAGACTAAGAGAAGGCTAAAGGAAACATATGCATTGCATCAATGTGAAGAAAAATTGCCAATGAGAGTGAATTTAAACGGTAAATTAGTTATTTAGAGCCTAGTCCCTGGAATAAAATCACAATAGGTGCTCCAAGGATGGAAGCTAGCACAGAAGTCAGCGTTAATGCTGTTTTACCCATTAATCACTACTGCATCTGTTTGGTTAAAGATTATGTAATTTTTCGCCAAGTGCAGTTATCAAATAGCAATTATGTTGAGAAAAACACAAAACACTTGAAAGAGCATATGGTTTGATGAAAAAGTAGTCTTGTAAGAGAAAATAAATATTTATAACTAATCATGCCTCATGATCCAACACCGAAATGGCATCATTAGCTTCGGATAGCCAGAGAAAAATGGTTTCAAGGGCACCGAACTGGTAGAGGTTTTTAACCTAGGATTGCAAGCTTATGATTTCTGAAAAGCACCCTTGACTTATGAGATTGGATCCTGGGCTGTTTCAAACCACTAAGAAGTTCGGGATTCAGAATAGTGTTCAGAAAGCCTAATCAATCCCAATAAATTTGATTAATGGAACTTTTAAGTGAACTTATTTAATCATTGCAATATTACACTTCACACATAAAAGGGGGTAAACTTTATATATAGGAGATCGATGCAGATCATCAACTACAGCTTGCTGCTTGATAGTCTATGGATTCTAACATAGCCTATGAAGATTAATGTTACATGAACAGTATGATAAAGAAATGTAAAGTTGTTCCACCAGAAAGCCCTCCCTTCATGATGGAAATTGAGGAATCAAGACTATGAATCCTTTTAGCATTACTGGAGGACCTATAACAAGGGCTCAAGCTAAGAGGACGAAAGAAGCTTGGACTGGATTGGTTCAAGGCATTTGGACCAAGAGTTTTGCACAACGAGACTTGGAAGGCTTGGAGAGGACACGGAGACTTCAACATATTATTTGTGCTCAAGGGTCTTGGAGGGTTGGTTCGTGACCTAGGACATGGATGCAAAAGAGATTGTTCAACTTCTTAAAGCGCCAAAGAGTATTGTTTCCAACCAAGACGTAAAGTTCTTAAGCAATTTTTGGACGTCTTTGTGGGAAAGCTAGGAATAAATTTGTTGTTTCTACTACTTGCCATCTACAAATTGATGGATAAACGAAGGTGGTTAATAAGACTTTGGGTACTTTGTTGCGTTCCATAATTCAGAAAAATTTGAAGAATTGGGAGGATTGTTTACCGCATGTAGCGTTTGCTTACAACAGGAGTTTTCATTCCAGGAGTTTACATTCCGCTACTGGATGTTCACCTTTTGAGATCGTGTATAGGTTCAATCCACTTACTTCATTGGATTTGATATTTTTACCTATAGAGACGATAACCAATTTAGATGGGAAAAAGAAAACTGATTTTGTTAATCAACTACATGAGAAAGTGAGACAACATATTGAGAGAATGACTAAGCAATATGCTTCTCAAGCTAAAAGGGGCAAACGAAAATTGTGTAAGATCCAGATGATTGGGTTTGGGTGGATATGCACAAGGAGAGGTTTCTTGAGCAACGAAAATCTGAGTTGCAGCCACGTAAAGATAGTTCATTCCGAGTGCTTGAACTTACCAATGACAATACGTACAAGATAGACTTACCACATTAGTGCTACTTTTAATGTTCTGATATTTCTTCTTTTGATTTTGATGCAAGAGCAGATTTGAGGACAAATCCTTTTGAGAAGAGAAAGAATTATGAAAATCAGGGAATCAAGCGACAGACGTATGAAATAAGGATAGTTTATAGGGTTTTTCCATGTAAGCCTATAAAAACACCATAAACTTGTTTCATTCAATTTCTGGCCAATAACTATTATTGAAAACAGTGTCTTTACACTTTGTTCTTCATGAAACTATGAAGAATTCATCAAGAGTTTAATCTTGATTTATCTTTCGACTTATCTCTTTCAATTTCCTTCTATTCTAGAGAGTGGCGTCGTTTCTATTGCTTTGGTTCGTGAATTGCTATTCATTGGGTCAAGATATCATTCTTTTATTTTCGTTTTAGTTGCTGAATAAATTGTCTTGGGATTTGTGGTTCAATATATTGATAATGGGTGTCGTATTTCTATAGGGGGTTCGTATCACTTCATCTTCACTTATATGAACTAACTATTGATTAAAGGAACAAATCATACACAACATTGTGACTGGGTTCAGGATCTTACTTGTCTAGAACGAACAATGTAGTATTTTCTGGCTCGTTGAACTTGAAAAACAGCTTCTTCAAGAACCCTGGTTTATCTTCACCTTTGTAGACAATTGACACAGGCTTCTTCCCAAAACCCCGGATATCAGGACTCCCCACGTTTCTAAACTCCACAGGAGCTCTAAGATCAAGCAACTGAGCACTCCCATCCTCACCCAACTTTGCATAAGCACTCCTTGCAGACTCAACACCCCAAGGCTTTGGCCTCTTTAGAAGCTGAGACAAAACCAATGGAACCGCCAAGATGGTCACTCCACCAGCTATAATTGCAGGATTCTCTGTCCCAAAAGCAAGAACACTATCAAGAATCCCATTTGCATCAAAATCAGATGAGAAGGGCCCTGTTGACTGCTGCAGTGCTTCCTCATACGTTAAAGCTTTAGCTAAACCAGGACCAAAAACTGAAGATAGTAGCACTAACCCCCCATGAGCACTCCTTGTTAGACACTCCCTTAAAGTTGGTGGGTTGGTGGTAAACGAAGCAGAAGCTGAGAGCTTTGGTAAAGAAATGGCGGGTAGTGATCGGATTTTTCTGGGTTCTGTTCTTATATCACAAAGAACTGACAAAGGTGTCAAACCAGCTGCATTGAGAGCCTCCATAGCATAATTCTGTAGTCACAGAATCTTTGCTGGCAATTCAAAGAAGTGAAGAGAAAGCTTGAACCACCATGTTATACAGAATTTGTTTGGTTTTATTTTTGTTTTGTTTTAGGATGTGATGCAGGGTAGAGCAAAGGCCAGAGGATGACAAGCCTTAGCTTCAATGCGTCCAATTTGGCTCTCTTGCTTTCAGTGGGGGAGGTGGTGACGTGGAATGAGATATTAAATGTTCACCAATCATAGAACGGCATGTGGAAAGATAGATTAGGAGGCTGTGATGACTTCTAGATTGCTTGAATGGCAATGAGTTTTACGTGGTTGTGTGGCTGAGAAACGCTCGAAGAAAGTTGTCAAGTCTCGTCTCTAGTACATGTACTATGCACCTAGACAGTAGTACCAGAAGTGTTAACGTGCAAAATTTCTGCTAATATGAGTATTGAACATAATTTCAAGTTCATATCTTTGAAAGAGCCGAATTATCGAGTCAGGCCTATCGCGACAGTCACACAACCCACAGAGTTAACTTACCGGCTATTCTAGTCGAGACGACTCAGCGACAAACAAATGTTGATAGAAAGAACTTAATTGAAGCCTTTACTTGCACGTGACATTTTACTCGAGTCAAGATTACAGATCAGGAATATTCCAGAAATCCTCAACATTATGTTCAAATCTGATTGCAGCTTCATCGAGTCAACTTGTGATTTCAAAATCTTACGTTTATTCGAAAAAACATTCCCATTTTCATCTCCTAAAGCAAATTAATTAAGTAATCTTGCGTCAGTGGAATCACTCAGGTGCTTTGATAAGGGCTTGGTTGATGAATTTTCAAATGTTTGCATAGTACCAAGAAAATTACATTAAAATCAACAATATAACAACGTTACTCTTTTTGTTTCTTTGGGGCTCTCTTTCCATGAAAGTTATACCGTACACCATTGATCCAAATGATGGAGATATTGCCTCCAAAAATTGCAGCCCAACATCAACCCACGATCTATCAAACATCCACGGCAATAGTTTGATGGTAGGTGTCCAAATATGCATATGTTAAAGGTTGATGCGATGAAAAATTAAATAATGCTTTTGCAAACTGCTATGAGATTAAACAAAATTTGCTCCATTCCATCATATTACACTATATGAGGAAAAAAACAAAAATGTAGAATGGGTTACAGTAGATCAAAAAAGTAATCCAAACCTTGCCCAATTTCCCAAATGGAGATGCCAGTTCCCCGCAAACGAGCTTCCTCTAGCCTTGTCGAAACTGACAACAATGACGGGTAAAACACTCCATGTTGGGCATGGTTATCATCAGAATAGTAGAAAAAATGCTCCCCACTATTCCTTTCCCACTGGATCGCAGGCCTGTGCTTCTCCAATAAATTGAGGTAATCCCTTCCGGTGATCGCTCCTCCACCACCTTCTCCTGCAATTCAATTTATATTTGAATGAGAGCTAAATATGGCAAGTTATTAAAGAAACTAATCCAATACAATTCACATATTGAAATCAGTTAAAATATCTAAAGCAAAACCCTCTTAAAAAAATTTTATTTAGCACAAGATTTGAGTGCATGAAATTTAGGAGATTCATATACCATACATTAGATAATTATATGAGCTAAATCCATAAAAATTTCATCTATATAAGTTTGTACACGAGGGGAACAGATAGAACAAGAAATACCTTCTGAAAGTATGAAATCATTTCCATAGAAATTGATACCAAGAAATATCTTCCGGGCTACACTCTGAGCACCTTGGCTGGGGTTCCCAAGTAGAAGCTGAAGGGTGAGACGTATCCACTGCAGAGGTGCATTTGGACCAGGATTATAAGGACCTGAAAAGTCATAGGTCATTAACGAGAAACCATCTACAGCATCACTTAAGCTCTGAAGATCCTGAGGCCCAAAGTCATGCGCCTGGAGCTTCTCTGAATGTGGTGGACCTATGACATAGACCAACTGCAGATGTTGCTTACTGTTCCTCACTGAGCTCACAGAGTGCAGTGCCCGTCCAAGTCGTTTTATGAACTCCAGAGCCTAAGTTTTTTTTTTTAAAAAAAAAAAAATTGTTAAATTTCACAGATTGGACAACGCAAGGCTAGGTTGATGGAAGAATTAAGCTAGAATTTGCAAAACTATTAACAGAAACTCCAGCTAACTACTAGTCAAAAATATACATCCAAACCTTTAAACTTTTAAATTGAGAAGCAATATGATACTCATACATAAGCAATTACCATTTTCCGCATGTCTGGATCATGCAAAATACCATAAGCTGTCCACCTAGACCAAGACTCTAGCACAATACCATCATAGTCCATTTCCCTGTACATCAAGGAGAGAACCCACAGAAAAACCAAAGCAGAAAAAGATCAGGACAAGCAATAAGGGATGAAATTTTTGAAAGCTAAAGCAGACTGAATGTGGAGTCACTAATAAAAATGGTATTACCCAGCACATTTTGACTAAAAGACAGCACTGAAAACATAAAATATATCCAAAACTCTTCCACAAATAGCCATGTAAACCAGTTCATTACAACTACAATTATATAAAGACTCTCCAAGCACAAATTTAAGTAACCAGATTTTGGACAACTTGAAACTTGTGAAACATTTTCAAAGATTTAAGAAGCCTGAAAGTCTGGATAGTTAAGTTATTAATCAAGTTTGTACCCCCAACCTTAAATCAAATGCTTTTATCAGTTTTGGATTCAGGTTGGGTGTAATTATTCTTCAATGAGTAAAACTTTATATTATTTAAATTTTCTTCACACAAACTTCTAAATACATGTGGATTGCCTAAATCAACAATTTTATAACACAACATGAATCACCACAGTGGCAACCCTGATTAAGTATGGAGTCAATCATCTGTGTGCAACGCAAGCTTCTATGTATCCTCAAAATGAAAGCTTTATGTCTGCACAGACTAACGTCACTTTTAATGATTGTAAAACCACAGAATACAGTTAAAGTCTAAACAATAAATATAATTGTAATATAGACTTAAACACAAAAAAAGGCTCTAAATTGAAGAGTAAATATACAGAAGAAGAAAAAAAAAGAAAACTGGGGCTTACTTGCACTCTGTTAATATAAGATCAATTGCTTTATCCCTCAGTTTCTTCTTTCTAAGCAGCTCCTTTGGAAATGCTTCCAGAACAACTCTAGGTACCACCTATTTATCAGAAACAGTTTTATCATCGTAAGATTTTAATGAGCCAAGCAACTTTGCAAAACGTATGAATAGAAAACTTAATCATAAGTTCTTGAGAGAAGACAATGTTCTCCACAAGTGATCAACAAATTCCAACCACTTGATGTGTGTGTGTCAAACACGGCTAAAAAATAAAAAGGAACACGCCTTTTAAATTACCAGAGATTCTCCTGACATTCTAAGCACAGAGATCCATCCTGTATCGGCATTATGTCTCCCTTCCAGTACTAAGCCGTTTCCCTGGCTGCCAATAGAAAAAATAAAAGGCACGGTGCTCAAGCAAAAATTTTATAAGATAAACAATTTCTCTTTTCCTTCGTTTACTAGTGCTCAAATATCGTAAACAAAATTTTCGTCTTCATATTCTTATTCATGTTTCCGATAATCAGGTATTGAACATACCTCTTAAGATCATACCAGACAGGCGACAAGTGTGTGAATTTAGTGTTGAACCTCTGGGCCATTTCATAGCCCTTGGAATTCCTGCATTGTTTAGCATTAAACCAAGGAATAGAAATGGAAACTAAAACCATGACAACACGCACATTGCAAAAGCATAAAATCAATCAGAGCCATTACAAACACAACAACACAATCATAAGATTCATAACAAAAAGGTCTGCCATAAATAAACACGTTACTCTTCTAAAAGTGGACCAACCATGGAGTGATGTATGCCAATACAGGATATGCGTAGTGCCGATGAGATGTATTCTCCGAGACTTTTGAATTCTCCTAAAGTAATCAAAATTTTGATCAACAAAACATTTTGTGTACGAGATCGACGATCGTATATATACATATATATATGTACACTAGACTTACAGTGAGGATTTCTTCGTAGGTTACGTCCGTTTTGACGAGTCCACGCAGGTGCGCCTGAGACACGGTACGGCTCACGGGAGCCGACTTTTTCACGTAATAGAAGAGTACGGACAGCGCGGGAATCACGACGATGCATAAGAGAACGAAACTGGTGAGGAGCTTCCGATCAGAAGCTGAGTCGCCGGCTCGGTCAGCTCGAGTGGTGGCAGCTGCTGCGAATGGGTCCTTTCGTCGGTCCGGACCCGGGCCGACCCTACGCTCTCGCCTCTTCGCCATTTTGTACAGTCTATAGTGTCTGCTGAGTCACGACCGAGTCAAAAATCCAATTGAACCCCCGGCTGAAGAACGGGTGAGTGAGTAGGTGAGTGAGTGAGGGCCTTTTGTTGGTTACTAACTTTAGTCAAAACGACGTAGCAAGCGCATCACTGGGTTCCGGGTTAACCGACCCTAATCAATTGTAACCGGATTTGTACCACAAAAACTTTTAAAAGCCAATTACACCCTCGATTTTTATTCACAAGTACGTTCAAGTCATCCTTATTTGAAGAAAATTACAACGTCGTCGTCCAGAGAACCAAATAAGATAAAAGAAATATCTGTTTGTACAAAAGGTTTTGTACATAAACCCTAATTTGTATTGTTGTCCAATTTCAATCTGCAAAACCAGTTTGAGTCCATTAAACTGAATCCAAGCAAACCCAAGGTAATTCTTCCTTTCAAATCTCTCTTTGTATACATTGTTCTGCTATTTTAATTTACATCTCTCTGTCGTATAAAAAATGGAGCCAAAGCTATTGCTTTCGTCTGCTAAAGCTACTGCTAAAGCTACAACATCCATGTTTTTACCTTTGTTTCTCTCATACAAGCCTGCTTTTGTTGAAAAGCCTAAATTTTATGTGAGGTCCCATGTCTCTCTCTCAACTATACATGCAAAAAAGTCTCAGTTTTTTGGAAAAGGTTTGGTTTTGACAGATAAAAATGGTTGTTTTGGTTATGTTAGAAAAACCCATATCCCATTTGAGCCAGTTAGAGCTGCTGTGAAGAGAAGGAAAGAGCTTCCTTTTGATAATGTGATTGAGAGGGACAAGAAGCTGAAACTAGTGTTAAAGATTAGGAAGATTCTAGTGAGTCAACCTGAGAGAATTATGTCACTTAGGCAATTGGGTAAGTTTAGAAGACATTTAGGTCTCACGAAAAAGCGTAGATTTATTGCCTTGTTGAGGAAATTCCCCGCTGTGTTTGAAATTGTAGACGAAGGGATTTATTCATTGAGGTTCAAGTTGGCACCTGAAGCCGAAAGGTTATATTTGGAGGAGACGAAAGTTAGGAATGAAATGGAGGATTTGTTGGTTACTAAGTTGAGGAAATTGTTGATGATGTCATTGGAGAAGCGGATTTTGTTGGAGAAAATTGCTCATTTGAGGACTGATCTAGGGCTACCTTTGGAATTTCGGGACACCATCTGTCATAGGTACCCACAATATTTTCGTGTTGTTGCAACTGCAAGAGGCCCTGCATTAGAGTTAACTCATTGGGATCCTGAGCTAGCTGTGTCAGCGGCTGAGTTGTCTGAAGAGGAAAATCGAGCGAAGGAGTTGAGACAGAAGAATTTGATTATTGATAGACCACTTAAGTTTAATAGAGTTAAGTTGCCTAAGGGTCTTAATCTTTCTAAGGGTGAAATGAGAAAGATTACTGAGTTTAGAGATATGCCTTATATATCCCCATACTCAGATTTTTCAGGGTTGAAGGCAGGTACTCGGGAGAAGGAAAAGCATGCTTGTGGGGTTGTTCATGAGATTTTGAGTCTCACTGTTGAGAAAAAGACTCTTGTCGATCACCTTACACATTTTCGGGAGGAATTTAGATTCTCTCAGCAACTGAGGGGAATGCTGGTAAGGCACCCTGATATGTTCTATGTGTCCTTGAAAGGAGATAGGGATTCAGTTTTCCTCAGGGAAGCCTATCGTGATTCTCAATTGATAGATAAGGATCGGCTGTTAATTATCAAGGAGAAGCTTCGCGCTCTTGTTGCTGTTCCTAGATTCCCGAGGAGAGGTGCTCCTAAGAAAGATGCTGACCAGACTGATGAGCCAGAAGATGAAAGTGGCGAGGATGAGGAGGAATGGTCTGTTGATGATTACATGACTGGTGGTCGGTTTGATGATGATGAGGATGGAGAAGATGATTGGAGCGACGAGGATGACGATGATGATACACCTCCCGATTTTGATGAAGATGATGGAACTGTGAAGATAGGATTGGGCAAATCAGCTAAACCAGTAAATGGCTCGATGAAGAATGAAGAGAAGCCACTGGACCCTGTATTTCCTGATGGTAGGCCAAGAGAACGCTGGTAAAAGAAGATGCAATTTTCTCCACGCATTAAGTTCCCAATAGAGATATTGACCTAAAAAAGCTGCCATCTTTTGGCTTGATTCTCTAGAATGAAGAATACATTGACTGTTTGCCAGTGTTCTTCAAGACGTAAGACCTGACATTTATTCATAACTTAAAGATCAGGAAATTGCTTGCCTAAGAGAAGAAAACTTTGTAGCATGAATGTAATTGTTACAACCTTTTTGTTAATATAATGAAACAATTTGATCTTTCAAAGCTGTAGATTTATCAATCCTTACAACTAGTATTTTTCTATAGTATAACTTATGCTGCCTTATGTCTATATATTGTGCATGGTAACATCAGTAATTTAAGTGGGTGTCTGTATTGTATTACACAGTAACATTGTAAGCAAATTGAGTTGGTAATCTGTAGACATCCAGACTATCAATGTCTGTCAAAACTAGAATGTTTTGTTTGTTTAAAAGGGGCATCTGCTCAGTGGACTCACAATTCATATGCTATGTAAAAGCATATATGATAAGGTAAGGTAGTCACGATATGTACTATCAGCCTCATGTATCTTTACTAACCAAATAGTCGATTTATTCATCTTGTTTATCCATTTTGTTTCGTTTCCTGTTTCAAGATCAAAGGAGGTATCCATGCAGCCGAACTTCCAAGTTTTAGTGTGCCTCAACTGTTATAAAATATAAATCATGTCAACGAATCAAATTGGTCCCCAAGGGAGTGCGAATGGAAAGTGGCACCAGAAGTTGACAATTCAATATCAGAACATCTGGAATCATTCCATTGTCTGTAAAATTTTTTCATTTTGCTGATAAGATATATGCTTTGCCAAAAAGACTGAAAAATGTATAAATGAAAAACAAGTAAGCAAGCAAATAAATAGTTGGCATCATCCTACATGTTAAGTTTGGCATGCTTCCTAGAGAGCAGGTCACTTGTTCCTATGCATACAAGAAATATGTAAGTGAGATATTCCAATAAGGTTTTGGTGCTACCTTGGAATAAAAGCATGAATAAGTACAACTAAAATTAACAACAAAAAATAACAAAAAGTGTTAAGCATAATTGTTTCTTTAATTTCATTTTATTTATAGTTTTCTGTCATTATCATTGTAAGGGGTCACTTGCAGGAGATGGTGAGGATGTGGCGAGTTGTGTGCAGTACCTTCACTTTTTCTCCTGGGAAAACGGTGACGCATTAGTATTAGAGTTATCTTAAGAGTCATGGTTGACAAATTGTCCTCAAAATTTGAGGATTCGATTTGAAATAAATCTATGTTTAGCTCCAAGTTGTGATATGTTCCACTGAATATGGACATTAGGATTTGTTCCTGCATTGACTTAACGAGAATTTTGACATGGTTGATATGCCTGCTTTATTCTTCTTCACGTGGATCCACATTGTTTACTTCTCCAATTATATTCTTTCTTTATATATGTACATATATAATTATAATGTAATTCAAAAATTTACTTTTATAAAAATAAAAACCACTCAACAAATGTTAGTAAATGAATATAATAAGACTTAAACCACGATCAAAGAAACGTAATGAGACTCAATCTATGATCACATTTGTGAAGAGAAATGATACTAACCACTCAAGTCATAAATGGAACGTGCTTCTCCAATTCTATTCATGTTGAAAATATTGGTTGTTCACCAATTGCAATGCTTTCATACTAGAAGAAGACATTGTATTTTGTGGGAGAAAATGATATCCTATTTTAGAATAATTCAAAAGTCCAATGTGTCACAATCATATTCATTTCATTTGTTTCTAAATCTGATTCTTGAGTGATTATTTTTACATAGATGAATAAAGTTATTCAACAAACAAATCCCAATTACAACAAGAAAAAATAACGCACAGCTCTTGGGCTATAAAATGGGTCAGCTGCTCAGCCTGATTTAACAACTAACAAGGTCTGAGGGAAGCAAAGCAAGCTTTTATTTTTCTCCATGCGAGGACCTTCAAGTCACTGGTTGTTCACTCTTCCTCAAGGGCTTCCTCCTTGCCTATGCAGCAGGCAGCTGGAAGCCCGCGAGTTAGAGTAGACAAGCCGTGCCTTGCAATCACTAAGGCTCCATCGTTCTGTGATTTCACTCCTAATTGCATGATACTTTTGTGTATTCACTCTCTTCTACCATGACTTGCATCAAGTATATTTTGTACAAGAAATCATATGATCTATCTTTAAGTTGTGACATGTGAGCATTATTTATAATGTGTAGTTAACATTTCATATCTTCTTTTCATATGTTCTTATTAGAAGAGAATTTGTATTCGGAGTCCAAGTGTAAAAGTATCATAGCCATCAAAGTATAAATAAACGCTTGAATATTAGTTTCATTCATTATGATTTTGGTCCAGCTAATGACTTGAATCACTGCTCATACTGTTCTTATATTTTTTGTCATAGTTGTGCATTTTTTTCAAATATTTTCTTTGTGGGTATTTGGTCAGAAGTAGAACCATATGGAGAATACCAAAAAACTCAGGCCTACCAAAAAACTGGTGGTTTTTTCTTCTTTATTCAAAATTTTCTTTCCTCAACAATCTCTCATCAACAAAGTCGGAGAGAGAGATTGTGAGGTCTAGTAAGATATCCACTTCACCGTTTCGAGCGAGTCAGCCAGTGAGTAAAAGTAAAACCACCACGACGTCTGATCGTAGAAACAGCATAAACTAATATTGTATTTATACAATTTGAAAAACAATTCAAACTAAGTCATTTTTTCAGAAGGGCACAAGTGAAGATTATGAACCCAAGTAATTAACCATTTCAATTCCCAAATCCTAAATTCTAGATTTAAAAAATATAATTGAGATAATTTAGTAGTATATCATGAACGTTCACTTATTGATAAGAAAATCTTATATGCATCATGATGTATATATCTTTTCCATTGAAATTATGTCATCTAATAAGGATGTTTTTTACCACATATTATAAACTCAATGGATAAGATTTATTCAAGATTTTTTTTTATATATATATTGAGATATTTATGAGTTTAAATCATATTTATCCTTTAGATCTTGAATCATTTTCACTTTAAATGACAATTATGTTACATTATTAAAAACTTGTTGAAATGATATGAAATTATAATCATAATTTATAGAATAATATTGCCTTTTTTATCTTTTGAAAGATATAGAATAATATTGTCACTAACCTAATAATTACAAATTACAATCATTTATATATATTTTTAGACACGATGAATATTATTCCGTAGTGGGTTTTGATGGCCCAAAACCAAAACGACTCGTTTTAGTCTTGAAATCCATTTTGTACAATGACAAAAGATCTTATCCACAAAATCACGAAAAGTATCAACATGCTAAATCTCTGCAAGTAGCACCAAATTGAGGAATTTCACAAACTGCTGTCAGTTTGTTCACATCTTACCCGCCAAAAAACCTCCATGGCCGCCAAATTTACACCGTTTCACTACCATCACCACTTCAAGGCATCATCCACTCTCAATCAAAAAGCCGCCTTTCATTCTCGATCTTCGCTTGCTCTTGCTCTCACTGATGCCTCGCTTGAAACCACTCCACTCTCTGCTTCTTCACCTTTCTCCTTCTTCAACGAAACAAACAACGTCACAAGTTTGAGTGCAGTTAAAATGATGCATTCCCAGATGATAAAAACGTGCAAAAACCGGAATTCAGACACTGTGGCTAAAAGTCTGATCTTGTGTTATCTTGAGTTTGGTGATGTCAAGTCGGCTGCAAAGGTTTTTTTAGTGGACTTTGCGAGGAATTATGTGGAATGGAGTACTTTTTTGGAAGAATATGAGAGTTTTGGGGGAGAATTACTACAAGTTCTTGAGGTTTTTCGTGATTTGCATGGTAAAGGAGTGATCTTTGATGGTAGAATTCTTACTATAGTTTTAAAGATGTGCAGCAGAGCCATGAATTCTTGGCTAGGCCTTAACGTTCATGCTAGTTTGATCAAGGGAGGCCTTGATTTCGATGTGTGCTTGAAGTGTGCGTTGATGAATTTTTATGGGAGGAGTTGGAGTGTAGAGAGTGCTAATGATGTATTTTATGATGTTTCTATTCGAGAGGATCAATTGTGGAATGAAGCAATCGTGGTGAATTTGAGGAATGAGAGATGGGAAAAGGCCATTGAATTGTTTCGCGAAATGCAGTTTTCGTTTGCAAAAGCAAATAGCAGGACTATTGTGAGGATGCTGCAAGCTTGTGCGAAAGCTGGAGGCCTAGAGGAAGGAAAGCAACTTCATGGGTATGTTTTAAAATTTGCATTGGAATCAGATTTGTCTATATGCAATTCTCTGATTATTATGTACTCAAGAAATGACAGACTTGAACTTGCTAGGATAGTTTTTGATTCGATGAAAGATCTTGATTTATCTTCATGGAACTCAATGATCTCGAGTTTTACAACACGTGGTTATGTGAAAGATGCTTGGGATGTTTTTAATAAAATGGATTCTTCGAATGTAAAACCAGATATAGTAACTTGGAATAGCCTTTTGTCAGGCCAAGTTGCTCATGGCTCGTACAAAGAAGTGCTGATCATTTTGCACAGAATGCAGGATTTAGGTTTTAGGCCAAATGCGAGCTCTGTCTGTAGTGTGCTTCAAGCCGTTATTGAATTAGGTCTCGTGAAATATGGTAGAGAAATCCATGGTTATGTTATAAGAAACCAGCTTGACTATGATGTTTATGTAGAAACTTCGTTAATAGACATGTATGTGAAGAACGATCGGTTGGGCAGTGCTCAATCAATATTTGGTATTATGAAGAACAGGAACATTGTTGCTTGGAATTCATTGATATCAGGATATTCATTTAAGGGCCGATTTGAAGATGCCAAAAGGTTATTGAGTTTGATGGAAGAGGAAGGAATTAAACCTGATCTAGTAACATGGAATAGTCTAGTTTCAGGCTATTCAAGTTCGGGCCAGATTAAGGAAGCTTTGGATATAATTCATCAGATGAAAAAATCTGGCTTGGTTCCTAATGTGGTTTCATGGACCTCTTTAATATCAGGTAGTTCAAAAAACGAAAACTATAGGGAATCCTTGAAATTGTTCATACAAATGCAACAAGAAGGTATCAAGCCCAACCCTGCTACCATGTCCAGCTTGCTTCGAACTTGTGGAGGCCTAGGTCTTTTGCAGAAGGGTGAAGAGATGCACTGCCTCTGTATCAGAAATGGTTTCATTGAAGATGTATATGTAGGCACAGCCCTAATTGACATGTACAGTAAATCTGGAAATTTAAAAAGTGCTTATGAGGTTTTCCGGAACAGTGTAAACAAAACGCTAGCCTCTTGGAATTGCATGATTACAGGGTTTGCCATTTATGGCGAGGGTAAAGAGGCAGTCTCACTTTTTCATGAGATGAGCGGAGTAGGAGTCGAACCTGATGATATAACCTTCACAGCTCTCCTTTCTGCTTGCAAGAACTCAGGTTTAGTTGACGAAGGCTGGAAGTACTTTGATAGTATGAGCACGGATTATAATATATCCCCAACGATAGAGCACTACTCGTGCATGGTAGATCTTCTCGGTAAAGCAGGTTATCTTGATGAGGCTTGGGACTTCATTCAAACAATGCCATTGGAACCAGATGCTACCGTTTGGGGGGCTTTGCTTGGATCTTGTCGAATCCATAAAAACATGGAGTTTGCTGAGAGTGCGGCAAATAAACTTTTTGAGTTGGAACCATACAACCCTGCTAATTATGTTTTGATGATGAACTTGTATGCTATGTCAAACAGATGGGACGATGTTGAACGTCTTAGAGATAAGTTGGCTGATGCAGGTGTGAAGAATGGACTCGTATGGAGCTGGATACAAATCGATGAGAAAGTTCATGTGTTCACTGCAGAAGGGAAACCCCATCCAGATACGGGGGAAATATATTTCGAACTATATAAGTTGGTTTCTGAAATGAAGAAACTTGGGTATGTACCAGATACCAAATGTGTATATCAGAACATTGATGAAGTAGAGAAAGAGAAGGTGCTGTTGAGTCATACAGAGAAACTGGCCATCACTTATGGACTGATGAAGATGGATAGCAGCGTTCCAATCAGGGTGATTAAGAACACAAGGGTATGTTCTGACTGTCACACTACAGCAAAATACATGTCTTTGATACGAAACCGAGAGATTTTCCTCCGGGATGGTGCTCGGTTTCATCATTTTAGAGAAGGAAAGTGTTCTTGCAGTGATTGCTGGCAATAGGTAGTAATATTGGCTTCTATTTAGATTGTTCAAAGTCGTTGTGTGAGTTTAGTGGAACCTAAGAATGTCTCCGCACTTGTGTTCATAAAAAAAAAATACCAATTGTACGGGAATGTGTTAGGCTTGTGACAAGGTAGAGTGACCCCTGGATTTGTCAACCAAGTTTAGAATCCGCGGGAGAATTTGATCTAGAGAAGTCTTGTAATTTGTGGACTTTTCTAGCTGTATCGGCTTCCTCTTGGACGCAAACATAACGAGACACTGAGACTTGTGACCGCATGCAATGTACACCGTTCATGTGACTCGTATGAAAACTTATCATGCTTTTCATATTTAATGCCCACCACAAACTTGCCTGTAGTGAAGCAGCAGAACGCACAACACACATGCTCGGAGGATGGTGGAGAGCTGACACTTGAAACTGGACACCATTTTCTCCCTAAAAAGATTTATTTAGGATTTCCACTTTTGACAAAACAAGACTCTACTTCCATTGAACCGTCTCACCACCTCCACTTTTCCTGAATTTATGATAACAGCGTAACACCCATTAGTCGCTTTTGTACTTTGACTTCTCGTGATCTTCAATAAGCATCTGTAATCCATCAAGCTACCCTTAGATAAGCAGAAAGAGAGTTGGGGGCCAACGAAATTCAAACCAGATATAATAGTTAGCGCCAATTATGGACTAGGGGAATTTGATTTATATTAACGTTAATAAAAAATAAGTTTTATAAAACCACTATTTAACTATGGATTAACGTTCATTTCTACGATTTTCCCAATTTCTGTCCACGTGATGCCTCTTCCCAAGTATACATGGAATTTTTTCTGATAAGTAGGCTAAACAATGTGATATTGACTTGGTTTCACATTTTAAGACACGATGGTTCCAATTATCAGATAGCACCGCTGCGGATTTTGAAGAAGGATCTAAATTCGGCAGCTGTTGGGTAATAGCAAAACATTTACACTTCACTCGTCAGATTTTCATCGCATCTAACGCTCTTTTTCCAATGCAGGAAGAGCTGAGTCCACCTCCCTAGTCTTGACCATGAGACTAAATTTGATACAATAAATAAATCTTCGCCGTTTCCGCACTCATATACAACCATGCATCAACTCTTCAATGGAAGCATCAGAAAAGGCACATGCAACACAACACACAATGAAGAAAAGAGGCAAACAATAATTTACTGAAACAAAACACGATCATGTACAATACAAGTTACAAAACTGTACTGCTATTTAAAAGAGGTTTTTCTACTGAATTCCTGCACCTAGTTAAGGGAACTACAACATGCAAACCACCAGTGCAACAGCACTAACTTTTTTGATACACGGATATTTACAGATATGACCATAGTATCATCCCACCATTCACAAAACCGAGGAAAAAAAGATAAAAGTTGAGATTGAACTGGTCCTTTTCCATTCATGGAAACTTGAGGAAAGATCCTATATGTTGGAACTAAAAAGGAGGGAAAGGGTACAGTGTTTGAGATAGAAAACAAACAACCAAAAAGAAGGCAGAAAAATAGTCAAAGGGTACCCAACCAAGGATAGGCACAGCCAGCAATTTGTGTTCAAAACTTCTGAGAATATGAAAGGACAAATTCCTAACAATCTCTCTAAAAAGCTGCCGGAATCTAGAACGCATCAGAGTTATACACAACCCCTAGTCCTCACGCTTCCTCTAGTATCGGGGAACTGGTTCAGTCCGGTCCTGCACAGCCATCCTCTCTGAGACATCAGCCAGAGACTTGAGGTTGCACCTGATCAAGGCCTGAACAAAGTAACACGTCTCATCCTTTGTGTTCCCATCTGGCACGTCCACCACAAACGACTCAATCACCAGTGTCCCCGGTCTTCCATCAATAACCTCCGGATGGACAGTCATGACCGAAGAGTAGTTCTGCAAATATAGCACACAAGAAAGCAAGTTAGATTGCTTTCCACAACATCATACAGCAGAACATAATTCCATGATCAAGAAATTCAATATTCTTTAACTAATTGAAGGGTATATTTCCTACAATAGCACATTTACATCCTCCATACCCAACCCAGAAGTTTATCTCTCCAAACGCAAGCATCATCCAACTTCTCATACATGCCACATAACTTCCACAGTCAACACAAAAGCCATTTCAATACAAGAAAAAGAATTGGTTAAAACCCATAACCACCTTGGCTTGAGCTATAAAATCCTCTCATCAATCACACAGTTAATCAACTTAATGTAACTGGGCAAAAACAGGCAAAAATAGCTATACAATTAAGCAAAACAGAGAACCAAAAAAAGATTATACCTTTAGCCTGTGATCGCCGCCAACAATCTTGATTCCAAGAATGTGCTCGTCATCGTCTAGCAGCTCCAGGCGCTCCGTGCTGGTGGTGGCAGGAAGGCCAGATTTGACATTAACTTCTCTAACACTACCAATACCAAGATCCCCATTCACAACACACCTGCTAACAAATGGTTTGTACTTCTGCGGCTGATCAAACCGCCTCACCAAAGACCATACCTGATCGATCAATCAAAAAATCAGTTACCACAAATCATTATAATAATACTTCACCTTATAAATCAACAATCTAAGCTGTCTACAAAAAGTGAGAAGAAAATATGACGAAAACAAAGAGTTGGAAAAGATGACCGGATCTTGCAAGAAGCGATATTTTCTTTCCGTTTTCTTACATTTTTTCTCCGTAACCAAACGGAAAAAGAAAATGATAATGTAAGTCAAAAAACCTCCTCCACCCCCCTCCCAAAATACAAAAACACAAAAATTTTTCATTAAAATTCCACAAATCAGGAAAAAGCCAGAAGCCAAACTGATAAGATTAAGCCAAAATTGAAACTCTAAATCAATTATTACCCAGATCTGTGCAACAAAAAAGGTAGGGAAAAAAAAGTCAAACATCCAAAAATCAGCAGACAAACAAAGTCAAACAAAACGAAGAGGTCAGTCAGTCAGTACAACAAAAAAAAAAAAAATCAAATCAACATACAAGATGAACAGGTGCTCTGATATGCTTGACCAGAGCAGAAGTGCACTGATTCTCTCTGGGCTCGTGCCTGTGGTGCCTCGGTATGTACTGCGCCTCCATCACACCATGTGCATCACCGCCGTTCATTTTTATCAACAACACTCGCACACTCTCTCTTAACTCTGTGTATCAAACACCCCAAAACATGCGAGCCAAAACTCTAAATAAGGAAAAGCAAAATAGAGATAAGCTTTCCAGTAGTTGCAGCGGATGTGGTGCAAAGTACAGCCTTAGCTTTAGCTTTGGTTTTTGCCTCGGCAACACCCAATCAAACATCCATAAATCCACCGACAATTTTTTATTTTTATATATTCTCATGTTTTTCGGGGCCCATTAACTTGTTAATTTAAAAAAAAATGTAAAAAATAGATAGGCACACACATATCCTCTTCTGCTGGAAATTTTGTAAGCGTAACAAGTGGGTTCTTTATGGTTACGCTCACGGTCCACTCTTTTGCATTTTGATTATTTTCGTGATTATATGCGTGACAAGCACCAAGTTAGTGGCCGTATTTTTTTTTTTTAACTATTTTAAGTCAATAGTGGGTGTAATTTAATTTTCGTAAAGTCAAATTTTGATGGAGTGGGGCTGATGCTAGGATGATTGTCACATTCTTGATAGTATTTGTTTAATCAAGATAATTATTGGGTTACAATTACAATAATGTCCTTGCAAGTATTTTCTTTTTTCTTTTTCTTTTTTTTTTGTGTTGTGTTTTGTGATGATATTTATAAAATTCACCTAACCAAAATAGAAAATAATTAAAAAGCAAGAAAAAAATAAAATGTAATGACTGCTCTCACATTCATGTGTTGCATCTCAGAGACCAGACTGTGCGCTGCACTCTCTTATGCCCTGTCTGGTCATCTTCCATTACAGGCCATATTCAATCGGCACATCCGAAGCTTTTAAAGTTTAACTGGAAATTTTTTTTAATTGAATTTTTAATATAATATCAAGATGGCACAAACGGTAGAGAAAAATCCACGTTTTGCATTTGCGATAACGACTTGTTATTTCTGGGTTTTAACTGGACCACGTGTGCAAACATCAATTTATCACCACATTTTTTATAAATTAATTTCCATCACCCATACACCCACCCCAGTAGAAAATTTTTTATGACCTATCCCACGCAAAAGTTAACATGTTTTTTTAAAAAAAAAAAAAAAATCAAATTTTTAATTATATTTCTAAAAAATATAAAATAAATCTTAATTTTTTAAAAATAATATTAAATTAATCTCTCGTATCAATCATCTAACGGTCAAATCTAATAAAATGTGTATGTAGTCAATTTTATCTTTATCATTTATTAATCTTAAAATTATCATTTTATTCTAATTTATCAATCAATAAAAATATAGTACGTGTCATATAAAATTAAATAATAATAATTTTATATCAATAAACTATTGACACATGACTACTTCTAGATTAAAACATTTAGACATGTAATTAACAACTTTTTTCTTCATTAAAAATTAATTTTTAAATTTAAAAAATAATTTTTATTTTTAAATTAATCTCTATCCACCGTGTGATGGATCTCTTTTTTCTTTTAAATTCTTAATTTTTAAAAATTTTTATTTATTTCTTATAATCTTAAAATTTAAAAAAAATAAAAAATCTATTCTTCAATGAAGAACAGTAAAGAACACCATCTGCTCTTCTTCATCTTCCTTCATCTCTGTCATATCCATCTCTTTATCTCTCCATTTTCTCTAATACTAGTGACCCATTTTTTCTCTCTCTGTCTCTCTCCCTCCTATTTATTCTGGATTTCCATTAAACTGGAAACCCACTTAAACCATCATCAATCTCCCAAACCATCATCAAACTAACATCATCAATCATCAATCCAAAATAAAAGAAGAAAATGAAAAAGTGTACTGTTCCATGAATTTCCATGGCTGACAATGTCATCACCACCACATTCAATCACTACAAAACATCACCACCGTCGTTCAATTACCACCACACTCAATCACCAACACACACATTACCACTATGTTAAATCACCGGTATAGACATTCAATAACCCAAAATTGTAAGTTGAAAAAAAAAAAAAAAAACTCAAATCTTTAACCCAATTCACATCTTCATCAAAAAGGGATCCATCTCCATTTCCATTTCCATTTCCATCATGGTAGGGAGAAAAGACATAGTAAAAGATGGAGGAGATGGAGGAAACGGTGGGGAGATGAGACATAGGGAAGCAGATGGACGAGAATAAGATAGAGGAGAAGAAGACAGAGGAGGAGAAAGATGGAGGCCGATAGATGAGACAGTGGGAAAAAGATAAAAGACAGAGGAAAAGGAAAGAGGAGAAGGTTGAAGAGAACGGTTTTGAGTCTATTATCTGGACGCTCCAAGATAAATAAAAAATATTTATAAATTTAGTGCGACATGGCAATTTTTGATTGGGTGTAATTAACTTTGAAGAAAAAAGATTTTGCCACTTATAATATGACCAATTTAATATTTTTCGTTATATTTGACTGTCAGTTAACTAACGGAATAAATTAATTTGACACTTTTTCAAAAAGTTAAAGTTTATTTTGTTTTTTTTCGAAATATAGCTGAAAATTTGATCGTTTTTCAAAATTTAGAGAATAAAATATTTTTTTTCTTTTTTTTTTTAATTTGGATTGGCCTATGAAATTATCGGGATTTCATTGAGGTAGGAACACTGGTGGTGTGGTCTGAGAAACTACTTCCAAATGAAAGAAATTCATCCATACAAAGGTAGAAGAAAGACACACGTGAGGATAGGGCCAATCCACATATACGGTAAGAGAATAAATTTATTGACTTATTTTTTATGTCGAACTTTACTATTGGTAAGGGACAACTTATGTCTATACCAATAGCACCAACCAGCAAAAGTAAACAAAGTTTAAACAACCTCGATATAACATATCATTTATCTATTTATAACATAAATTAATCAATTTCATTATTTTATATATACTTACAACTATTTAAAAAAAATAAAATTTTGTGTTTATAAAAAAAAACTAATAAAATAGCATCAAATGATATATGTATATTTTTTCTTTTTTGAAGTATGTATACATATATATTAATAAAATATATATACATATATGTATATGTACACACGCATGCATATTCGCGCGTGCTTTTATAATTGAAGGTACTGTGTACTAGAAGATATAATTTAGTGAATGGCATCTTTTGCACATATTCGAATGTAGTCTCAAATTGTACTCATTTTGTTTTTAGTGTAAAATTTTATCATTTCCTAAGCATAATCATAAATATAAATATCTATAACATGATTATGTTCTTTCTTTTTCGAAGGCAAATCCAGCCGTTTAGTTAGAGAGAATGGAACCTTTTTTTAAGTTGCACAATCACCAGGTTAGGCAAAATTGTACGAAAATGTGAGTGTTTGCGATACTAACATTCTGACTACTTGAAGTTCTAAAAACTTAACACAAATCATTATCATCGTTGGTTAACTACTATTAAATCTTAACAGTCAACGATCAAAGGTATAAAATGACTAAATATTTATTATGTTAAATTTAAAGTCAATAATTTTTTTTTTAATTTAAAATTAATATAATATATATTTTATTTTTATTTTTTATTTTTAAAAAAAACTGATCTCCTAGTCTCTCATGAAGACCAAAGTCTAGTCTTCGACAATTGAGACTAGAACAGATTTGGTTGTTGGTGAAAACCAGAAAGACTAGTCTTAATTGTTGGAGGCCTAGAGATTGGAGCAACTGGTCTCTATCACGTCTCCAACAATGTAAACTAGTTGTTCTGTCTAGTTTCCAATGATGGAGATCTGTTATGGTCTCCATCGTTGAAGACACGATTGAGATCAGATTTAGTCTTGTCGACGTGGTAAACCAGCCAACCAGATTCTTGAGCCCAATGCCGCGCTGATAAGGAGACCTGCAATGAACAGACCGAATAATGGCGAAGAAGAGAAAGAAAGAAGAAAGAAGAAAGAAGAAAGAAGACAGAAGACAGAAGACAGAAGACAGAAGATTTGAAGTGGTTCGGCCCTGCTCGGGAAGGGCCTACGTCCACTTGTTCTGTTATTACTGTTGATCTCTCACAAAATGGTTACTCTCCCTACGTTTTTACAGAGTAACAGCCTCTCCAAACTCTCAATTTCTCCCCTACGTTTTTACAGAGTAACAGCCTCTCCAAACTCTCAATTTCCGGATCCGTTTACAATAAATGCCTCTCTCTATTTATAGAGGAGAAGAGGCTACAAAGAGAACAAACGGACAAAAAGGACTGATCTTGTCGTAATAAATGCTACTGGAGAGCTTTAAATGCTTCTGACTTCTGACATGTCAACTCTGGCAAAACGTGGGCCGACTGCAAGCCCATGCTGGTTTGGTGAGACTTCCGGAAATTAAGCTGCAATTCGGTGAGATAACCTTACTTACCGTGCAAGACACGCCATCTTACTGTCTTACACTGATACTGGGCGAACTGAAGTAGAGAACGGGCTGAAACTCCGTCGTGACGATCTGGACTCAGCAACGATCTGGCGACCTTGACGTCGCTGCAACGGTCTAGCGACCTTGACGTCGCTATCATCATAGCAGGTGAACCTGTAATTGTCTTGCTCGAGCTCGATCTCGCGACCTGATACATAGTACCTCTCACGGGCCTATGGTGATTTGGGCCACCATTTATATGGGCTTTCGCCAGTCCATTTGAGGAATCCAAAAATACCCATGACAGGTCTTCATTTCTAAAACCTAGATCTGGTCTCCGACGATAAAGATTAGAGAGTTTTTGTTATCGAAGACGAATCTTCGACAGTGAAAATTGTTTTTTTTTCTTTTTAAATTTTCATGAACATTGAATTTTTTGTTTGATTTGAGTGATGTTTAGTTTAATGACGATGATTGATTTAGGTAATGTTGGTTTAATGAAAATTATGAAAATAATGATTTTGATGAAAACAAGATATGAATGACGAATATGGTAAAATGGAGATGAGAAAGATGATGATGAATATAGAAGATAAAAATGATTATTTTTTTTTGACAAAAAAAATTATATTATTATTTTATTAAATTTTTATATTATTTTTAATTATAATATTTGTTAGCTGTTTACGCTTTATAATTTTGATTTAACTTGACTAATAATTAACTAACGACAAGCGAGGCCTGTGATGAATTTTTAGAATATTAGATTCTCAAATAATTAAAGACGAGTATCATAAACATGGTCATTTCCGTACAACTAGGACTATTCTGGGAGGGGGTTTGAACAATTTGCCCTTTTAATAATTCATATGGAAAAGAAAAAGGATATTAAATTAAAACAAACAGAAACCAAGTTGTAGGATTAGTTTGGCAGCATATGCTCTGGGGTTAGAGTTAGGTCGAAAGCATAGAAAAAGTTTGCGAGGTCTTAAAGGTAAAGGCGAAAGCTGGGGGATCATGTGATACTGACAAAGACAATTTGTTGCACAGTATACGAGTCAAGGCCTCATCTCTTTCTGCCGTGTTCAATGTTCCTGTCTATAGACTCTAGTTCTAATCTTCTAAACTAATTTTGCCTTTTTAAGCTTTGTTTTCATTGTCTCTCTCTCTCTCTCGTTTTTATCTTAATATGATTAGTGATTTCAACGGGGAATTTGATTGGTCTTTGATGAAACTTGAAATACACGTCAAACAATGTTTGTAAACTACTAAGTCGAGTTAACACGGTTTAGATGTATTTTTCGATGGATTTTCATTTCAAGTAACATCAAAGTAAAGTTTGAATTAGATAATTTCAAGTAGACTTCAAGACCATAAGACAAAAATTTTGCCGACTAAACCGGTGTGAAATGATGTAATTCATTAATTATGTTGGTATTATTCAACTCGAACATGATGATGATTAAAATATATAATATTGTTTGTTCACATTTGATGCATGTACAGTCTAGTGTGATATCAATCTTGCATCTTTGATGCGAAACATTTAGATTAAATAAAGAAAAGAGATATCAACTATCAGCTCATATGGTAAGATAATATACTTAATAGTAATCCTATGATTAAATACAATTTGACTTAATTTATTCCTATAACTCAAAGCTATAAATTTATTAATGCAAAACATCACTAGATCAACTTTATCTGGTCACATGGTTTACAAATTATATAGAGATATCAAACAATTAAACTAAAACTTAAAAGTATTTTAAAATATATAATTTGATAAAAAGAATTTTCAATACATTTAATTACAATATAAATAATTGCCAAAATTATGATAGGATATGAAAATTATATTTAATTAGTAATTCATTTTATATGATATGTAATTATTTTCTTCATTAAAAGAAAAAGAACCATCAAATATAACACCATACTTTTTTCTTTTTGAAATGATAACACCATATAATATGAAACTATCTTAGTCACTAAAAGAAAAAAAAAAAATCAAATATAACACCATATTTTTTATTTATTTAATTTTTTGAATGATAACACCATACATTTAGCGTATTGAAAATTTCATCGTGATAAGACCATGTATTATGTCATGCTATATCCAAAATTGAATCAGCAATTAATAGAGTATAATAAATGTAATTTGATTTAATATTGGTACAACATGTTCTATAACCAGCCAAATCCAGGTACAAAAGGGATCACCTTTTTGACTCAATTTGTGATAAATGCGATGGAATATACCCAATAACCAAATTCCAAAGTGCATGTTTCGTTGGGCCATCATTTCAAAGCTTTTGTGCTTGTAACTAAAATCTGTGCGCGTGAATTTTCATTCAACTCGTGTCGATTAATGAAGTCACCAGACTCTCTACCAGTCACCAGTCAGTCGTTCATCTAACCAATAAAACGAAAAAGACACAGATGTGAACACCTCACGAAAGTAAAACGAAGACACCCACCGCCCCTCGCTCGGAGGCACCAATTAGATCACACAAAGAAACATTCAAAGTTTTTTAACAATAATAGAACAAGATTCAGATGCCTCGGTATTGGACGTCCAATCACAGTATAATTGGCCCAAACTGGATTCCTCATAACCATGCCCGCCACTCATGACTGTTTGTTCTGTTAAAGCAAGACACATTTGTTGTATATGAATCCAAATGGCACCTATTCTATTGGGTGGTTTTCTTGTGCGTGTCCTCTCGAACTTTTCGTTAGTGAGACTGGAGACATCGTTAAATATCTAGAAATATAAACATGTTTGAGATATACGATTTCTCACTCAAGAGTCCATGACAAACTCTACATGGTTATTGACACTTGAAGACAATAGATATAATTTTTTTTTTTTCCTTTTTCTTATTTATTGATCTGTGGGACCCATGACTAAATTGAAAACAATTTATAGATATTTTGATGAGATTTTTATCCAAGTGTATGTCTTTGCTTCTACTCAACACACATTAGCTACTTCAAAATTATCCCAACACTATACGAGACAATTTTCTAAACCAAGCGAAAAAAATTCTAGTATAGGCTAGACATGGAATTTATATCCAAGATTGGAGGTGGTTTCAAATGGAAATTCGATTAGTAATATAAAGTGTCACCAAACATGTGTTGATTGACAATTTGACATCAATTTTATCCACGATCAACAAAGCCCGAACCATTAAACAATACAAAGAAACTTTATGGTAGAGACAAAAGGCAGAGAGAGAGCTAGTAAATTCGCCAACAAATTAGCGAAGAAAGGGGAACAAATCAAAGATAAAACGCCTCCGTCTCTTTGCCAAAACTAACGAAGACATTCATGTATCGAATTCTTGGCCCACTTGTACAAAGTGGACAAATTCTATGGCGTTGAATCGATTCAAGGCCCAACAAGTATGTTTCATCAAAAGACGCACCACGATAACGTGTCCTTTTGTGACTGGATTTCTCTAAATACTTTATAATCATATAGAGAGGACCCTTCAAATGAATACTTTGTTGTCAAGGTGCTCTTTCTCGCATGAATAAAAATAGTTGGGAGTGGATAAGACCCATCTCTTTTTTGTTTGTTTTTTGCCCTTTCTCTGTCACAGTAAATCATTATCTTATATTTATTTATATTTAATAATAATATAATATCACTATTTATCGATGCTTAAAATTAAGGTTAGCAGTTAATTTAGAAACTGATATCCTCTGCGAAATCGAGCTCACCAAATTATTTATGGTGGGTTCTTCGAATAAAAAATATTTATGGTGGGCTATCATAACAGCCAATGATTTTTTGTCTTGATGCAACCCAACATTAGAATATTGGGCCGAAGGACAACCCAAACAATTTAATGTGCCCCCAGTCGGGCCAGACCATTTCACGAGGAAAATAGCTTTAGTTGTATTACCCGCACATGCTATTCGCGAAGGAAAGACAACGAATGGTTCGTGGCTTGCTGGACCTACCGAATTCAAATAAAAATTAATAATATCACTATATTCAAATAATTCTCCAATGTTCTCAATAATGGACTTTTTCATTTTAAAACTTGACATCAAATGCGCTAAGATATTATCTAATATATCATGATCCATTACTGTTTACATACTTTTATTATATGTATGACATAACAAGAGACTACTACTCTTATAATCCGACGAAACAAAAATAAAATACCATATAAAATTTATAGATTGTATTTATATAGTCTTATATCATGTATTTATATTGAAATTTAAATTCCACCATCAAAGTGAATATGTGTATGTATAATTACATTACTAAAAGATGATTTGTTGAAATTTTTTTAACTGTGTCGAATGTTCATCTTATTTTAAAGGTGTTTCTAATATTTTCCTAAATTTAAACTCTTATAAAAAGTGGTATTAATTTCTTTGTGTAAGATACATCCCTTATTTGGATCATACATAATTAAATTAGGGGTTTAAAAATTTGGCCGAGTTTTCGCCACTCGATCGGGTTCCGAGCCGAGAACCCCCAGATCGGGGGGTTCAAATTGATTCATATAGGAAATCGGCCCGATTTGGGCCCAACTCAGGCCGACTCGGCCCAGTTCAGATCTGTCGAGTAGATTTTTTTTTTTTTAATTTTTTTTTTGCCAAAACGGCGTCATTTTGGCGTCATGTATTTTACACCAGAGAGCCTCAGTCGGCTCAGATCTGGTCTGCTTCTTCCGCGTTCTGATTCTACCCGTCGTTCTGCTTCTGCCCACTGTACTGCTTCTGAGTTCTGCACCAATCTGCTCAAGTTTGGTCTTGCTGTCGCTGGTTAGTGTGCGACTTCTGCTGTCGCTGTTGTCCGTTGGTGTGCGACTTCTGCTATCGTTGTCGTCCATTGCTCCGCCTGCTACAATCGTCGTCTCCATCTGTGAGTCCACTCCTTCCACCCAACACCGAGTTACTGTTAGTACTATTATTTTTTTTTTCAATTTTTTTTTTTGTTTTTTCATTTTGTTTTTTTCTTTCACCAGTGATTTTGTTTTTCTTTTTCACATATATTTGTTTAGGATTGATGATTGATGGATTATACAAACTATATTTGTTTAGGGTTTTATACATTTGTGATTTGTTTGTTACATTAATGGAAATGAGATTATGGAAATATAGGATTGGAAACATATTTTTGTGTTATGTGACTTATGTTATGTCATATGTGTTTCAATTTATCCTATGATGTTGTGTTCTATATTATTTACATACTATATATGATGTTGGTCACTTGGTTGTGTACTTGTGTTTAAGAATGAAAGAATGATAGGAGGCTATAAGTAATTTAAATGTGAATCATGTGATAGATTTTTAAAGTGTTGTTATTTTGGTATATTGTAGGTGGAATTGTTGAAAAAATAGTGGTTATGCTGTCGAAATTTTTAAGATTGTAATTATATAATTATGTTAAAATGACTTTGGAGGTTGTATGAGATGGATTTTAAGAGTTTTTGTGGTTATATAATTATATTTTAATCCTATAAAAAATTATTAAATTTTATTTTTTATAGGTTTGACCGTGGGTCAACGGTTTGACGATTGATCGATGGTTAAACCGAGTACTCGCCAAGTTGTCGAGTACTCGCTGCTCGCTACCTCGCCGGTTGAGTCGCAAGTAACGAATTTTGGAACACTGATTACTACACAGCAACTCTATCAATGTGTCAATTTCATTTAATAATATAAATCCTACAAATTAACAAAATTCTAAAAATAGGGATGCAGCGTAAGTCTATGCATGGGAACTCCTCTCTTCCTCGAGGCCTACACGACTCGAAATACAAAATTTATTGAAGCACCTGAGAATCGGATCGGTCCGATGGTGTGGCTGGCCTGGTGAGCACATTCCAGTTACAGGAATTACAGGTGTTGGTTACGCGACACGTGGATTGCACGAAGAGCTTCGGTTGTGGGCTAGCTAGATGGGGTCAGAATCTTTGTCAAGGTGAGACGCACGTGGAAGCAGCACAGTCTGCCAACAAAGACTAGTCTAAAGCAATGCAGTGATACTCTTCCATCTTTAAATACTTCGTAACCGCCACTGGAATTGGCGGGAAACCGGAGGTGGAGGGAAATGTGTAAGCTACTGGCGTTAGGTCCTCCATGCAACCGCACATTTGGCCACTCACGACCAACTCACCTCCTCAAATGACCAAACTACCCTTAGAAATATATCAATTCTCCACCATCTTCTTTCGACATGACGAAAACGCCCTTACGATTTTGAATTGATCACGTATGGGTCCACTGCCACAAATGCCCACTTCCAAACAGAGGGTATTTCAAGTATACTAAATTGAAAAATGACGAGGGGTACTTATCTCCAACAAGAATCAATATACCTGAAGGTGGTTAACGTGTTTACGTTCCACGTGATTAGATTGTCTGTTACGCGGACACTTGCTTACTGTGATTGGACAATTTTTTGATCGATTCCATTGTCATACATAACATAAATCTATTTGAATCAAAACCAGATCTCGCTGGAGAGACCAAGAAGAGTATCTTGTCCTTTGAATCTTCTTAAAACCAAACGTATATGTAACATTTTCAATGATTTTATCATCATTTTGTCCAAACACAGCTCTACAAAATGCAACAAAAAAAAAAAAAGAAAAAGCCTTCAAATATTCGCATTCGCTGGATCTTGCCTCAACTCAGCGTTGGTTATTTAGACTCCATCGCTAGTACAGTTGGGTTTGACTTTTGCGTATTTTTTCGTTTTCGTGTGAGATTCTTTGATTGGATAGGGCAAGTCATGTTCACATTCATGGAACACTTCCCTTACATTCATTGGAATGATCGAGATTATTGAAAGATCACGAAGATAATTAAATTCATTTCTTTACGCTTTTTTTTTTTTGGCGAAGTTTTTTTTTTTAGTTTGTTTTATAAATATAAAAAAATAAAAATAAAAATAAAAACAAACAAACATCGTTGTTTTTTGAGTTGGCATTCCTTTAGATATATGCATGCACTTAAAAAAAATCTTGTAAAAATCTTGTTAAATCAAGTATGTCAACGAATTTTGACATAAAATAATTTTTTTCCCTTCAATTCTAATATTTAAACCTAATTATAACTAGAAAAAGTACTAGAACAAATGATATAACGTCTAAATTATCATAAATAATGTATAAGTAATTTATATCTTACATTACTTAGACATTTAATGTTATTTTAAAAATTTATTATTTACTTTATTTATAAAATTATTACATCTTATGTTTATTTTAAGGGTTTGTTTGTTTTATTAGTTGAATAAAGTTATTGATTGATAATAATTTTTTGATAAACTATAAAGATGATTATTGAAGAATATTTATGAATTGTTATTGTTAAATAAACTTGTCCTACTAATCAAACTTTTATTTTAAATAATTACATCTGAAAGCTTCATACATATTGATTATAATTTGTCATATGTTAGGTCAAAGTGTAACTGCACTATAAATTGTGTCTCTCTTGAAAACTTTCTAAATGTTACAAAATTTTGCGGAGAACCTTCTTCTCCACTCGTGAGTCGTGTGTTGTGGTGTGTACGAATCCTTAAGATTATATTGTTAACTCCGAACCTACCAAAGTTTTTAAGATTTGGATCAAAATTGGAATTCAACCTCGTATTTCAACAATGTCGGCCCCAATCTTTCTCAAAGACGATACTTCCAAGAGCGGAATAGGTAGAAGTAATTAATTTCCATTAAATTTCATGAGTAACAAATAATAACTCAGTCACTTTCAAGTTTCAAACTTGATGTACAAAGCACAAGCATATATTTGTATTTCCATTTCATATATATATTTTTAAATACGTTTCATATTTTGTTGATAGAGAGTTCGCAAGAAACATTAAAAAAGGTTATATTTTAATGCAATATTAGGGGTCGTTTGTTTTTTCTACTTAAATTTAATAATTCTAAATTGCACATATTAAGTTATTTTCGTTCATTTTTTTAAGTTATCAAAACACTTAAGATTACCAAAAAAATAACTGAAAAAATTAAATAAAATTTTTTAACTTTTCACTTAATTACAAATCACTTAATAACATTTAAAAGTTTTTTTTTTTTCCAAATTTATTATCCTCAAAATAATATAATTTCAAATTTATCATAATTCTATATTACTCAAATTTTTTTTTTTTCCCCTTAATACTTACAAAAAATATATTTGAAAAGTAAAATATAAATACATCTCATCCTAAATTATCTTAGAATTAAACTAATATTTTAATTTATAATTTAAATATTTATTTTTTAGTTGTTTTCTTAAATATATTAGTATATTTAAATATATAAATACGATTGATACTACTATATTTGTTGACGTTCGATATCGGTTAACTAAGGTTTGTCTAAGCCCAATACTACAGTGAATGAAATGCAAAGGAAACAAAGAAAAACGGGTAAGAGGAAAAAAATGAGGCATAAGATTTTTATAATGGTTCAGCCCAAAATAATACCTGCGTCCACTGTTTTTCTCATTATATTTTGGCAAAATAACGACTATTTCAGTAAAAGTATTTCTCTAATTTTTTTTTTTTTACAATGAATTTTCTCCTCTATTTATAGAGAATGAGAGATGCTACAGTAATATATAATAAAACAAAATACAATAAGTCAAATTGAAATAATGAATTACATTTAATGATACTGACATTTGTCAGATCAACTCTACCAAAGTATGAGTTTAGACAGTATCCTCATGCTGGTTAGGTGAGATTTTATTAATCCATACTATAATCTTTGACGGGTTGGTGTATACGATACGTCTTGAGCTGTAATCAGTCTGACAGTTTTAACTATAATTGATTTGTAATCTGAAAGACGTGACAGGAGCGAGTTCTTTAGGGATATCCTGTCAAGCTTACCAGCGAATAAGGCTCTCTAACGAGTTGATCTTATACTGGGCTGCTGACCTAGACAATAGATGAACTGGATGACGATCTGATGAGTCAACGGACAATCGATCTCATCAACGGGTTCATGGACGAGTGATAAACGAGCATATGTAAAAGGCTTAGTGGATAGACAGGCAGATGAATGAGCATATTGCTGGGCCTTTTGGGCCTTTGGTCTTTGGGCTTTCAGCAGTCCATTTGACTTGATCATGAAAACACTTATAATAATATTTTTTAATTATATTTTAATCATCAATAAAATATTATTAATATGTATATAAAAAAAATTTAGAATTTATTAAATTATTTATTTTTAGATGTTTGTATTAAATTAAATAAAATTATATAACAATAAATAGTAAAAATAGTATAAATGTTAACTTATTAGTTTTCAAATAATTTTAAATTTAAAAACAAATAAGTTTACAACACATTCAAATGTAAGAGAAAAAAATATATATATTATTTAGATTTTAAATTTTAATTACTATTCAATCATTTATCTTCAAAAATACTATTTAGTTTTAAGATAAAATAATAAACCATCCCTTAGATCTTTACGTTTGCCAATTATCTATTGTTGTTTGCATCCGTTGCTTTAGTAGACGTGTGGGTTTCAATCACCAATTAATTCTAAGTCTTTTGTAATCAAAGCCAGGACGGACATTCTCAAGCATGGATGATACTTTTATTGGAATTTTAGCTCTCCCACTACAACCTCCCGGTAGTATCGATAACATCACATCTAATTAATCAAACAGTGTCCGGTATATTCTAAAAACTTATGGCATGTTTGATATAAGTTCTAAAATAATGTTTTAAAAAATTATTTTTAAGTATTATTTTAAAACCGATGTTTTTATTAAATGTTAATTTAAAAAACTTACAATAATATAAATGTATTTGATATTATTTTTAAAAATGAATAAAATAGTTGTATGGAGGAAAAAATAATATCGTCTTTAAAAACCTTCTTTTGAAAATAATTGAAAAATATATAAAAAAAAATATTTTCACTTTTAAATAATGATTGCTAAAATGGTATTTTTCATTTTAAAAAACATATTTTACAAAGTAACGTACCACACATCTTTTGCTTTCAAAAATGGAATTTCAGTTTGAAAAATGTATCCAACGACCACCTTGGACCAGTCGTTCTAGTAATTTTCACCATGAAACATTTACTCACAAGACGTTCTGTCTCTTTTGGTCCATACTATAGAAAACATATCCTAAGTTTGTTTAGAAGATTGTTAGGAAAGTGCTCAAATCTGTACCGACCCAGCGGAGAATATAACAATGAAAATGTTAGTTGCACGCATATTAATTCTAGAATTGGTCAGCAGGTTAAAAGGTACAATATGTTTTTAAGTTTTGTTTGTAACCTGCAATCTTGACGTCTTTTACCTGGATGACATCTTAGTCTAAGTAGCCGAATAGGATGGAAACATGATCCCGAGCATACCAATGTCTTCGTGTAAATGACCCATGTAACCTCAAGTCTCACCATTTTTAAGTCAAATTAAATCTGTAAATTTGACCAAATACAAAACCAAAACAACGTGGCATCTTGATATTTCCGTTACTATCAAGGTTGTGCTTGGTTCCTTATTGTGTCCTTGTTAAGTTCGTTGCCACACCTTAATTTGTTTTCAGAATTCCGCCTATACCTCCAAGTTTTTCGTTATGGTACTTTTTATAGTTAAGAGAGGGAGAGATTTCTATTCGTTAACAATGAAATTTGGTTGTTTTTCAGGCCAAGCCAACTGGTAGAAATTCTTCATTGTGGACAATTTTGCTGGACTTGCGGAGCAAAATATTTTGATACAAGCAATGGCATGTGCAACAGTGACAATTCCAACCTGCCAAGTTGGCGCGGCAACAAAAGACATGTTGAGAGAACATAATGGTCTTCGCAGATCAGAATCCGGTAAAGAACTTTGTAATAAACAAGGGGGTGGTATTCGGCGGTCGCGTTCTGATCACCAACTTTGCTACTATGTTAACCGGATCCGAGCTGCATCAACAAAGCCAAAGCTGAAGAACAGCCGATCAGTTGGGTTCTTCAAATTTCCATTATCTACGTCCACAATCCCAAACTCATTGCAATCAATTTTGTTCGACCCAGAAACAAGTAAAGGTATGAGTGTAATAGAGAAGGATGAGAATGATGTTGTTGAGAGCAATGAAGAAGATGAAGAAAAGGAGATAAAGAGGGCAAACTGGGTGGAGAGGCTAATGGAGATAAGAAGGCAATGGGCGAATAGACAGCAACATCAAGAGACTAGTGCAGACGAAGAACATGAAAATGGTGGTTGTGATTGTGACGAGGATGAGGGTGGGTGTGAGGTGTGTTATGCTTCTGAAGATGATGACGGAGGTGAAGTCACATATGACTTGGAATCCTTCAAGAGATTGTTGGTTGAAGTACCGCTGTCTGACACCAAACTATTTTCTCAGCTAGCTTTCCTCTGCAACATGGCTTATGTCATACAAGAGATCAAGGTTTGCATCTTTCTTCTCTGCAAATCATGCTGTTAAATCTTTGAACAATTCAAAGTTGTGTCAACTAATTTTGCCATGCATTTTGGACACAATGAAAAGAAAAATTGATGATCTTAGATTTATTTCTTTGATTCACAAGGTGAGTACATCAAATATTTCTAGTGAAAAAAATAAGTACATTCATCTGTATAATATGCAGGCCAAGGATTTGAGAAGATATTATGACCTGCAGTTTGTAACATCTTCTTTGGTAAAGAAAGCAGAGGCGGCTGCCATAAAAGTTAAACTTGATCAGGACTCTACTCCTGTACCTGTTGACGCTGCAAACACTGTGAATACTGAGCAAATGCGTCCAATTCGACCATCTGTTGCTTCCAAGATTGCTGCCTCAGCTGCGTCCTATGTCCAATCTCATGCCAAGGACCTTCTGTCCCTTGGTTCTGAATCATCAGAGACGAATAACAGTGTAAACTCAAGTGAAGGAGATGATGAAGTCCAAGAGGATGGTTGGAATTCACCTCGATTGTACAAATCAGAGGTGGCTGCTTATGTAGCAGCATCAACAATGACTGCAGTTGTTGCAGCAGGGGAGACGGAAAAGCAGGAAGCAGCAAGAGACCTCCAGTCACTTCATTCATCGCCTTGTGAATGGTTCATATGTGATGACACAAGTACATACACTCGCTGCTTTGTCATACAGGTCAGTCCTTTCTTAGCCCTTCTTCTTATTGTATATCAGACAAGCCATGGATCCACAACCTTCTAACACTGATGCTTCTGAAGTAGAGGCTGTGCAATAAATCACAAATCATCTTGAGATGTCATGTTAGCATACATTTCGAGAAAAGATTAACCCTATACATAAATATGAGAGCATAGTGGATGCTTAAAGGCTAGTCTTTTTTTAACTGCAGGGATCGGACTCCCTGGCATCTTGGCAGGCAAACCTCTTCTTTGAACCCACCAAATTTGAGGTGAGCATAACTCATAACTCTGACTAACTGGATACTTATCGAATTTGAAATTTGTCCCCAGGAATAAAAGAGAAAGCTACGATGGTCTCGTTATCTTTCATACAGGATACAAATGTGCTCGTTCACAGAGGAATTTATGAAGCTGCAAAAGGAATATATGACCAATTCATGCCAGATATCATAGATCATCTAAATAGATACGGTGAACGAGCAAAGCTTCAGTTCACAGGTCATTCACTTGGGGGTAGTCTCTCTGTTTTAATAGACTTAATGCTTCTGACTAGAAAGGTTGTCAAGCCATCTGCCCTTCGCCCAGTTGTCACCTTTGGCGCGCCCTTTGTGTTCTGCGGAGGCCAAAAGATACTCGATGACCTGGGGTTGGATGAGAGCCATGTTCATTGTGTGATGATGCATCGAGATATCGTACCCAGAGCATTCTCCTGTAACTACCCCAACCACGTCTCCCTAGTACTGAAGCGTTTGAGCTCCTTCAGGTCACACCCTTGTCTAATTAAAAATGTAAGTATCGTCTTGAATGCTTCTCATCACCATTAGGAGGTTTGTTCTAAATATGTTTAACATATTCAGATGTAGATAGAAAGAAAAGAAAATTGAAATTTTACTTTCCAAGTTTCCTCATTGCTGTCTCTTATGTCTGGATGTTTATGCAGAAACTGTTGTACTCTCCGCTGGGTAAAATTTTTATTCTTCAACCAAATGAAAAGTCATCTCCTCCACACCCACTACTCCCTCTAGGCAATGCTCTATATGCTTTGGACAAGACCAGGTGTGGGTACTCACCAGGTGCATTAAGGTCGTTCCTGAATTGTCCCCACCCGCTGGAAACTCTAAGTGATCCTACAGCATACGGTTCAGAAGGTACAATCTTAAGAGACCACGACTCGAGCAATTACTTGAAAGCTATGAATGGAGTCCTAAGGCAACTTACAAAAGTGGTCTTCCGCAAAGCCAGAAAACAGAGGAATCTATTATGGCCTCTACTTACTTCACCATCTCCGCACTCTTGGAGCCATGAAAACAACGTACATAGTAGCAGTTTAGTGACCAAAGAGGTCATGACCCGTGTTTGAAGCCAAATTTGGGGATTATCTATCAATACACATAGGAAGTTCATAGGACATTGTATACTGGGGGGTTTAGTTTTACCTGTGCTCAGTTCTTTATCTCTCTCATGTACATCTGCTCCTTGTACAAGTTGCTCATCACCGACTGACACTGTTAATAAAAATGTCAACATTTTCTTCTAGAATTTTATTCTCCAACGGTAATTTATTCCATCACCATCTGGACCAAATACCAATATCGTGGAATTAACCTTCAAACATATTTACTGTCTTGCTGAGTCCAAAAAAATAGGACAATCTTATTTATATATTTATTTTTTAGTTTAGACAGTTTACAAACTTAAATTCTAAATTTATATAAGCCTGAGTTAAAAAATCAAAGAACGGATTCAGATCCTATTATATATATGAGCTAAAACCTGCAGCAAAACAAAATTGATACAAAAATATAGGTAATTTAGCAAACACTGTTTTCTTATCTGAAAGATGAACCCATAAAGGGAAACAAATTGAATTCTCTTCCGTTACATAAAAGAAAAACTAGCATGTACTTCCAAACCAAGCAACCATGGTCAGCAAACTAGATTTACCACCCAAACCAAGCGCTCAAACTTTGCCAAAGAATAAGAAATAATCATCACCTATTTTAGTTTTCAAAACTCTAAACTATATTCACTGTGGCAATGAAGACTAAACATGTAGACCAAAGAACTACCAGAATGCAAGTTTAAGAAAGGTCATATTGTCTCCAGTGAATTGTTTATATTGCTGAAATTTCTCACAGCCTCACAACTAACAAGAAATTGATAATTTTTCAGCATGATATACAGAGACTTTTACAGCAGAGTTTGAATGTGCAAAAATCATAATTAAGCACACCAGCATGACTCCCAAAGGATTGAAAACCGTGACATAAGAAAGTTCATAAAGCCAAACAAAAAAGGCAATGACAAAATACTACAACTACCGAGACTACTACACCAAGAGAACAAAAGATGAGTAAGTTCTGAAGTAATAGATAATAAGTACAATCATGCTGACAAAAACTACTACATTCCAGAAAATCATTGTAAACGAATTAACTACAATGATATTGCTACAATAGCAGAAAATTAAACTATTCTGCTTCCAGTGAATTTACATCCAGGGGAGGGTTATAAATTGAAGTACAGTAATAGGAAGGGATCTAAAATATCCATAAAATATTTTCATCAGATTTAGCTTTCATCCCATCAAATATTGAAAAGATCAGGCATGGGCATAGAAAAAACCATCAAAAGAATGCAGCTTAGAACTAACTGACACCCTATGCCTCTGTAAAGTGCTCACAACATTATAACTCAAACATCCTCTGGCCTTAGCGAACATAATGCATTTCTACATGTTGATTGTAATATTTGAAGGAGTTGCAGAATACAGGAACTTCCTTTACGATATTAACCAAAGAAAACAGTTATATCCATAGGACCACAAAGCATGAAGATGTTGAGCTTATTTTTTACCCTCTTCAGCCATCTTCTTCCTTATCTCGTGAGCTGTATTAAATATGCCAAGAGTAGGGGTGTTGCACACAAAGCACTTCTTGTTCTTCGCATGATGCTGTGAAACAACAGAAGTAAAAATGTCCGAAAAGTTAGTTTATTTTTAAAACGACTATTTGTATATGAACTTATTAAGGTAGACATGACTAAACAAGAAAAATAATCTAACTTTTTATGTACCAAATGACTACAAGAAACTATTGTTAATGTTAAAATGGATCATGTACTTAATAATTATAAACATTAAAGAAAAATCTAAACACACAGCGAACTCCAATTCCACAAACTCATGTAATTATTGGTAGAACTTTCTGTTTATACTTCATGGCACTAATTACAATTCCCCAAGAGATCATAGATTCTTTCTAGAATTACAATTTTGAAGAAAATATTGGTGGATGCACTTGCGTGTCAAAGCTAAAATTATTTAAGGGGATCTGGAACAAACCATGTGTTGTGTCCATACTTTATTAAAACCAACATACAATGTCCACTAATCTCACAAATTTTACCCACATCCATAATCTCCCGAGAACAACTTCGCAACAGTTATGATTATTAATAAATTCATGCATGAATATTAACTATAATAAAACCAACAGACACACTACAAGTATTGTGCCACAGCATGATATAACCAACATATTATACCTTTAAAGCGCAATGCTCACAGAAGTAGTGCTTGCACTTGGTCACAACAGGATCCACAAAAGGCTCTCTACAAATGAAACAAGCAAAGGGCAATGAATCATCGTCATCGTCATCACTCAGGTCTACACCCCCCTCATCCGCATCATCCAATCCCAAAGCCAAGTTTCTCTTCCTCGCCTTCTCTGCTTCCTCCCACTCCTTCTCCATCTGCCATCCAGACTTGTAATCCCCTCGATCATGCATAAACTTACAAGAATCTCCATACCCACAATAACCAGTCTCTTTGTAATCTTTGCATATGTCTGGTTGGTAATCAAACCTTGCAGACACCCTTATATGAGCAGAAGCCCTAAGAGGCCCATGTGAACCGCCGGCTTTCTCATTCGAAATGGTTTGTTCTCTTCTGAACCCAGCCTTGTGGTCAACATATCCATGAAGACCTTTATACAACTTCTCATCACTAGAACCGGAGCTTTTCCCCTTCAAAGCCTCCTCTGATAGCTTAAGCACTCTCTCACGAAGAGCACGAGCATCTCTAGAAAAGTCAGTTTCAGTTTCTAGAGTTGCTGTTGCTTTGCTGTCGTGTTGAATTTGGATTTCATTGGAAGAGTCAAACTGAAATATGGCCTTCTCAGTTTCCGCATTGGATTCAGTAGACCCAGCGGTCTTAGAAGATCCAGTCAAAAAGCATAGCTTGCCGGCAGGCTTTGGGGCCTTTCGAAGATTCTGTAAAACTGAGCTTTCATTCTTCGAATCTTCATCTTCATCTTCATTGATGGTTCTTTTCCTGATGTTTTTATTCTTCGATGGCTTTCGAAAAAAATAGCAAGCTGCAAATAAAAAAGACATAAAACTGTTAGTGAAATGACAACAACTAACAAATTCAAATGAAACAAATCGAAAATATATATACACAAACCATGAATCTACATAGACAAAGAGTAAAAAAGATGTATACCTTGCTCAGATTGCTGAGGTTCGCCTGACTCTGCCATAATAAGGGATTCACAAAACCCAAAGCTTCGGCTCTCTAATCAGACAATCAGATAGTAACAACTAATCCTTCCCTGCAATATATATTTAACAATGAAATGATGAATTGAAGAATAACTAACCTAAAACCAATATTCAGGAAATGAAAATGGCCTTGAGACACTTTTAACGGAGTCTTAACGATAAATTCAAAATAAGAGAAATCAATTGAGAGAATAGCCACTCGCCAGAGTGCACTGTTTATTTGACAAAACTAAAACTCTATTATCTAATACCAAAATAAAACTCTAACAGGAAACCTAATTAAGATAGGAAACTTAGCAAAGACTTCTGGTTTTAGCGATCTTCTAAGAGCATCCAATATTAAATGAATGTCCTCCAATATTCTCTGTTCAAATTTGATAATGCAATGTACTTGAAATATTCAAAATGAGGAAGCTTCTGGTCCCACTTCACATTTTGTGAAAAATCCAATATGTTAATTTCTAAATAGTTAAGCAGTATGATGAGAAAGATAAACCCAAGTGTCGATTCCATAATTTGCAATGATAATGGTTTCTTAAAGATCACCTAGGTAAGAATTTCAATAAATTTGAACACATGATCAAATCACATCATATACATATATATATATGGTTTGGCTACCTTACCCTTCACTTGGAACCCTTGGATTGGTTGTAAGAGTGATTATTGTGGTCAATCCAAGGGCTCCAATTAAGAGGTAAAATTAGTGGTTGAGTTATATATATATATATATCCGCTCAATCAAATAAACGAAAGGCAAGAAAACTGTCCCAACGTTATGCCTTGAAAGTCTCGTAAATCTTTTAAAGATGCAGGACCATCACTTTCAAGATGATGGTAATTATAAAGTGGGTATAAAAGAAAATTACACCCGATATTATCCACATATTGGGCATCCTAACACAAAATATATAATTGACGAGACTATCAATTCTTAAAATAGGAATCACTGGAAAGAAACAAAAACAAATCCATTTAATCAGATAAACAAAACAGTCCTGAAAGCAGTCCCAGAATTATGCTTTGAATGTGTATCACGAATATTTTAAAGATGCAGAAGAATTACATTCAAAGGGTGTACTAAAAACACCAAAAAGAAAAACAACCAAAACTAGAAAATCAAGAGTAGCTACCAACCTACGAAGATCACAGCCCAGCCTCAGAGTGAATTCAGCAAACAGAAAATACAAATCAATCAAGTCGACAGTAGATTTAAAACAATAGGATAAAATACAAAATATCACACGATCACAGCTAAAACAGGCTGATTTTTGCGGCAAAAATGGGAAATTACCTGGCCGCCGGAAATATTCGCCAGAAGAGTGGAGAATATTTATGGTATCATAAATTTAAATTAAATGGTTGAAGAAGTTGAAGTCTCTGTCTCTGACAAAGAGCAAACCCTAGGTTAATAATATTTTTTATTACCTTATATTGCTGTCACGACTCCTACACTAATTAGAAATATTAGAACATTAGCTTTTTTATTTTTATTAATTACACTTGTATTATATATATATTTTTTATTTTATTTAGTTTGGATTTTCTGTTAATTATAAGTTTAAAATTATTCACTTCCTATAATAAGAATTATGTTCCCATTCTAATAAATAAGTAGAAAATTCTGATCCAAAAAAAAAGTAGAAATTTTCCTAAATTTTTCTCTATCTGCTCTGTGTTCTTCTCTGATGATATTTCATATTTATTGTTTTTTAAATTTAGATTCTTGGTAACCAAATCAACTAAAAAAATCACACGCAGATGCAACTACTATCCTATTTCTGAATTCGGCGGCATATACCGGCTAATCTAATCATTTAGCTTTATATTTTAAACCAAATCATATTAACGTGGGTATGATAGAAAGAAGTTACCTGACACTGCTGAAAATCGAGCGAGAGGCGCTGGTCGTGGGTTGGGGCGGTGCGTATATATAGCGTGGTGCAACGAGCGAGAGTGGGCGGCGGGAATGCTGACGTGGATGTTGACCTTAGAAGAGACGAGAAACGAGGTACGACCGGCTGTGGAAAGCGGATGGAATGAGGAAGAAGAAGTGAGAAATTGAACACGATGTTTTTTTTTTTTTTCCCGAGAAATCTGAATATATATCGAATTGAATTCCAAACGGTGCACAGTGTCAGGGATTCATTAAAAGACCGTAGAATAAACTATATAGAATTCTATTTTATGTATATATATAAATATATATAGCATTTTTGTTACGTATGTACATCACTTTTATTATCGATACGATCTAATTTTATAAAGCGACTACGAATTAATTACATTTTTTTATTATATTTTCATTTTATTTAAATATTTTAAAATTATAAGATATCGATGATGGTAGAATTATTAGATATATTATTGTATGTATTTTTGGACTGCATCAAATGGGCTGGTAAAAGTCCAAAGGCCAACAAAGATGATTCAATGAATCGGTCTGATAGGCATAAGCCCAGCTGGTTAGCGTGAGCTCCTCTAGTAGCTCACCAACTCCTCTCGTGAGTTCCTCCAACAGCCCACCAGCTCCTCTCGTGAGCTCCTCCAACTCCTTCTGTCAGCTTCTCCAGCAGCTCACCAGCTCTCAGGATGCTAAACTCTCAGCTCCCAGCTCTCAGCTCTCATAATGCTCGGATCAAGCTCTCAGCTCCCAACTCGCAGGCATCAGCTCATCAGCTCACCCAAAACGATCTCGTGAGCTCGTTTTGGATGAGCTCCAGCTCGCCCAGAGCAACTCTAGCTCGCGCGATAACATGACGTGCATGGCCAATCATTTCAGATCAGTGGCAGCCTGTTTTACTCAACCACTACAGCGTGGGTGGTGTCAAAAGACTTAGACTTTTTTACAGAAGACTTTGACAATTGTTATATGCATTTAAAGTTTTCTCATTACTGTAGCACATCTCTATCTCTATAAATAGAAGCAAAATCATAGTAAAAGATGGATGGTTTTTTCTTCTTTCTCTCTTTGTACCCAGAAAATATAGTAATAACAGTGACTGTCACCCCTCACCGGAACCGACACTGTGAACGTAGACCCTTCCGTTGGTCGAACCACGTAAAATTTGCGTCTAATTTCTTCTCTTTTTGCCTCTATTCTCTTACTTTTATTCTATTTTTCATTGATTTGCAATCTTAGGCTTCAAAAATCTCGTTGACTAATTTTTCACATTAACATATATATAACTTGTGAAGTGGACAGAGCAAGATAAACCCAAGTCCAAATATTTTCATTTTCACCAAGCCCATGTATATAAAACAAATAAGCAAAAAGAGGTACCTAGACATTTGTTTTCATAAATCGGGTTCCACAATCATACGAGAGCTGCGGCTACTAGTCTACGACATGAGTTACTTCACAGAGTAATGATATTTACGCTCCTAAAAAATTGTATATACATTTCAATATTTTTTATTTCTAAAAATTTAATATTATTTTTTAAAAAAATTATTAAAATGGGTAAACAATTTGTAATTACACCCAAAAATATTAATCACTCATTCGTATATAAGATAAAACCTTTTTAAGGAAACAAATTATTGGTAGAATATTAAAAATAATTTTGAAATAGTAATTTTAAATATGAAAGAATTTTTAAGAAAATAAATTAATCACGAAATATTAAAAATAAATTAAAATCATTATGAAATTACTGTATTTAATTAAAAAGGAAAAAATAAAAGAGAAAAATATGTTTGAAAGAAATAAATAAAAACATATATCAAAAAGTTTGTTGTATTCCAAATATTTCATAAGGAATCACTAATCAATTCGAACTTCTTTTCTTTATATTACAATACATCAATTAAATCGAGATAAAATATTACATATTAATTAAATAACAAGAAATTTGTTTGAATGCTATCATATAACTCTAAAAATTAAGCACAATAACAAATTAAAGCGAGATAAAATTCTCAATGCCTTTTCAAATTCAAACTTCTTTATATTAACTATTTTTTTCTTTTTCCAAATATAAGATTTTTTAAAAGAATACAAACTAATCATAAAATGCGTAGAATATTTTAATTGTATATTTACTTTATGGATTAGAGAATGGAAATAGAAAATGAGATTGATTGATAGTGTTTACTTGTTTAAAATTTATTTCACAATAAGAATGAAAGTATATGTTTCATATCAATTTGGTGTTGTGGAATGAGAGTCACATTCCCCCAACTTCATTTGAGAATTCCATTTTCATTCTCAAATTTAATGTAAAAAGCCTCTTATACCATTCTTTTAGAAAAATATATATATATATTTTGATAACATTTATATAAAAAAAAAAAATGAAGTAAATGCACGATTACACGACCTATTTTCAATTGAAGTAAACCTATTCCGAAACATTATTTTGATTTCAGATGATTCTCATTCCGATTCTTTCAAATAAAATAAACGCTATAAAATTTTCTTAAAAAATTAATTGTAAAATGATTAGTTTAAATTATAGAAGAAATCATAATCTACTTATCTTGTGTCGAGGAAAAAATCTCAAAATTTTTAAAAAATTAATTAGATAATAAAATAAGTACCGTAGGTTATACTTATAAAAGTATAATACAAAAATAATAAAAGGACAATATTGATATTAGTTGGGATATACTTACAAACTACGTATGTTTTATAATTTTGGATGAGTCATATTTATGAAAAAGGTGTACAAACGACTTATGATGTATATGATGGAGGAAGCGGTATGTTTTATAATTTTGGATGAGTCATATTTATGAAAGAGGTGTACAAACGACTTATGATGTATGATGGAGGAAGATAGCGCTACTCTATTTTATAACCACTGGCCGGATTGCAAGTTTATTAACTTTATCATCAAAAGCGAGAACATATATAAGCTTATATACATCAAAATTCATACCTGGCTCTCATATCATCACATTATCTTTTTTATTGTTATTAGGAATTTGCCCTTTGACTCTCTCTTCTCCGTATGTGTTTGATTCCCCAGATTCTTTCTCTCTCTACAAAATGTGAACTTCAAAGATCAAACAAGTTGTTGTAACAGTTGTTGTTCTTTGAGCCGAGGAGGTGGTCGTGGTTATTATGGTGGTGGTGATGAAGAACGTGAGGGTTGCATGAGAGAGCATGAAGCATGGACGGAGCTGCTATCGAGTGGCCTATTGTTGATAATACTTTTTATTTCACCTGTTTGGCTAACCATGTTTACAATGTGTGCTAGTGCAATTGATTATAGTTCAATATATTATTATAATTATTGTATTGGATGTTTTGTTATAGCCCATTTGAGCAACTTGGGATTTGTATTTTGCAGTTCATAAAGCATCTTGTTTTCTTCTATTGATTTTTCAAGTAAGAATAATAAAGTGTCCTGTGAAAAATATTGTGGTAGACATATCATTTTACCAAATCGATGGGTTATCGACCCTTTGTTACCTCAAGGAGGTAAATGATCTAGTAGTGAATTTTTTAGAATGATAAAACGTTTACTCGCTTGCATATGTTATTAAATAGATTGTATACTATTTATTCCACAGGTTATTCATGTGATAAATCAACAGCATCTATTTAAGCTTATACTGATAAAGACCTGGTGTAAACATAAGAGCCATATATTGGGTGCTCACAATGGACTTATCTCAACTTAATGCCCTCAAGACCTTGGTTCTTTACATATTTGGTATTTTCAACAATTGTTTTACTGGTCAACTTGAGGTATTTCTGTGACCCTTCTATGTTTGTGTGTTTATATGTCTAACCAAAAGTTTATTCCTTCGCACCTTGTAGGTCTTTATCGTTTTCTAGAGTTCTTTAGTAAGTTTGACTGGGATAACTTTTGTCTAAGCCTCTGGGCTCCTATGCGCTTCAGTTCGCTTCCAAATGTCACCGGCATGATATTTTGCTCTAAGATTTCTGTCGACGTTATATTTCAGTCGACCTGGTTCTTCAAGTCTAATACCTGCAAATCGACAATCAACACAACAAAACAGATAAAAGGGCCAGGAAATAAGAACAACATGCACATAACTTTTAACGTGGTTCGGCAATAACAGGCCTACGTCCACGATTGTCCCTCCCTATTTTGACAGAGTAACAGTATATTATTTCTCTCGTGTTGTTTACAATGAGTTTGATCTCCTATTTATAGTGAGAGGATGATACAATTTGAGTAAGTTTGAATTACATATAGATAAGACAAAAAATAATTTATATTTATTCTGATAATTATGATGTCAAGATTCTCTCCAACAAATCAGCAACAGTTTTCCAAGAATCTCGAGATTTGATTTCCACCAAAATAGGAAAGTTGACTTCTTTTTTAATTAAACCGCTTCAGGTTTCTAGAAGGTCAACTATATCAGTCATAACGAACTGCTATTCTAGCGAGTTGATGTACGAGCAAATAGGCGAACAGTCCATACACAAGCTAATAAACGAGCAACTTCTATTTCAGACTTATTGACCGAGATGATGAGCGAGCTACATCATCGCAGCTTAAGCTTAAAAGCGCACGGCGTGAGACTTGCACTGTACTGTCGCATAAGGAAGTGTCATGAGGAAAAGAGAAAAGGCAGGAATTTGAAGGGGTACGTAACAAATCCCACCAAAACAGTTTCATTTACGAGCTCGTAGCTCCCAATCCGTAAAAACATACTGAGAGCTAAGAGACTTGTGTTGTATATATTTTAAAAACTCAAGAAAATTGGCTGTTAAGGCCCATGCTTCAGCTTAAGTAAACGAAAGCCCATCGAGCCTGAAAGTCAAGACAACGTCGTAGGAGTGCAAGCTGATGTGTCCGAGGCCAAGAAATCGTTACTCAGCAAGCTTGCAATATGATTAATAGCTCGCTCATCATCTCGATCAATAAGTTTGGAATAGAAGCTGCTCGTTTATTAGCTCGTGCATGGACTGTTCGCCTATTTGCTTGTACATCAGCTTGCCAGAATAGTAGCTCGTTATGACTGATATAGTTGACATTCTTGAAGCCTAAAGCGATTTAATTAGAGAAGAAGTCAACTTTCCTATTTCGGTGGAAATCAAATCTCGAAATTCTTGGAAACCGTTGCTGATTTGTTGGAAAGAATCTTGGTATCATAATTATCAGAAATAAATGTAAATTATTTTTTTTCTTATCTGTATGTAATTCAAACTTACTCAAATTATATCATCCCCTCACTATAAATATAGGATCAAACTCATTAAAAATGACACAATAGAAATCATATACTGTTACTCAGCCAAAATAGGAATGGACAGTTGTAGACGTAGGCCTGTTATTGTCGAACCACGTTAAAAGTTGTGTGCATTCTTATTTTCTGTCCCTTTTTTCTGTTTTGTTGTGTTGGTTTTTGATTCGTAGGTATTGGACTTGAAGAACCGGATCGACTGAAATATAACGTTAACAATTTCTAAATAAGTGATCCTCATTATTGCAATTGTTTGGCATTTTACTGGCACGATTTTCCTTTCTTTTTCTTTTTTATTAATCTTCATTGATATTTTGCAGCTGAATCTCCTTGCAACGATGACAAAGTGTTGCTTTTTAACAAATTGTTTCTTGATGCTTGTAGCTTTACATGTTGTTGATGTGCAGGACAATCAAGGCCAACCATTTGTTTCCAAGCATTTTAATGTAGTGTAAACAATAACCTTAGACGCATTGTTACAGTGAAGGTGCACCTGTGATTTCCTCACTTTTCAACTTTTTTTTTTTTTTTGTTAGCCTTTTGCGGTAATCACATTTGCTCATGCCTTTGACATGCATGGGAAATATGTATTACTGTTGGTTTCTCTTTGTTCTTATGGAAGCAATTGATTAATTTTTTAAATCAATTGAAACATTGCTTTGTTAGAGTTGTCATTTTTTCTGCCACATGCTAGTTGTGAATAACTGTTCTAACTGTCTTCTTATTTAATGAGCCGTAGGAAACTTATACATATTATATTTAATGCTGATGGATTTGGATGAAATGTGTTCAAGTTTATGTTTAATACTGCCAAGTAGTATTTCATTTAATGTCATTTTCAAATCTTTCTTTATTTTAATGGATAATCCCTGAAACACCTGTGGTTTGCAAAAATCTCAATTTTCCCACTTAGTTTGATTTTTATCCAAAATCACCCTTATTATCACATTTCTAACGAAAATGTTAAGAAAAAAAAAATCAAAATATCTAATTTACCCTTATTTAAAACCTAGTATTACTTTATAATATGATAATCAAAATAAATAATATTAAAATATAAAAAATCAAATAATTAAATAAATAATGTACAAACCATCATCTTCATTAACCTTTTCTTCATCATCATCTTCTCTCATCTTTCTCATCGACTTTTTTCTTCATCAACCTCACCTAATCCACCATCTTCATAATCAGTCAACCTCATCCGATCCATCACAAAAACAAATCCATCATAAAAAATCTAGAAAAAAAGTATATTAAACTGATTGGTGGAGACCATCTAGGTCTCCACTATTGGAGGCCTATAATTGGGTCTTCGACTATCGAAACCCAATTATGGGCCTCCGATGGTGGAGCCCATCTGGAGACCACCTCCAACGATTAGAGACTGAGGTGGTCTCCAATTGTTAGAGACTATTAATTAATTAATTTTATCAATTTATATTAATTTATTTGTTTAATAATGTGTCGCCATCAAAACCACTCATTATTATCAATTTTTTTAAAAATTAATTTTTCACTTGCATATCCATTTTTGTCTTTAGAGTTCAATGGTTAACCAAACCAATCTAATGGAATCTGTGACTATCGGGGAGTATTGTCATCCTTTTACACAATTCTATGGGGTATTTTAAGTATTTTTTATTAATATAAAGGAGGATTTTGAATAAAAATAAAACTATAGATGATAAGATTGATATTTTTATAAATTATAATAAGTTTTTTTAGGTTTATCTCTCATTTAAAGTTGTACTGCAACTAACTTACCTTGTCTTGGGCTGCCTTTTTTTCTTTGGGCTGACACTAGGGTTCCAATGGGCTTGAATTTCGTGTGGACCTTCTATTGGACCTACACTTAATTGGGTTGTTGATGTTACCACCGCAATTACCATTTTTTATGTGCATTATTTGTGAATTTTTATAAAAATCAATTTGTGATTGTAAATGCAAAATAATTCATACAAAACTATATTGAATTAAGAAAACAGTTAAATTAAAAAAAAAGGGTATACTCAAAAAACGATGTTGAAAAAGAAAACAATAAATAAGATCAAGTATGTACTATTTTTATTTTTATAAGTTATATAATTGAATTCGTTGTATTTGTAGAGAGATGAAGTAGACGATGTGTGAAAAAAATTAAACAAAAGAGAATGATATAGGAACATATATATATTAGCAATTTTTTTATTAAAATTGGTAGAAAATACTTCCGCAAAAAAAAAATTAAATTCTTTTTTCTATTAGGAAATATAACGTAATTCCTAAGGTCTTAAGCTCCATTTCCAACAAAAACTTAATTTCTAATTTAGATATGGGGTTCACATAACTTCATCAACACAAGTTTTAGTAAACATAAAAATTCATAAATCAAAAAATTAAGTTATATCATTCTCTAGATTCCTGACTACTAAATATGCCATAAGAAGAAATACCTTTTTTTTTTAGATACCACACTTATGTTAGGTGGAATCGAAATTACGATACTATTTGCGATGGAATGATTTGAACCTATATCGTTTTAGACTAAATAAATGCTCTTTATTATTAAGTCATATTCGTTCATGGTTGAGATATATTTACTTGTTAGTTATGTCTTGATATGTATATATTACAAGTAGCTAATTGTATTTAATTGTTGGCTAAAATGTTTCAATCTTAAAGGTAATCATATAAGATATTAGACCACGATGATTGGTAGCATACATTTATTACATAAACCTTAACATGGCTCTAATAATTAAGATTTTCTTGGAAAAATGGAATCAAGATGGTAAGCTATAATTATAGGCAAATAAGTATTAAGGCGTTTAGTATTATTATTATTATTATTTACCACAGGCTTAAGAGTTCCAAAGAAAATGATATGATTTTGAACCTACAACTTCATTAATATGAACGTCATAAGCTTAAAACTGATCACTTTGGCCATTTAGAACAATCGTTTTGAATGTTTAAGATTAATTATAAAAACTTTGCTTATGATGAAAATTAATATAATTATTTTGAAGTAGCAATATAAATATTATGATATACAATGAATAATGTCAAACTTCATAAAATTTTTATCTAAATTTATGTTTAAATGACATGATATGTGAGTTGTTAATATCATATTAATTGTTATATATTTATAAGATATTGACAATTCACATACTACATCATCTAGATATGAATTTGAACAACAAATTTGGAAAACTTAGCATTACATACTTGATATGCAATTATACTCTATACTTGTATAACTCTATAATTATGTACAAATGACATGATATGTAAGTTGTCAATATCATATTAATTATTATATCATTTATTGATAGCTCACATACCATATCATTTGAGTATAAATTTGAACAAAAAAAATTAGGAAGCAACATTACTTAGTGTATAATTATACTATATACTTGCATGCCTCTATAATTATTAGATAGTTGTTACAGTTATTGCAAAATTAAAATCTTTATAAAAACATTCGAGATGAAATTAAGATGATGCACATATCCACACATTCCTCATATTAATTATTTTAAAATATGATGATATTACATTAATTTTAAATTTTGATTCTCAACAAAAAGGTGAGAAAAAGTAAAATAATTAAGAATGAAGAACACAACTTGAAGCACAATGACACATAATGATAGATTTTAAAATCATAAATTTCTTTCTAAATCTCAAAAGGGATAGTTATGAAAAGTAATGATCCTTTTAGTTTTGTTTTAAAAAAAATCACACTTTTTATTTTATGAATTTTTAAATTAGAATTCAGTAACTAATTTTTATCTCAATATAATTGAAAATTTTCTTTTACATCTAAAAATAATTTTTTTTTGAAATATAATTTTAAACTTTTTAAACCTTCAAATAATATTACTAAATACTATATCATGATTCATGATTACAAAAAAATTTCCTTGAAATTTGTTCTTAAACACAACTTAGGCCCAAGCCTCATGTTAGACCTGGCCTGATTCATGACAAAAGATAACAACAGTGAAAATAGTAATGATAATAATAAATCGTTAAAGATATAATTTAATATAAATTTTATTAGGAATTCTCTCTCTGTCTCTGTCTCTCTCTCTCTTCTTCGTATGTGTTTGGTTCCCCAGATTCTATCATCCTCACCTCTCTCTCTCTCTCTCTCTCTCTCAACAAAATTTGGATTTCAAAAATCAAAAACCCTCCCGAATGAATGCACGGTATGCACGAACCCTCTCTTTCTCATCGGCAAACCGTTCCCTTACTCGCCTCGACAATTCCCTATTCTCATAACCAAACACCCCCCTCTCTCTCTCTGTCTCTCAAGTCTCAACCTCTCTCGCATAAAAAAAACCTAATATTGATCCCCCCTTCATCTTTCCACCATTTAATATAATACCCCAAACTTGCCTCTCACATTTGCTATTAGGTCCTTCTTCCTCCGCTCAACTATCCCTAGACTTCCATTTCATCATTGATTCGCCGACACCTTAATACATCAAACCCCAAAAAAAAAAGCTTGAAACACAAAACAAAAACGAAGTCTTCCTTAGGGTTTTGAGAATCTCACCCGTTTCGTCTATTATTTTTAATCATACTTTCTAGGGTTTCCATTGTAGATTCGCTGTTTTTTTTTTTTTTTTTCTTCTCGTGAATTGCAATTTCATATAGTTCTCAAAGGTAATACAATACCTACCGAGCGTTTTATAACATTAATGTTTGAGTTAGCGTAAATATCTGAATCCAAACAAGTTAATTTTAATCCCGTGAAAGATCAGACAAGTTGTAGTAGCAGTTGTTGTTTGAAGCGGAGGAGTAGGAGGAGTTGGTGGTGGTGGTCAAAAACGTGAGGGTTGCATGGGAGAGCATGAAGCGTGGACGGAGCCGCCACCGAGTGGGCTGTTGTTGAACGGCTTATTGCCGAATGAAGCTGCTTCAGTGATACGGGTGCTTGGCCAGGAGCGGTGGTCGAAAGCAGAGGAGAGAACTAAAGACCTCATTGACTGCATTCAACCAAGCCCTTCCTCCGAAGAGCGTCGCAATGCTGTTGCTGACTATGTCCAGCGCCTCATCACCAAGTGCTTCCCTTGTGAGGTTGCCTTCCGTTTCACACATCAATTTGTCATTCGTAGAGCTACCAATTACACTAGCCGCATTTGTTTTGTTGTTGTCGTATAGTCACTTAATGTAGAGCCATATTCAACTAATTGGTGTTAATTTGGTTTGATGGGATACAAGTTTATGTTATTGCTCAATTGTGATTGTTGTTGTCTACTATAGGTTTTTACTTTTGGGTCTGTGCCCCTTAAGACTTATTTGCCCGATGGAGACATTGACTTAACTGCCTTCAGCGATAACCAAAATTTGAAGGATACTTGGGCTCATCAGGTTCGTGATATGTTGGAGAATGAAGAGAAGAATGAGCATGCTGAGTTCCGTGTCAAGGAGGTTCAATACATTCAGGCAGAAGTAAGTTTCCGTGTGTATTTTCAGTGTCTTTATGATCACGACAAATTCTGCTTTGTTGTCTTTTATTTATGTCTGTTTATTGTATTTATTATCCTGTTTTATGTTCCAGTTGTAACTTGTAAGTAAATTCTATGAATGTTAAACTGGGGAATGAAATAAGGTTTGTGTCTACAAGTGTAACTTAGTCCAGCAGTGCTTATATTTGGGTGTGAAGCAGGTGCCAAACCAAATTAATCATTTAACATTGTCTTTTTTCACATGAAGGTTTAATCCAACCAAGTCTGTGGTATCTAACAGTTTCTCCATATCCTTAATTTAAGATGTTGCATAGATTATGTTCTAGCTTATTTGATGGCATGAAATGAAGTCGAGTTGCATTGAAATCTGTTACTTAAGTGTTTTATGAGCATTTGATAGCCATATGTGTTGTATGGGTATAATCAGTGATTTGAATGCAGAAGATTTTCAATATTGAATACCATTTCCGGTGCAGGGGTTTTATTTGATGATTGAAACGTCCTGTCTTATATCCCCAAAACATTGCATGAATGCATGTTGTAGAGATGTAGAATGAAGATTGGCAGTTGTGGTTCTATTGGCTTGCATAGGATATTTGAAACTGATTAGGTATAATGGAAAACTAAGGTCATCTAGTAAGTTAGTTGGGTTTTTTGTTTTGGCGCTTAATAATTTGAATCAAGGCCTCAGTCATTGTTCATAAATATGGCCACATATGGCTGTATGTACGCTGGCACGGGCGTATCAGCAGTGAGACGTACTGGTATGCCCATATCGGAGCTCGAAGATGAAAAAATGCTTCTCTTATGTACAAGACGATCGTATATGGTTGTCTTGAACCAATACAGCTGTATATGGGTATATAAGGCTGGGGTGGGCATATATATATTTAATAAAATCAACTATATAAATCGAAAAACCCTAAAATCCCTCAAACTAAACATGATCGGCGCTCCTCTCTCTCAAATCGACACTCCACTCTCCTCACCGGTGACTGTAGCTTCGATTTCCAGCAAGTGCTCTCACGGCTAGAAGTTTTCCGGTGTCTTCTTTGATATGCAGAACTTTTCCAGCGGCTTCTCTTGCATCAAATCGAAGGGAAATAGAAAGCAGAGGAGAGGAGAAGAAGAGGAAATGGGTGAGGAAGAAAAGTTATGAGAGAGGAGAAGAAGAAGAGGGCTTTTGTTTGTTTGTTGACAGTTGAATATAAAGTGGTTTTTATTTATTTAATACATAAGTAAACATTAAAAAATAAAAAAATAAATATATATTTAATACAAAATAAGTATTAAAAAATTAAAAAAATATAAATAAATAATAAAAAATTAGCATTTTTTTTTAAAGCCATTTTGGATTGATACGCCCGTATCAACCATATCGGGTGTACCATATTGTACCACGACAGGATGCCCATACCACACCATACCATTGGCCTTAGCATGCTGATCTCTCTTGCTGATATTTCATTCCTTCCATCCCAATGTGGCATCGGCATCTGTCCAATGTTTTGAATAGATTTTTTTATTATATATTGCAGTTCTTCCTTTTTATATATGTTTTTTAACTTTATGATTATTGATATGTTTTGTCAGTTTACAATTTGGTTGGTAATACTTTTTAATTCACCCATGTGTGCCAGTGCAACTGTTGTAGTTCAGTTGATTATTATAATTATTATATTGGATTTTTCATTGGCAAAGAGTAGGGCATTCTGTCAGTGCCTGTCTTTCTATGTTAAACTGCTTGCGATGCTTGTACAAATTGAAAGCTGCGGTCTCATTTTTTTTTTCTTCTAAATCCAGTTTTATGCTTTGGGATTTGTTATCACATTTTTATGGTTTTGAACTTTTAGGTTTATTGTTGTAATGAAATATTTATTTAAGCATATACTTGTTTGCCATCTAAATCATTATCCCTACTATCAACATCACCATTGTGGCCATATCATTATTATATGTTTTGGGATGTTTTCTTGTATTTTATTTGAGCACCTCTTGCTTTGGGATCTGTATTTTGTGGTTATTATAGCATCTTGTTTTCTTTCATTGATTTTACAGGTAAAAATAATAAAGTGTCTTGTGGAAAATATTGTGGTAGACATATCATTTAACCAGCTTGGTGGGCTATGTACTCTTTGTTTCCTTGAGGAGGTTAGTGATGTGTTCTAGACATTTTGTAATGATAAACATTTATGAAGCTTACTTATGTTACTAAATAGTATACCTTTAATTCCACAGGTTGATCATATGATAAATCAGGAGCATCTATTTAAGCGTAGCATTATACTAATAAAGGCCTGGTGTTATTATGAGAGCCGTATACTGGGTGCTCACCATGGGCTTATCTCAACTTATGCCCTCGAGACATTGGTTCTGTACATATTTCATGTTTTCAACAATTCTTTTGCAGGACCACTTGAGGTATTTCTGTGACACTGTTACTGTTGTTTCTAGTTGTGTGTTTATATATCCTTCTGAAAGCTCGTTCCTTTGTACCTTGTAGGTTCTTTATCGTTTTCTAGAGTTCTTTAGTAAGTTTGACTGGGATAACTTTTGTCTAAGCCTCTGGGGTCCTGTACCCATCAGTTCACTTCCAGATGTCACCGGTATGATATTTTGCTCAATGATTTTAGAATAAGTGATCCTCATTATTGTAATTGTTTGGCAAGTTACTGACACAATTTTTTATTTTTCTTTTTTAATTGATATTTTGCAGCTGAACCTCCTCGCAAAGATGGCGGAGTGTTGCTTCTTAGCAAATTGTTTCTTGATGCTTGTAGCTCTACATATGCTGTTGCTGGGCAGGATAATCATGGGCAATCATTTATATCCAAGCATTTTAATGTTATTGATCCTTTGCGTGTAAACAACAACCTTGGACGCAGTGTTAGTAAAGGTGTACTTGTGATGTCCTGACTTTTTAACTTTCATTTTGGTTTAGCCTTCTTATGGTGATCGCATTTGTTCATGCGTTTGGCATGGGAAATATGTTTTACTGTTGGTTTCTGTTTGTTCTTATGGTAGCATCATCTTTTCTTTGTTTGATTGATCTTTGAAATCTGTTGAAACATTGCTCTGTTAAAGTTTCCATTTTATATATATTTTTTCCATAATTTTTTCTACCACATATTAGTTTCGGATAGCTGTTCCAACTGTCTTCTTATTTATGGGCTGTAGTACTTATTGAGCTGTAGGAAACTTATATATGAGATTTAATGCTGATGGATATGGATGAATTGTGTTGGGTTTATGTTAAATACTGCCTAGTGGTCTTTCATATAATGTCATTTTGAAATCTTCCTTTATTCTGAATCGGTATTGAGAATTCTATGCTAACAAATCAAGTGTCTGTAAGTTGGTCTCCACCAAGTTACTTCACTGATTTTTTGTTCCACCAAGTCAGTAATTGGGTATTTTTTCCTCTTATAAAGCCTGATCAGTAAAGAATGGTCGGAGAGATTTTTAATGCAAAAACATACTAGTTTTTTGTTTGGGACTTAGTTAAGTTGAATTGGGCTTCGGTTTGATTGAATTGGTTTCTAATCTTGATTAATGAAACACATGTAAGTGTTGGAATTCAATTTCTTTTTTTTTTTTTTGGTACAAACATATAATATGTCCTTGAATTTTAAAGCTTTTAGTTTGCTTGTAATTCTTGGTTTGGTTTCTACTATCTGTTTGAATTGTTTCTGTCTTATCTTGCCAATATGTTATACATTTTTCCAGGTAACTTCTTTAGGATTCGCAGTGCATTTGCTTTTGGGGCTAAGAGGCTGGCAAGATTACTTGATTGCCCTAAAGAGGACATATATTATGAAGTAAATCAGTTTTTTATGAATACTTGGGACCGACATGGTAGTGGCCATCGCCCGGATGCACCAAGAAATGATTTGGGGCGGTTGAGATTGTCAAGTTCAGGCCCATTAAATGGGTCTGAGAATTATCGACACAATTCAAATCCAAGTGGAAAAGGAAATAAGATTTCCACTAGCTGTGAAAGTAAACTTGACAGGTCTCTTGGCTCTTCTAGTGCTCCGTCTCAGCATGGTAACTATCCTTTAGAAAACACTTCTAGAACCAGTTATGTTTCTACAGATTCTTACACCCTAGACCAAAAGAATTACAGTAGTGTGAACAACAGGATCTCTGATCAGATCACACGAGTTAGCAACTCTAATCAGAATGCACACAATGATAAAGGCCAAAAAAGTTTTAAGCCTGATAATTTTGTTAGTGACATGAAGGGTAGGCATCTTTTTGCAAGGACGCGCTCTAGCCCTGAGCTTACGGACACATATGGAGAAATTCCTTCCCAGGGAAAGCATAGTAGAGCCTCAGAAAGCGGAAAAAGCCAGATTGTGTCTGCAAGGTTGGATAATAGTCAGAGGAAGAACTTGGAATCTGATATATTGCAAACCCAGGGCATTAGATCTTCAACTGAGGATCCTTCATCTGCTAGGCACACTTCATCCCATCAAAGCCTTGATGCTTCTGCTGATTCGAACACTGTATTCAGTAGTTACAATGACGAATCGGTCTTGAGTGCCATGGGTGAAGAATTTTCTTCTGTTGGGACACATAGAATGCAACAAGAGGAGCAAGATCTTGTGAACATGATGGCATCTTCCATGGCTCATGGTTTCAATGGACAGGTTTCTATTCCACTCAATTTAGGTTCTAGTCACTTACCTCTTCCGCTGCCACCTTCCCTTCTAGCTTCAATGGGATATCATGGAAATTTTGGCGGAATGGTTCCAACCAACATTCCCTTGATTGAAACTCCATCTGGTGCAAACATGCAGTTTCCCCAAGGTTTGGTTTCCTCGCCATTAACTCACTATTTTCCTGGTATTGGGTTGGCATCAAATCCGGAAGATTCACTTGAACCTGGTAATGAGAATTTTGGTTCTGTGGAGATGAACCCTGGGGAGGTTGATCATGATTACTGGCATGAACAGGACCAGAGTTCCACTGGTGGGTTTGATCTTGATAATGGAAGTTTTGAGGTGGTTCATTCAGATGATAAGCAACAGTCAACATCAGGTGGTTATAACTATGTACCTCCATCACGAACAGGTAGTTCTGGCGGTTCTAGAACTCCACATAAATTCGCCAAAGAAGCTCAAGGGTCAGTGAGGGAAGATCATGTGGATTCATTCCATTATCAAGAAAATAGAGGCAATGAGGTTCACTTTGATGACAGATCTGTGAGTTCAAGGTCCATACCCACTTCACAAACAAGTTCTTTGAGAAGTAAAACCAATTCCGAGAGCTCTTGGGATGGATCATCAGCAAAGAACTCAAAGTCAGGTAGAGAGAAAAGGGGAAGGAAAACAGCTACTACGGCTGGGTTTGTAAAAGGGAAGGGTGTATCTGAGCATTCTTCTGTTCAGGCTGATGATGAAAGCAGAGACTGGAATCCACACTCAACCATGGTATCTGAAATGTCTGATAGAAGCACAGTGTCTCAGTCTGTTGCTTCATTGCATGTTCCAAGGCATCAAATACCTGGATCTGAAGAAGCTCAGACAAGTGGATCAGATTCAGTGGTTCCCATTGGTCCAGTTCTCTTAGGTCCTGGTTCTCGACAAAGAGCTATGGATAATTCTGGAGTTGCTCCTTGGGCATTTTATCCAACGGGGCCGCCAGTTCCATTTGTTACTATGCTTCCAGTGTACAACCTTCCAACTGAGACAGGAACCTCTGATGCTTCAACAAGCCATTTTAGTGGGGATGAAACACTGGATAACAGTGATTCTGGTCAAAATTTTGATTTGCCCGAGGGACTTGATCAGTCTGAGGTACCAAGTACTTCTAATTCTATGAGAAGGGCTAATCCTGTTGAGCCATCAGAGCACAAGTCTGACATTCTTAACAGTGACTTTTTTAGTCACTGGAAAAATTTACAATACGGGCGGTTTTGCCAAAATCCACGGGTATCTGCTCCTCTTATTTATCCTTCACCTGTAGTGGTGCCTCCTCTTTACTTGCAGGGCCGTTTTCCGTGGGATGGTCCTGGAAGACCGCTTTCAGCCAACATGAATCTTTTTACGCAGCTTATGGGCTATGGGCCTCATATGGTTCCTGTTACTCCTCTCCAGTCTGCTTCTAATCGACCTGCTGGTGGTTACCGCTATCTTGATGAAGTGCCAAGATATCGTGGTGGGACTGGGACCTACTTGCCAAATCCTGTAAGATACTATCTCACACAATCCTTTGTCCTCTCTCTTTATATTTCTTTTTGCACTTAACTATATTTGGTCTGTGCCTCTGGTGTGTCTGTATGTGTTTTAAAATACAAGCCTGGTTTTTTCACATTCATATTCTACCCATCAGTTGCTATCAATGTTCGTCTGTACAAATAATTCACTGGATAGACATTTTTTAAGAAACATACTGCCAGCAGTCTCTGGTTCCTTTAATTGAGTGCATTTTAGTGGATACTTGTAATATTTATGGAGAAAAAAAGTGCCCACATCTTGGTTTATATTTGTGGATTGAGTTATTATTTTATATTGCAGCTTGCTGAAGATGGAGTCAATGACTGATTGACCTTTAATATTTCGTGCCATGCAGTACTATATGTCAATGTTTAAGAACTATGTTTCTCTATGACATCTTTGTTTCCCTTTCCCCTGCTCCTTCCAGTAAATTGATAATTTTCTTGAAGAAAAATTTAGTTGCAAGGAGCCCCTTAATAAAAACTCAGTTTTTGAAATCAAAGATGAATAATCTTTTGAACATAATTATGATTTCCTCCTATATGGCTTTTGAGTAGTTTGCTCATTGGCCTCATAAATAATCAAATTGCGAATCTCTGCTCTTGATTCTGATTGGTGGTAAGATTCAAAAAGTCCAAAATTTAATGTTTTCCTGCTTTTTCCAATTAAGGAAAATTATGAACACACTTTCGTTAGTTTTTACTTTTTCATTTTCTTTTATTAAATTATTTTCATGAATGTGATCGCCATTTGTGAGCTTGGTTTTACTGTTGCTTGGGTGAGTTGCATCAGTCATGTTATGTTCTTCAGTAATCTTATTGTTAAGCATCTTTTTCTGAAATTTATGGTATTTATAAAGCACTTTACTATAGATCTTACATTTTGTATTTTTTTATTTCAGAAGGCTTCTGTAAGGGACCGGCATTCTACTAATACCAGAAGGGGTAATTACATCCACGATAGGGTTGACCACCAAGGTGATAGAGAAGGAAACTGGAATGTCAATTCTAAGTCACGAGCTTTGGGACGGATGCACAATCGCAACCAAGCTGAGAAATCAAATTCAAGGCCAGACCGGTTGGCAGGAAGTGAGAGTCGAGCTGACAGGCCTTGGGGTTCACATAGACATGACACATTCCCTTCATACCAGTCTCAGAATGGTCCAATTCGCTCACATTCCTCACAAAGTGGTTCTGCCAATGTGGCATATGGCATGTATCCACTACCAGCCATGAACCCTGGTGGGGTGTCGTCAAATGGACCTCCAATTCCATCTGTTTTCATGTTTTATCCTTATGATCATAATGCTGCCTATGGTTCCCCCTCTGAACAGCTTGAGTTTGGGTCTCTTGGACCGGTGGGTTTCTCAGGTGTGAATGAAGTATCACAGCTAAGTGAGGGGAGCCGATCAGGTGGAACATTTGACGAACAAAGATTTCATGGCACATCTACTCAACGGTCTTCACCAGATGAGCCGTCTCCCCATGTCCAGAGGTATGCATTAGATATCTACCTGATAGTATTACATGATTAGTTCATGCGCCCCTTGCATAAAGGTCTAGCTGCAAATTCTTGCTGGTTCAGAGTGGTATGGGTAGGAGGCAGCATTACTTTATCTAACAAACCATATCCATTTAGGCGTTGACTGTAAAATTCAGCAATGCAACTTTGCTGGTAGTTGTTTTCAATGGGTTTGGGGGGTCATTTTCAACTAAATATGAAGCCAGGAAAATGATGGTCTCTACACTAGGAAATACAAGTAGGCTTCTATATGCATCCATCAGTGGATAATGATTTTGTTTACTTTCATGTAACTAATTATTCTTATGCATTCCTTTCAATAATTGTTTCTTCTTTTCTTTTTTTTAACTGGGATTTTTTTGTGATGGTTGTCAATTTATCATCTTAACAGGGGGATTTGATTTTATTGCCAGATCAGTGGCCCAGAGGAATTATCAACTGAAAGATGAGGATTTTCCTCCTCTTGCATTTCAAAACCAGGGAGATAATGACGTTGAGGGTAACTGTAATGAGAAACCCTCTCATTACCATGATTTTTTGCACTCGCATCAGTCATGAAAGGGAGTTCTAGTTTTGTCATATGATGATTCTTTATGGTTTCTCCTGGAAAGGTCACCCGTTCACCCGTTCATGTTACAGGGTGCTTGTATGTACACTATGAAACCCATCAAGAGAGGCACAGGAGCATGTTTCCAAACCTGCTCTGTTTTTGAAGGAACAGACTAGTGTTGAAGTAGGGGTTTCAAGGACTCGGTGATTAGGTTTTCATTTTTAGGATGCCCACACATTGTAACTCACTGAAGTATGATACCCTCAGGTTCAGAAGTTTAGGGTTTATCATGTCATAAATTTATTTTGTCATGAATTCCTTTCACAGAACATGATAGCTTTTTGATTCATGAAAGTCAGTGTACTAGTTCTCAACTATGAACTTTTGTTTAAGAAGTTAATGGTGTAGCAATATCACCTAGATAAGATTAGATGGAAAAAATTTTGTTGCTTAGTAGACTTAAAGATAAGGTCTGCTATTAATTATTTCTTGCAACGTTAAAAGACTGGTCAGTTGATTTTTTCTGATATATATGATTCTGTTTGTTCTGATACTGAACAATGGTTCATGTGAAATTGGGAGATGAATCGGGCAGTTGCGATATGTAGATATATATCGACAAGTAAGATTTTGGGATGTTTCTGAAGCCCGAACTGAATATGATTTAGGTGTAGGTTGCCTTTTATGAAATGAATATGATTTAGGTGTTAGTATTGTTTGATATTGATAAATGTCCATGACAAAATGTCAACTGCCTGCAACTACTATATCTGAAAAGTCATTTATTTGAAATTGGAATCATTGATGAAGAAGACAGTCGTAGTATTTGCATTTAACTGTATGTATGAAAATGAAAGGCATCAAATTTTCTTTGGAGCAAGAATCAAGAAAGGGATTTATTCTTTGTAAATTCGTTTCCACCTGAAGCGAGTTAGGAAACATATAACATTGCAGAGAGGCTTTAGCAACGGGGGTAAAAGACAAAAGCTTGGCAAGAGATAATAATGGCCCGTTTCTCTTTTAATAAATATACATATATATATTAATAAATATATATATTTATACAACTAATCAGGAAGTTTGGCAGGGTACCCGTTCGAATTTTAGTTGCCATTTTTGTAGAATTTCTGATCCTTATCGAAATATAAGTAGGCATTTCTGATACTTAACAAAAAGGGTAGTAAATTAAATTTTCAAAATTATTAATTTCTATATGATAATACAGAGGTCCGTGATATTGAAAATCTTGGAATGGAGACAGAAACCGTATCAGGTTTGTTTCATGATCTCAAGTTGTTTTTATTTTTCCCCACCGAATGTGCCTCACATCAATTCCCCAACCGCCAAGTCCTGAGAGTAAGTGACTAATGGGAATATAATCCAAAAATCTCTTATCAACTGAACTAGCTAGAACCAACAAAATATAGATTAACCTCTACTTTGTGTTATAGCCTGCTTAATCAGAGTGAAAAGATTTAAATACAAGATCCTACTCAACATGAGTGATAACATGATGAATTTGCATTAAAATGGAACATTAAACAAAGCTTTTTCTTCAAAGAAAATTTCCAAGAAATTTACCAAAAATTCATGTTTGCTGAAGGATATTTTCTGTAGTTGATTTCAAGAGCAAATAGATGATTCCTGCATTTCTATTTGGCACGCAGACCTGGAACATTCCTTAGGCCCATCTTACCGAGGACAAGCTTTGGAATGGCGGGAGGGTTAGCAAGCCCCATACATCGGCTGAATTCATTTGCAAGCTCCACAAGCTTATACTTGTCCCTGCCGATTTTCTTATTTGAATTGTAATAACCAAGCCAGGCCTGGTACGCTGCTTCTTTGTTCTTCATCTCCACATGAGAAAGTGCCCGTTCCACCTGTTATACACACCCAATTGTCTTATTAACAGATTTCATCCTGTATTTACTAGCCAATACATAAGAGATGATTGTGCCCAAAAAAAAGGTAAAAATCATAGATCAAAGAAATGGAAAAAGTGACAGGCAAAACAGAAAATATCTAGGTTCACCTTTTTCTGTGTGTCTGGATCAACTGAAGGTACGGGAGCTTTTGTAATTGGCAAATTTTTGACAGTAGATAAAAAGAATTCCTCCCATGGTGCAAGTAACAATATGCCTTGCCCTTCTTTGCCTTTACGTCCAGTTCTGCCAAGGCGGTGTATATACTGTTCTCTATCAGCTGGCAAGCCCACCTACAATTGCAGCAATCATACCACAGTATAATAACCACGGTGGCAGTGAGAAAGTTGCATGTTATGTATACAAATTCATGACGCTTGAACAGTACACTATGAAAAGTAATAAATAAAGAATTTAAAGTGAAAAGTTTTTGATGAAGTTAACTTTGCCTCACACAAGTGAATACTCTGCAAAGATGAAACAGAAAAAAGTGCTTGTTAATTGTTTCCTAATACCTGAATGACAAGGGTAACATCAGGATAATCAACCCCCCGAGCAGACACATCCGAAGTAACAAGAATAAGGCCTTTTGACTTCCGAAATTCATCAGAAACCCTGGTTCTATAACTCTGTGGCTTTCTAGAATGTATCTCTCTAACATTCAATTTCAGCTCACCAAGAAGGTCAGCCACTAGTCTCGTTACCATAGCAGTTGTGCAAAACACAAGAACCTGCAGAAACCAATCGACATTAAGCCAAAAGGAAACGGTCAAAAAGAATATGTTGCTATTGCTGAGTCTTCGAAAAATCATATTAAGTAGCAGCTTAAGAGGAGTAGACGCCTTAATCTTGATTATAGGCCATAAATGTTCTTTGCACAACAATTTATAGGCCACAAGAACGATTTTTGTTATCTTATAGGTAATAAGCACACAAGAATGGTAAAATAAAAGATCTAATAGCAAAGTTACATTGTGTAACAAGAGTATGGACTATGATATACCTTATAGTCAACATTATCTGCGACATGCTCTTTCAAAAGTGCATAGAGTAAGGGAAAGTGCTTGTCTAATGGGGCAACTAAATGCGTCTGTCTGACCTGAAATGATCCAACAACATGATTTTAGCAATTAAGATCATGCTCTAATTGAGGAGAGTCATCAAAGAGCTTACCTGTGAGTGTGTTTCCTCACTTCCCTCTTCAACGGTATTGATAAATTCATTATCTCTTTTTAAAGCGATATGACAAATTTGACGAACCTTCACACCAGAATGCACCTTTAGTATTATGTTAAAAATTCATGAGGCACTCTTTTACAGAACAAAGATAAGAAGTAAACCTCCTCAGGTACAGTGGCAGAAAACAGAAGTGTCTGTCGTTGCTTCGGAACAGCAGCAATTATCTTCTCAATGTCTTTACGAAAACCCATGTCTAATAAGTGATCAGCTTCATCAAGTACAAGGACCTTCACACCCATCAGCCTTGTTGCAAATCCTGCAGTATTCTCAGTATGGTCTCTGAGCCTTCCAGGTGTAGCGACAAGAATCTGAGTTTTGAATGAAATATAACAATGTTTTAACTATTGTCATGATGAAGATGATCATTCAGCATTAACTAACCACGCACTAATATATGTGATACATGCTATAAAGATCCAGTGTCTTTAAGTGAATACAACAGATAGAGAACACAAATCCTATATATCCAATCTACCAAGCCACCAATTCTCTTATTCAGTGCCCAGTGCATGACATTCCAAATTTCCAATAGTTTCAGAACATATCAAACAATTAGGGATGATCACCTTTGTTCTACAATAGGCCTATTAAGTATCCTATGAGACACAAACAGATGGCAGGGTGTGAAATTAAACATGATTATCTAATGATGAAGAGACTAACCTGACAAGGGTTAGTCTGCATGCGTTTTTGTTCTAGTGCAAGCCTTGTACCTCCTATCACAACCTGAACTCCAATAGATGGATGATATTTCAACAAAGTGTTAGCTTCTGCAGCAGCTTGACTAGCAAGTTCCCGTGTAGGGCATATAACAAGCACAAGAATTGGGGGCCGCTTTTGATCACGACCAACAGGAGGAGATTTTATGACAACTTCAATAGAAGGAAGCTGAAACCAACAAACATCAAATAAGTGAATGACTCCTGAGACGAAAACTTGCTGTTATTGAAAAAAAGGTAGAATTGCTCAGAGAATTTTACTTCCTAAAGAGGATGACCAAAGGGACAATTTTAGTCCAAATTATTAAACACAAATAATATTTATTCTCACTTTAATAATGAATATTTCTCAAAAACAAACATAATGCCAACATTGTTAAGATAAGCAGGGCAAAAAATATTATCATGGCTTTACATTTATATTTTTCCTCCTTTACTAGAGTTATGAGTGGCTTTTTGAAATCTTTTCAGATGCAAAGCACTATCTCAGTTTTTAAAACAGCAGTTGATTATAAGAAAAGAAGATTTCAATGCTGTGAAGTATTCAATGCTTATAAAAATACTTAGACAACCAGCAAGAACATCAAAAGTACCAGTGCTACTAATAGATGGAAAATTCTGCAAATAGTCTTGTGTTAATTAGAGGCTAACATGCAATTACGTGAAGAAAAAAAATCGCCTTACCAAAAAAGCTACAGTTTTTCCAGTGCCCGTCTTAGCCTTAGCTAGAACATCCTTACCTGAACAAAATTACTTAACTTAAGCAAACAAAATCTGATATTAACATATTCACTCAAAACCTACCAGTTAACTAATAAACAAATCACAAACCATTCCTCTAAAGACGACAAGACTTCATTACACCAAAAAAAAAGCAAACCTTTCAATATTACAGGAAGAGTTGCCTCTTGTACTATGGTCATCTTCTCATATCCAGCATCCTTGATTCCTTTTAACGACAAAGGAGATATCGAACACTGATCAAATCTGCACACATAAAAGCGCTAAAAATCAGTAAGAGATAAACAAAACCATTCAAAACAACACAATATTTGTATAGCACACCTGCTCTCACTCAAGTAAGAGTTATTATCCTTCCCAGGTGAACTACTTCTCTTTACACTCATTTTACCATCCTCCTTATCTAATCCAATGGAATTCCTCGCATTCTCTCGAAGATCACCATCACTATCATCATCAACATCATCATCACCAACTTCCTCACCAAGCAGGTCCCCGAAACCACTTGTTACTTTTCCTGTCTCCACATCCTCATCATCATCATACGAAAATCGCGCTTCTCTTTTCAATTTCATTCCATCTTTCTTAAATCCCCCTCTATCCTTCCTCTCATTACTCTTCTCTCTAAAAGAATCCACGTTTCCTCTCTCAATGCCGCGATTCCTTTTCCGCGAATAATCATTGCCTCTCAATTCACCGTCAAATCTCCTATTGAACCTCGAATCGTCATACCTCGAAAACGAGTTAGAGTTAGTCCGATTCGATCTTCCTCTCGAGTCGCGAAACTCCTTCGAGTCATTCTCTCTCCTCCTCTTCATTGGAAACGAGTCTCCCTCTCTGCCTCTACCACCACGTGCCTTCATGAAATCCGACTCCTCGTCGTTGTCGTATCTGCTGTTGCGTTTAGCACGGAAAGAGTCGGAGGACCCCAACTCGCTGACCCAGTCACTGAGTTCGGCCTCGTCCTCGATCAAACTCTTTGAAGCCCGAATCTCTCCTCCTCTACCTCTCTCACGATTGCGGCCGAAATCGGATCCGGTGTCGGACCCGGGTCTGGGACTGGGACGAAACGGGCGGGTCGATAGTTTGCGTACGCCGGGTAGTTGTGGTTGTTGATTGAGGCGAGTTAGGCCTAGGTATCTGAGTTTAAAAGGAAAGACCCGACAGAAAGTGGGTATGGTCCGAATGGAAGGTTGGAAATTCATAGAAGGGAAACGGGTGACCGAAAGAGAAGGATTGGGTAAGCGGAGATGCAGCAGAAGCTTAATGGGCATAGCAGGACCTGGGATTACCGGTTCCCAGTTTCGAATGCCGGTTGCTTGGGAGGATAATATCGCGAAATGGCGAGATTTCGCCGGAGAATTTGGTGGACTGTAGTGAGGGGCTCAGAGATGGAGAGGTTTGTTTAGGGTTTAAGAGCTTCAATTTTTGAAAGGTGAAGAGTGCCACGGTGCGTGATAGGGTTTAACGATTACGAGCCAGTGAAATAAAACGTTGTCGTTTATTTTTTGTAACGGATACTTGCATCTAACTTCCCTAGTTCTGATAAAATGTCAAAGTAATCCTTTTTTTTTTTGGATATAACCTTTTATTTAAAAATTAGCAATAAAAAAACTCCCCACTGGTAGTTGGATGATAATCGACAGTTAATTGACTTTGTTTAAATTATGTTAATGTGACCTGATGGTATAAACTATTTATTCAATCTAACTAAATAAAATAACTTTATTTAATTCCAATATGTAGTTAGTTGTAATGTAATTTAAAAAGTTTTATAATAAATTAAGTTGATATCCAAAATCGATCAACACTCGAATTGATACAAATATGATAATTTAAGTAAATTATAAGGGGTTGAATGAAATTGATATAAAAATAGTGATGACAAAAGAGAATAAGCGGTAATAATGCAACAAAAAATCAACCAAAGAGACGGGAGTTTTTAAGATGTTTCGGCTCTATAAAAGATACCTATGTCCACAATTATTTTATTGCTAAAGGGAAAGACTAAATTTAATGGTGTTTCTACTATGGTTCTCATGCCTTATTGTTGCCGACTGTGTATGAGATTATGTGTTTTTCATTATACTGTTTGTACATATGAAAGACCCTTTATATAGTATTAGGATTCCTTATTTACATACAATAAATTTGCTGGAATATAAAAAAGATTAAGATCACAAATTTATATGGTACAACATTTAATTAGTACTTTGCATTCAATTCAAATTGCAATTATTACATTCATATTCGTATCAGAAGCATCTTGTTTAGGGTGATCTTCTGCGTAAAATGAAAACTTCTCTGTTTCTAGAACTTTGTGTTGTGATGAAAAATTACGAACTATCTGTGATTGGCGAGCTACTATATTACTGCGACCTCGAACTATTTTTCGTGCGAATTAACTGACTTGGGTCACTTTACTGTCTTAGCATTATTTTATCAATTGTCATAGCATTTGCTTATGTGTCTTAAAGTGATGGGCTTCGTACTCCTCAACCTTATTTTTAGGTTTTTAGGCTTTCTGGTCTTTTAGTCTTAATGGACTTGCAGACCAAATGCTATTTTGGGTACAACAAATCAAAATAAAAATATACCAATAAAAATTTTGAAATTAAGAAAATAATTTTTTTAAAACATTAGTTATGGGAGTTCAAGTTTTAAATTTGCTCATAAAATTATAGTGTATAAAATTCTCTTTCCAATATTATAGAAGTTTTCTTATACGTACACTCACTGTTTCATAATATTGACAGTAGTTAAGTCCCACTTTTACTCATAAAATTGCATCATACTAAAGTGGTTCAAGTTCTTACCCATAAAATTGTATAGCATGAGAGACCTGTTCTTTGTATCATGAAAATTATCCTTTGAATGTACTCGTAGTAGTTAATCTAGTTGGCTGACCTAATTGGATGTCCATTTTCCAAAAATTACATAATAATCACATATATGCTAACCTCCTAAATTTAATTGTGGGTATAGCCATCTGTGGCCCCACTTTCAGTTAAGAATATGAATACAAGTGAAAGTGAGAATAAAAAAACCAACATGTCTTTTTATAAATTATTTGTGAAAAGAGAATCCCACTTTGACCAATGAAAAATGAGAACTGTGGTTCTTCATAAAATTGGAATTCATCTTCTACATCTGTGTGCCTAAACCTGTGTTTACTTGTTCCTAAATTTTGTAGGGGTTGACTCCCAACAATATTATTGTAATTGATCAGCACCTAACTATAATCACTGTGTATCACGAAAGCTAATTTGCTATACAAAAACTTGAGCAAATTAGCTAGTAAAGTTAACATAGTTTAGGTAGTTAATTTGGTTTCTTTTTGCCACTTTGCAAGGCGCAGCAAAAAATTCATCACTTCGTCCGTGTCACGAAGGGAGTATGCAGCCTTTGTGTCCTTTTGATCCGAAGAAACTACTATGGAAAAGCCCCGTCCAAGGCCTCGAATAACCTGCCAGTTATAACATATTATTCGGATTAGCACTAACAAAGCAACTCTTGACATCAATAGAGAGTTTAATAGATCATTATCTCTTGTGGACGTCTGGTTTTTTATTTAAACTAGTGTGAATATTCACAGTAATTTCTAATAGAGCTAAGGAAGAAAATCACAAATTATATTTCAGTTGCCTATACCTTAAAAGCATCTTCATCAGTCTTATCATCTCCTATGTATACCGGGAGAAAATCGCTTGAGCTGTTGAACCCAAAGGTGTCGAGCAAATATTCCAAAGCATGACCTTTGTCCCAATCAATGCATGGCCGTATCTCCATTACCTAATCAAAAAATATAAACAGAATTGTTATATAAAATCATAGTATTAAAAAATGATGACCGAAGAAATCGAAATTCATAAAAGGAATCACTTTTAGATTGAGATATTATGAAATAGTCATTGAAAAATTCAATATTCATAACAATAGTCATTTTCAAATGTAGATATCTGCACTTTATTTCTTTACAAATTAACTTAGGTCATGAAATCAATTATTCATATGGGAAACCATCGTGACCTAGTTGTGTACATGATAAGTCTTGTACATAATAACATGTAAATGTTAGAGAGTCATATATCATTACTTTGACTCTTACTTAAAGGTTTGAATTTTTGGGTATAGTGGTTATCAATTTGGTATCAAAGCTCCAATTATCTGAGCTAGGTTTGATTCCCTCATATTATTATATTTGAATTTAATATTTGATATTTGAATTTGTTGGTATTTATATTTGGTTTTGGTCCACATGTCAAGCTTGTTGGTTTGGCACGTAATCAGGGATATGTTATGATTACTTTCACAACCGAGGGATGATAATTCCTAACAAGAAAATACTCACACTCACACTTATATATTATGTTTTAATAGAACAACGGTGAAATTCGAACCCTTGAATTCTTAGGGTAAGGAATGTACTCAACCACAACGATGAGGGGGTGATGTGTGGTATGATGTTTACTAATAGTAAACCCGTGTATCATATAATAAATTATAGACAATGCACAATACCTTTTTACCCCCGAGGATGCGGAACTTTGGGTAATTTTCCACAATAGAATGCACTATTTCTTTGAGAGTCTTCACATCCTATTGTTCAACAAGCAAAAATGATTAGCTTATTGGATTTTAAGAGTACATAACGTTTAACGACGTCAAATATTTAATCAAAGCAGTTTTTAATGTCCGTATTAAGTTAATGCATTACCTCTTTATTAACACGTCGATAGTGTACAGAGGCACAAAACCTGTTGTCTTCTACCATTGCACCTTTGATAGTCTTGATCTTTTGTTCAAGCACTTCAATTATCTGCAAAAGGAAGAAGAATTAAGCAACTTCTGTGTTCAATCATCAAAATGCACATAAATAGAAAATCATGTAAAAATGTATAATATTCATATAGTGTACCTCTTTGATTGTAGGCAAGAACTCTTGAGCCGGTTGGAATCGAACCTCTTCGTTGCCCTACAAAATAAAACCGTACGTGTCAATATACAATTCTGAAACAGCCGGTTGGAGTCGAATTGAACCACTTCGTTACCCTACAAAACGAAACCGTACGTCTCAATATACAATTCAGAAACAACTTGATTCACATGCAATTCATCATTTGTTTCTGTTGAAGGACATTGCCTCAAAAAAAGCAAAATCTATTTATAATATTTATAAAACTATGAAAACCTGTCCATCAAAAAATTTGGCCTGATGCCCCTCATTTTCAAACTTTAACGACCCAGATGGAGTCGAAATATCCAGGCCATGACTCCCAGCATAGACAACGTTCTTCAGTTGAACAAAACCATTCACCTACAATTACGTTAAAGAGAAAGACATACATTTAACAAGTTTATAAATATATTAGCATAAACAATAACAAACAATGTAGCTCCAATGGTGTATGAGACATGAACAATTAGCTAGTCATTTATATACAATTTCAGCACCTTATCAATGCACCTTCCACTAACAATAGCAGTAGGAAAAAGATTGGCAACTTCACGTACTGCAGAACGCATCTACCATTCATGACATGATGAACACAAATTTATTAGCTGTTATAAAATCTGAACGTCAACTCTGGACTGTTGAATCCAAAAAGCAAACGAAAACAACTGATCATCTGTTATTTTATTCTACATTAATAGAAGGGAAAAAAACCAACAAATATTATCTATTAATATGTATTCAAATTCTATATACAGCGTGTAATGGTTTTTTATATAAATTCAGAGCATGCATATATATGACAAAAAGAAACTTAATTACCTCATCAGACATAAAAGCTTTGTTAGGGTCATTGACGATGGGCGACAACGTTCCATCATAATCCAGAAACAAAACCAGTTTCTTCCCATCGGCAACCGATATCATCCCTTCAAATGAGTCCAACGCAGAAGGATGCTCCTCCTGTGATATCGATTCAGATTGATGAGATCATTCATAAATTGTAAATTTGTAATACACATGATCATGATGAGTAAAAGTCCAAGCATAATTAATTTAAATACCAGCCAAGTTCTATAAGAATCCGGAGTCAGATCATCTTCCTCTCTAATCTCATGATTGTTGTTTTCTGATCCCAATCCCATCGCTGTTGAGTTTTGTATATGCGTTTCCCGACGAAATTAGGAGGTCAAAAATATTTCAACTTTATGCATATGATCAGATAAATACTTTAAAATTCAGTCGTTTGAGTACTGTTTAGTGGACTCATGCAAGAGAATGCAAATAAGAATTTTCTAAGAGATAGTGAATGTATACATATTTTTTTACAGAGGGAAACCTGGTTTTGTTCTTGCAAACTAAAAATTAGTTTTTATGAAACAAGTCGATTCCTGCGAGTATATATTGGTTGGATTATTGACTATATATTCGCATGATACATCAAGCGATTCACGTGCATGAGAAAAGTTAAAAAGCAAAAGAAAAAGAAAGAGAAACATTACCGTGATTTGTAGGGCTGCTAAAGGCGACAAGCAAGATGAGAAAGAGGGACTTGACTACTTGAAATTGACCAATGTTATGAGTCGCATTCGTTAAATTATATATGTATATATAAAACCGAGTACAATAAAACAACGGTGGACTGTTGCCATCCAAAAAAGTTCTTGACACACTCAATTTTCTTTTACATCTATTTAAAAGATTAATTTTTTTTTTTTCTACACTCATCGTATCACAAAAACTATCCTGGCATATTATTGACCATTAAAAAAATATCATATTTGTTTTCCAATTTTCACAACCCAAGACTTCAATTTGTGCTCAAGTTTTTGTTTTTTCATTCTAATTTAGAGACTAATTTTTATTCTCTTTCTCAATAATTCTATCAAATTCAAAAGTTTTTAAACATAACAAGAATTACTTTTATAATGGATGTCAATAAAATGTTTAATGAAACGTCTCAAAGAAATCTTTGTCATATGAAACATAACAAAAGCAACTTATGAAACAAAGTCCAAATTAAAATTTGATTGTTTTTAATCTAGCTAAAAACCATATATTACGCAAATTACAGTGCTACACTTTTTTAAAACAAAAAATAAAAAAAAGGGACTATTTTACTTTTCACAAATTTGATGATTTTTGTTCAATAAGAAAACATCACTGAAAATTAGAATAAAAGTATATATGCATTTAAGATTTAGCCTGTCAATTTTCATTAATTCATTGATTACAAGTAAAAATTAAATTCCTTTATTGTGATATTAATTTTGATTTTGTATATATTATTAGGGTTTATAATAAATTGGATGTAATTATAAAAAAAAAGTTTAATTTATTGATTATATAGTTAAATCCTTTTAAGTAATTGTATTTATGGTTATTTTAGTAATAAAAGTTTTTATTAAATTATGGGTGTCCCATGAACTTTTTTGGGTGGCTCCAAAAAAACCCAAATACTTGATTAATTGAACATAAATAAATATAAAAAAGAATAAGTGTTTTAAGGACAGACATGGACATGAACAATGAACATGCGGCAATAAATAATAAATTTATGATCACCATGCATATGCATCAGGTTTATAATTAGGGTAAAAAATTTTAATGAAAATTTTTTAAAATAGATTTCTTTCTAAAACAAGCAGAAAAATTGCCTCTAAAAAGAAGGGAGAGAAAAGAAAATTTTCAATTATATTTTGGAATGAATAAGAACATATTGCATGAATATTTTCCGGACCATAAACGTTTATTATGCTCTCTTTTCAAGTCACTGTTACAGGAATCCTGTAAACAGGACAACCGGAATGATATATGTAATTAAATGAATATTTAGAGCATTAAATTGAAATATTTAGAGACGTGGTAAAAAAGTCAATAAATTGATATAAAAAGTAAAGTATCTAACATGATACAATAAGAATATAAATTAAAAGAAATAAATAAACGGGTGAATTTAATAAGATTTTATATAGAGAAGATTTTGTTCTTTATTATACACAGATAAGACGTACCTTCCATATATAGTTCTATCTATAAACATAAGCAAAAATAAAATTTGTTTACAAATTTGTCTACTACACATACCGGTTTACGAAATGTGTTTGAGTGAGATTATTTATCAATAACAACCTTTGATATTTTTCATTAATCATTCTTTCAATTAATTTAAACGCTGCTACCTAGTAAATTAGCAAAACACATGGTTTTATATCATTAATAAAATATGCAACCGCAAAGTAATTTCCTCAAATATGAGTCATAACCAACAACATTGATTAAAAACTCGATCGAGTTGATCGATTTTTTACCGAGAAATCAACTGGTTTTCGATCCGAAAACCCCCAGATTAGGTGTTCAACTCGATTTCTATATAAAATCGATCTAACTCAGGTTAACTAGACCCAGTTTGACATGACTTGGCCTACTCGGCCTTTCTTTTTCAAATCTTTTTTACCAAAACGATATTGTTTTTGTGTGCCAAAATGACACTGTTTTGGCATCATATATAACACAGGCCAAAGGGGCTTAATGCTCGTCATATGACTTGTTTCTTCTTCAATCTTCTTTAGTTCTGCAGATTTGCACTTCTACTCTATTCTGGTTCTGTTGTTGCCTATTGGTGCACGACTTCTGCTGCCGTTGTCTTCTCGTCCTTGTCCATCGCTCTGTTCGTTGTAGTCATCGTCTTTATTACCGTCTCTGTCCGGACCGTCTATGACCGTGAGTTAGTATTTTTTTTTTTTTTTCATTTTTTTTTTTTTTTTGCTTTCACCTTTTTATTTTTCACATATTTTTTTAGGGTCGAATGATGAATTAATGATTGATGGATTATACAAACTATATTTTTTTAGGGTTTTGTACATTTGTTACATTGATGGGAATATATGATTTGAATTCTTGTGTTATGTGTTTCAATTTATCTTATAATGTTGGTTTTTTTTTTTTTTATGTATTATGGGTGGAATTGTTGAAAAAATAATAGTTATGTTGCCAAAATTTTTAAGGTTATAATTATGTAATTATGCTAAAGTGGTTTTGGAGATTGCATGAGATAGATTTTAAGGATTTTTGTGGTCATATGATTGTATTTTAATCCTATAAAAAAATTTAAATTTTATTTTTTATAGGTTTGACCGTTGACTGACGGTCAAACCGAGTACTTTTCGAGTTGTCATGTATTTGCTGCTCGTCGGTTGAGTCGCGAGTAGCGAGTTTTAGAATACTGTCCAACAACAATATCCAATTGCATTATTAATATATTTCTTTGTCCGCATCTATGGTTTAACCTGTTTTTTCTCAGGAAAACCTAAAACAGAAGCATGTTTGCTAGACCATCGAAAATACTCAAAATAGTGACACAAAAGCATAAGTAAATGATTGAAAACAATTACGGTACGTGAAGTTTTAACCATGGAACAGAAATCAAACTTTGAGATGTTAAGACACTAAAGGAAGAAGAAGAAGAATACTTTTTCTACAAGTCAAACTAACAGAGAGACAGTGTATTTAAAAATTAATGGCAAATATAAAGAGTAAAAAACGCGTACCTTGAAGAAGTTGAGCGTTTGTAAAAACTCAAGGTGATGGACAGGGAGACAGTTGAGGGTGGAAATATAATACAAACAAGTGGGTGTTGTATATATAGTAGTGGAGCGAGCCTTCACAATATGACACGGGATACTTGTCTGAATTCTCTTCAAGTATGGAAGCTTTGTATTTTATTTTTTTCTTATAAGGAAACATTAAATCCTACGTGCACTTACTTTAATTGACCAAAATTAAATATGAGATTGGCTAGAATTGAAAATTTAGTCTGCTGACTAATATATGAGTAGTGACTACATTATAAACAATACATAAGATATAGCTGTGACAAATTAAGCTATAGCTCATGTTCACATAAGCACGAGCTATCATGTAATAATGTTATGATCAACTAATAATATACGTAGTTGGTAAGATAATTAGAAGCATGTCCATGCTATAAATGGGATAACAGAATATAACGCGACACATACATTATAATCTAATTACAAAAGTTAGAAGATCGATCATGACATATGATAACTGAGAACAATTCTTGATCTAGCACTTAGGTGCAAAACAAAGTTCTCTTTTGAAATATGGTAACCAATAATTAGTTTATTTGGTAATAAAACACTACAGTTACACTTAATATATTTTGGTAGCTACAACACACGTCCATATATACACAAGCTATCATATAATAATGTTATGAAACTAGTAAGGGTGTATACAGTTTTGTAAAGTTAATTATGAGTATGTCTTTACACTTACACGCTAGAAATTATGAGTTCAAATCATGTTCATCTTTTCCAAACCTCGATTTAATTATAATAAATAAATATATATATAGGGCATGATCGGGGAACACAAGTTTTGACACAAATTTTGATATAATTTGTTGACCATTAGATTATAAAAATTTTAATGACTTAGATCTACTCACATATTTATACACAACTACATAAATGTGTTTTTTCATCTCTTTTCATAATTAATTACATCATTTTTCATCTCTCCTCTCTCTTATTAATTACAACTTAATTTTACAACTCTATATTAATATATTCCTCTCATCTCTCTTTATTATTATATTATCTCTCTCATCTCTCTAATTAATATTATTTTTACATATATATTTTTTAAAACTTCTCCAACTAATATTAAAAATCAATCAATTAATATTATTCTCACCCATTGAAACTCTTTGCATCTTTATTTTTTTATTTATTTTTAAGTTATGTTATTTTCAAATATATATACATTTAATAGAATCTAAAAAAAGACCATATATATTGTCAAAAAAAAAGACCATATATATATATATATATATAAATATTTGTAATTTCTTTTCCGCATAGTCCATGAAGTACCCAAAAAAGAATTTTTATTTTTCCTTCTTTCCATTGTTCATAAATGCACAAAGAAAGGAAAAAAAAAAAGACAACTTTTTTTTTAATATCTCTTTTATATCCTTATTATCCATCACACAAAATAAAAAATATTATAAATCAAATTTTCATTTTATCTTTTTTCTCTATTCAATTAATCAAATCATACGTATAATACATGAAGATGAAGTTCAAGCTATCAATATAAACTTTTAAATAAGATTCATATTGTATATGTTTAAACAAATATACTAATTATAATAGTTTAAAATTAAAAATCAATTAAAAAAAAACTTGTTTTGGGTACAAGTATGATATCTAATAAAAAGATAAAAATAATGTAATTTAAAAATGTACTTCAAATATATATATATAATTTAAAAATGAATAAAAGAAAAGATGCAAAATCATTAATTGAGTGAGAAGAATATTAATTGATAACTTATTAATTTAATATTAATGAAAGAGAAGAGATATGGTGTAATTAATGTTGAAGAAAGAGATGAGAAAACACATTTATATAAAATGTAAAATTAAATTGTGTACAAATATGTGAGTAGATCTAAGTCATTGAAATTTTCATAATCCAATAGTCAATAAATTGTGTCAAAATTTGTATCAAAACTCATGTCCCTCGATTCTATCCCTGTATGTATATATATATATATATATATATATATATATATGAGTAGGTCCATAGTATAAATGAGATCACACGATATAACCAATATGCATATTTTAATTTAATTACAAAACATAGAATATTGATAATTTAATACGAGAATGGAGCCAAATTAGTTTAGCAAATCAATACAAAAGAAGGTTCTCTTTTAAAATATGTTAACCAAATAGCTTGTTCGGTGATAAACCCTATACAGTTTCACTTATTATATTTTGGTAGCTACAGTATATGATGTTATGAATTAATAAGGTATGTAGTTTTGTAAGGTTAATTATGAACATGCCATGCTATAAATAGGATAACAATGTAGAAGGCATAATTTATATTGTAATTTAATTACAAAGCTTAGAAGGTTAATCATGAAATACTAGAATTAAGCTAAATTAGGGATAGTTTGTTTTTTTAACTTAAGACTTAATAGTACTAAATTGCACCTATTATATTATTTTTGTATATTGTTTTAAGTGCTCAAACCACTTAAAACTATAAAAAAAAATAACTAAAAAAATTAAGTAAGAATTTTTAACTTTTTATTTAATTACTAATCATTTAATGACATTTAAAAGTTTTTATTCCAAATCTATCATCCCCAAAATAACATAATTTTAAATTTATCCTAATTTTATATTTCTCAATTTTTTTTCCTTGATACTTACAAAAAATATATTTGAAAAGTAAAACCTAAGTACATCTCATTCCAAATTGTCTTGAAATTAAACTAATATATTTTAATTTATAATTTAAATATTTATTTTTTAGTTGTTTTCTTAAATATATATTAATATATTAAAATATATAAATATGGTTAATACTACTACATTTTTTTAATTATATTTTAATTATGAATAAAATATTATTAATATGTACATAACAAATTTTTTAGAATTTATTAAATTATTTATTTTCATCTATTTGTATTAAATTACTTAAAATTACATAACAACAAATAGTAAAAATGGTATAAATGTCAATTTATTAATTTTCAGATAATTTTAAATTTAAAAAATAAAGAAGTTTATAACATATTCAGAGGTAAGGAAAAAAATAAACATGTTATTCAGATTTCATGTTTTAGTCACAGTTTAGTCTTTAGTCTTCAACAATACTTTTCAGCCTTTAGACAAAAAAAACAAATGATCCCTTAATCTAGTAAATCGGCATAAAATGAGGTTCCGTTATAAAATATGGTAACCAACTAGCTTATTTGGTGGTAGAAACTATTGAGATTCACTTACTAGTTTAGTATTTTTGGTAGTTGCAACTCATTCCCATTAAGCACAAACTACGATAAGGTATATGATTTTGTAAGTTTAATTATGAGCAAGTCCATACTATAAATGTGATATTTGCATAACACGTTACATATATTTTTATTCTAATTATACAAAACTTCAAAAATCAATCATGAAATACAAAAGATAAGCTACATTAGTCTGGCAATTAAGTATATACAAAACTCTCTTATAAAATAGTGTAACTAACTAGCTAATTTGGTGACATATTCTCTTGAGTTTCACTTATTATATACTTTACCGACTACAACGCATGTTCACATGAACACGAGCTATTACATAAGTTTATGATTATGTTAGTTTAATTATGAACAAGTTCATACTATAAATGTGATAATTGAGTATAATATGATCCATACATATATTAATCCATTACAAAACTTAGAAGATCAATGATTAAATACAAGAGTACTTAATTAGCTAAATTAGTTTTAGTCCAATCCTATCTATACCAAACATATCATAATACTAATTTAATCTGATCCTCTTCAATTTTATCTAATTCAATCATATCTTTTAAAATTGTCCAATTCAATCCCAACGCACCAAACGCACTCTGAATTAATATAATGTATCAACCCATAATCATATAGTGCTCATAGTTCTGCTCGTCTTTTATAACTTAAACGTTTTTGAATAATTATTAATCACAGTGAATTACACAAAAAATTCATTGAAAATGTCTAAGCTATTTTTCATTTTGCCACGCATCACAGGTTTGGTACATTGATAAAAGGAGTAAATGATGACAAATGGTACCAAAGAACTGGAATGAGGTTTTCTAGCATCTCCCTAAATGAAAGGACATTAATACTCTTCTTTAAATATATATATAACTTAAGGTTTTCTCTCTCTTTCCCATTTTCTACCGCCTCTCTCTCTATGTCAATTCTCTCTCTTGAGCTCCTCCAACTCTCTTGCTGTCTCCTCGTTGTTTTCTCTTTTATTGTCGTCAACCAGCAATAACAAAGGCTCTTCCTCCATCATAGATTACCAACCGCACCTTCATGTCCTTTTTTTTTTTATCTGGTTCTGGGTTCAAATCAAACCCAGAACCATGTGCTTAGGTTCAAGTCGAACTCAGAACCATCTGGTTCTGGGTTTGGGTTTGACGGTGCCTTATGTTTTCATTTTTTTTTTAAATTATGTTTTTTGGATGTTGTTGTTGATGTCATGGGAGAATGGATGATTGATGGTGTTGAAGATAGTTGATGTTTTTGGATGTTATTGATGGATCTTTCTTGATGACGTTGTGGGAGAATAGATGAAATGGTCGATTGATGTTGTTGAACACAGTTGATTTTAATTAGGATCATATTTGAATGGATGAATGAATGAATGAAATGGAGAATGGATAAAATGTATCCCTGCACAATTAGAAATTGCATCCTTTTAGGATGTAATTTATTTGACAAGCATACTATAGGGCAGGATTCGCTCCCTTTTTGATATAACCCAATCCTTATCGTGCTCTTTTTGGTACGACCCGTGCACTTTTTGGTGCGATCCGTGTACTATATAGTGTGACCCATGCCTTATGAGTGGGTTAGGGAGTGGGTGAACACACAACCCATGCCTTATGGGCTAGTCTTGTGCTTTATTAGGGCGTGGCACGACCCACGCCTTATGGGCGGGTCAACACACGACTCGCACCTTATAGGCTAGTCTTGCGCTCCATTAGGGCGTGGCACGACGTGCACCTTATGGATAGGTCAAGGTGCAACCGCAACGTATTTCTGGTGCGAAAAATTTAAAATTTGCTCTGGTTTTCTAAAATTTTAAAAAAGGACAATTTTGTCATTAAAAAAAGTTTTGTTTTAGCACTAAAAAACTAGTTGTATGTTTTACTAATATCAAATAACTGAACTTATTTTTTTAGCACATTGTTACTGTTTAATTTGTTTAATAACAAAACTACCCTTATTTTAAAATTTTAAAAAACTCACATAAATTTTTAATTCTCGACACCAAAAATAGGCCGTAGATCATGCCTTGACCCACTCTATATGGTATGAGACCCGTTTCATAAGGCAAGGATAATACCCTAATAGGGAGCAGGTCGCACCCTGACCCGCCCTGACTTGCGCCTTATAAGGTGCCGGTCGTTTGACCCATGTCTTATATAAGGCATGGGTCAAAGGTTCCATGCCTTACTTAAGGTGCGGGTCAAACGACCCATGCCCTAATATAAAATGTGATTCGTGTCTTCTTTCATTAATTTTTTGTTTTTTGGTTAAATTTTCATCCATGTTTAATAAAAAAAAAAAAAAAAAAAAAAAAAAAAGGACATCCACACGAACTTTAAAAAAAAAAAAAAAGACACGCAGACTGCATCTACACAAAAAAAAAATGCGGACATGGTTCGCGCAAATTAAAAAAAAAAGATGCGCACAGCAGACCTGAAAAAAAGCGCGGACCAAATCAAATAAAAGGATGCGCTCGGACCACGTCCACACAAACCCAAAACAAAAGCACAGACATGGTCCATGTAAACAAAAAAAATTAAAAAAACTCGAAGCATGTGTGCGCAAACCAAAAAATGCCAAAAAAAAATCTCATATCCATCTATCTATGTTTGTGTTCATCCATCATCAACTGTCTTCAACAACATCATCACTCATCCATTCTCCCATAATATCATCAACAACAACCACCATCAATATCCACAAAAAAGAAAAAAAAAATAGAAGAGAATCCATTCTATTCATTCTCCCAAAACATCATCAATAATAACAACCATCAACATCCAAAAGAAAAAAAAAAATCAGAAAAGAGGTTGAAATAAAACAAAAAAAAATAGAATTATCTGGTTTTAGGGACCTAGAACCAGACGGTTCTAGGTCCAAACAAACTCAGAACCATCTAGTTCTGGGTATTGAAACCCAGAATCAGACAATAGATTATAAAAAAAAAAAAATGAAGATGAAGGTCTAGTTCATTACCGACAATGAAGAAGAAGGCTTTGCTGCTGTTGGTCGACGGTGATGGAGGAAGAAATAGTAATGAAGACAGCAAGAGAGATGGAGGAGCAAGAGAAAGAGAACTAATAGAGAAAGAAAGAGAACTGTTAGAGAGAGAGAGGCAGTAGAAAATGGAAGATTGAGAGAAAACCTAAAGGTTATAAGTGTTTTTGTTTTTTTAAAGAAGGGTATTGTCAACATCTGGATTTAGCCGACCAGGTTTTTTCAGGCTCAAACTGCAAATACGATAGATAGGGTGCAAGAAATATGTAAAAAGCAAAGAAGAAAAAAGTAAAGGAAGAACACAAGACAACATAATTTTTTAAGTGGTTCGGCCCAAAAAATGCATACGTCTATTATTCTCTCACATTTTTACAAAGTAACGGCACTCAAAGATTATCTCTCCCTCTATAATAAAAATCATCCCCTATTTATAGAGAATTAGAGGTGCTACAGTTGCACAATAATTTAAAGTGAAATGATGAATTACATTTAATACGACTGACATCTATCAGGTCAACTCTGTCAATGCATAGATTTAGACGCTAAATTCATGGTGGTTAGGTAAGATTTTCGTAATTCATGTTGTAATCTCTGACGGGGTTGGACGTATATGACACGCCTTGCTAATTGTTGCTCTTACGATTCTGACAGTGTCTGATTCACGTCATACAAGCTACAGTAGCTGAAAGCTCATCTCAACGAGCTGGAATGTCCGAAGTCGGACTGAGTTTTGGAGTTTACCTTTGTGAACTGATCATATAGTCTGAGTCTGAGCTTGTGAGCTGGCCGTCTGGCGAGCTATATATCTGATAAGTTGGACCATTTGGCTAGCTGTGTCTTAACCGAATGTGTAGTCTTCTTAGAAAGTCTTGGGCTTCAACTTGTCTTAGGCTTCCATCAACAGTCTTGGACTTTTACCAGCCCATTTAAGGTAACCCAAAAATATCCATAATATCAGTCCCCAGCTTTTAGTGCAATCTGCGAACTGAGAGCTGATAGTTCGCTGGTAAAAGCTGGTTTGGAGGGAACGGTTACTTGGCATTTTTCAAACTGTCATGTCTCTGGACACGTGGTAACTTTTTCGGCTGTCGTGTAGGGCATGTCTGTCCCTATGGGCATTTAATGCGCACGTCTATCAACTGACATCGCATGATAATTGAATCCTGAGAATCACGCTGGGCTGCTAGCTTTAGGGCGGTTGGTGAGCCCCCAAATCTGACGGTTGGGGCTTCGCACTCTCGATTTTCGAGGTAAATGGGGTCCTTTCACCATGCTTGCCTCCATGCTCCTGAGGCCCAGGTCGGGCCTCCAACTGTTAGACCCTTTAAAGAAGCTGCTCAATAACCAGGTCTTGGATCTCAGATTGTCTGGCTGAAGATTGCTTATCCCGCCTACTTTCTTTACTTGGGAACCGTTGACCTTGAGCCCTGTACCTTCTCTCCTGCTCAGGCTCGGGGGAATAAAGATCTGATTCATGTCTTGGATTCGATCTGTTTAGTCCATCTTTTCTACAGGAACCTCCATATCTGTCGCTGCTCATCTTCATCTCTCCGAACTAGAACCTACACATGTCTATAGCTCCCCTCAACACATCGATGTCCATCCTGGCTCACCCTCATCCTCAATCCTGAAGGATGAGCCGTATCTTCATTGCTGCGAGGTCGTTGGGTCCGAGCTCTGGATTGCACATTGGAGGAATTGACTGATCCCTCAGGCGCTCACACTTTCCTAGCAAGCCTTTCATTTGTGGCTGGGACTTCAACGCGCTGCCGTTGCGAAACGTCCTTCATCGTAATGATCTCATCAAGTCTCTGAGATGGGCGAGGCTGGGCCCGAGTCAGCGCCCTGACAGCATCTGCTATTTGCATCATGGTATTTTCCAACACCTTCTGACGCTGTTGTAAAACCTGCATGGCATTCTATCCAACGGTGTTAAGTACAGGTTGGTGAGAGGGAATATGAGGTATACCTTGAGTATTCTCGATCAAGGGTACGTTAGAAGTCCTAGCCCTCAGATTGGCTGGTTCTCTAGCGGGCTGGACACCTTTCTAGTGGTTTGAGTTATCGAACTGGCCAGCAATCGCACTTGAGCTCTTGATGGTTCTTCCTCTAGCCATAGCGTTTGGTACGCGAGCTTTGGAGATCAAGGATGAGAAAAATGATGTTACAGAAAGGGCCCCTTTTTCTAGCGCCAAAATATCGACATCTGGATTTAGCCGACTAAGTTATTTCAGGCCCAAACTGCAGATACAATGAATAGGGTGCAAGAAATATGTAAAAGCAAAGAAGAAGAATGCAAAGGAAGAATACAAGACAACAGAATTTTTTAAGTGGTTCGACCCAAAGAATGTCTACGTCCATTTTTCTCTAACTATTTTTGCAAAGTAACGGCACTCAAAGATTGTCTCTCCCTCTACAATGAAAATTCTGTTCTATTTATAGAGAATAAGAGGTGCTACAGTTGCACAATAATTCAAAGTGAAATAATATATTATATTTAATGCAATTGACATCTATCAGGTCAATTCTGTCAAGGCATGGGTTCAGACGCTAAACTTATCCTGGTTAAGTGAGATTTTCGTAATTCATGCTATAATCTATGACGGGGTTGGACGTGTACAATACATCTTGCTGACTTTTGCTCTGATGGTTCTGATAGTATCTGACTCGCGTCCTGCGAGCTGCAGTAGCTGAGAGCTAGTCTCAACGAGCTAGAATGTCCAAAGTCAGACTGAGTTTGGAGTTTACCTTTGTGAACTGATCATGTAGTATGAGTCTGAACTCGCGAGCTGGCCATCTGGCGAGCTATATGTTTGATAAGCTAGACCCTTTAGCGAGCTGTGCGTTAGCCGAATATGCAGTCTCCTTGAAGAGTCTTGGACTTCAACTTGTCTTGGGCTTCCATCAACAGTCTTGCGCTTTTACTAACCCACTTAAGGTAACCCAAAAATACTCATAACAGGTATTATGGTCTTTTTATTTAGTGCAGTACTAGAAAAGTTGATTTCAGTTCTTTAGTGCTAATTAAACATAAGATCAATTATTAGGTGCTATTAGGTGTAATTTACTCTTAAAAAAAAAAATTAAACAGTAAAAAGATATTAGAAAATATTAGTTCAATTTTTGGGTGCTACACGTATCCTTAACTATTTAGTGCTAAAAGGAAGGAGGCAAGGGAAGAAAGAAAAAAAAAAAAAAAAAAAAAGATAAAAGCTGTCTAGTTCTTGATGCTGATAATGGGCCTCATCAGTTGTGGTTAAAATGGACCCAATGACCCATGATGGGTTCGCACTTGGATGGTTCCCGTAGTCTTTTGTTTTTTGTGACATGCCTATAGTCCTTTTTGTACCATTGAAAATGGTATATTCTTTCTTTATTTGAACTGTTCAAATGAAGACACTAAAAAATAATGTAAAGTTGGCTTAGTATGGAATTTAATATAATTGAAAAGGCAAAGCATAAAATCCCATAATTTATGTTACTTTGTTGAGGATTGATACTGATTTGTGGTGGAAACTTCACCATAATGACTGTTACATGCATGAATGCCTAAAGCAATACCCGTTGCATCACTAAAGGATTTTTGGATGCGGTGTGAGAGTATGACTCCGTCGTTGCTTGTTTAGTTTAAAAGCATGGAGTCGTGGTTGTTGTGCATCCTAAATGGATAATTAGTTTAATCATGCAACATATGATTGTGATGTTTTGGCTTTGTTGATGGGAATATAATGCCCGGCAAGTAGCAAAGTTGTGGAACTATCAAAAAGAGCTCGGTAATGTTTGCCTTTCTTTCTTTTGTAAAATTATATATATGTCGGATATCGAATGGTTGTAATTTGGTCCGATAACCTTAATGAACACTAAGTGACTATTCAGAATAAATCTCACAAGTTGAAACCACCAAAAACTGGTTCAACTGTAGTACCAAAAAAAAATGGTTCTACTGTTTTGAGCTTTCATATATATATAAGACAACTTCCTTGAAAATCACAGATTTACTAACTCGTAAAAAGTTAGGACTCGTCTCAAATTCGGTTTATGGTTCGACTATCATGTGCCCTTCAATTCCCCTCCTACTTCTAGAGGCTTCAATTTTAGGTTGCTCCTTAATGTACCATCAAGAGAGTTCGGCCTGTGGTAATGGTACGTGTAATACGTACAGTAATAAGTCAAAACAGGAAGGGAAAAAAAAATCCTGGATGGTGTACTGGGTGTACACCGGCAAAATCAAAATAGAAAATATGAAAAGACTTGGGCCAAACTATAGCTCATAGAACGCGAGCCCAACCGTAACATTCAAGCAGCCCATTCACTTTAGATTTCATCATTTACAAATAGAAGAAAAAAAATCAAAATTCCAATTTAAGTAACATCATAGATTCCCTTGTTAAGAAGTAACGACTGGAGAATTTGTTTGCACAATAATTAACTCAAGCTTCTGTCGCACATATAATCAAAGTATGATTTTTTTTACTAGACTGTTTAGAGTACGTAGATAGAACGATTAATATCTCGAGCCATAAATGGACCCAAAAACTGATCAATCAAAACAAGAAGTCGGTTGCAGCCAAGGCAAGCCCATGCGCGGCGGCCGTTGCTCAGTTGGACGCAACACAATACACACCTAATTAGCGGCTCACAAGTGTTTAACTCTACCGGTGTGGACGTACATGTGAAGAGGAAAGTCGACGAAGGCGATATAAAGTGGTCCTTGCGATAATTCCCATAATAAGTCTAACCAAGTATTGGCCCCTCAAAAATGGGTGCTCACCAGTTCATCTGGGTTCTCGATATCGACACATGGCTCAGAGTTATTGATTAAAAACCTACACTGGACCAGGACACATTAACGTTTATGACTCAAGAGTCAATTCTTACGTAACTATACTGCTGTAAATTCCGTTTCAAAAACCAGGCAACTGTTTTTTTATGATTCCAAGATTTTGATTTAGTTTACTTTAGATTTTATAAATAAATATATGTTGCTGCATCTGATTGGCACAACACCTCTACGTCTCATAAGAGTATACAAATTTAAATACCATCCGCAGTAATATAGATTTTTATCACTTAACTCATCTGTACGAGTGAATTAATTACGTTTAAATCTCTTTTAAATGATAATGACAGTTTTTTCTTTAAATATGATTGTGTTTCAGACTACATCATAATATCCATCAAAATAATTTCAGTTGTTGTAATATGATAAAAATAAATAAATATCTGTTGCTTAAAGATTTTTATTTTGTTTATTCTCACTTTGGAACTGAACGTCAGTGTGAAGCATGTTTGTACGGGTGGTGAAGCCTACATGGTATATGAGAAACCCATCATGATCATTACCATCTTTATCCTATGTGACAGAAAATGGAAGTCATGACATGTCATGCGTTATATAAACGCTATATGTTTCCTTCTGTTTGGCCAGTGATTGAAAATCCAAAGAATACGGGTGGAGTTTTAGTTCAAGCAGCATGGACCTCCCCAGATTGGCATCCATAATTATAAGGAAGGTTCGGACTTTATCGTATATATTTATGATTAATCATAATATTAATGTTAATTTTTTCCGATATCAGGAGCATAAAATTTTGAAATAATAATTGTGGCAGGTCGCAAGGTATCTATGAATCTTGTCAATTCCACTAGGTCCAGTAATTGTCGGGTAATTTCAGAGTATTTTATGGGTTCTTTTATAACTTACGTGGTTTATTTTATTTATTTTATTTTTTATATTATATCTCCTAACATTATATCAAATATCTATCGAGATCTATTAGTAATATTTGTTTAGTGAACGATTCAAAATCTACTCTTATAACTAAGAAAAAGCAATCACATATAAGTGAAAAAATTATCATGTATTATGACTCTTGATGAGGTTTGAACCTTATCTACAATGATAGAAGGGACGCACTTTTTTCACTAAGATAACCCGTCATCCTCTACAACTTATGTGGTTTTGAATCTCATCATTCTACTGATGGGAATTCAAATTTTACTTTATCATTTTATAAGTATGCATTAATAATTTTTTTCTTTTATTACTTATGTGGTTATTTCTATTGAGACTACAATGACTCGGTCTAACAAACTCCGAAATTTTGGACAGATTTCTCATCCCTTTATTATCAAATCTTTTTCTCTGGAGAAAAATATATTGTAGGACATTTGTCGTCGGTTTTAATGAGCCAAATTGGTAACCGAAAAATTGTGGCTCCAAATTGGTAGGTAATTCGTGGACTGGTTTGCTGGTTGGCTTTTTGTAGCTACGAGTTTGTTCATCCTTATCAGTACATCATCATCCATTCCCTGTCGCCGTCATCTCGAATTCTTGATGCTAGGGTTGTTGTTCCGTGCGCCGATCGTAGATTTTTTTGGTGCTGAGAAAGGATAATTAATCATTAAAATTTACTCGAGTCTGGTGAGCTACAAGCATGCAAATCATAATAATCCACTTGCTTTGATAAATTGGATTTTGACTATTAATCGATATGATAATGATATCCATATTAAAAGGACGATTCTAATTAAGACTAGCACAAATTTCAAAAATGCTGTTGAATTAGATTGTCTGATTATTTATGTACGACTCTTTAAATATTATCATCGATTGTACTTTTATTGTATATATAAAAAAAAATTCAAGTTAAATGGTTACTAATAATATATTATAATATTGAACTTACAAGCTTATATCTCACTGTATTATTACATTTGAATTTATCATGTATTTATGTTTGGAGCTTGAACCACATAAATATTGAGAGTGTGTTGAAAAGTTAAGTAATATTATAGAATCACATTTTAATTTTTTTATGAAATTATCTGAACTATTGAGGGTTTAATTAGAAGAAACAAACCAGACTAGTCAGCTCATGGATACGTTAAAGAAAAAGGTGGGTTGAAGTGCACATCACAGAAGGACAACCGTTTTGTGGTGGGAATTGATGAGGTTAGCGTCACTTGTCTAACCCCATGTCACGATAAATTTGTGTATTATCACTAAGATATTACACAATTAACAACTATACGGAACTTCAAAATATCTTGCGTGTGGTCAGTGCCGTTGTGGTGCAGACATTTTGATTGCTTATTCAAGGGCTGGTTTGTTTTTACTATTTTTTATTTAATGGTCCGAATAATGCTTATTAAATGATTTTTTTAAAAAATTATTTATATTTTTATCTAAAAATTGAACAGTACTACATAAAACTTAAAATTAAATAATAATTAAAATCTAAAATCTGAATAATTTTTTTTTTCTTACACATGAATATATAATAATTTTATTTACTTTTTAAAATTGAAATTATCTCGAGATTAGTAATTTAATATTTACATCATTTTACTATAAATTGTTTTGTAATTTCATTTAATATAATTCAAATAATTATAATAAATTATTTAACAAATACTTAAACACTTTTATATATATTGATAATATTTTTATTCATAGTTAAAATATGATTATTAATTATTATAGTAAAGTTTTTTCTTTAAAATTATACATATATAAATAAATTATTGTACTAAAGTAAATTAAATTTATATATATAAATAAATATAAACAAAATATTCTTAAGTTGAAATACTATTACAACAAAAGTTGAAATTATAAGGTAATATATATTTTAGTGATTGTAATATTTCATTAATTATATTTAAAAGTATTGTATATAATGTAAAATTAAGATAAATTTAAAAATATATTATTTTATGAATGATATATTTCAAATAATATATCTAAAAAATCATTAAGTGATTTGACATTTAGTTAAAAGGCAAAAATTGTAATTTTTCTTTTTTGGTAATTTTTAAGTGGTTCGACTAAAACAAAAAAAAAAAAATCGCTTGATAGGTGTTATTCAGACTTATTAGGTGAAAAATGATAAAAACAAATAACCCTACGTGGTTAAAAAACTACTTAAAACCATCCAAAAATTACTAAAAAAATATATATGATATCTGACTTTTAACTAAATGTCAAATCACTTAATGGTTTTTTAATATATTATTTTAAATCTATCATTCCCAAAATAAAATATTTTCAAATTTATCATAATTTTACATTATGTAGATTCCAACTTTGATTATTCTTATTTAATTTTAGTATAAAATACATATTAATTTATAATTTCAACTTTTGTTATAATAATAATTCAATTTAAGATCCTTTTGTTTATTTTTATTTAAATATATAAATTTAATTTATTTTACTATAATAATTTATTTATAAATATATAATTTAAAAAAAAAATATTTTACTGTAATAATTAATTATATTTTAATTATAAATAAAAATATTATTAATATATACATAAAAATATTTTAATATTTGTTAAATAATTTATTATAATTATTTGTATTATATTAAATTAAGTTATATAATAAGTAATAGTACAAGGATATAAACATTAAATTAGTGATTTTCAAATAATTTTAACTTTAAAAAACAAACAAAATTACTATACATTTAAAGGTAACAAAAAATATATATATCATTCAAATTTCAAGTTTCAGTCACTATTCGGTCTTCAGTCTTCAGCAGTATTGTTCAATTGTCGAACAAAAAACAAACAACTCTTAAATCTAACGAGAGCTATGAACCTTTAATATTCGTGTTGTCGAATATGGTCTATGACTTTGTCATTTTTGATTTACCTTCTTATTATTTAAACTCAATCTTCAAACAATAACAATAAATTACAAAATACATTTAATTACGGTGACATTGATCAACACTATTATGATATCATCTCATATTATTGCAATAATATTGTCATATAATTTTAAACATGTAAAAAACATAAAATTCAATTAATATGTAGTAATTAATGATTGAATTTTGTTAGAATTATTTTTAACAATTTTCATTTTTTTCTTTTGAAAAACCACAATATATTGGGTGACTCAAGTTGTATATTTATTAGATTTAATGAGCTTTTTTTACCGTTACACAATATTGGGTGATAGTTATAATTTTTACTTATTTTTTCTTTTTTTGAATTATAAATTCGAGATTTAAGAAGGGAAAGATAACTAGAATTCTCAACCTTTATGATGTAAATGTAGGAGACAAACCGCTTAGCTTACCTCATTTTTATCACAATTTCCATTTCTTAAATTTTATATTTTCAAACATTTTTAACTTTAGTGAGATGTTAAATCATAATAATACATAATTACTGTTGTGACAATAGATATCCTATAGTTAGTAGTATTATAATCTAAATGATATGTCAAGCAATATATTCTCGATATATCATTAAGAGATATTATGAAAAACCCCCTTAAAAAGTAAACTAATCGTGATTAGCTCTCGATTTTTATTTTTGTTTATTAGATTAACCGTATTCAACCGTTAACTTTCCATCCAAAAAGTTAACGTTTTCCATCCAAATATATGAAATGACTAAAATATCCTTGTCAATAATCAAGAAAATCCTTATCATACTCTTTAAACTTATGTAATAACTAAAATGCTCTTCAAATTTATTGATTAATAATTAATAATGATATTAAATAGAAGATAACCGAAAATTTTAAAATACAAAAGTTAATAATTTTCTCAAAAAATATTTTAAAAACTAAAAATATATATATATATCACCATTCATGATTCACCACTATCTCTCTCTCCATTTCTTCCTATCTTCTTCATATTCTTCAAAATCTATTCTTCACTCTCTCTTTTTCTTTTTTTTCTCTTCGTATTCTTCTAGGTTTGCCAAAACGAATCCGAGCATGTTGAACTCGGATCATTCGGGTTCAAATTTAGACGAATCTGGGTTCGTCAAACCCAGATGTTTGAATTTTTTTTATTTTTTAATATTATATTTTCTTAAGATGAGTTGATGATGATGGATTGATAGTTTGATGATGATAATGGTAGGTTGATGTTGATGATTTAATGTTTTTGGCATATTAGTTAAAAGTTGATTAATGGTTTATATATATATATATATATGAAGATGAGTGGGTTGTTTAGTTTCAGGTAAAAAAAATTCAATTTCCCATTTTAAATGAAATGAACAAACTAGAATCAGTAGTAGTCTATGAGATCCGATAATATGGTTGAAAGATTCATAAATGAATCTTTCAACCATATTATTTATTTCTCTTATTGTAATGTACAATGATATAAACAAAATTGAGAACCCAAAATGTGTTGAGGCACAACAGTTGACTAGACATCTAAGGGTAAAGCACTGTTTTGGCGTGGACTATGAGAGCGGTACCAAATTGAGGTAAACTCTGAGGGGAGTGCATGTAAGAAAGAAATTTTCATTTATAGTCTCCTATTATTTAATTTAATATTGTTTTGAATTTAAAAATTCAAAATCAGAAATTCTGTTTTTGTCTCTAACATATATTTGACATAGAAAAATAAATAGAAAAATATTCGAACTATATTTCTTGCTTCGACCCGTGAAATAAATACTCCAAGTTTTATATTAATCTGAAATAAAAGGAAATATAACAAAGAAGACAATAAATACAAGAAAATAAAAAGTGATGGTGGAAGGCGAAGAAGGCCTCTTTTCAAGGGGAGGCACGCCCAAGCTATTTGTATGATATCACTTTGAAAGAGTTAGAATTCTAACATTGTATCAGGACCTACGGGATTAAGAGACGTCTCGGATAGCCTGTTTTTATGGGACGTAGGTCAGACTCTCTTTCGAGGGAGACCTTCTTTGTCTTCCACTTACCCTACGTAGGAAAAGCCCAAAGTCAATCCAAGAAAAATTTAATATAATTTTTTTTTAAAAAAAAAGTAAAAAAAAAAAATAAACACAAAAAATTAATAATTTCGTCCATCATGTTGATGGACGATGGACATCATTTAAAAAATTTTAAAAAGTATTTTTTAAATTTAATAAATATTTTTGTTAGGGGTGGAAATCATTTTACAATTTTGTTTTATCAATTTTTCTTATTTTAAAATTTTAATTGTTTTATTATATTACTATTTTGCTTTCAAAATTTTAATATTGGTTAGGTTTTTTAGATGATAAGGATGGCTTACCTAATAAAAAAGCTTCATGATTAATTTATTTTTTAGGGAGATTTTCATAATATCCCTATTAGTAATTATTCACTTAAAACAATGGTAAATATTTTATCGTCTCATTTGACTCCAATTATGAATTTTTTTTTAGTATTATTAATAGTAGAATAATCCAAAATAAAAAATGAGCAATATTTTTTCACAAATGAATAAAAATATTATTAGATTTAAGTGATGTCAATTGTCAACAGTCAAATAATGCTTAGACAGGAAAGTTTTTGTTTTAGGTCTTGGTCAAGGTTGTAACTTGCAACCTGTAAGAGCCTGGCGCCAAATGTCACACAGAGACCTTAGCGGGAATTTTGAAAATTTCAACATTTTGCTAAAGTGGTCTCAAATATTAAGGAATAAAAGGCCACACGCATGCCACGCTCGGCCCCTACTTTTACGCCACGTGTAACGAAAACGGACGAATCTGAATGGTCGCGATTCTGACAACCTTGTCAAGATGTATCTGATTCGTCCCTCATTGGTTGGTGTGTATAAGGAAACAAAACCTGTCACATGTATCTTCTTTTATTTATTACTTTTGCCTTTTCCGGTACTAACTGTTTGTTAAGCACTTGTTTAATATAAAATAATCACATCAATTTAGTTAATGAGTGGTTAATACTAAAACACGAGTACATGACTCAGAATTATATTAAATCCATACCTTAATGATCACGTGACTGTGCATGTTTGGCTCGTGAGCGGCTCACGAGCCAGCTACCAAGTGCCATGGGTGGTCCGCCATAAAGCCGCCGATTCTGTTCTCATTTGTTTTGAGTCTCGATTTGGGGACCCCTTTCTGAGTTCCGTAGATCCAAGTCGACGATTTGGCACGAGGATTGTGATTGAAAATAAGGATGAGATTAAGATTGAATTAAATTTAATTAAATTGAATTACAAAATTATTATATCACGTTCAGTGAGCCTTAAGATTGGGAGGATTATTAAAAAATCTTTGAACATACATGTTATTACAAATAAAAATTATTTTTATTTTTTATAACAACCTCTTCTCTTATAATAAAGTTCGATCATGTGAGATAATTGAAAGCTAACAAAGTAGAACAAAAATACGATATTGCCCCTGACTAACTAATATTTGGTGAAAATGGCATATTTACCCCTACTTTTGTAGGAAAAAAGTTTAAATACTTAAAAAACCTCAACCGTTCATCTTGAAAATGAATGGTTGAGATATATTTAATTTTAGATATGAAAAAATATATTTTTTTAAATTGATCTAGACCATCCACCTGGAAGATGGATGGTCATGGTAAATTTGAAAAGAAACATTAAATTAATTTTAAAATTTGATTATAAAAAATAATTTTAAATATAAAAACTAATTTTTTCCAAGTGAATCTAAGCCGTCCATCGGTCAAAATCAATTTGAAAAAAATTAGATTTTCTTTTAAAAAAAAAATTGAACAATTGAAAAAAAAATTAAAATGGAGATCCAACCCAGATTGGATCTCCACCATTCATCAATCTTGATGAATAATGAAGATCTAATCTATATTGAAACTCTACTTAATTCATCTTCCTTACACCATCCATCATCATCAAGATGAAGTCTTAAACAATCCATAACCCTTATTCATTAACCTTACCCTAGGTTCAAAAAAACAATTGAAAAATTGAAGAAAAAAAAAAAAAACTAAAAGCCAAGGTTGAAGATGAAGTTCAAAACCCGGGTCTTCAATCTTTAAAAAATAAAAAAATTAACCTCATCCTTCTTCATCAACCTTACCCAATCTATCATCTTTTTCATCAACCTTAACCAATCCATCATCTTCTTTATCAACGTCACTCTTCTTCATCATCAATCAACCTTACCCAATCTATAAATCCATCACAACATCACAAAAACAAATCCATTAAAAATTTAAAAACCTATCAAAAAAAAAAAAAACTATTGGGTCTGTTAGTTGGGTCTTCATAAGTAAAGACCCAATCGCGTTGGAGACCTAGTTCAGTCTCCATTGTCGAGACCCAAGTGAACTCTCGATGGTGGAGACTAATTTAGGTCTTCAAGATGGATACTTCTTAGTTCGGTTTGGAGACCCTGATGATCTTCAATAGAGACCAATGTTTATTTTCAGATGAAGACGAACAGAAGCAGCCATGGTCGTTTTCAGATAAAGACGAACAAGAGCCGTCATGGCTGTTTTCGGATGGAGAAGGGCAAGACTAATAGAGACTTGCAACCATGGCCATTTTCAGATGAAAAAGAAGAACAATAGCTGCCAAGGTAAAGAAAAAGAACCAATGGCCACTAAGATGAAGTATAACAAGAAGAAAAACAAGATGACGAAGAATAAGCAGAATCAGAAGAAAACTTTTTGTGATGTTTGAGATTTGGGTTTCTAATTTTTATGATGAAGAAAACCATTTTTTTTCCCCTTAATTCTTTTGATTTCCATCATCCATTTTAAAGATGGATGGTTGAGATCCATTATTTTTATTTTTAAGAAAATATTGAAAAATATTTTTTTTATATTTAAAATTATTTAAAAAAAAATCATTTAATTTTTAATTTATTTTATAATTTTTAAAATTTAAATTTATTTTAAATGGATCTCCATTGTCTAGATGGACGGTGCAAATCCGAACAATCTATTGATTTATATAATTTTAAAAATAATAAAAAAATAAGAGAAAATGATTATTTTATCATTTTCAGTTATCTTAAATGGTCAATCATGGTCAAACTGTTTGTATAGGGGAGGACGTTGTTATGAAAATCAAAAGTTGTTTTCATGTGAAATAAGGAATATTTCCAAAAGCCTTTCAATATTTCTCTCATTAAGATTAGATTAAAATTATATTAGTATTAAATCAACATATATTATCTCTCTCTCTCTCTCTCTCTATCTCTCTCATTGGTCAGAATCAAAATCTTTCTCTTCTATCTTTTCTCTTGTCTCTTTTCCTCTTTTCATTTTTGTTATCGACGAAAGTAGTGACCATTGTCCTCACCGCCCTACCCAACTCCAACATCTTCATCTTCATCACCCTCCCTAACGAGCTCCTCTCTCACTTATTTCTCTCGCTATTGTCATTTCTCACTCTAACATAAACCGTGTCAAGCTTCATCTATACCACTATTGTCGTAAGAGAAAGTGGAGTCTTAGGTTTTTTGCTCGCACTTATTTCTCCATTTATCTCTCTTTCTTGCCTGTAATAATGGATGTTGATAGGTCTATTGTTAGTGTCATACAACTATTGCGATTAGTTTGATATTAATGGGTCTGTTGTTGTAATTAATTATGGATTATAAATGATGTTGATTGTTTAAGGTGGTTTATGATGGTGTGGCATGAAGAAGAGGGAGACTCATTCTTGCCAAGATAGGAAATAAAATTACATCGTTTTGGTTGGGATTTCATTTCGTGCATTGGCAGGAATGGGTGATGGGCCCAAGACTGAATGATTTCTCTTCCCTTCCTATGCCCAAACGCTCGATTAGAAATTTTTTTTTTCTAATCCCATCTAAAATCCTATGAACCAAACATGTCGTAAATGTTAACACTTATCATGAAAAATTGCAACGTAGATTCCTCAAGTCCTTTTCATTTTTCTTTTCATATTTAAAAGTGTTTTAGAATTAGTTTGGTAGATACATTTTATCATTATAGATGATAAATATTTTGTAAAAATGACGCTCTAAATATTTTTATGACATTTACTTTAAAAAAATGCAAAGTTTTGAGTTAATAGTTTTATTAGTGGACATTCCTTGAAGATCCAAAAACTTTGTACAAACTTTCCCTATTGTTAGTCAACCATGATAACTCTTATAGTCGACAATCAAATATGTAAAAAGACTAAAATACTCTTTAAGTCAAATTTAAAGTCAATATTATATTTTTTATAAATTTAAATTTAATATGATATATTTTTAAATTTAATTAAAATAAAAAAATAATATATTAAAAATTTAAAGTCAAACTATGGAGATTATTATTTAAAAAAATAAAAAAATTAATATATATTTAATAATTTAATAAAATAAAAGTAAAAAAAAAAAATCAGATTGGATCTCCACTATCCGTCTATCTGGATGGACGATGGAGATCTAAGAATTAAAAAAATAATATGAAAAAAGTGTTAAAAAAAATAATTTTTTTTCTTTCTTCCTTCTTACACCATCTCTCTCTCCACTTCTTCCTTCAACCTACCCTCTCTCTTTCTCTCACGACAGATCCAACAGCCTTCACCATCACGACATCTTCATCGATCAGAAGTCAAATCTCTCAGTCTCCGCTCATCTTTCCTTAGTCTCCTCTCTCCGTTGATTTCTTTTCCCTTATTTTTCCTTCTCTCTCACATCATCAAGCCATCGGTTTTTTTCTTTTTCGATTTATCTAGGTTCGTCAATTTAAATCCAAATGAAGGTTAAATATCTGTGTTCGAATATCTGGTTGTTTTGGTTTCAATATCTAGTTCTTTTTTTTTTTCCCAAAATTTTTTGTTGTTTTTTTTCCCCTTTCAATTTTCATTGTTTAGGATTTCTATTATTGATTTGTGGTTGATAATTAATTTTATTTGGGGGAAAAGAGAGAGAGAGATTGATGCTGATTGATGATTGGGTTAATGTGGGAGATTTTTGTTTTTTGGATTGATGATAACTGGGTTTCCAAGACTTAAAACCTAAAATTTTCTAGATTTTCAATCGTTGGAAACCCATAAAATTTTGGAATGGGGAGATGATGTAGGTTGATAATGCTTGATGATGTTATCATCTGAATAATGTAGGTTGATAGTGTTGATGATGCTATATGGATGATGATTATGAATTGTTAATGAATTGGGTGATGGATAATGTGAAAGAAGATAGAAAAGCTTGCTGATGATTTTTTTTTTTTTCATTTTAATGATTTTTTTTTATTTTTTAGTTAAATTAAAAATATATATATTAAATTAAAATATTTATGGGCTACATATTGACCATTTTACTCTTGATAATTTTGACTTAACAGAGATTGATTAATAGTTGACTAACAGCAGAGGAGGTTTGTAATGAATTTTTGGAACCTTAGGGAAGGTCAGTACGAGTTATCCAAATATCGTCATATTTGTGCAATTTTGTCAAATTTGAACGGAGGTTTGTGCAATTTACCCTTACAGAAATGAATGACAACAATGGTTTGGATTGTGTTAATACCTATTAAAGTTAAATATTTTGTGTCTAAAAATCTACTTTTACACATAAAGAGATATCTAGTCTCATGTTATGTGGAAGAAAAATACATATGTTTATTATTTTTTAAAACATTTATTTATTAATTTTTTAACACAATAAATTTTTACTTTTTATTCATTTTTGGAATTTTAAAAAATATCTAAAAATGACGTATGCTTTATGAAATTATGATATATTTCTGTATAATCTTTAATCCATTGAAATAATTATAAAGGTAGTTGATTGTGCGGTGGGACTTTAAAAAGGGGCAGTCATGCAACACAATGATACATTAACAAGGATGAGACCTGGATATTAATTCAAAGAGAGTATAAAAAGTTGATTTATAGAGCTTATGGATAGTGGTTCAAAGCAATTTGTAGGGCATGCTATCAAGAAGATCCAACAGATAATCCAACAGATAATCAAGGATCAGATTGATGGGCAAAGAGATCGTCAAGGTTGGACCACACTAATATGCCGCCCCCACAGCATATAAAATACTGTGATAATTACAAAGCATGTTATGTAGGTCACGTATGTGTTTGTAAAACAACAATCAACAACTTGGTTTCTGCATTACACCAGCTTTTGTCATTTTCTTATCTCCCTTAATTAACAAATGCACTTTTTGTATTTCTTTAATTGTTTTGGTTTTTATTTTTGTTTTCCTTCTCTTTCAATTTTAAATTATTTTGACAAATCAAGCACTTTATGGCTTTTGTTTTTTAAAAGGAAAAAGCATTTCGGGTCAAGTTGTTATCAGTAGAGAGTAGCTCTCACACCTATTATTTGTTGGAATTGTCCTTCAAAACGCTGAAAAAAAGAAAAGTTAGGTCAATGAGTTTGTCATTTAATTACTTAAAGTTAAATAATATAATTATTAGTTCATGTAAAAATATTGAAGCAAATGGAATAGCAAATTTCCTCAAAAAAATAGAATAGCAAATTCACAAGCCGTTAAAAGTATATTATAATTAACACTTATATAATACATCGGATTATCAAATTAAAAAAAAGGCCACTAAATTAAATTATTATAATTGTTTTTAAACTTAAATTTCAATCAATACGAAACACCTAACAATAGGAAAAATAACTAACAACTCTTCTAAAAGTTTAAAAAACAATATTAAATCATATTTTAACTTACCATCTTAAAACATTATCAAAACATAAACGTATATTTTAAAAAATTTAAAATATATAGAAAATACAAGATTGGTTCAATGAAAACTAGTCTTTCATATTCATATTAATAACATTATGAATTTAAATTATAATTTTTTCTTTAATCTCAAATTTATTTAAGATAAATTACATATTTAAAAAAATTGTTGAGTCTCTTTAAAAAAAAATCATACAACATTTTAATGATAAATGTAAAAAAAAAAAAAAAAACTGTATACATAAACATACCTCCTAAACCGTAATTACAAATTTACAATTTCATTTTTAGACGGTGATTACAATGACTCCGCCGTTGAAACCAAAGCCACAGCGCGTCCCTAGGAGCCGCTAGAGAATTACATTATCACCCTCCTCACCGTATTTCGCTGCCCAAGAAGTATATCCTCTGTCAATCTGTCATCGTAATTCCTATTATATTCTCCGAAATACTCCACTCGAGTGACTGCACAACAAAGTTGAACGCAATCCACCGTGTTATGGGCTCTGTATATGTGTGTGTATATATATATATAAAAGAATAAAAATCTTACTCTAAAAGATCGACACTTATAATTATTGATATAAAATAAAGCAACAATCCACTCAAACTTGATTAATAGCATCATGTTTCCTAAACTAATTATAAAAATTTAATATGCAATAACTTAAATTTACATGAAATTACACCTTAGAAACCCAAACTATTCTATTACCATATTTTTTTTCGCCAAAGTTTCTGGTTTGAGTATTCGCTTATTTAATACAAAAAATGTTATGACATAAATTAGGAATTAAAAAGTAATCAAATAATTATATTTAATTTTCAAAATATAATTAGGCAAAAATTAAATAATTGATAGATGTAGAAATTACATATTTAAATAAAAAATATAGTTTAAAGAAAAACCGAAAAATGTAAAAGCAAATCTCCACAAAATTTCCATAAGATATCGTTTCCCCTGTGGACTGTGGTTCCCCTCCGTTTCTGGTGACGCTCCCCACTTTTAGTTCCAATTGTGTCCACTGTCTTGGCAGCAACCTTACTTAAAAGCCACTGTCTCTCGCCAAATTTATCATTTATGTTGAATCCCACCTCCCTCCCTCTGAAGTTCCAAAATCCCCTAATACTCCTCTTTAAATCTCATGTAATTCTCATTTGACTCGCACCTTCAAGTATCTTTAAATGTCAGACCATTTTTAGCTCCAATGAAGATTTTTCTTCTACTTCTTCTTTAACTTCACTTCTTCAGCTGCGGCTCCACTTAGAACTTAGAACTGCTTCTTTATCCCTTGTTCGAATCTTGAGCTCTGGAGAAGAGTCGTAGTATCTAAATTTGTCAATATAACTCGATTTTGCTTGGTTTTTGGATCTCTAGATTATTTATTTATTTATTTTAAAGTCTTGTTGGAGACTCATAAACTCTTGCTGCAGGTAATTTTTAACCAGATTTAGTTTTGATTTCTAAAATCGAAGTTGTTGATTGAATTATGTGGCACAAATAAATTGGTTTTGGCAGCACTTTGTTATATCCAGCCAAAAACGAAAGCAAATTTCTTGCTTCCTGACACGGCAAGGTACATGCTTCTTGAATACTATGTTACTGTTTTAGTCTTTTAGATATATCTATGTTGCAAGATTCATGTGCTAGATTGAGATCTGGTTGATTTCATCTCCATTTTAAGGTACTAGAGTTCTGTGTGTTTGTTTTAGTAAAAAATTCTGGAAGAGTTTATTTATTTGTTTATTTTTTTTTCTCACCAGGAGATGAATTTCGTATTGCCTATTGCATTTGAAAAGTCTTATTCAGCATTCGTGTTTGTAAGCTCCATTAGCAATATAAATTGGCCTGTGAATCTATTTGTACTTGGCGCTTCGTTTATAGTATATATCTTTTAGTGAAAATGAGTTTTTGATGGTGGTTTAATGTTTTTGAATAATATCCTTGAGATTGTTTTGAATTTTCTAATTTGATGATGATTTGGTTTTCCTTTTTCTGAGCTATGTATCATGTCTACATGCATTATCCTCATCATTGAATACTGATGCTGAAATGCAATATTACTTGGTTTTGCTTTTACAATTTTTAAGTTGTTTTGTTGTGAATCGATGAGTAAGAGTACTTTATCAAGGACTGGGGCGCTTGTCTATAGTTAAAGCATGTGATTCTGAGTGAAATTTTGTAATTCATATGCATTCCATTGGAGATTATGTCTTGCTTCACTCTCTGCCTTAGCGAACTGCTTCACTTTAATATTTCTCTGTTCAGGTGGAGATTTGCTCAGTTTATGAGTGTTGTTATATGCCTTTGTAAATCAAGCGACTTTGACTGCAAATCGGGACTTTCTGAGCTGAGCAAAGAAATGCGTTCAGCTTTCATTCAGCTGGAATGAAGAACTCACAGGTTCTACTATACGCTTAATTTCTGTCTGACTCACGATTGCAATCATGTAAGGTATCTTGTTGGTCATCTCTTTGTTGAAGAGAACTTTTATTGAATTACAGAGCACCCAAGAAGTGAAGCCCTCGATTCAAGTTTCACATGAATCCCAAAATGACCAGCAGAATAACCAAACAGCAGAGGCTCCTTTGGCAGACTCTGGTTCAATATCTGCTTCGAGCAATGACGGCAGGAAAGTTTCTCGCCAAGATATTGAACTTGTAAGAGCAACATTTTCTTCCAGTAATTTCTTTATTAGTTTGCTTTCTCTGCTTTCTTGTATGTTATTGATTCCTAATGGAGCTATGCCATTTTGTTATTGTTTTGGTGATATTTTTGTTGGTTGTTTTAGGTCCAGAATTTAATAGAACGGTGTCTACAATTGTATATGAATAGAGATGAGGTGGTAAAAACTCTACTGACTCGTGCAAGGATAGATCCTGGATTTACAACTTTGGGTAGGTTTTTTATACTCTGACAGAAGTCTTTTCTTTATTTCAAGTATACTATAGCTTATCAACTTTGTTATAGAATGGGATGGGAAATGAAATTAAGATTTGCTAAGCTTTTTTGTTTTTCCTTTTTCTTCTTTTTTTCGCTTAATTTATGAAATGTTGCAATACACATTACAATAACAAAACAAATACCTTGCGGCCACAAAATATGCCCCTTGATTTTATGATAACAGTCAAAATTTCACCTAGTTCTTGTTGATCTGTGTATTTTGTTCTCAACTAAAACAAAATTCCTAGTGCGGACGATCGCTATTCTTCTTAATCTTGTTAATGCAGTGTGGCAGAAGTTAGAAGAGGAAAATGCCGATTTCTTCAGGGCCTATTATATAAGGTTGAAGCTTAAGAAGCAAATTCTTTTATTCAATCATTTGCTTGAGCATCAGTATCATCTCATGAAAAATCCAGTACCGCTAAAGGTTCCTTTGGCCCCCATACAAAATGGGATTCATCCCATGCCTGGTAAGTTTGTTATAATCTATAGCTGTGGAGAAAACATTTGATAATTTGCTGTGGGACTAATATTGAATAGATCCTGTAATCTTGAAATTTTGATTTTAAGTAAAATGCCGGAATACCTATTGTGAGAAAACTTGATTAGAGCTTTTAACAAAATTCATGTTTCTCTAAGTTCCTTTTTTCTTTTATTTTCATAGTGACTTGAGTGCTCTTATGTACCATTGATATGATTCTAGTCTGCAAGAAATGGGTGGTGACAGGTGACAGCATAGTTTCCACGGGATTCATGTTCTTTAAAGATCAGCGTCTGGTTTTGATTGAATACTAAATGTTCTTTAATTATCAAAACAATGCCTTTTCAATCTCAGGGAGTGCATATTATCCTTGTATAAAAGAAAACTCATGCTTTTAGTTTTCTGAATTTCCTTGTACGCCTGATGCATTATGGTATTTTCATGGAGAGTGCCTAATAATGATAATTTTGTTTGTGTTGACCATGCTATTGTGACATGATAATTAATACTTGATTAATTGTGCATCTCAGGGCATGAAAAGTCTAGAGCTGCTAAAAAAATGATTAGAGTACTATACATGAATCATTTGTTTAAGTTGATCTCTTCTAATGCAGTAAATTCTGTCAACCCATCACAATAACATTTAATACTTCAAATTGCAATTATTGACAATCTACTGAAGAGAGTATCAGCATTTAAGAGTAACAACTTTCCTTTTTCACTGGGGTTGGGTAACTTGCAAGAATCGGAATAAACATTAGGATAATCTTTAGTTACCATTGGAAGGTTCTCTAAGGGTAACTGAACTCAACGTTCCTATTAACCATATGAGCCAATCAAGAGGTGTGCAAGGTATTGCTGTTAGATGCACATGCAAAGTTGTTTATGGTGGTGTTCACGTCTTTCTGTGGAAATTATACATGAACTAGAATATTCTCAGTGCTCAAATGTGTACACAATGTTTACACATATAAGTGGATAGACTGATAAATATGATGCTAAGACATATGAATGCCCTTATTAGACAATTTTTTACTGTTTTTGTTGTCAATATTTTCTTTTGAATCTGTGGTGCATAAGCTGTAATTAAGTTTGTTCTGTCTCCCCCTTTTTTAATTTGGAGTGAAGTAATGTTGTTTATGAAAATTTTATCTTGGACAAAGGTTTGTGATGTTATTGATGCTTATATGGTTAAAGCTGTTTTTTGTATCATTGTCATTGTTATTCAACACTGCCTGTTTTCAGTGCAGTTAACAACTTACCTATGGGATACCCTGTTCTTCAACAACCGCCAATGCCAGCTGCAGGTCAACACCATCTTGATTCTGTGGGCTGTGGAATATCAAGCTGTCATGTAGTTAATGGAGTCCCTGCACCAGGCAATTTTCTTCCCATGAGAATGAATTCAGGGAACGAGTGAGAAATCTTCCTATATTCACTAAAAAATGCTGTTAATTTTTGTTTAGAAAAATGTTAATTTCTCTATCTCGTACCACAACTAATGTTAGGCTTAGGCATTTGGTTGATGCCTATGAATTAATGCCTTAGTGATTCATAGACTATGCAAATCTGTCCTAGTTTTTCAAATAGCTTACTTTTGCACTGAAGAACATTTAATTGCTTGCGTATAAAGTGTTGGCATGGGGTATGGCCATTTTGGAACACGTCCATGATTATCTCAAGACCATGGTATTGAACATTATTCGAGCAAAAATATTTCCATTTTAAGTGAATATGCATTGGTCCTTTATGCAGATTTTTACTTCTTTGTATTTTTTATAGAAGTGTGTATTATCTACAACATGCTTCAGTGTTCCTTGCCTGTGGTTAAATTTTTGTCAGGTTAATATCATGTAAATACAATCTTCCTTCTTTTTGCTTAGTGTGGCTTTACCTAAGCTGCTGCCTTTCCTTTTGCTATAGCATGGTGATGGACAACAGTGCAGCTGAAGTAACTCCTGTTATTCCTCCTAGCAGTGGCATGTCATCCATGTCAGAGATGGCTGTGAGTCCTACATCGGTGGCATCCAGTGGTCCTTTTCCTTTCACCACATCAGACATGGCCGGAATGGGTGTAGACACATGTGCATTAGATACTGCATTTACGCCTGATGTAGCAAGTTCAGTTGGATTGCAGCTTGGACCAGATAGTGGAAGTGGAAATTCCAGAGATTCCCTCCGATCTTTGGATCAGATTCAATGGAATTTTAGCCTCTCTGATCTAACAGGAGATTTGTCAAACTTAGGGGGTAAGTATTAGATCAGATTCTGTCCTCTGGAAGATAATAGTTATGCATAGGTGTGGATATGATAGGACTTGTAGTACTGCTACTACAATGCATTTATATGTTAAACCTTTGTATAATGTGTTTGAATCAATTTTATATATATTTCGTTGTTTTGATATGATGTTTTGCCTTACAATTTGCTGTCACTTTTTTGTAGATCTAGGAGCTCTGGGAAACTATCCCGGTTCCCCTTTTCTGCCCTCTGATTCGGAAATTTTGCTTGAGTCCCCAGAGCAAGATGATATAGGTAACACCCTTCCCAACTGATGCTTAACTTTAGTATATGATAATGGGAAAATGCCATGCCATTTCATTCTTTTTTTATAGAAATATAATTTCATATGTGAAACACTTGAATGAAATACAAGTTAGAGGTGATTAGACAAAATACACACTGATAGATTTTCTTGTTTCAGTAGAGGAGTTCTTTGTTGATTCAGTCCCAGGGCCGCCATGCTCTCTGTCAGATGAAGAGAAATCCTAGACCGAGGTGAGGCCATCCTTTTGTCTTTGTAGAATAGGGCAAAGTTTTAGATTAATGAAATAAGCATTTGGTATCAACTACAACTTAGCTGGCGCTTTGGCGCTCATGTTATTAACAGGTTCGAGCTTCCTGGCTTTTTTAGTAATTTTAGTCTAATTGATAATTATCATGCAATAGGGAACTAGCCATGTTGTCAATTAGTTGTATTTTTTCTTATTTTTGTTTTGGATAATGAATATAAAACTTCAATAAAGGAAAAAGTTAGAGGACCGATTTTCTTTGTTAATGCATTTTCGGATGTCGGTGGACGCTAGCATTGTTGTCATCTTAACCCCGTGATGTTCTGCTAGCCTCCCCAACAAAGTCATTCATTTAATTACATTCTAGTCTTGTATTTCTCTAACTTTATTCGCCATTTGCTACTTGACTCACAGCATTTTCATGTGCATTATTTAATGTGTTTTGCTGAAAAGAAGATACCAAGTCTTATGGTTAAAACTTGCGCGGAAAAAGAAAAAAGTGGCTACACACGAAAGGCAAAAGGCCGACTTTCCAAGGATAAGAAAGTGACTGAGTTAGACGACCGAAGTTTCCTAGATTTTTCAAGATACGTGAATGTTTACTTCTTTTATTGTGGGTTACGTTTTTGGGAAATCGTCAGCAATCATTATCTATCTGGCAAAGCTTTTCCATCACCCATTAATTTATTCCTCGGAGATACTAAAATTATATTATTTAACAATATTGGTATAATAAAATAGTTGATAGAATTTTTTCAGAGGTGATTAATTGGTAATTTAAATTGATTTAGTAATAATATTAGAAAACAGCTAGAGAAGAATGAAAATGAAATAAATTGTAGGATTTAATGAATCTATTAAATGATCAAATCATTTTTATTAATTTTAATATAAACACATTTATATTCTAATGTTAATTATTTGTAAATCTGGTTGTACTAAATAATAAATCAAATGTTTTTAAGTCTGTTTTTAGTATTATATAAATTCACGATTATTAACATAAATCAAATATATGCATATTGTTTTTGAGTTTTAATAACATAATTAATCAAACAGTTATTTGATTAACTTTATCATATATTGGTTTTTCAGCTTTTTAAGTTTTGAAAGTTTTAACGTAATTAATCAAGTAATTATCTTATTAACTTTATAAGAAATTATTTTTTCGAAATTGATTAATGTATGTAAACAGTTTAACAACGTAATTAATTAAACAGTTACTTGATTAACGTTTCACTAGAATATTTTTTCGAAATTTATCAAATGTGTATGTTTAACAGCTTTAACAACATGCTTATCAAGTCAAAGTTGCAGCGGCTCGGTGATTAAGTTTTAGCTGTACACTCACTTTCTTTCCTCTTAAGAGGTGGGTTCAATATTTGATGATATCAGTTTCTTATTACTTTCTCTTTCTCATGTAAGTTAGTTTTTCTACCTTTGCGTGGGTTATTCATTCTTGTGTGAGAGTCATTTTCTTGGTAATGATACCAATATTCGATCTCATTTAATCCCAATAATTCTGTAAATTAGTTTTAATAATATAATAAATAATAATAATAAAAAGACTTTATTTTAGTTCATGAAATTTTGAAAAATATTAGATTTTTAAAATTATTTTAGAAACAATCTTTTTTATTCTTAATTTTTTCAAAACTCTTTAAAAAAAATTCAAATTATTAATCAATTGATGATTAACGGTGACTTTAAACAATTTAAATGATAATTTAATAACTTAAATTCAGATGAATTTTAGGCACTTTAATTTATAAATTTATTGTTTTATGAGGATAATTCGGTAACTTATGTATCATTAACAACCATCAAAGGTAAAAATATTTTTTAATGCATTTTATTATTGTTGATCATTAGTTGACTAACGATTTTGATTTTTTTTTGAAGAGTTTTGTAAAAGTTAAAGATTATCAAAAAAGTTTTAAAAACTTAATATTCTTTGAAACCCCAAAGGCTAAAATAAAGTTTTCCAAAAAAAAAGTTAATTTTATGATTAATTGTAACTATTCAAAGATTACAACAATACCAAATTATTTAAAAGTTACTAGAATATCAACTATCTTTTAATTGTCTCCATGATCTTTCAACTCTTTTGAAGTTGAGAATTGAAACAAAGTTAAGGACTTCAATAGAGTTTTGTTTTTTTCATACCGAAAAGCAAAGTTAATAGACTTTATAGATTTTTGGTGAACTAAGGCGTATTTGATCTAGAAATAGTTAGACAAAAATTGTTGTTGTTTACTTATTGATTGGTAATTGAGACCCTAAATATGGTTGGCAAAGTCATGATTCTGATGCCTTTCGCTCCTTTCCAGCTTTCAGCACATTAAATTCTGATGCAAATCCCAATCACTTTGCTATTTTTGTATTTTCAACTAGCGTCATTGATGATTCCATCCGAGTGTGCAAATTTTTTTCTACAACCATAAATTATAATCATATTAATGGATGTTATATGTTGACATACTGCCAAGTGATTGAGAATTTGTCTTAATCATTTTTGTCTTAAAACCTAGCGTGTTGATATATATATATATATATATATATATATATATATATTTGTGATTATCATCATTTTTAAAAGTCAATTGTAATATTTATTGTAAGTTTTTTTTTTTTAATGGAAGTTTGAATTGAAGGTATATAATCTAACGACCATACAAAAAAATCAAAGGTCAATGCTGGACTTGGTCGTACTTGTTGTTCAAAAGACCGAAATAACATGTCAATCGGTCGTTGGCAACACATCCATTTCATATCATTAAAAGCTTTCATATTACAGTAGAATTAAGACTATGGGGTCCCATGCTGACCTTCTACTCAAGGTCCTATCACATGACCCCCCATTTATTAGGTACTGTCTCAGTCAGGATGGGTTTTGCTTCGCCTCCCACCACCTCACTCGAACCCCCGACCCTGACATCGAGTGTTTAAAGGCCTTACGCCTTATAGGGTGACTACCACTGAGCTAGTGCTAGTTCGAGTGGAGGTGGTGGGAGGAGAAGTAAAACCCATCCCGATTGGGATAGTGCTTAATGAGTGGGGGGTCACGTGACAGGACCTCGAGTAGAAGGTCTGCGTGGAACCTCACAATAAAAAGGCGACTGAGACAGTATTCTAGTGAGTGGGGGGTCACGTGGCAGGACCTCGAGTAGGAAGTCGGCGTGGGACCCACAAAGACAATATGTCAAGGATCGTTTAAGCAGTATATAAATCAATGATTCAAATATTCTATAATAAAAAAAATATATAAAGAATATCCTCGAACACAATATTATTATCATTAACAATTATATTATTATATTATAATGAAGAATAAATAGATTGAAATTGAAAGAGACCAACAAAAAGAGTTTGGAGCCACTGATTTTTTTTCAACTTGTGACATTTGAAAATATAATACTGTGTTGCAATCCGATTGATCCAGAATTAGATTGGTCTGCAATCAGAATAATGTATCGAAATCATAATAAGTTGTTTACTTCAATTGTAGGAATCATAATCAGAATTAGCAATATTCATATTGAGATGTTTACTGATTTGTAATCGAAATGAATAATGTTACGTTACAAGAATATCCTTGATTCTACATTCAAATAAATTTTTTAAGGAAAATAATACAAACAATCAACTAACATACTTAGAAAAAAATAGGGTGATCAGGTGATGAAAGATGGAGAGAGAGAGGTGTTGATGATGGCAATGGTGATAGCCACAACTAGCAATGGCAACAACAAAGATGAATAAAGAACGTAAGTGTCAAAATAGGTTTTTTTTTTTTTCCACAATTTTTTTTTTTTTTTTTAAATAAGGATAAAAAAAACTCTTTAAATTGTAAAAGGTAATTAGATTGAGAATCTCATGAAAGGTGGAAGGAATGACAATCTCATTTTACAATCTTAAATTTATGTAGGACTCATAATTCTATTTATATTACATATTTATTTAGAAGTAAACACTAACAATCGTTTTCATTCCTTGTTCTCGTTTTCTCATCCTCAAATAAACACACCATAAAATTTGGTTTTCTTTATTTACTTGGACTAATTAAGTTTTGGAAACAAAAATTATATACATCAACGATTTTTATGTTTGGTATATCAAGAGGTTGTTTGGTTTTTCCTTAAAAAGTCTTATTTGTGCTTAAATCCTAATTCAAATTATTTTAATTTGTCTGTTTATTTCACTTATATCTTAAATTAAGTTTAAAAAACGTAAACATTTTTAAAAAGTTAAATTTTCTTACTTATATCTTAATGAAAAAGTCTTTTATTAATAAATATACATTAGTTTTTAAATTAACCTCTTATTATTATATTACTATTAAAATATCCCTATAAAAAAAAATTCAATTCTTATCAAACCTTAACAGTAACCTGTTATGAGTATTTTTAGGCCACTTTTGATATCTGATAAAAACTCAAGATCATCATTGAAGGCCCAAAACAGTTCAAAGCCCAAAAACCCTCTAAGAAGAAAGGACCGTTTATTTTGGCTAAGGTATAGCCCGTCTGAGGAATCAGCGTATTAGCTATCCATCTCGCTAGGGATATAGTATTCAACTTATCCAACATCCAGTTCGCTAAGATATCCAACCCATCAAACAACATATCAGAAAGACAGTTAATCAGACAATTCAGTTCATCGGCTATATAGCCCATTCAGGAGTCAGATGTATAGTCCGTTGAAGAAGTCAATTCAGTACATGCACGGACCATCCAAAAATACAGTCCATTAGCTATACCGTTTATTTGAATACAGTAAGATCCAGCTCATCCTCGATCCAGCTCATTCGCGATACAATAGACCCGCTGTTCCATTTATCTATCACGTTGCTCATCAAACATACAGATCGCTAGATCGCAAAAGCAAAATACATGGCCAGTTTACATAGATAAAATTCAATCAAACTTTAGATATTTCAGCTCGTTTAGACGAGCTCTCAACTAATCCAGCTCGCCTGAGACAGATCAAGCATTGTCAGAACTATCAGAATAAAAGTCAGTAAGACGTGCCGCCCACGTCAACCCCCTCAACAATTACAGCAGGAATTACAGAAGTCTTATCTAATTAACGTTGATTAGCCGCCTAATGTATATTTTAACCGACTTGACCTAACACACGTCAATCGCATTAAATGCACGCATTAAATGTAATCCATCATTACCCTTTGAATAACTCCACATTACTATAACATCTTTCCACCCTATAAATAAGAAAGGATTTTCATTGTACAGACAGAACAATAACTCCTAAGAGTACCATTACTCTACAAAGAATAGTAAGAAACATAAGTGGACGTAGACAAAAATTGGGCTGAATTACTCTAAAAATCATTTGTCTAGTGCTTTTCCTCAACCCTTTCCCTCGCTTTTCCCATGTTTATTAAACCACTTTCAACATAAACTGTAGTTTGAACTGAAACGAATCTCGTCGACTAATTTTCAATGTCGACATAACCTTAACTAAAAAAAACCTAACCCTAGAATCGACGATAGAGGTCATTGAACACCGATTAGGATCGGAGGAGGTTGGTCAGCCTCCTCCCTATGTTTGATAGAGGAGGAAGCCTCCTCCCATTTGAATACGAGGAGGGCGTTAGCTTCCCCATAACGACAAGAAATAGTCAGCCTCCGGCATGGAAGCTGTCACCCTTTATTGTTGTTATAAGAGGAAGTCAACAACATCCACATCAATTAACAACGACGAAAGAGGCAGCTCCTCATTCGTTTCGTCCAATTTTTTATTTTTAAATCAAAATATTATTTTATTTATAAAATATAATAATTAAAATATAAATATATTATAAATACAAATTAAATTATTTTAAAATAATAATAATGAATTTAAAAAATAATGTAAATTAATATTTATAAGAAAAATGATATAATAGTAATAGTCCAATTACTCAATCTTTAACTTTTAAAATCCTAAATGAAAATACAAATAAAAATCAATATCTTAATTATAAAATCTTATCAAATAATTATTTAAAATAAGTACTTATAAGACTTAAAAAAACAAACACCACTGACTTTTATATATATCTTGGATTCTTCTTGCTCTGGGATCAAATGCGATGTGACTCCTTGGTCTTGGATCACATGAAATGTGAAAATTTCAAGCCAAAGAAAAGAGACAAAAATGAAATATGGAGTATTATTAAAAAAAAAATGGAAATGTGGAAATTTGGTATACGCACGACCAAACAACACAAGAAAATGCCATAGCAAATATAATTCCCAAATATAATAATCAACATTCAAAAATGTCTTGCAACCATTTCATATGAGAATAACTACTAGACACCTCATCCACAATTGGTGAACCAAATCAGGAAAAGACTTGTAATCATCCGTTTCGAATTATCCAAAAACAAAAAATCAAATATACCTTCAAACATCAGTTTTTTTGAAAGTTTTTCTTCTTTCCAGGACCCTACCATTAACATAGTTATAATTTTCATTATTAGTTTATATTTGTGTTATGATTGACTTAACTCAACTGGTAGAATAGCGTGGATCACCAGCCTAGTATATGCTAATTAGTAATTGCCAAATTTTTATATATAATAATAATAATAATAATAATAATTTTTTTAATAATTTTCAGCTTTCAATTTTTTATTTTTTTAATTCCTTTTGATATTTGACTAAGGTTCCAGAACTCGCTATTTGTTAGTGGATCGACAACCCAATGAGTAGTAAATAATCAACAAGTTTTTGAAAAGCATTGCTTAGGAGGGTAAATTATAATTTTTGAAGTTTGAAAACGTAAACTGATATTTTTATAAATATCAGGGGCCATGGTGAAATTATCTTCACCATGTTTGAGACCGATTACACAATCAACAATTCAACATCTCTCAAACCATCATTCTCTCTCTCTCTTTCTCTATCTCCATTCTGCTCCCTCTTCTTTCTCCTCTCTCATCCCTCTTTTCTCTTTAATAGGCCATTGTCGTCGTCGTCGTCGTCGTTCAAGTGTGCCATTGTCGTTGCGATGTTGAGATCAAGAACAGTCGCCATCGCGGAAGCAGAAAAGTCTTTCACTCCGTTTTCATGGTCGCCGACCATTTTAAATCTTCTTCTATTTCCTCCACCATAATCGTTCAAGTCTCCTTCTCTTTCCTTCTGTGTTGTCAACGTCTTCCTTCAAACTGTCGCTATTGTCTTTTTCCATTCACGTCGTCGACGACGACGACGTTCTGTGAGTGGTTGTTTCTCTTATATATAATTTTACGTGTGTTGTTTGTTTTGCTTGGAATGATTTTGAGTCTTTGACTGATTTTTGGGAGATATTTAGGATGATTTTCAATTGGTTTTGTGATAGGTGGAATTGTCGAATGGTTGAGTTGGGTCGAGTTGGTCTGAGTTGGGCCGAGTATCCATCTCTAACGAGTAGGACCTTCGATCGAGGGTTCTCTAATGGATGGAGTGTTGATTTGTGAGAACCCGACGAAACTCGTTGAGTTTTTAAACAATGCATTTGACTATTCCTAACACCACGACTTTTAACAAAGCAAAATAATCTTTACCATTGTGTGCATTACAAAAGCATGCTTGTAAAAGTATTTACTTTGTTTTTTTTTTTTAAATGGAAAAAAATCTAATTATTTACAATTTTCTTTGACAATAATAATAAATAGATCCTTATTGCAAATGTAGTGAATTTGATAAGATCATGAAACATATGTTTATCTCTAAACTTTCTTTAATTTGCAAATCTCTATGAGTCTTTAAAGTTAATCAAATTAATGCAAAAGAAGAAACCAAAGTAAGCACAATTGGATTTCCTTATTATACAGATTTACGAATTATTGGGGGACATTTATGGGAGAGCATAATAATTTCTTATGGAAATTTCAAAACACTGCCCTATTCTAAAATCAAAAATTGTTTTTTCCCTCTAAAAAAAAATTGTTTTTAACCCTTCAAACAAATAAATTTTACCAAATACCCTATAAGTTCAAAAATACCTTTGTGAGTAAAATTTCAAAAATATCATAATCGAAAGAGCGTAATGGAAGGCATTACTGTCACACATGTGCGTGACGAGAGAGTATTAAATCACACCCAAACGTGATGGTAGGTGTGTCTCTCGTCACACTTAAGGGTTTTTTTGGTTAATATAGGGTATTAAATGCAATTAATTTGTTTGAAAAAGTAAAAACAATTTTTTCACATTTTCTTTTGAATTTGTATAGTTTTGAACATTTCTCTAATTTCTTTTATTTTTTCTTAATTTTAAAATGTTATTTTTATTTTTTTTTGAAAGGAAAATGTTATTTTTCTTGTTTAAAAAAAAATTGTATCATTCTAATCATTAAATTGAAATATCGTAACTAATTTTATAATAATAAGCAATTATGGAAAAATTAAGGAACTAGCCACCCATATAAATGGGGATTAAATTTAAAAAAAAAAACTATTAACACTTTATACGTTAGGATAAAAGTGGAACTTTAAACTTTTGACTTTTTAAGAACATCTCCACCAATAATAATAATAATAATATCTCATCAAAGTGTCTATTTTAAATGGAAGTATTGAGGAATAATTTTTAATTTAATTGTCTATCAAGTAAAATTTATGCTATATAGGAAGCAAACTCGCACTTTGTACTTTAGGATAAGAGTGAGACTTTGAACTTTTGACTTCTTAAGAGCATCTCAATAATAATAATAATAATAATAATAATAATAATAACATGGAATAACATTGTGTCTATTTTAAATGGAAGTATCTAGAACAATTTTGAATTTAATTGTCAATCAAGTAAAATTTATGCCACGTATGAAGTAAACTTTTAATATTGATGATATGATAATTTTTTTTTTCTTTTTTTTTAAAAAAAAACACTATCATTGAGAGCATTAGAGATGTTTTAGAATTAAAGGAAATGCTCAATCATTTTTACTAATGCATGATATTCTAAAAATGTTATTTTTAGGATCAAGGAGGTAGCCATACACAAATATTATTTCCACCCACTAATTAAATTTAAAAATTTACATTTTTTTTTCAAAAAATAAAAATTTATATATTGATATAAGCACCCATAAATATACCAATATCAATTCTATTTAAACAATATTAACTATATTCCTTTAAAACAAAATTTTTATATTTATTTTTTCTTATTTCTTTCAAATATAAATTCTTAACCCTAACCTTTATTTTACACTTAATGAAGAACAGGACATCATATTTGACAGTTGAAGCTACCAAATTTTTTTACCAATAATGAGACTTTATTTTGTGTTTTAATCAATCTTTGCTATCTAGATAAATAAAATTTAAAATTTGAAAAATAGTGTTTTGTATTTAAAAAAATTCCAAAGAATCATTTGATATATAAGATTTATAAACTTCTTTTTTATATCTTCAAGCAGAAATATTTATGAATTTTTATTTTTTTGGTTAACTTAATTTTTTTTTTTTTTTTAAAAAAGCAAAATTGTTTGAAGTTTTAAAAATAAACAAATTGTTTTGATATGTCTTTGTCATTCTTTGTAATTTTATTTAAGGATAATTTTATTATATATATTTTTTAAAAATGGGTGTTTAAATCATTTTTATGGGTTTATAAAATTAATTATTTTAAATTGCTAATTAATCATTCTCATAATCATAAAATAAATTTTGTATAATATCTAAATATTTTATGAATTAGTTTAACTTACACAAATTTTCCTATTATATATATGTATATATAATTTAAAAAAATGTATATATATGTATATATAATTTCAAAATATATATAGATACATGCATATATAATTTGAAGGAAAAAAAGTATATATATATATGAATTTTCAACTTGGTCCTCTTCAAGGGATTATTTTTTGACTTAACCCGTACATATGGTAATATGACCCATGTTTTGGAGACAATTCCATGAAACGTCTCAAATTTTGAGCCGCACACACGAACCATGAAATGAACGGCTGAGTTGTTTCGTATGTGAAGTACGGGAGAGATGTCTTTTCACCAAATCGAAATTGTAAATGCCAGGAAATTATGTTGTAAAAAATGGGCCCCAAGCTTATTCCAAGTAGGCCCATTGAAGGCCCACGCCGGCTTCTTGCGCTTGACAGTTGACTCCGTCCCCGCTCACTTGTCTATATTTTTTCCCTCTCTCCCTCTCTCTCTCTCCCTCTCTCTCTCTCGAGTCCCTCGAAGCGAAGCCAGTAACAGCAATTTGAGACTCAGTCCACTAACTTTCTTCTCTGATACGGTGCATTTAGTGCACCCAGTATTTTCTTTTTCTTCTCTTCTTTTCCCTTTTTTCATCCATCTTCATTTCAAGAACAGGCTTGTTCAAGCAAGGTGACGACTTATTGCTTTCATTTCCTCGTTTTTGTTTTGATGATAAGAAAATTTGAAAACTTAGAAAAAATTATAGTAACAGAAACATAAATTTTCTAGTTTTCGGTTCATTGAGTTCCTTTATTATTATTATTATTATTTTTTATCGTCGTTTCTGGTGGAAAGCAACTTGATATTAAGATTTCTTTCTAATGATTTTCCTCTGTTCAGTTTCTAGCAAAAACTTGAATATTTGACTTGTTTTCTTATTGGAATTGTATTCAAAACCGTAGTTTTTTGATTGAAATTGTAACTAAAATACCAGAAGTTCAACTATATGATCGATCTGTCGCTTTAATAACCAGAACTGTTTGTTGTCATGATTTTCTATATGAACTTCTTCTTTTTCATTCATGTTTTTCTTATTCTGATGAATTACAGGCATGGAGTTTTATCTAGTCAATAAAAATATAAATATTATTTTGATAATTTTTTTTTTGGCACTCTGTCAGTCTTTAATTCGTCCTTTCAAAAAAGCGGAAAAAAAAAAAACAGAGAGAATCTTGAAAATATTATATAACAAATTTTTTCCTAAACTAACCACAACAGAAAAAAAGGAAAAAATAAATAAATAAATAAATGTTTGGTGCAGTAGATTGTGATGAGGCAAGCCTTGAAATTTGGTTGTGCATTTATTGACTCGTTTTATTGACATTTCTTTTTTCTTTGGAAGGAACCTTTTATTGACTAATTCCTCTATAATTACTAAAATAAAAAAAGAGTCAAGTCTGTCATATGTGTGATACTCATTGTTGTTTAATCTAAGTTGCACTAATTTTATATATTTATGTTTCAAATTTCCTGTTGGTGTTAATTTGGTATTTATTTTACAGGATTACATATTAAGGTCGGGATTCTGCATGCTTTTTGTTCCTGTGAATCATCAAACTAAACATCAGAGTAGGCAGCACAAAATCTGGTGGAGGAATTGAATATGGCTAAAGTTGGATTTGTAAGGTCGGTTAAGTTTGATTTTTGTTTAGTTTTGTGTTTTTTTCAATTTTATTATTAATTGACTTGCTACAATTAAGTTGAACTTTCATCATAATTAGGAAGACTTTAATCTGATTTGAAACACCATGGCAGAATTTTTTTATTTGAAAGAGTTGATTGTTGAAACTTCTTTATGCAAAGTTCATTAACTGATTTGGTTCTTCAACTTGGTTAACGGCACAAGATCATCTCGGTTCAATCATTGTAGTTTAAGTTGTGAACATATGTTTTTTATTTTTTATTTTTTATGATTGTAGACATAATAAGGAAATTTATTAATAAAAAGGAAAATTAGGATTACTCTTATTAATTGCTTACCATTTCATTTAAAGTAATGTTAGATTTCCCAAAATTTTGTCCAAATCCATGTCTAAATGATAGTGACATGTGAGTTGTCAAGATCTTATAAATAATGAGTTATCAAGATTTTGTAAATCATGAGATAATGTGATAAGTAATAAGATCTTAACAACTCACATACACATCATTTGGGTATGAATTTGGACAAAATTTTTAGGAAGTCAAGTATTACTCTTTCATTAAATCTATGCTAATGGAAGTTTGCTGTGTTAACTTTATTCAGGTTTGCAGATTGGACATCAGAAAAATCATGCTCAGAGCAGCAACCATATGTAGTTGATGGTTTATATGAAAGAAGAATTCGACCAACTTTAAGTGCGGTCATGGATGGTATTAGGAGGGGATTTGAATCAGGTTCTGAAAAAATCAAAAGCTTGAAGAGGCCTATAAATGTCAATTGGTCAGCAAACAAATCAGACACAGGGAAGAAAATTCTTGACCCGCAAGGGTCATTTCTTCAGTGGTGGAACAAACTATTTCTATTATCTTGTGTGCTTGCAGTGTCCATAGACCTTTTGTTCTTTTATACACCAGTGATTGATCGTACAAGGGAGTGCCTTGATTTGGATAAGACTTTGGAGATCAGAGCCTGTATCCTTCGAACATGCATTGATGCGTTTTACATAATTCATATCATCTTTCAATTCCGCACTGGATTTATCGCTCCTTCTTCGCGAGTATTTGGAAGGGGCGAGTTGGTTGATGATCATTTGGTAATAAGCAGAAGATATTTGTCAACGTACTTCATTGTTGATATTCTGGCAATTCTTCCACTGCCACAGGTTTGTTTCATTCCTAGGAAATCAACAAACAGTTTACACAATTTCTTTGTTGTCTAAGAAATAAGAAGCTGAAGTTAATTTTTGTCAATTTTTAACACATGCTTTTTCTCTATTTTCAGGTGGCAATTTTAATTATCATCCCCATGTCGGATGGTCCAGTGACATTGGTCACGAAGGAGATGACAAAAATTGTTATTTTCTGCCAATTAGTTCCAAGAATTGTTCGGATATTTCCACTTCTCAATGAAATCGAAAGAACGTCTGGCATCCTCACTGAAACAGCATGGGCTGGAGCTGCTTTAAATCTTTTTCTTTATATGCTAGCCAGTCATGTAAGTTTGATTTGATAAGTTACTATTTTCATTGGATCATATGGATATTTTCTGATCATTGAGAAATGCAGTTTTTTGGAGCGTTTTGGTTCTTGATTTCGGTAGAACGCCAAGATAGATGCTGGCGCGACGGGTGCGAGAGGAATGGGGTTCATACTAAATACGTATACTGTGAAGAAGACCGGTCTAGTTCACATAGAGACTTTTCATTTTTGAATGCTTCGTGCCCTTTGACCAGTCCTGAGAAAAGCAATTCAACAGTCTTCGACTTTGGAATATTTCTTGATGCTCTTCAGTCTGGGGTAATGGAGAAGCGGAATTTCTTACAGAAATTCATTTACTGCTTTTGGTGGGGACTGCGTAATCTTAGGTTTGTATATGTACATATCTATATGATCCTTTTGATTTAGTCAATATTTTGATGCATATACATTGCAAAGCAAAACGAAAGTAAAATCAAGATAAGTTTTTATTGCAGTTTCTAATTTGATCATTCAATGCAGTTCTCTGGGCCAAAATCTCAAAACAAGTACTTTCGAGGGGGAGATTATATTTGCTGTCTTCATATCTATTGCTGGATTGGTTTTATTTGCGCTACTTATAGGCAACATGCAGGTAATGCATTCCCACCTCGGCCTTTAAGTCGATGCTTTTCACAATTGAATGTTGCAAGACATCATATGATAGAATATAAGCACAATTCTTCTTGTGCTTACGCATATTTTTCCCAACGTTTTTCAATGTCCGTGGAACATCATGATGTCATTTTGCCTTCTTCAGAATAAGCTAAACATTGTTGTTCTTCTGCTTTTGCAGAAATATCTACAGTCTACTACAGTTAGAGTAGAGGAAATGAGAGTGAAGAGGCGAGATGCAGAGCAGTGGATGTCTCACAGGATGCTCCCTGAAAAGCTGAAGGACCGAATAAGGCGATATGAACAGTATAGATGGCAAGAAACCAGAGGTGTTGAGGAAGAGACTCTAATTCGCAGCCTCCCTAAAGATCTCAGAAGAGATATAAAGCGTCATCTCTGTTTGGATCTTCTCATGAGAGTGAGTTCTTTAATTAGTTTCCGTACATTTTTTACCAAAACGTACACACAAGTGTGTTATAATATTAACGAAAATGTCTCAACACTTCCTCAGGTACCAATGTTTGAGAAAATGGATGAGCAACTTTTGGATGCAATGTGTGATCGACTCAAGCCAGTCCTCTACACAGAAAAGAGTTTCATTGTTCGTGAAGGGGATCCTGTGGATGAGATGCTGTTTGTGATGAGGGGCAAATTAGTGAGTACAACTACTAACGGTGGAAGAACTGGCTTCTTTAACGTTGCTTATCTCAAGGCTGGTGACTTCTGCGGAGAAGCTCTTCTCACTTGGGCTTTGGATCCCCAATCCTCCTCTAATCTACCCATCTCAAGCCGGACTGTACAAGCTCTAGACGAGGTTGAAGCCTTTGCTCTCATGGCTGATGACTTGAAGTTTGTCGCCTCTCAGTTCCGACGTCTTCACAGCAAGCAACTTCAGCACGCTTTCAGGCAAGTTTCGGAACCACATTTCTCTTACTACTATAATTCACTGCTGAGACAGAAATGTAATTTGGTCATTTTGGTTTTTGTCCTACTTTCAGGTTCCATTCAGTGCAGTGGAGGACATGGGCAGCGTGCTTTATACAAGCAGCATGGCGCCGCCACTGCAAAAAGAAGCTTGCTCAGTCCTTGCGTGAAGCTGAAGACAGGCTGCAAGATGCATTGGCAACCGAGGCTGGGACCTCAACAAGCCTTGGTGCCACTATCTATGCATCAAAATTTGCTTCCAATCTGTTACGACCATTGCGACAGAGTGCTGCACACAGCACGAGAATACCACAGAGGTTACATCCAATGATACCGCAGAAGCCAACCGAGCCTGACTTCACTGCTGATCACTGATAATAATAAGGTGTATAGTTATTTTTCAAGTTGTTTGAACCAAATTTTGTGCATATGTAAGCAAGAAAGAAATTTGTGTATATACTAGGATCTGGTATGAAGCATGATTCTGGGTTTTGGTATTTAGTTTTTTGGATTTCCTTCAAGTTTACGTGGAAATGTTATCTCTAAAACAGTGAGTATACGACTAAATGTGCAATATAATCTTTGCCTAACCAAAGCAATTTGTTTTTCCCCATAGCAATTTTTTTTTTTTTTCAAAATTTGTATTTTTTTATTATTTAAACTCTTATATGGTTACAGTCTGTATATAGTAGCATAATCTGTATTTAGCATGATCCTTTCAATTTCTTATCCAAGTGGAGTCTCGTTCGTGGATCAGGAATAGCCTCCTGCTAAATATTGCAATTTATTTTCTACTCCGTGGAACCACATAAATGAATTGCAAGGTATCTTGGTCGTCTGCTCATTATTTATTTTGATTAAGGAAGTCACATTCAATTTAGCATCGAATCTTTTGCTCCTGTCATACCGCATTTTCGTTTTCATCTAACAATAGCATTTAAGAGGACGGATTATAATTTATTTATTTATTTTTTTTAAAAAAAAGAATAAAAAGATATCAAAATAGTACAATATAATTGTTAAGAATAAAGCTACATTTTTCAAAATATTACTTCAACAAAATGATCTGTTGTAAATATTTTAATTATAAGATGTGATATTGATATGTGGTGGTTACAATTAAGTTTGCCATGTTAATGAATTTAGATAATTTATTGCATACCCTATCCTTACTCGATTATCAATTATTTTATATGAAGTAGAGAGTGACTCTAGCTTCCCTTGGACCAATACAAATTGAAATCGGTTACATACAATACTTTAATAGTCCCTTCTTGAAGACTATTTTTATTCTATAACGCAATACAAGTAAATCTCGCTAGAATATCTCCGCATGTGATCCCAATAAATCAAACACCATAATAAGAGAAATCCCTGCATCAAAACAATACATATTAGTGCAACAGTGTGTTTAATGTTTCATAAGGAGATTTGCAAAACCCCCTCGACCTTTTGTTCGAAGGATGGAAAAAAATTGTAATTTCGAATTTAAGTAAAAGTTTCCCTATTATCGAGCAAACCATTTTGTAGTTTCAAAACAAAATGATTGTTTTAAAAAAACATCAAACCTCAATCGGGTTTATTCATGCAAATCATCAAATATTTTATGCATGGACATAATAAGATAAAAGAGGAAAGGAAATGAGTACTTTCTACAATCCGTAGAATTAGTAACGGGTGGGAAAGTGATGCACGCTCCACATTTCTCGGGAAGCAAAGGGATACGGTTTGCATCACATGGTCCAGTGGTTTTCAATAGTTTCTTGAGGCACCTACATAGACGTTTTCGATCCCACCGGGAATATTTATCACTACTAATTTCCTTAATGGCCGAACAACAATCCGGTGACGGAGCGTCCTCTTTTTGTCGAATGTAATCAACGCAAGGGCTTAGTTTCCGGCAAAACCTTTGGCATGAAGGCTTAGTAACGTTGGCCAGGGCTGAACTTGAAATTAATGCAAGAATAGCTAGGCACCTAACTAGATTATTCATGATTGCGGCTCCTATTATTTATATAAATGGGTAAATTTAACTCCTTTTAGTTACTAGTGCAGCTGATGATTTGTGGAGGGGAAGGACATATGTTTATATATACAAGCTTGCGTATGAAGGTTGTCAAAGTTGCAAATGCAATTCTTATGTTTCCCTTTAATATTGCGTAACGCATTTGATTGTGCAGGGGACGAAATTTGCTATCATGTGTTTTGTGTGCTTATTCAACAAAGATTAACTAGGATCTCGTATTAAACTTCCCTCAACATACATATGAAATAATTTAGTATATCAAACTGGTGGTATATCAACATAATGAAATTTTAAATCAATATTGTTAGATGATAAAAAAAAAACATTTATTCCGTTTAGAAATAACATAGTTTCGAGTCACTTTTTAAAAAATGTAAGGAAATATCCACTGCAAAATTATTTGGATGGATTTATGTGCTTGAGAGCTTTGCTCCAATTTTCTTGCTTAGTTTTCAACCTTGTAATTTTTGGTCCTGCTGGAAATTTTGCCTATGCTTACTAGATACAAGGAAGGGATGCAGACTGATTGCAGACAAATGTTAGATAGCCCTACATTGGTTGTAAAAATAAATTTATATTGGTTTATAAGATAGTAATAAACATACACTTATAATTAAGCTAGTTTTTGTAATGAAGTTAGGTCGAAAACTCTTTTGTGACAAGATATCAGAGATTGGGTTGGGCTATGAGCCAGTTGCATCGTGATTTAAACTCAGTTACATGTAACAAAGATAAGATAAATTTAATGTTGTGATCTTTTCAATATTCACCCTACTTTTCCATATATTATCGCGGCAACCAAAAGGAGAAAAAAAAATTGTAAATTAAGATGTGTCCGGAAAATTATAATAACTTTGCGCGCCATTATCTTTTGATTTCCAGTTTACTCTTTTCCTACATTTTGTCGGTGATCAAACAAATGAGAAATATAACTAAAAGTAATTCGTATCAAGAATCAATAGAAGTTTGAATCTTTAACATCGAAATAACAATCTGTCAATTCTTGATTCCAGAATTCTAAACACTCCACTCCAAGTTATTCATTTTTTACTTTGCTTTTCCCAACATTTTCCGGCAACCAAACAAGGAGAAAGAAATAACTAAATCAGTATGTTTTTCGAGAATCAATTGAAGTAGAGAAAGAGAGAGTTTTTCTCTGTAGAATTACTGTAGACTGTAGAGTGATTTCTTTCACCTGCGCAATTTAAAGTGTCCAGGCTAATCCAACTAATATGACCACAAAATGCACCCATTTTCCGGGTCATGTTTTTATACCGTTCTTGTATAATTATTGGGTTGAAGATTTATCATAAGAATTGACAAAATTTAGAAGTTTACAAATTTGAAAAATAATTTTATTTCTCTCATGCACAATCACCTCTAAAACTGTAAACATCTTATATAATAGCTAAACTTGTCCTAATAATTAACATTATTGATAGTAATTAATATCGTATTAGAGTTTGAAATTTTCTACAAGTTCAAATCCTCTCTCTCCCCTCCACTCTTATCTATCATCTTGTTACACATATTATAAGGTAGAAAACATTTCACATGTATCCGTTCATCTGTTATTTGTTCACGTTGTATATAAAGAGATGTGTTAACGTATCATAATTTTAAGTCTTAAAAGTTGGACGAGGTATATTAATGTCACATAACCCCACGTCTTAAATATTATAGCTGGACTCTTTTTTATCAGCTTAAATTTTTAGATATGATTGTAACTAATAAATAAGATTATATTTTAAAAGGGATCAAACTTTTGGAGGTGTTTGCAAATCTTTATATGTAAAACTAGAGCGTGAACGGCTATTTCATATGCACTCCAATAAATAACAATAATTTTATCTTCCTTTAGAGGGATAATTTTATTTTTACAAGGTTATTTTGAGAAATATGATAGGATATCTCAAATATATTAAAATATAAAATAACAGAGATTAAAAATATATATACAAGACATTACTATTAGTTTTTAACTTTTTCTTGAGAAAATTATTCTTTTTAACTTACTTATATATTAAATGGAAATTACTATAGCTTTATATTGGTCGTGTGCTCATTATTATTATTATTAGTTTGGAACAATTGAATATTTGCTTCTGCCATACATGTTTATTTTAACTATCAAATTAAAAAGGATAAATTATAATTTAAACGGAAATAATGGTGAAAGGAGATAATAACATGACACTATAAGTATAAATTATTTCATATAAAGTAACTTTAAAAAAGTGGAGAGTGATTGAAAAAAAAAAACAACAAAAAGAAAAAGTAGAGTGTGACTCTAGCTTCTGCTAGATTAATACAAAGTGATATTGATTTCATACAATACATGAGTTGTGGTCCCTTCCTAAAGATTAATTTTATTGTCTAAAGCAATACAGGTGAATCCTGCTATGATATGTCCATTTTGTGATCCCGAAAGAATCAAATCCCATAAAAAGAGAATGCCCTGCATAAAAACAAAAATACATATTAGAATGATAGTGTATTAATATTTCATAGGGAGAGATTAGCAAAAGCCCATTTAATGTTTGACCTTTTTGTAAAAATAAATTCTTATAATTTTGAACTTTAGTAAAAATTCTCTCATTGTATACAGAAAATATTTTGTAGTTCCAATTATTATTTTTTTATTTAAATTCAGAATAAGAAGATTGTTTTCTAAAAACTATCAAAGTTCAGAAAGGATCATGCAAATCTCATAATCCATTCATAAATAAGTTGAAGAAAGAAAAGAAAAAGAAGGGAATACGTGTTACAGTCGGTATTAGAGTCAATAGGAGGGAGAGTGATGGACACCCCACATTTCTGGGGAAGCGAAGGGATGGTGTTTTTATCATATCCGCCAACGGTTTTCAATATATTCTTGAGACAATTGCATACAGCTGTTCGATCCGCCTGGGACTTGACGTCCCCGCTAATATTCTTAACGCCTGAACAACAAGCTGGTGTCGGGTCTGTTGCCTTAGTTTTAATGAACTCAAGGCAGGAGCGTAGTTCTAGGGTGACCTTAGAGCGTGAAGGTGCAATTACTTCGGCCAGGGCTGAACTTGAAAGCAATGCAAGAATGGCTAGGGACTTCATTAGGTGATTCATGATTGCTTCTTCTATTATATATTTGGGTAATTTGATTCTTGTTATTTTTGGTAGTGCAACTGATGATTTTTTTGGAAGGACAGATTTATATACATGCTTGGCAATGGTTTGTCGAAGTTGCAAGCAAATGCAATTCTCATGTTTCCAATTAATTTTGCGTGACGGGCTTTGATTAAGATTCAAGCAGGGAACGACATTTGCGATCATGTGTCGTGTGGTTATTCAACAAATCAAGCAATGCGGATCCGCTTTGGTGTCACTGCTTATTCACCAAAGATTACTCAATAAATGGCAATAAATATACTTGTAAGAAAGATAACTTAAAAAGAACTAGCTTCAGCGCTCTTTAGAGTTTGTGGTAGTCTGCATAATGAAATATTTAACACAATATCATCGGACAGATTCACCATATGCATTCCCATCAAGTATTTTAGCTATAAGATACTTGAAGCTCAGAAAGAGTAAATGAATTGAAGAGTTATAGGATTCCTATCTATTTCACATCTTTAATGTTCCAAACAGGTACTATTATACAAAATGACAAATTATACTATGAACTCCACAGAGTGGACAGATGTCCATATCATTTTTTTGATACAAATGTCTATATCTATTTACATGTTAACTAGCTATGATTGCAATTCAGTTTTACGGCTTTGAAGAGTTTCGAGCCACAGAATTTGAGTCAGTGCCGCGCTTTGCATACAAAGAGCCTACAGCTGGAACTTCGGCAGGCGTAATTGCAGAAAGGGGCTGGAAGTTTGTATTCCCTACAAACCAATAGAGAGCCCACTTCAGATTACAGAGGGTGTATTTGAGAGCTTTGGTCCAATTTTCATGTTTATTGAAGCTCTGTGTGATAGAGTAGTTTTCCACCTTGTCATTTTCAATCCTGCAAGATTTGCCCATGATTACGGGAGACAGAGAGGCTATTGCAGGCAAAGACATCTAGTTTATACTTACACGAGCTTTTACTTTATACAGATAAGAAAACTTACTTATATGGTAACTTAAAACGTTTCTCTAGTGGAATGTTGTTTTCTAGATCTTTAGAATTTGCAAACTCAGCGAAGTCCTTAAGACAAGTCAAGAATAATGTCATTGCTTTGTCATATCGGGTGCTCCAGAACAAATTCACTGGACCAAACCTGAGATATTACACATTGGGCAAAACATCAAATGGTTAAGAATGGTCAGAAAACTGAAAAATAAACTGTGATGCATGATCTACACATATTTAAGAACATCTAACAGCATCTCCATTATACTGTTAAAGTTAGAAGCGACAACTTCTAACCAAGTCTCATAAACTTTTGAGGACCAATCAAGTATAACCTCACTTTGTACACTATGTTTACATGAATAAAGGCACCAAATTCAATCGTATTTAATTTAACACAAAATTCAACTCAGTGAAATCCAAATCATGCCAATGGAGTATTAGTCTTACAGCTCGTAAGTATTGTTATTGCTGTCTATTATTCGTGGGTAGCTCCCCATAGGAAGTATTTTTATTCGATATCTGAAGTTACGAATTAAGGAGTTTATCACATATCCTTCTTTTGTAAAGAAGTTGGTCAGAACATACAAGCATGCAGTGAAAATGAAACTCTCAAAATGTCCAGAGATGACGAAACTAATAGACGTGTTGTTTAAAAGGATACTGAAATTTCGGCCGAAAACAATGGCACATTGTATGGAGGAGAAGACAAGCTTGGCCCCAGGCAGCATTGATCTCATCCCACTCAACCTATATGTTACCACAACACAATGAACCACATAATTTAAGCCTTATTCCTCTCATTGAATGAAATTCATAAGAGAATAATATTGAATCGAAGCATTGAATTCACAATGATATACACCCCAAAATTTATGGAGCTTCTGAACCTAATCAAAAGTCAAAATCTTTTCCATTGAGCACTTTACAGAAGTTGCTCGACCAGACACACTTTTTGTTGGTCTATGTCCAATCTGTTTGGTTTAACTTTTGATCAGTCATTTATTAACACAAGCATCACTGACATAAAAAGTTGGCACTGAATAATTCATGATTCATAGCAGATATCCCAAATATGTCTACAAACAAATAACGAGATTTCATGCAACATGAGTAGAGAGCGAAAGAGAGAGAGAGTGAGAGAGTTCTTACATTAATTCGCAGTCCATAAATTTCATTGGTGAACGAATTATGACCCAACATGTTGCTAATTCTCATATGGCAACAGGAGGAGCATTCCAATAGAAAGCTAAAAGATTCTAAAAACATAATAAATAGATAAATAAAATAATACCGGAATTTTAGGAAGTCGTCCAAGCCGAAAATTGTTAATTGTTCCAAAATCTCCATCGTGCCAAATTGGGAAGGCATCATTTAGTACATTAGTACGCTTCAACAACTCTAAATGTGCCTGTGAAACTTCAATCTTAGCAGAAATTGCATCTCTCTCTTCCTGTTATTCCAAAATCCTTTATTGACATAAGTAGAAGAAAAACTTGAGCACATGAAGCGTGGGTGAATGAGGGATGGCTTTCATGCAAGAAATTCTCATAACATGTTAAGCTCATAACAAACATGTGTATTGATCAAACAAAGAAATCAGTATAGCTGATGACTATATGCAACAATTCACTAATTTAACTACTACACCAGTTTACAATGCCTTAAATAGTCACATTAATGTCCCTTGATAACTAGCACTGTACACTAACTGTAATCATCCCTGAAAGTTAATCAGTTAAGGGAAATTTTTAAGCCCCAATAGGAAAAGAAACAATAAAACAGAAAGCCTCATAAATTTCTGAAGCTATTTCAGATATTTCACAGGATGACAACTACAAGTGCAGATAGAAGACAGGAAAAAGGCATCAGCAATGCACCTGATGAGCAATTAATTGAAACTGAAAATTATTGAACTCTTGCCAATACCTGTCAACATTGAATTTTAGAAATATCAATAGTGAAGTACCAGAGATCTCAAGGATCTATATATATATGAAGTATATAACATATGAACAATGAAATAGACTTGAAATAAGATAAGAGAAACACTCTAAGGTATGTATCTGTCAAATAAACATACCGCTCCTCCAATTCCTTAAAGCGTTTAGACTTTAATTCTAGGTCCTTCAGTTCAGTATGTACTTCTGCATTCTGCTTTTCTGTTTCTTCAATTGCTGCCTCAAGTTTTCTTTCTTCTTCCTCGATCTAAAATAACATCAAAAAATGATGAGGTAAAGAATTGACCTTGGATGGAAAACATTACACACACATATGTCATTATCTATGTACAAATGTAAATTTCCTATAGCAGACGATCCAAAATTTTAGGATTTATAAAATTGTATCATTACAAGTTTGAAATTCCTTGAATTATTCAATGTAGACTTGAATATATGTAAACAATTAGTTTGTTATCGGAGAAAGTAATTGCCAACCCTGTATTTCCCATGATTTCCCTACAGTCGACAAAGGAAAAAAAAACCTTCTCCCACAGATCTAACCAATGTGTTCTTTCAGGAGTATTCACAAAAGCAGAATTCAAATAGTAAGATATGCATTGACAACAGTTTCCAGCTAAACACCTTTAGTTTCTCCTTAACAAAATCCGCCTCACTGAGGACATCTCCAGACTCTCCCTCCAAACGCTGGAGGCAGGCTTCATATGCTTCGATGTCCCTGGTCACATCTTCAACCTCCTTATCAAGTTTATCAGATAAGACCCTCATGCAATCAAGACATAAAGGTTGCTCGACCTGGAAATGCAAAGAGAGACATAGTAAATTTACTGCGAATAGCTCAATCTATCTTTAATATTACCACTAAAGAAAACTGAACCTTAAAACAGTGCAAGAAAACCAATCTAAAGGCCTTTTCTCGTTATTGCTACCTGTGTTTGGGTTGTGGCAACCTCAAATGCACGTTTTAGAACAGTTATAGTCGAGTGGAACCCGGAGTTGTTTGGCTGCACAGGACCATTTGTTCCAGCTTCCGGTGTTGGTAATTGGGCCCCCCCTCCTTCCGATGCAGACTCAGATTTATCCACAACCACAAAGGACTCATACATTGCCTTTCCAGACTGCCCAACATCAGGCTGGACAGCTGCACCACGAGGACGCGGAGGTACTCCTTGTACCTGCGGTCTTTGTTTTGGCAACACGACAAAAGAATTGTCCATACGTGTTGAACCTAGCACACTGTTGGCCACATGAATCGAAGACCCCTGCATTGCTGCTAGTATTCATTCAAAACCACAATGATAAGAACAAAATTCCACCTCATGAACAACTTCCCATTGCTACAGCATGCTAAGTTATATGACCTTCGATGACCTCACATAGGCTAGTAATTCCAGATGGTACGAAGTATAATTCTACATTCAAGTATCAAAACCCTAATTGCCAATCTGAGAACAGATAGAAATTAATTTGCATTCATGGGCTAGATTTTATAAACACATAATTGACAATTAAATAAGCAATTCAAATGGAAACAAGTCAAAGTTCAACAATTGACACTAAAAAGCACCTAATATATCCTTAAATAACTAAAATTTTATTTGTCTGTAGTAACAACTTATTTAAATTAACAGCGAAGATAGAGCAAAAGAACCCTAACTGGAGCGAGTGGAGTCGTTTAAGTACTTGTCGGCGTAAGAATCGACGCCGACGATGCAAAGGGGGTCATGGCAGTTCTGGCACACCCATCGCGGTACATTCGGATCAGCCGATAAGGTCCGACCCTTATCCGGCACGTCTTCCTTCTTCATTATATCTCGATTTATGGTCAGATTGTTGTACACTGACTTACGATTAAAGTCTAGGCTCGCAAACTGAATCCGATGTTTCTTCTTTGGTTAAGCTCCTTCAAATTACAAGGCTTTTGTATTGGATTATTGTTTGATAAATCCTAGCAGTCCACGGTTCACTTTGATGATCATCAGCTGGTTCGGATCTTACAACACCCGATTCGTAATAATATTTGCTGCCATTTTGTCGCCACGTCAGTAGATGATTTGTTGTCTTTCCCGCCACGCGTGTAAGAATTGGTCCCACCTATGATTTATGTGTGATTGTTGTCTAACCACTTCTTATAATTTATAAAACAATTAATTTCCTTTTCAAAATAAAAATATACAATTAATTTTTTTTTTAAAACAATGATAATAGAATATAATATATAAACAACAACAATAATTTTTTTTTTTTTTATTTTAAAATAGTAGTGTAAAATGATAAAAGTATTTATATATGTGTGTGTGCGTGTTTTTTTTTTTAAGTTTTTACATGGCACTACATTTTATAATAGGTTTTCTAACATTAAATTTTTTTGTAAGGGATTGATTCTCAAAACAACAAGATTGATAAATTATGCAAAAACTTGGATATTCAATTTGTTATTCTTGCAAACATTATTGATCATACAAATTTCTTAAAATTTTTATTCGAAACTGTATTTTATATATTTTGACTAAATAAAGTTATATATATATTACATTTTACTTACACAAAATAAGATCATGATTTATTATTTTATTTATTATTAACATTTCTTTTTTAAAAAAAATTAGTTGTGTCAAACCATATTTAGAGATGTTATAAGTTGATAGTATTATTTACATAAGTTACAAGCTATTTAAAGCCATAAATTTCAGTTTGCTTAGAAAATGACCTTGCAATCTAGACCTAGAACAGACACGATCTTAAAATGGCTCTTCTTCATTTTGAAAACTTAGAATTCTTCTTAATCTATTCACCAAATGCCAATCTTCTATCTCATCTATCTCTCTTGCTCTTCTGATCCTATATTAAAACTTAACAACTCGATTATTCATCCATTATCTTCCCCATTTGTAGCCATTCTTCTCACCTAGATTAGGTCTTGTGGATTTTTTATTGGGCCTGGGCCTATAAAGTACCAGACTATGTAAAGAGTGGCGATATTCCAACCCTCCAAAATTATATATACACTCCAAATCGTTAATTTTTTTTTTTTTTAAATTCTGATATTACCCTTAAATAACTAAGACTCTTCTTCATCTTAAAAAATTGCCTCCCCAATAACATCACATTCCGCCACCGCCACAGCCCCAACAAATGTTGATGAAAAAGCACAATGATTAAAATGCTTTTAGCTTCAGAACATCCTCTACCTGCTGCTGATGATGATTCATGGACTGCAACCATGTAAATGAAAAAGGCCCTGACCATTAACATTGACACCCTCAAGGTTTCCAATGAGTGTTTTTTATTGGGTAACAGTGGTGGTGGTAATATCGGACACCATATGGTCATGCACAAGAAAAGCCCGATGGTGTCAATATCGCACACCAATTTGTTTAGAATTTGGTGATCCACGGGCCGAGGCCCAGGCCCAGGGGCAAGCATATTTAACAATCCACTAATTGTGAATAAACAGTAAATCAACGGTTTTTGAAAGCACCAACCGACCGCCTTCAACAAACCGGCAAGTAGGGCTCCTATAAAATTACCAAAACCCGCAACCACGATTCCTACTTTCTCCACTCGCAAAATCAATCTCTTTCTTTACAAAAAACTCACCTTCAAAAGCACAACCAAAGCAATGGAAGATCACACAAATCCGCAGCCACTGCGGCTCTTTGTGAAGCTTTTAAACGGCAAAACCGCAACCCTAAATTTCGCAGCCCCACAAGTGAGCGGCCAGGAGATCAAGGACCGCATCCACGAAATCACCAAAATACCCTTCCACCTCCAGCGCCTCATCTGCTCTGGCTATCAATTGAAGGATAGAGCCGTGATTTCCAATGACAACGCCACCATCCACCTCGTGCTTAGCCTGTTGGGAGGGAAGGGCGGTTTCGGTTCCCTACTCCGTGGCGCGGCGACGAAGGCCGGCCAGAAGAAGACGAACAACTTCGACGCGTGTCGGGACATGAGTGGGCGGAGGCTGAGGCACGTGAACGCGGAGAAGAAGTTGGAGGAGTGGAGAGCCGAGGAGGAGGCGAGGAAGTTGGAGAAGATCGCGGAGGATTTCATAAAGAAGGCGGCGAAGAAGGGGAAGAAAGGAGTCGGTGATGGAGAGGCCGAGAAGTACGTGGCGAAATACAGGGAGCAGTCGGCCAAGTGTGTGGCCAAGGTCGAGGAATCGGTCAGAGTGGCCTGTTCCAATGGCAAGCGAAAACTAGTGGTCGCCACCAGCACAGCAGATGCTAAGAGATTGAAGATTTGGTAAGAAACGAAGAAGTTTACCTTTTGATTATTGTTTTCTTTTGTTACTTGTAGTTATGAGTTCTTTTTTATATTTAATTTATGTGATATTTTTTGGTTTTTAGTACTTAATTTATGTTTAGTACCATCTGATTTAACTGAATTTGCAATTGTTTAATTACCATGTAAGAGATTGAAAATGGTGGAGAGAGATTTTCATATTGAATGCTATCAAATAGAAGTTGTTAATTGGTTTTGATGTTTTTATTTGGTTTTGTTAGGATGGGGAAGAGGAAATTGGCAGATGGTGAGGATGAGGACAGCAGTGATGATGATGATGAGAATGAGAAATCTGTTGTCTTAAATAATGGGAATAGTTTGGATTCAAGTAAGGAAGTTGAGGGGAGTTCGGGTTCGGTTACTGGTAGTAAGCAGGATGCTGAATTTTCGGGTGGAGGTTCATGTGAGAGTGGTTCTGAAGAAGAGAAGGAGACTCTTCCACAACAGATCTTGGAATCTGGTGGGTCCTCTGGTGGAGAAGAAGCTCTACCAAAGGAGGAAAATGGCATGGTTGAACCTGAGATTGGTGAAGAAAAGGTATCACAGAGTACAAAATCTTGTTTGGAGCCTGCACTTGTGTCTGCAACTGAAGTAGCTGAGGAGTGTTCTGCTGGACTTGTGTCGGTAAATGCGGAGGGGGTTGTTGTTCAAACCCCAAATGTTTTGAGTTCAGGAAATGAGGAAGGCAGCAAAAATGCAATTGTTGATGCTGAAGGCAGTGATTTCCCTCTCATTGAATCTGTATTGCATGAAGAAACAGCTGGTGCAAGTATAAGTAGTGGAGAAAAGGAAAGGCCATTAAATTTTGATGATTTTAATTCAGCAGCAGAGATGGAGGTATGTTTGCTAAATTAAATTTCTTTTATGTGCCTTTTTACACCCTTGTTTGACTTAATTTATTGGTTTGATGCTACACAAATTCAGCCTAGTTCATTAACATTGCATTGGAGTTATTAGTAAGCCATGTTTTGCATGTATTCACACTAGCATAATGTTTTGGTAACAATGTTGTCTTAACCTGTCGCTGGGTTTTAGTTAATGAGTCCCTGTAATCCTACTAGTATGAATAGTCACGGATTCACTGAATTGTAATTCATTTGTTGCAATGATAGGTTCTTGGCATGGAAAGATTAAAGACTGAACTTCAGGCACGTGGGCTAAAATGTGGTGGCACCTTGCAAGAACGAGCTGCCAGGCTTTTCCTACTAAAGACTATCCCTGTAGAGAAGCTTCCAAAAAAGCTGCTTGCCAAAAAGTAATAGCTTTATGTATTGTGCTTTGTTGAACTTACTACTCTTTTGAAGGAATATTGTTCCCTGCGAGCCACTCGGAACTAGATCCAAATATGTGTATAATGTTTCTTTTAATTTACCGTTGCACCAGGATGCTAAAAGGCTAAGTAATAATATGTTGTTGGTGACTCCTTGTTGATCATAGTTCTAAAATTCACGTCCCTTTTACTATGTCAAGGAACACTATGTCAAGGAACATTAAAAAAAGTGACAATTTGAATTTGTTGAGACTGCGATTGGAGGTTAAGTAGAGAAGTTTGTTGCAATGCTATTTTGATGAAAAACACCACTGAGATGTAATTACATGGCTGAAAATTTCATGTAATGGATTTCGCAAAATTGCAACTGATATAAAATGAAAAAGCAAGTTTTTGTTAAAATGAAGAATAGTGCATTCGATAATTTACAATGATAAGTTGAAAAGAAGCAATAGAATGAAAAGATTATGGCGGTTTGTCAAGTGTTATGTGAACTGGCATGAGCATGAGCAGGGGACGGAGCAGGAGAGTTTCGGCATAGTGGGCAACTGCTGTTCATTCGAAGCCACTCATCAATGCAATCAACATGAAAACAATGTTTGCACTCAGGTATGCATCTGATGGTCTCGTTGCTGCAGTACTCTGATAGGCAAATGGCACAAGTGCTGTTGTTGGGTCCTGGTAGGCGCTTGCTCTCTCCAAGAACTACTTTTTGATATGATTCGATAGTAGACTCATCCAGACCCATCGTGATCATGGTGGGTTGTGGTGTCACTGCCACTGGGATGGTGTTACGCCGCCTGGAGGAACGTCGTCCACTGCTGTCAAGGAAGCATGCGCAAATTCCAATCCCGCCAGCGCATGCCAAGGCTGGTATTACGATGGACAAGCATAGTATTCTAAATACTTGGAAGTTATAATTTGATCGGCCTGAAATTTGAATTCATTAGTCACTTGAGGTCTGTTTTTTCATGTAACAATTATAACATTTTGACATATAACTAATTCTTTTCCTTATTTTTTGCTCCTTTTACGGTATTTGCCATTATAACTTGGTCCCTTACATGTGATAACAAGCCCCAGGGTGCCTTATTTTGTAGTATTCACCTAAGTAAATAAATAAACAAGAATGAATCCTCCAGTGTATTTAGAAAATACATTTTCAAGCAGCAAAAATTAATCTAACGAACAACATGAGTACAAAATGGCCTACTTCAAAATTACTCCCAACACGTAAGATCCTAGGCTACTAGCCACTTACATCGTCTTCTGTAAGATGATGAACCATTAAGAAGACCTAATAACTCACTGTTTAATCAATCTAGGGGCCTGATTAAGGCCTCATGAAAAAATGCTTGACCGCAAATTATTACGGCATGTTAGGTAATATAAATTATAGGTTTGACTTGATCCATGTAGTTGACATTTATATAAAAGAATTACCAATACTCTTTAATAAAATCCCACTGACCTAATACTATAATATTAAACAATATCCTAGTTTTAAGTCTATTGCATTATAAAAATAAGATATTTGTGTATGACCACTAAATCATTCTCTCTCAAGTTCTCCATCAACTAACGAATTTGACATATACCCACAAAATTTTGGACCTCATTGTGGTCAAGTATGTAGAATTAGCAAAATGCAAAATGATTATGACAATTACCTGATTTAGAATTGTAGGAGCAGCCAATTTCTTGACTGTTGCTGCTCTTCTTAAACCCACATATGCCTCCTCTCGATTCACAATCATTGCAATCAGGCACATACCATGTTAACTGAAGATCATTGTTGAGGTCATTTGAGAACCCTTCATCATACTCAACCGGCCAGGAAACTGGAACCGGCAATGTTGAAACGATCTGGCATGATGGGGTCATAGAATTGACCAGGCTTATGGAAGTAGTAGCTAGAACTGAAGTCGTTGAATTGCTGAGGCAATCAATGGCGGTGAAATGGGACTTTGTGAGCTGAACTGGGCAGGTTACAAAGGTGTAGTTGTGATAAAATGGAACAACAAAAGGAGAACCTGACAGGTTCAAGCTTTGAAGCCTTCTGGGGAGGCAATTATCCGGATCATATAGAGATATCTGCTGTGATACATAGTTGATACTGCGAACGAAAAACTGTCCTGAAATAGGAAGCTGGAGGGCTGTTTTGCCTTGTCTGCTGCAACTAAGTCTGAAACCAGGAAACCTGCTGTTTTCAGATTGATTGCCTTCAATTTGGAAGGGAAATCGGATTGGGATGTTGTCACTGCAAAATGAAACCTTGCAGGATTCAGCATATACAATAGGGAAGAAGAAGAGGAAAAAGAAGAGAATTTCTAAGATATCCATGAAGCTGGAAGGACTTGTTCCAGGGAAGAGAGGGCCTTTTGATGATGAGAAGATATTTTATTAAATAGTCGATCAATTGATTAAACTATAATATTCCTCTAAGTCAAAACGCGATTTATGTGTGATCTAGCATTTATGGCAGCAAACTTTTGTTTTTTCAAATTTGTTATATGTCATAGCCTTGTTGCTTCATGCACAATACCTATGACATCAAATAAGAATGTGTTTCAGTTTGAAAGGTAGATTTCTTTTAGATTATAATCACTTCAGACATGTATCATGCTTATTTCAAATAAAAAAGATATTGTCATTATTGCGAGGAAGAAAAGGAAAACTTGTAGATAATTAATGACTGTCTATACACCATTCTTGTTAAGTAATAAGATATATATTAAATTTTTAAGAAATTGGAGACAAATCGTAAGAGAAATGAAAATATTTTGAGTCTTAAATTTTCCTTATTTAAAAACTATAGAGAACTATAAAACGCATCTAATTAGGTATCTATAAGGTAGTTTTTTTTTTTTAACTTATCAAATTGAGATTAGGATTTGAATGATTTTTGTTAAAAAATTTTAAAACAGAGTATTTTGATTTTCATCATTCTTATAATTAATTTTTATAAAATTTTTCGGTTAATGTGAAGTAACGTGCAAAAACTTTTTAGAAACATATTAAGAAATAAAAATTTTATGAAAACAGCTTGCTCTAATTGTTTTTCAAAACGTAACTGAATTTAAAACTTCCAATCATCACTACCGAAGTGCCGTTTATTCTAACAATCTCTTCATCAATTCTCTCCCCGGAGAACAAATTTGAAGTTCAAAATAAAATGACTTGAAGCTCTCATTCTTTGGATTTGTTTAGGCGCGCGAAATGCACAAATTAAAAGGGAAGAAATAAATTCTACAACTAAAACCCATGGTAAAGAACCTGATTTAGGCGATGGGCTGGGCTTTTTATAGGAATTGAAATCAATCATGCTAACTTATATCCCAATCTAAAAGCGGTCATTTCATTACATTTTTACATTAATTACAACATAATTATAGTAGTCTAGTTGTTAATTTAATTGAAGTAACTCTTTGAAACTTAACATATAAATTAGATTGACTGCTATACTGTACTTGGATTTTAGTATAAATTTTTTCTGATACAACGTAGAGAATTTTAGATACATCCTGTCTGTTATTCAACTCACCCTACAATTAGGGACAGTTTTTTTTCTTATTTGAGGGAAGAGATTTAAACTTAGTAAAAATATGCAGGATGCATTGATAAAAGTCAGAGCATGATTCAACTCAACCTACAATAAGAACAATTTTTTTTCCTGATCCGAGGGAAGAGATTGAAAATCAGGATTTCACTTAGTAAAAGTATGTAATCACCACTAAATTTTGCCTAAACCACTCAATAGGAGACACTTGATACAACTGCGACTGTTTTGGTGTTACTATAAACTTATCATTCACTTTTAGAACTCTAATTATGAGATTTGCAATTGTATCCAAAACTTTGAAAGTATACACAACGTCGAAAGGACTGATCCCAGGGATGACAAGGCCTTTGGATGATGAAAAAAAAAGTTTTTATTAAGACATAATTAATTAACATGTGCTCTAGCTTTATATCAGCAACTTAATTTAGAATTTTGCTACAGGAAATAATATAATGAAGGACAGCTTCATACACCATTGGTGATACTGATACCTAACAATAATGTGTTTGTGTCTGAAAAGTAGAAATTCTTTTGATCATTTGCACTTACGTATTAGAATATGCTAACTCCAAATGCAATCGAAAAACAAGTCATTATTGCAATGAAGAAAAAGAATCTTCTAGACAACCACATAACGCAATCAAACACATCTATTTATGCAGATGAAATTCTGAGTTCTGATACGGATATATTATTCGTATTTGTTTAGACATTAACAAATGGGTATACATTTGTGTCATCTTGATATTGCAGACTGGAAAAGGCCGTGCCCAGGGAAGACCAGTCTACTCAAATCTTCTATATTTTCTACTATGGGAGTCAATCAATAATCTGGGGGGATGTTTCCGTGTTAAAATTTTATAAAGCTATTTTGAATTGTCTTGAAGAGCAAAGTTTCACATATTTGCTAAGATATGAGAGAACTGATTAGAACTACAGGAGTTGCTGAGAGATTCTAATTGAAACAATATCTCCATCTGTCCCATCTCGCATTGCGTGGTACTTGACAAGAATTCCTGCTCCCAAAGATTAAAAAAAAAAAAAAAAAAAGGTAATCATAACAAGGCAATACGCAAAAAGTCAAATACAGCCTATCTTAAGAACATAGTATTCGTAACAAAATGCAATGCGAGTTCAACTGGGGACAGGAAAGAAAAGCAGTTAAGATTTATTTTAGATTTGTAATTAGTCTTCACAGATTGGAAATATTATACCATCATTTTTTTGTAAATTGGTATTGACAGCGACTCCGTGAAAAGCTATTATAGCCTTTGGTTGCAGATCATCAGGTTTTCCCATCCATGTATTGAGATTAAAGACCCCTGCCATCATTCGAAAGCCGAATTGGGTCATTTGTTAATTTATTATATCAGAAAGCCAACTACTTCCAGGCAATGAGCTCTATCCAGCATATATGTATTTTTGTTACGAAGGTATATTCAAGCTAAGATAACCTTGTATAATCTATGTAACTTGTATGAGAAGTTATAAGGCTCCCCGCTTGATCGCTTTTTAATTTTATGAAGAATACAACAGTTTTCATGCAAACTCCTAGTAGCTATATTCCTCCTCAAGTTCAAGTAGATTTTAGCCTTACATTTCTATCTCGTTATAACTTGGTCACGGTGGTGATCTCTCAGTAAATAGGGACTGACACAGTGAGTTTGGCATGGCTTATCAAGATTTACCTGCAGATTGAGAGTCCTTGATGTGTTTGAGATCAAAAATAGCTCCACAAGCTCCTTGGGTGTTCTTTTCAATTTTATGAGTTCCAATAAGCTCATACTTCCAGCTCCCATTCTTGAATCCCTCACTCAAGAACAGCTCAATATGCCTTGCATCTAACATCTGCATTGTTCCTAGATAAAGAAAAGCAAACTTTCTTCATAAGTCTTGATGTCTTTCTACTGAAAGACTAAATAAACAAATAAAATCTTGATATTACTTTCAATGCTTTATAAGCAATAAACATCCCACAAATGTAGCAGGGTTATATGCACTGCATGCTCATTAAAAATCAATGCATTCCACAGATTTGTTTAACTTATTTAGATGCTCCTATAATCTAAACAACTGAACTGTAGGTTTTATCAGGAATTCTGTAATAGAATTAATTTCCATGTTTTGGCTTCTTAGCTTGATGTCATTCACAAAGTACATCACCGTCTGTAAAAGCACCCGAAAGGAAACAATTCTATGCCAATTTTTGAAGTTTAGGGTTTAAGCACTAACATGCCTCTTTAATAAAATGAAAGAGAGTTCAAAACAAAGAAATGTGAAGCTCACAGATTTTCTAAGCCTATCCAAAATGTTCTACTACCTGCAGTAACTAACACAAAATGTGACTTCAGGAAACATTCTGTTCACTGGGACTTCTTGAATCTTACCTGACTAACTAATTAGAGAAAAAATTCTTATCCTAGTTCTATGGTTGGTTAGGCATGTTTAATCTTACCTTCACATGTATCGAGGTTACAGGCAGGGCAGCGTACAAGCTGCAAATCTGAAAGAATCAACCAGATTAAGAATTACAAGTTAATTGGACTTATTACCCATGATATGCCAATTATAAATGCAATCCTAGAGAAATTACAGGGTACGTTATAATCAACTTTGCAGTACCAGCTATCCAGATTCCAGGTTTAACGTTCCTCAACAAGCATGTTCCGCAGGCCTCCAACATCTTCTCAATAGTTTTTCCTTTTAAGATTCTCACAGGTAAGTTCAGCTTATCAGTCAGGAGTGCATCTTTTGAGTTGAAAATGAAAGCTCCAATTCGCATCCAATCTGATTTGTCCCGTTAAAAGTCATAACACGATGAAGAAATTTATTAGTCTGCAGATGCACTTACCAATACGTGTTTCTACATTTGATGATGTTTGCATAAGAGCATATTACTCGGTACTTGTCTACTTTCGAACAAAGCTTAAAAGCATTAAACTGATGTCTTTGTTGCATTGCCAAACATAATCCATATATGTAAAACGATAGATATCAAATCTTATCAGACAATTGACCTTTTGAACATGTCGAAAGATAGGTAGGAGATTGTTGACTGATAAACTATCTAATTTGTCTTTAGAAACTATTACTCTAAAACTTACACTCAATGGATCAATCATCTCATAAAATACTATCTGGACGACAACTGCTGGCAATTGATCAAACCATCCCTCGTTCATCCTTGAACCTTTATTTAGTCAACATCCTAGAGTAAATCCAATAGCATGCAGCTCTCTCTATTTTGAGATAAATTAGTGGATCCTTCCAAATTCCCACTATAAACTAAACAGAGTCAAAGGCACATTTAAAAACTAAATTACACCAACCTTGAAATCTCAGAAATCAAGTCCCAATATAATTATTTAACCTACTTTAGTGACTAGAAGCACCTGAAATAGTTTAAAAAGAGAGATAACTAACCAAGGTGCCTGTCCTGTTGGTGAAACAAGTAAGAGTGACTCCCATCTGTCATAAAATTTATCAATCAAACGTCGATAAGAAAATATCCAAACCAACTTTAGTTTTTAAAAACAAAATTGATGTGTAAAGCAACCAATTGATTCGATACCTACCAAAAGCACAAGCATAGAGATTGAACCAGCTAAGAGCCACCCTGCCTGGATCTGGGACCTGAAGATCTCGCAAGCACGCAAACTTCCACACACTGTCATGCATAATAACGCCGTGGAACCATTTGTTCGTCAATGCCAGCATCACCAGAGATTTTCCATCCAAAAACCTTGCTATATATGTCCATACGTCCTCTTCATACCTAATAAAAGTTAAGAGTTAGAGACTTATGAATTAAAACCAGAAAAAGCTATCCGGATGTTTGGCTACCAAACGCTAGTTTCGAATCCTTTTTAACAAAGCACAGGTATATCTTTCCTTGTTTAGCATTATTAATTGTAGCTGAATCAGGTGAACTGAATCAACTATAAAACTGAATTGATAATTGTACTAAGCTCAGACTCAGCTTCAACATATTTGCTACTAAGGTCAAATTTTTTTGAACTCATAGGAGCTCTCATGTTCTAATTTTAAAAAGTTAAATAATGCTAACTATAGCGTGAAGTCAGAGAAATAACATATATTCAAATAACTGAATTTCAAAAAATAATTTATTAGTGAATTTATCATGATGATTGTGTTTGGTTTGGCTCCACAAAATTTGAGAAAAAAACATAGAAATTTTACCAACCGGAAGTCAAATCTTCTAATCCTCAGTTGATTCGAAACTAAAACAACAGAAAACATCAACTAAAGTATTTTGTTAACCGATTTTCACTAAGACTGAGTTTGAATTTAAACATAGAATGCATTCCATTCCATAATTTTCAGAATTAAGCTTTCGAAAACAGATCCGTTGATAGAGGTAGGAAACATTGTTTTCACAAAACAGCCTATAGGAATAGCATTGAATTGCTACATCAAAACGGCCTCCCCTGACAGTTCTTCGAAACACAGTCTTCGTATAAACATCACAGATTCAAATAATCAGAGGAGTTCATCGCAGAATCTCGCCATCACAAATCAAATCAATTAGGTCGTTACAGATTCAAAATTGCAAATCAAGCTAAAATTGAATGAAGCAAAATCAAAAGCAGGTCGTTCAATGTTGAAACTGAAAGAGAAGGTGAGAGAGAGAGTGTTACCAACTGAAAGTGGAGCGAGGAGGAGGATGATTGCAGTGAGGAGAGCTGCAACAGCTAAGTGCGTTGCTTCTTTTCAATCTCTTCCTCATCTCTCTCTCTCAAATCGGATTTTTTGAAATGAAAAGACTCGAAGCTTTCGTTTGCTGGTTTATATAGGCGCGCGCAATGCGCAAATTCAAATGAAATAAAAAATTAAAATAACGTCTAAGGCCAGGGGTGGATCGAGTACAGGCCCACTAGTGGGTTGGCCCAATAAAAAAAAAATCCAAGTTTTTGTACACTAAATATTAATTTCCCATTAACTCGATCTTGTGGGGGAACATTGTGGACAATTAAGTTTGTGCTTTGATTCGACACGTAATGGGTACTATTTTATTAAAAAAAAAAAAAAAATTCAATCTTAAAAATAGCAAATAAATTTCTAATAATCAATTGGGCCTTAAATAAACCAACCAACACAAACTCATTAGAGTGATAACATTTGCAACCATATGTAATACCCCAAATACGTGTGCTTTGCAAATTTCATTATTACATTAAAGTAAAATTACCAAAAGATATAACATAGTTGTAAGCGCAGTTACAAATGTAAAAAATTATACCAAGATTTCATATGCTTGAGAGTTGGGAATCCTCTAAGATTGTGTATTGTAGGCATTTTTCATTTTTAATTAAAAAAAGAAAATGAAAATAATTTTTTTATTTTACTTTTGCTTTCTAGGAATGTGTTTGAGTGCGTATACTAAAAATGGTATTTGATAATAATGACTGAAAACATAAAAAACTGTAATAAACATATTTTGTTATGTTAACAGTAAATAATGTTTACGACATAAAATATAAAAAATAAGTGAATATTAATTTTGTTAAATAATTTAAATGTATTTATCTCGGCCTTTTCAAGGGTAACTTGTCTTCCAATACTTTTAGTAAATAATTTGGAGTTGGGTTGGTATAGTTATGAGTACATACCAATTATTAGTATTGTATAAAAACTTTTAAAACAATCACTACTAGAAAATTAAGAGTTGACTGTAAGAGAGAACATATAACTAATCATGGAGTTAATGCAACCAAGTCAATTCCATTATCTTTTGTTTCCAAGCAACATCTTGAGCTAAGATTTTTGAAAATACATACCAATTTTGAGATGGAAAAAGAAAATTTAAATTTATCTAAACTGTCAAACATTATGCTCTTGTCCAACTATTATGTACATGAAGATCAAAATCAACAATTAGAACCAAGATCAATTCAAAAAATCTTCACCACTTTGAAATTGCCTCTATCTTCAAAATACATTAAAAATTAAAGTAGGTGAATATATATTTGTAATCCTTAGAGACTTTGCATGAGAAAATTACATTGGTGTATTTAATATAATTGTGGGATTTATTTGTATTATGATATTTCAAATTCAAAATGTAAAATATTTGTTTGATGGAAATAACTTAATAAATTAAGGTATATATAAATGGTGGGATATATTTGTATTACGATATTACAAAATGTAAAATATTTGTTTGATGGAAATAAAATAATAAATTATGGTGTTATGTCATAAAAAGAAAAATTATAAGCTATTGGACAAGCTATTATGCATCCTTTTCTATTAAAAAACACAAATATAATTACAATTCTTCGAAATACATATTTTTCACAACCTACAAGTTAAATTATTATATGTTATAAACATTGAAGATAATGTGCACTTTATATTGTTGAAAATATCTAAGACAATATACAGAATATGTTGTCTTTACTTTTTATAGATTACATGTTACTTTGATATCTACGGCAATATGCACCATACGATGTTAAAAACTTCCACACTTGGATGCAAGGAGCAGACATGCATTGAAAAAGATTTTAATAATTCACATTGCATGTTGCTGTAGACCTAGTTTCTTATAGTGTTTTTGATAGACTAAGACCACCCAACTTAATTAGATACAATATAATCTAGTAATTCTTTATCTAACATTCTTGTGAGCAACTAAAGAAAATTGATCAACTTCACTCTAACATACTAGACCGTGTAACATAATTTATCTTACTAGCATAGTATTTAGCTAAAGCGGAAAAAAAATATTAACATGCTACAATGCATGTTGTAATAAACTTTGAAGAGTTAATGGTCAAAATTGACTTAAATCAAACTCTAGAGCTTCTATCAAGTTATATAAGAGACATCCTCAACACATAATGAAAAATATTTTCTTTTTTAGAAGAATATGTAACAAACTAACAATTGCATTTATCTCTTTCTTATCGGCTATTTGATATGCTTGTAATGAAGAGATTTTTAAGATAATTTTATCCCTTTTGCAGTCTGTCTTTTTTGGTTTTTAGGTTATCTTTTAATTTTGGTGTTCTATTGAGGGGGCATATTCATATTGATCATAGATATAAATACAATGGTTACATATGAACTTTTGGAAATAATTTTATCCCTTTTGTGATTTCCCTTTCTCTTGTTTGACAATCTATTAAGGAGGTAATTCCTAGTGATGAGGAAATTTAGAACACATTTGCTACATCTTTGCCATAACATTGAATTTATTGTCATTTATTTCACGAGTTTCTATGAGTTTAGCATAATTAGAAATGTAGAGTAGAAACTAATAGGATCCAAGTGATGAGTAATAAATACAACATCTTATAAGTCCTAGAATTATTAAAATGTTTTTAAAATAATATATATTATTTAATATCATTAGATTATTCTTAATCTGACATATGCAAAAAATTACAAATATAGATTCCTACTTAGTTTATTAAGTAACAATCCGTTATTTTATTATCCGGTGAAATATGAAACGATTGAAATATATAAAATGCATTTTCAGAATCTTCACAAATTTGACCAACCATCTCTGGAATTACGGGTAGTGTATACAATTTTTTATGTTTTATCTCTTCCTTCATTAGAGACCTTACAAAATTATCATTTACTTAATCGCATAACATGGTAGCATTTTGTTTTAATATTCAGAATGCCACTGTGAATACGGCACACAATTGTATCTTATACTCCCTGCCATTCTACGAAGAAATACATAAATGTTGCATAAAACCATAACTAAACGTCTATAAGATGGGATTACTAAAATCATTCTCCAAATTACTTTGGCAACTAATATAACAGTTTATTAGCAAAGTGTTAGCAGCCAGAAAATGATAAGATCACATGAGAGGTCAACTTTCTCGAAACTTTTGGGCAAAACCTGATCATTCAACCAACATCATAAAAACTAGAGTGCAGCATGTAGTTGTCAAATAATAACCATTACAGCACACGAATTACCAGCAAACAGGAGAGGACAATTATCACAGATTCATGAGAAAGAAATTGAGAATGTGATTATGCGCTCACACAAGGTTGATACTTAATACTACTAGCAGAGCAAAAGGATTCTACTTTCCTGAGATTTTCAAAAGACCAAATTACAAATATAACTCCATAACAAAGATTATAAGAATTCTAGAATCAATTTACAAATATGCCGACAGCCAAATTGCTGCGGATTTACATTTTATTGCATCTGAAGACATTGCAGAACAAATTAGGCTAAAAAGGCCAAAAATACAAGCTCAGGCAAAAATTGTGAGCATCCTAACGGGGTTTGAAGACAAGTTGATGCTCTTTGCAGAAGCACAATTGGAATAACAAGAGCAATCTAATTCATAAACAATCGACAATTGGGAGCTTTACACAGGCAAGGGACTTTCAATTCATCCTTCTCATCTTTTTCAAATAAGTAATCGTACCTGTCAAACAAAAACACATGTTCATTTTCTCAACAAAAAACCAAAATTTGTGCTAATGAATTGATGACTTTAAATCTAAACTAATCATTTCATACACATAACTACCCTCCCAAAGAGAGAGGGAGAATCTTACGTAAGCTCGTCACCAGCTCGCACATTAGTCTTAGCAATAAGAACTATCCGGCATTCTCGGCCATCCATACTCATTATCCTAGCATAGCAGTTGGGCATGCACTGCAATGTGAGGAGTTATAATTAGCATCATTGAATGCATACAAGCAGCGTTTACCACAGATGTATGATATATGAAGACTAGAAGTCATAGTCAAATTCACAAACAACCCATAAAAAGTAAATAAAATATTGACCAGCACACGTAAAAAACCAAAATTTAGCATTCTTGTATCGAACTGTTTCTTCTTCACAGCACAAATTGACCAAATTGACTCATGCTAATAAAATTCAGACTTCAGGCTAAGCAAATGATTTAACCCAATAGCTCAAGCAAAACATGAGAAACCTAATTAGCTCTGAGAAATGAGATTTAGATATATTGAGAACAAATGAATTTAGGAAGTTTTATCTATGTTCTAGTAGAATTCAGTGAATAAACTCAAATACCAAGAACTTACTGCATGATTGATTAATCGTGCTATATTCCCCTTATCTGTGGCATCAATTACCACCTCCTCACTAATCTTGAATAACTGCAAATGAAACAATTAAATACAAAAAAATTAAGGCAGCAGGAGCAACAACTCAGTCCTAAAAACAAGACATTGAAACAAACTAAGCAGTCGCAGAAAAAAACTACAGTGGTCATAGAAGAGAACCAAGGAGAAAAAATGAAAGAACAAAATGATTTTAGTCATGTAATGCACCCAGGGCTCAACAAATACACGAATATGTTAAATGGAAAATTGCTCATTCCAATTAACATTTAGTTCAGCCACTCATTCAACTCTGTCATAAAACATCAAGCAGCACCTATCCAAAAAGACCAAAACAATGCAAACTATTCAAGTGCATGAACAGTCTAGGAAAACCTATTGTCCTTTCTTGTTTAATAGAGGAATGTTCCCATCCATGATTGGTATGTCACACTCGTACCATCGGAGACTTTCAAAAGAGTCCTAAAAGCCCAAGCTATATAGAGTAGATTCATTGTTATCATAGCTTACTAAATATATTAATATATTTCAGTACAGTTCATACACACAGACACACACGCATTCTTCTCAGTGCATATTGACATAATTTTTAGTTTCTCAACTATTAACTATTAGATTTACTTCCTATACACACACACACACACACACACACATTCTTCACAGTGCATAGTGACATAATTTTCAGTTTCTCAACTATTAAACATTAGATTTACTTACCTTATCACTCACTTATGTTTAATCAACTATCAACCGTTAAATTCACTTATTTTGACACTCACTTACGCAAGTTATGCTTAATCAATAGCTCACAAGTCTTGCACCACTCAATTACATTCAATGCACACTAAAATATATTTCAACATGGTAAAAATTCAACCTCTTAATTGCACTTGAAAAAATTAGCGTTGTTTTCCCGATCTTGCTCAAATACCAAAGCTATTGCCAAAAAAAGGCCATGCCATGCACATATATAAAGGAAGTTAGATAAAAACTCACATAGCAATCTTTGCCTTCTTTACGGTATCTTGCCTCCCTCAGATCGGCAACTTTTTGAGTAACATTTTCACCAAGATACTCAACAACCTGTAAATAGACAAGCCTAGCATTAGGATCACATCACTAGAACCAGAAGATATTTCTTAATGGAAATGTCACCAGAAGTCCAACCAAGTAAATACCTAAGCACAGCTTTAAAAATGTATACAAGCATAGAAAAAAACTATAAATCAAGTACCATTTCTCCTTCCTGAATATTTCTACGTGCAAAAAGACCCCAGCCATGTATGCCAGATTTCCCAAAACAAATCCGTTGCTTTTCAGTTCTCTAAAAGCAGAAGTACAAAGAAAAAACTATTAAATTAGGACATAAGATTAAGTAGGCTCTACTTATTGCAGTTGGAATGTTGGATAATGAAGTTTACCTGTAGGTGACAAAGCCGTTCCTTAAAAGAAGTAAAAACCTTGGGATCATCAAGTTCCTGCTATGAGACCACACATATAAATGTAACATAATACGTTAATACCAACCACAAAGAACCGAAAAGGAAGGTGCAGTGACGGTATTAGGAAGGCATGGGACAAAATCTATTATATTTATAACAAAGACAATAAAACTACATTATTGTTTGGAAAACTGAGAAAAAATATTACTTTGTTTGCAGTCAAGCTATTTATTGCATCTAAAGAATGATGAATGGGCCCCATTGGTCGGTGAAATACTGGTTCCCCTCCCGACCCCTGGAAACAAAAACTATAATTAGAATGAGAAAATAGAGACCTATAGATCAATCCTGCATGCTACAAGCTAAACAGAAGAAGCATCAGACTTGGACTTCACAAAGCAAGAAATGCAAGATTGGCCAGAAGCAAAAAGGAAAATTTACAGGAAGATTACAAGTTTTCACAAAAAAGTCAGAACAAAAATCAGTGACACATAAAAGGTTCACAGATTCATCACCTTATTCTTTGATCTTTTAAAGACACGGCATCTTGCAGCAGATAGAGGATCAAACTCATTAGTCTCTGTGGTTGAAGATTCAGGAGATTCTGTTCTCTTTGCTGAAATCAACCTTGAACCCCGGAAACAGCCCCTCTGGTTCCGAAGCATGCTTCCACCAGAAAAAACCCCTGTAGGTGCAAGCACAACAACAGCCGCATCTGGAGCTGGGGTCCTGCATTAAAATCATGAAATGAAGATAAAAAACCTAACTCATAGCTTTGGTGCCCAAAGTAGAACAAAATTTTATTCTCTTTCATCGCAGGGACACACAGATATCACAAAAATTAATAAAGTAAGAAAAAAAAGGAAATCAAGTTACTAACCTATGAATCGCACAGTACATTAGCTTCCTTATTATTTGTTTCCCATTCTTCTCAAAGCTCTGCACCTAAAGGTTTAAAAATTAATTAAACAACTCACATTGCAGTCATAGACTCATAGGAACACTATCATCTCATTTTTAAAATAAATTCTATGGATGTACAAGTTTCAGATCAAAACTTACTTCCATGCCATATCCAGCTCTTGATGCACACATTGCATGGAAATACGTGGCACACTTGCAACATTGAGTGCATGAACCATGAGCTTGCTTACAGATTATGCAACTCTGCAATATTTAAATGGCAAATACTCAGTATTTAAACTATCATGGATAGACAACCAGTTTATAAGATGATAAACAAACAGAAAAAACCAGTTTATAACAAGACCAAGTATGCTACAAAAGACTCATCCCATTATTTGGGAATGTTCCTACTTTAAGTTAATATTTTTTAGATCCCAACAGGCAAATTTACTTTAAAAACACTGAGAAACAAAATAAAGCAAGAAAGTGCCAGTTTTAAAGAACTTTCTGGAAAAGATCTCTAATTTAAAAAATGGCTCCATAGATAATTGTTATGACCCCAGTGTACCTTCAGAAACGAATTTGCTGGAATTTTAAGAATTCCGGATGCAGGTTCCATGACCTCATGATTCATGAAAGTGACTTCAGGCCGAAACCAAGCACATGTAACATGAACCCAAAGCGTCTCAACATCAGTTGGCTTCAAAGCACCACCTAAAGAACCAGATTTAACATATAATAAGAAAAAATAGGCTTTGATGATAGAGCAAACTTTGTCAAATAAATGCAGAATTATTTTCAAATCAATGTTCTATATACATTATAAAGATGCATACAAAGACAATCATCTAAATCAAACTACAATCAACAACAGAAGGCAAAAACTCCATTTAACTTAAATAAGTGGCCATGGTGACAAAAAAATCAAGGTTGAAGCATAACTCTACAACTTTGGCACCATCTAAATTGGACTACAATCAACAATAAAATTTTAAAGTCCCAACAAGAGGCCAGTAAATTATCATTTTGAAGGACAGGGAAAAGTTATAAGCTTACATAGGTTCCAATAGTATTTACCATTTTTTTACCCCAGGACAAGTGGTAATTACACCCCATATGTGAGTATTACAATCAAAGAACATCATTACTCAACAACACAGTACCGCTAAGAACTGTTAAGACATAATTCAATAGCATACCTTTTACAGGACAGAGGCAACACTGCTTCTCAACATCAGGTGTTTCACATGCTCTACAAACCCATGAAGTATAATCTTGGACATCATTAGCCCCATAGCATTCTTGGTGCACAGCTATTTGGCACCTTAATCAATAACATTATCATTCAGATAACACATAAATGTAAAAAAACAACTTCAATATTTGCACCTAAGAATAACTAATTATTTAACTACCCATAATATACTAATTCGCCATTGTAGAACAACTAATAGAACTACCTGTTGCAGATAATAATTTTATTGTAGTCCCAATCTTCAACCCATCTACAGATAGCACATCTTTCTGTTGTCCATTTTGCATAAACCGGCTCATATTTCTCTGTTGCAATTGAAATGCAATTAGATTTCCTGCAACTGTAAAACTCTTGAACTACCTTAACAGCCACACCTCCACCTTCCCCATCCCCAACTAAAAGGGGAAAAAGATCAACAGGATATATATATATATATATCATAGAATCACTTATTACCTTTTGTAAAAGCAAGTAACTTCTGCTTATCTAGCTTCACTGGATCTATACCATGTGCATTGAACTCAGCAATCTGCATTGCCTTCAATGTTAATAGAACTCATGCATATAAGAAGCACAAATACTAACAAAATTAAATAAACAAATGCCATAAAGCAGATTTATCAAAGCACATAGCAAACACTGTCATCAGACTAGTATTGATACTACGACCAGAAGTAGTGAATTTGGTAATTTGATATTTGGGAATCCAGTTATACAATAACCTTCCAATCAACAGGTTCTTGTATAAAGTATAAGCACAAGGTCCATGAGCTTAAATTTTAATAAAAACATCAAAATCACCAGCCAAGATATCACATTGCTGGGAAAGATACATATTGATACACAAAGCTAAGAAGACAGGATTCACAAAGACTTGTGAAAATACTGTATAATATAGCAGTTTAGCAAGAGAAAATGTGCTAGAGACACTAATTACGTATAGAATAACAGTTTAGCATGCCAAAGTCTAACATAATCTATTGCCATTGAGAGTACCAATTGAATAAGTTCTGATTAGCAATACATTAAGTAGTAGCTTCAATTAATTAAACAAAAGGTTTCAACTTAACAAGCAAGAAAAGAAGGCCAAAGAATATAGTTTAAAATGTGAAAATTCAATACAAACCCATTTTTCCAGTGTAAGCATTGTTCCCTTGACTTTTACACTATACTTCCACTTTTTGGCTCTGCATCCAGTGTGGCGTTCCCATTCACTAAGTGTTTGCTGCTTTGGCTCGCATGAACCACACTTGCACACAACTCTGAAGCAAATAGGAAAAAGAAACAACTTTAATTCAATTCTTTTATAAATAATAACAAATTACCAAAATATCTGCCTTAGAACTAGAATAAAATTACACAACTAGAAATTACCATTGAAAACAACCAAGTTGCAAATTAACTAAAGAAATTTCAAATTTAGAACAAATAGAAACATCTTTCTGTCAAACAAAATATCACATAGCTGAAGCTATGTGGTAATCAAAAGATATATACCGTCTACATAAAATATATAACTAACAGTGATAAAATTATCAGGACTTACAAATGAAGTTTTGGAATATATGCTCCTTCCACGTTGTTGCATACTACAATTACTTTGTTGGGCAGCACCATTTGTCCATTACTTTCTGTAGGCCTGTTTAAAAGATATTGTCAAAAACTTCACAACACAAAAAACATCCACAAGTAACATACCAAGTTAAAAATAGAAAAATGAAAGGGGGGTAAAATAGGTGAAAAGCTAACATACTTGACATTTGGATGCCATTGCTCTGCTGATGATTCAAATCTAAGATTTGCTTTGCAATCAGGACAATAATAATCACATTTCTCCAGATCCTTAACATCATAACCAAATCAGTAACTCCCAAATTCCATGAATTTTGATGAAATACATGAAAAAACGTAAAGATAACATGTTAACTTAGGTAGAATAGACACACCTTAAAATGTTTTCCAAAAATTTTGTCACATTCAGCATGCACCCAAACATTACAGCCATCACAACATACCTGATTCAGAGAGTTAAGAACAGTGATTTCTCCTACATTTCAATTGTTCTGTTCTGTCAAAGAAAAGCATTATAGCCCTAATTTGAATCATTAATAAACTCACCCAATTCCCACCATCAGAATGGTGCCAAATTTTCTTGCATATGCCACAATACTGTCTCGATTTATTTAACTGTAAACAATTAAAAATGCAAAGATACGTAGTTAAGAATGGAAATTATATCTATTCACCTTTTAAAAGGAAATATATATTTATGTCAAACATAATTCAAGAATTTGGAATTTCTTACGCACCTTAGCACAATGATCACATAGAAACTGGGTTTCAGATATTGAATCATTCAATTTCCTCAGTTTGCATGGTCGAATTAAACCGCAACCATCACAAGCCCTTGCATCCTTATAACATGCACTCTGCACAATTCATTCATCAAATGAGTTCTCATAATTAAACAACTAAATTTTGTAAAGAGTATCAACTGAAAAAAATAAAAAATAAAAACAGATATACCAAAATTAAATTCAAAAACTATTATCAGAAAAAGAAATTCAAAATCAGAGTTTTAAACAATTTGATCACTTTTAAAGCAGATTTTTGCATAGGAAATACACCAAAATGGAAAAAAAATTCACTCCAGGCACAATCAAGTGACTCATATCAAGTGTGGTTCCTCCTGTAAGATGATAACTAGTGCTTTAAAGAAAAACAATTTGCATGAAATTTTAAGATTACATATTTTATTTGATCACATTATTTTCATGTCTTATTATTTTAGCACCTATACGGTAAAGAAAACCCTCGATCATTCTAAACCTATTCTCTGATATTATTTTATCAAACTATAATACCATATCAAACAAAGAATATGACGGAAAATACTCAACACAAAAGCAGAAACAAAACATATTTAAAACTTAAGTACACAAGCGAATGCACTTCTAGTCTGTCTTATATCTCTGTGAGTTTGACAAGTGACTACAGCATTCTAAAAACATGCCACAGATTTCCACAATCCTGAAAACTACTCAACTCACAAATCAAAACTTGAAAAAAGAAACTAGGAAATCTTAAAGTAATTGCCTGGTTCTGAGAGTAAAATTCCATATTCTGACTCGAACTGGTGGCCATTTGGACTATACTGGAATGAGAGTCTGGATTACCAACTTGTTCAATCCCTAGGCTTGCATCCAAAATACCATTTTCTGCTAAAATCGCCTCTTCTAGTGCCACCTGAAAGCCACTCAGTTTGCTCTTGTACAACTGCGTTGGCTCCCGAAATCTTCAAACGTTAAAAAAAAAAGAAAAAAAAAGCAAAATAGTTATGCCCTAAAAATATTATAATTGCGGCGCCTTTACCAATCGAAAATAAAAGCTCTATTGGAAAAAAGAATCGAGGATGAGAACTTAATTCCTTAGATGAGTAAAGGGAATTAAGACCCCTATCGAACTTAAATACCAATTTTAGTGTGGGGCCCACGTAATTTGAATCGAAACGCTTATTAGTGAACACGTAATCACAAACAAAAAATTAAATTCTATTTCCCCAAAAGGATAAATTTCTATCTCCCTCAAAAGAATTTCCAATTAGAACATAAATGCTCATATAATATAATTCAACATTGCTTACATACATACCTATCCATGAATTCAGCAAAGGGGAATATCATCCCTTGTTTCACCCACCCATAGTCCTGCCCATCAACATTCATTCATGAATATAGTATCATTAAAAGTAAAATGGGCCCAAATTGAACAAATAAAAACCACGAAAACAAATTATTGACAAACAAGAAAAGTTAAAAAAAAAACAAAAAATTACCCTTTGTGTTCCATTCTTTGAGTAGCCAAAAAACATGACACAAAGAGCACCAGGAACACAACATCTCAAAACAGCTTCAGGGGCTTGCAAAATGGGATCTATCACGATAGCTGGCCAAGCCGGATATGTCCTCCCACACTTAGCCCACACCAAATCACCCAATGCAAAATCCTCTGGCTTATATACATCCTTCCTCTTTTTACCTTTCTCTTTTGTCAATCTCTCTACACTCCTAGAACTAAAAGCAGACATATACTGTTTATTATCAACCAATGGCAAAGAATTCAGTTTACTATGTGCTGGCATAACACTGCTACGCGAAACCAAATACTCTCTAGGATCAAAATCATTGTAGTCTAGGTAACCCAACCCTTTTGAGTAATAATTTGAGCTTCCAAATCTTAACTTATCACTCACATAACCCATCCCATTAAATTTTTTCTCTTTCAATTGCAAAAATGCACCGTCATTGTCATCCTCATCGTCGCCAATGCTTGAATCCGTGTCACCTACAATGAGAACCGAGTCATCATATTTCGAAGGAAGCATTTGAGTTCTTCCTTTCAAAGGTTTCAATGTAGGACGCCGAAATTTGTTTGAGCTCCGATTCTTGTTTCTCCTGTTGAATTTAAAACTCTTAGAGTTGGACTCCAATTCCGAGACCCAACAAGCGGCGTCCTCGCTAATCCAAGAACCTGAACCGCTGCTAAATTCGTCGACTTCAACTTGCATTGAATTTGGACGACAGAAATCGCCATCTTTTCTTCTCCGCTTTCTCGGATATGCCGCGTACGTGTACTCGTGGTCTTCGTCGTTTTCGTAACACGTCTCTTCTCCAATCTTGCACAGCCTTGGATCCTGTGTTTCGAGTTTCAGAGGTCGTTTTACTATCATCTTCTATTTTAGCCCTTTAAAACCAAACCCTAATTTTTCACATCCAACACGCAGAGTATATATGCCCACGATACCAAAAAACACAACTAGTTACACTTTCTACTTTAAATTCCACGTACCATTCAATTGTGAATCCCAATCAGAGCCCTAGTTAATCGGAGCCACAATCACAGAAAACTGACGAACGTCGCAAGTTTCTGTTATTTTTTCCTTAAAAAAATAACTAAATAAGGCAATTTGTAAATTACGATATTCGAATTGAGAGTAAAGATACTGAGAATCGATTTTCCCCGACAAGCAACAAAAAAGATTTCAAGAAAATCAATGCAGTTGACAGATAGGAATTTCGAGTTTTTGTAGAAGACAGGGATCTGTTTGTGCAACGGCGGACGAGTTTTGAGAAGACGCACACTCCTTATATATTTTTGGAGATATTTAAGTTTGATGCGATTAGTTATTATATTTATATTTATTTTAAAATATTATTTTAAAGGATTAAATATAAGGTGACGTGTTTTGGCTCCAAAGATTTGGAGATGGAGGGAGGCGCTTGAAAATTGCGACGTGACAAGCGCGAAATGAAAAAAAATTGAAAGGTAGCACGGACTTTTTATGCTACGGTTGCACGTGGGTGCATCTTTTCGCGGTCACAAACTTGCGGTTACGGATAAATCTTTTTTGGTGTCAGAGTTGGAGAGAGAGAGAGAGAGTTAATCTGGCTCTACACCCGCTGCCGGAGAGGCGTGCACTCTCACTGACTCACTCTGGCCCGTGGCTCGAGCCCATACTGCGATGGAAGTACAACTAGACCTGTACTTTATTTCCCAAAAAAAAAGGAAACTGGACCTGTACTTAACTGTTCGAATTTTGTAGTTTGACGGTTGTTGGTCGTATGATCCGTGTATGTTGCGTTTTTTCCTTTTTCAGGTGAAACGGTGTCGGCTTGCCGCCGAAGAGTAGGTAGATTATGTCACGACTACAGTAGAAAAGTTAATTGGTTCTGTTCAACAACCATGAATGGATTACTAATTACTACTTACTAGTCCGTTGCTACTGGAATTGTCTGGTTCTTTATAAAATTGCCTCACAATTTATACAGTAGCTGAATTTGATTATTTGAAAATTTTAAGTGGGATGGGAATATTAGTAGACTATTTGACTTTATCCAATTTGTTTTCTAAAATAATTGCTTAAAATCAATTCATAGTCTAAGACGATTCAACAAGACTAGACATAATCTTATTGTATTTTTAGCTTGTTAGCAGTTAAATCTAATCATCTCGATTTGAAAACTAGGGTAGGCATGTGAAATAGGTCATGAAAGTCGTTTTACAAAAACAGAAGAGACTGGATAAGGGCCCATCGTCTATTAAGCCCCCATAATATATAGATCTGCACCCCACATAAAAATTTTTAATTATTTATAATTTTATTCTTAAAAAGTTAATCAGATAGCTCAATTTTTTTGGATTCAGAGAGCTCAATCTTTTTTGGATTCAGAGAGCTCGATTTTTTTGGTTTTTCTTTTTATCAATTCAACACTCAATATTGTTAAAACAAATAAATAAAAATCTAAAATAATTGTTTAATCTATTTGACTCTTATTTTGATGATCTGTGATTTTTTTTTTGGGCAGCTCTAATACTCATATAATGTGAAGCCCATGGTAAATAATAATTATATCCTTAGGCTTTATAGTAAATTTATTAAAAAAATACATTTCGGAACAGTTATAAAATAAGACAATATGGGGTGTGCATACCAAATAATAGGCTGCAGACATCACCATAAGGTCCATTGGATCTGACTGGGCTTAAAATTAATTGTCCGATCCATCCACCACCGTCGCATACGCCGTCGTTTCATCTATTTAGCATTTTGAGTATTGAGTCCCGCCTCCGAATAGCAAGGGCGCCATACATAGCCGCAGTTCAAAAACCCTAATCCTTTCCACAGCACTGACGGCGTTCTGTCTGAATCAGCAATCACAGCTGGAGAGCGGGTCCTCAACAGAAAACAAAAGCATGCGTGTAGATGGAGGACTTAGCTTCTGGCGATGACTTCATCTCTGGCACAATGTTGCCGGCGTTGGTAAAATTAGATGTGTTTTTTTTTTTTTCGCTTCTTGTTCTCGGGTCCATTTTAGGCAGTCTCATTTTGACTACTGCATAACAGTTTCTTAATCCAAACATAAACAAACATGTGTTAGTTGTTTATTAGTATTCTATGTTATTTTCGGCGACGTGGATATGATGGCAAAGTAAAAGGTCTGAGCAGGAAGGTTGATGGTGGTGGTGATGATGTTAAAATTGTGGGAAAGGGAGAGGGCCCTCGTCCTTGTTTGAGTCATGACATTGCGACTTTCGCAACCTCTCCTACATAAATGGGTTGAAATAAAAGGCGTGGGCTACATTCTAGTATTGAATGCTAATCTAGACTTCTCCCGACATTCATCTATCGGCCGCCACCATGCTTCTTGCATTGATCAAACCTTCATGCTGATCCATTCCGCTGTTTTGTGTTTCGTTGCTCTCTCAAGAATATATATATATATATGTATATTTTGTTGTTGTTTGAGATAAGTTGATTTTCTTTTCAGATATATAATGAGATATGATATAGTCCTAAGTTTCCTCTGAGGATTAGTTTTGATATTTGATATGGTGGTAGCACTTACATTCTGATTTTAAGTATTTTAAGGAGATACGTCCTCACAATAACTGCGGATGGCTCGTTTTTGGGATATATTTCATGTATTTAAAATCAATGGTTTGAAGGTTATGTACTTACTTTTTGTTGTGATGCATTCATGTTGTCTGAATTATACAATAAGTTGTTCAATGTGTTAGATTTGGGTGGCTCTGTTGTATGCAGTTGTCTGTCATTTGTTTTCGTGGTGCAATTTTTCTGCTATACTAGTACTAGGCTTTTACCCTCAAACTCTGCATGACCACAGATTTCTTAGCCTGGCATGTATTGCAACACACTCTTGCATACATATTGATAACACTTAGGCAACTGTCTCAATGGTGGTTTGTTGGTTTAATCAGTTCTGGTACCATTTGTCCATTGTTTAGAAAAGTCTTAAAATCATAAAAATTTTATAAGCAAGTTTGATCTTAAGTTATAATTTGACTGGGGCCTAAAATTTCATTGAAACCATTACTTTTAACCACCATAAGGGCTCTGCCATTGCTATCGTTGGAGTTCATTTTTTTCTAGCTTCTGATTGTTAGTGATATGTAAAATGCCTTACAAGTTAGATAAGAGTATCCATGTGGTAGAAATTGCATTGCACCATCAATAACATATGCGTTTATAGGACACCCAATTTCATAGTCAGTTGGAAGCCTTTAAGTTGTTGCTCTTAGCTGGTTTGCACCATAATCCCTTAGTTATATTATTGGTTATTAATGTGCGTATTGCTGCTTAGCTCTGGCTCTTTTCTGCTTATTTTGTTGCAGAGATGTGGTTGTGCTCGCAATGCTGAAGCAACTTAAAGTCTGTGAATTTTGTAGACCGATGACTGGTTTTTTAAATACACGAAAGTTGAAACTATTTCACAGAGACTAAAATGACAACTGATACCTCTTTTGCAGAAGGATGTATTGATCCTCATCTCTCTTAAGATCTAAAGAGTAGTAGCAGACACTTTAGGTGGAAAATACGTGGCTAAGACATCTCTATTCTGCTTGCAAATGTGATCATGCATATTATTGACTTTGGAATTTTTTTGTGCCCTTTCACTGCCATCAATTTGCCTTCATCTACATTCAATAATTTCCCGTACTTCCAAACTGCGCCAAGTTTGTAAATGGGGGCTGGTCGGCTGGCAGCACCATGACTAATAGTTTTTATATTTATTATTGCTTCTGCAAAAATCAAGTGCCGATGGGCATCTTAAAAGACATTGTAATGTTATCATGTGTATATATTCATAAATTCGTTGGTGAAACTTTGTCAATTGCTTGCTCTTTTCTCTTTTCTCTTTTCTTTTTCAATTTTCTATTTTCGGTTATTTGTTGGAAGATAATAAATATAAATTTAGTTGCTTTTGGATTTTGGGGATATATCAGATTCAGGTAATGTCCCAATAGAATACATTTTTCCAAAATTGTCGTCATTGACAAAAAAAATAAATAAAATAAATAAAGAGTTTTGTTGGCTATGGCCAAAAAAATGGACGACACTCACCACATTAACTTCGTCAACTTAGTAATAATTGATAACTAAGAATAGTATTAAAAGTTGAAAAAGCACGGCCAAATCGTTCAAGTAAGAAGACGTTATCAATCTTGTAAAACTAAAACACAAGCAGAAACAGTTTTAAGAAGTGCTTTACAAAAACAAAACGTTTACATGCACAAGTGGAAACATTTTAAGAAGCATTACACTTTAAAAAGGTTTTTCGCACAGACAAAACTGAGTGTGTTTGGTTCCAATCGAGATCGTGCATCGCGTCCTCCCATGATACGGCTTCACGACTCTCTGGTTGGTTTGGCGTTCGGGACTCAGTGATTGGCCTTTCAACAAAAATACAGTATTTTGATTGGCAAGTTTTGACCAATCCTAATGACACTTTCTCCCCATGTACCATTTATAAATAACTGTAAAGCATGTGGAATACACTAAAGCTAACACTAACGATCCACACCGCGGGTTGACACATAACCAAAAAGAACCTATTATTTATTAATTTTGTCCTTTTTCGGTATAATTAAAGTTAAAACACAATCTAATACCGCCCCACTTGGTTCAATTTAAGTGCTTATTATGGTCCCGAAATCCCTTCAGTAGTGGCCATTAGTTGACTTGTTTTTACTCTTTATTATTATTATTATTTTGAATTTATTAATTGTGTGTCCCTTTATCCTAGCAATCTATGACAAGGTTTAGGATGCATTTAGAAGCATATCAGCAAAATAATACAAAATTCACAACAAAATTTCAAAATCTTTTTATTCTATAAAATAATATTATTCAATGTGGTATAGTAATAGAGAGTTGTTATTAAGCTTGATAATAGTACAAATTCGAGTGGCTGCATCATAAATGGTGTATAGAAAAAAAGAAAAGAAAATCATGTTCATTGATTTTTTTTTCTCATTGATTTTAATAGTATTTATAAAACTAAAAGAAAGAGATAATGCTGATGCAGAAGGCTTCTGCTTATTAAAGGAATCTCTTGCAAGCCCATTATTAGCATGAAATTTGAAAATATTATCTCCAGTAGTACGGATACGGAGTGCTTGGCATTATGTTAATTTAGGTTCACTGATTTCGTCCACTTCTAATGATATTTAATTAGAATTAAAGACAAGACAAATTTATCTTATCGCGTGGTTAATTACAATCCCTTCGTGATGAGATAATTCGGCAACGGCCATTATATGTCCATTCAGGCATTCACTGTTTGTACCACTTAAGTCATTCGTTTGTGTCCATTCCACTATTTGGAAATGGCATTTTCTCATATTTCATACTCAGGTCTCAATTAAGAAAGATCAATATCAACTATCAACTATCACTAAGTTGAAGTCAGGTAATCTGTGATAAAATTTCATTTCATATATATTTTTTTAATAACATTTCATGTTGTTGTATGTATTGGGTTTCAAGTCTATCAGCCTTTTATAATATTTAAATGTATAAACTTAAAAAAATAATAAAATCTTTTGAATCGTTATACTATAAATAATACATAAAATAACCGATTAATTAAGAAAGAGAGCCAGTTAAACATCCCATAAAACTACTAAATTAAGATTATTTTTTGCTATAATAATATATACAGTAAGATTCACCATTGATGCAGCATCGGTTTCTATAATAGCTGAAGGAACTCTGATTTTTTGACAAATCACATTAATCCTTTAAGAACATTCATAGCTTATTAGCTTTCACAAGTTGAATTGAGTAATAGGCTTAAAGCTTTGAGCACCATCAATCTTGAACTACCAAGTAATTTTGATTTCCCGTCTTGATCATCAATATTTAGTGCGTGTTCGAAATATTTTTATAATCAATGAACTTACTTCTTTGACAAACTCCAAATTTCAATAAATATTACAATTTATATGTTATTTATTTTAATTAAAAATAATTATCAAGTAAAATTGTATAGCATATTCACACATAACTCAAATAATTAATATATTTATACTTCATATTCATGATAAAGATTTTAAGTTTTTGATATATATTTAAGTAGACAGCTTTCGATATAATATTATCATTTTCGAACTGTTCATATTTAGTGTTTGATATTGATATATTACACATAGAAATACATGAATTACATCCAAAAATTCACCGACTTTTCATATTCTAGCATTTAAAGTGTGAAGTATTTCATGCTACATGGTAATGAATTATTATTAACAACTCAAATTCATCAAATAGAGTCAAAATCGTATTGCAAAGCGTGTAAAATGCCAGAAGTAATAAGACTCCATCCAACTCTATTACACTGACTTTTTTTTTTGAAAGATATTACACTGACTTTTTGTTCCCAGGCATTGACATTAAACACGAAATGAATTAATGTTCATACCTTTGAAAAAAAACAAAAAGACTAACAGTAATTTACATATTGACCACATATTATTTTAATTCTGAAAAAATCATGAACCATGCAAATTAAGTAGAAATAATCGTGAAAAGAAAGGTAGAGAAGCGTGTCACGCAATACCAGTATTCATCAACAGGCCACCAAACTTTGATTAGCTTAGTCTGGAAAACGAAACAGTTGTTTTTTTCTTCTCTTTCTTAGATAAGTATTACTCGCTAAATCATCTGAGACTTATTTTTTTGTCCATATTTTTGAGAACCAATTTCATTTTTCTGAATAATTAAAGTGAATATTACAATATTTTTTATTATAAAAAAAGTGTTTTTCCATCGCAGAAGTCCAAAAAATGAAAGGCGTGTGTCGACTTATCCTCTGAAGATCATTTTCAAAAGAAAATGGTGGTGGTGGAAGTGTGTTGTACACCCACATGGTTCATGGTTAGACATACAAATTGCTATTGCTAATGGTCGGTCTGCTGCATATTTTCGTAGCACATTAATTCATAGAACATGACAAATTTTACCACTTTATCAAAATTCACAATTGTGCTTGAATTTGGTTTTAATAGTCTTAATTTGAATTTATGGAAATAAAATCGAGTAAATAGTTATTTAAAAAAAAATCGAGTAACTAATTTTGTTTGTCGGTATTTCATGTGTTGGACAGCCATAGCTGAAGGATCCAGAAATAAGTACATCAATTCGTGTCCAAAATCAAAAGTGCTTCCTCGTATGGTCTACTTGTTTCGTGTTTGTGTAGTAGTTCACAAAACCTGCTATTGTAAACTAGTCGACAAATGTTTGCTAAGACGATCAAGTCATCTACTTATCTACACACTACACTACAAATGCCGATTCCTAACGAGCCAATTTGCATTGCACTTAGATGAGTGTTTTCAGGTTTGAGTTGGGTTAAATCGGAAATCTCCCAACGTGGGTTGGATTGAAAATTTTTCAACTCACCGGATTGGGTTGGGTTGAGTTGATCGAATTGGCAATAAAAAAAATAACAATAAAACAAAATTTATCTTAATCTTACAAATCTAAAATTACTCATCCAACAAATAAAACTATATTTAAACATTTTTTGCAGGGAGTTAATGTCCTAATAGATCATCAATCAAATTACAATTGTTTACGAAAGAAATTAGTCTCATAAAATTAAAATGGATGCAAACCATAAAGAACAAAGAGAAAGCCCAGAGAATAAGTCCACGATCAGCTCACAGGGAAAGCCCAAAAGATAAGCCTACGGCCAACCCGTAGGAGAAACCCAAAGGAGAAGCTCATGATCAATTCATAAGAGAAATGCAAAGGGAAAGGCCAAGATCGGCTTCTAGGAGAAGCCCAAAGAGAAAGCTCAAGAGACAGGCTCGAATGGGCATAATGGTCTCTAGTCCAGTCATCTTGAATAGGGGCACAAAAAGGACAAAAATACCCCTAGCAAGAGGTAGTAAGACAAATCAAAGGGTAACTCCACATTGAAATTCAAATAAGTCTCCACGTCATCTGATAGCTCTTATACCATTAAAGAGGTAGGGAATTCGAGTCTGACAACAAACCTAAGTGAGACAAACATCCCTAAAAATGTGAAGCCCCAAGCAGCAGATGAAAAAGAAATAGGCCTAGATCAGCCCCGTGGCTTGATGTTAGAATTGGCAAACGAGAGAATGTCGTGTGTCTCTATGATGGAATAGATAACAAAGGGACATAAAACGAGCAAAAGCATGAAAATTATAAGACAGACTAGGCCACAAAGAAAAAAAGAAAAGCCCTGTGTCAAAACGGGCAAACGAGAATCAGCCATGTGGCCTTGTGTTAGAATGGACAATAAATGGAATTGACCACCAGCTAAGGACAACATGGAGAGGCTAACACATTAGAGAAGAAATGGACAGTCTTAACCAGGAGATGAGAAGACATGGAAGCACCAAAACAAGGCAAGGAAACTATATATAAAGACACTATTCCATCACAAAGGGAGGACATATGTTGGATGACCATTAGAAAACCCAAAAAACTCTTTTAGTGCTTTCTTTTATGAAATTTAAAGGATCTCAATGCCTTTTTATTTATAAGTGGAATATCCTTACAACACTCATCCATATTAAGGGTCAAAAGTTGGAGAAATAACTAAAACTTTGCTCGCCAAAGAAGCCTCATCACATCCTGTAATGTCTAGGTGTATTAAACCTACTTTTCGAGCTACTAAGGGATTTATATCATCAAAGTCAAACCTTGGTGTCCTTTTTGGTCGAAGAAAGCTAGGAATGTTATAAGTTAATCCCTCGCTAGAATATCCATCAAATGGTAAAGTTAGGTATCCTCAATCTTCAATATTCTCATATACTTATGCTATAATTACTATTCCTAAAGGTTTGTCTTTGTCTATCTTGTTTGACTTCGTCAGCAGCCCTTGATGGACTTTTTTGTCTAACAAGTGCTTGCAAACCTAGCACACTTTATGCTTAGATGCTAACCCCTTAAGATCCACCTCATCCCCTACTAGGAGCTAGAGCAAAGATGGACCTAGTATGATTTTGAAAACATTCTTCATGGTAACTATCTAGTGAATGACAATAGAAGGACCCTAGAAAACCACCTAATGTCCCCTGGTCCTAATGTCCCTAACGCTAGTAAAGATATATTCTTTTATCAGTTAAGGAACTAGAGAGTAGAGACTTCATTTTACTCGTTGGAATAAAAGCTAATTTTTTACATCAACAACAATCAAACATTTTGAACAAAACAAATCGAAAACTGACAATATCAAACATTTTGAACAAAACAAATAAAAAACTGACAATATCAAGCATTTACTCCAAATATAAATCACAAAAATCATCGAGATTAAAGTAATGTGCACTAAATCAAAATCAAAATACTCACTCTCGCTTTGTAAGACCCTAATTTTAGTAGACCCAAGAGATTAATAAAAATTTAGTTTATTATTATTAATTTAGTTCAGTTTAAGTTTATAAATAAATGGACATATGGATAATATTCATTTGGTAAATATTTTTAAAAAACTCAAGAAAATGAGCTGTAAAAAGAAAAAGGTAATAACAAAAGGTTGGATGCAAAACGTAAATTTAAAATAATAAATATTGTGAGTCGTGTCAATGAAAAATTGAAAAATAATAATAAAAAAATAAGAATGTGATTGTTGTGAAAGAAAATGATATATATATATATATATATATTTTTTTTGAAAAAAGTAGATATTGGAGTGAGAGTAGTTTTGCTTTATATATGTATATATGTAGGAGATCAATAATTAAAATGATATAGTACATAATAAAGAAAATGGTCTATCTATTTTATTTTTTTATTCAATTAAATAAATGATTTGTTATTGGAGCAAACAGTAACAATCATTTCATCCGACATACGGTTTTTTTTTTTTTCCAATAGATTTACATCCCCAAAAAGTGGATCCCGCTTTAATAGTCTCGAATAAATTAAATATATACATTAAGATACGAAAGCTTATTATTTCATAACAATGAAAGCACTTACATATATATATATATATATATGTACTATACCACCTGAATTATTGATCTCCTATATAATATATATATATAATTACTCCTACATCAATACCTGCCCTTTTTTTATATATATAAAAAAAAAATCATAATTTATTTCACAACTACCACACTTTCATTTGTGTATTATTATTATTATTATTAGTATTATTTTATTTTTTGTTCAATTTTCTATGGACACGACCCATCATATTTATCACTTTTAAATTTATATTTTACACTCAACCTTTTACTATAACATTTTTTTCTTTTACACCCAATTTTCTTGAGTTCTTTTAAAAATATCTACCAAATGAATATTTATCTATATGTCAATTTAATTCTAAACTTAGGCGAATCAATTAATAACAATAAATTATATTTTTATTAATCTATTGGATCTACTTGAATTGAGGTCTTACAAATCATCCACTTTTATGAAATTTCGTCCTCGAAATTTACGAATGATCTCAATTAGAGACATTTTACTCTAACGTTGTTAGTTTCATTTCCTCTTATAATAATCATAATAATTTTATTCTCAATTAACTTCCAATTTCTCCACATACATAAAATCATATATTCTATACCACAACAATTTACACCTATATAGGTCATCATTACACAAAACTCTTCAATTAATACTATACATTTCCTCATATACAATATCTAAAATCATAACAATTAACACCTAAATAGATAAAAATTAAACAAAATTCTTCAATCAAAATTTCATCAATGATCATGCTCGTACACTTTCAAAATAATCATACCTATAAATATTCGGAATAATAATAATTTTTCTTTTATCATTTCTATATATACTCTTCATAAACAAATAAATCATTTAAGATCATACCATATGACATCAACACTATATCACATTCATATTAATTTCATTCAATTATATCAAAGTTCATATCTACTGCTTCATAACCCAATTTCAAACCTAATAAACATCAATTTTCTCTAACAAAAAATTTAATATCATACTTCCGCTGCACAACTCTAATACTTAACTAAAACGTCTCACTCACTCCATCATTAAGACTACAAAATAATTATATAACTTTACACACATACCGAGAGTCAGTCTAGATCTATATTTGATACTCTGAAATTTTGATCATCTAAAACTCTAAGTCATAAAATTTCAAAGACATCATATATAATTCATTTCATCATCCAAAATTATAAATCATAAATATCCACAAATATTATTTCCAAATTCAAACATATTGAAAACAATCCTCCTTGAAAGCTACTTTAGTCTCAATTTACTATAGGAGACTAATAATAATAGACACTATTACCACTTTTAATATGACAATTCTCTGTGATAATATAATATTTTTTTACTAATATTTCCTTAGAATTCAACCATTTTTTTCATTCAAACAAATATAAAATAACCAATCAAATTAAACCATAAAGAACTTGGAGCAATCAATATTCACTAATGAAAATTAATATACTAACACCGATACAAATGAATATCTATATCATATTTATCACTAACAAAAATAAAATTCCACCAAACATATTTTTAATTACTAGAATTGATTAAAATTCATCAAAATTACATTCATATCATATTTAGTATGAATCCATAAATTACCTTATAATCACAAACAGATTTAAAATTAACACTTAAAAGCAAAATGTTATACAAAGATTAATATTGAACTCTCAAAATCTTTATAAGGGAGACTTAAACCCTTAAATTTCACCTCTACTTCAAAAATTGAAAATTACGTCTATTTATAACTATTCAATCCCATTTTATCGTATCTATCAATCAAAAAGTTGTCTAAACACCAAGAACTTGAATCTCATAGGATCTACCTCACTTACCCATTATCTTTCCAATTGATTCTATAAACTTTTATTATTCATAATATCAACATTTCCAAGCTCCATAACTTGTGCTAAATAGCAATCAAACAAAATAATATTATATTATTTTACTTGATCAAAACATAAGATCATATCATCTAAACACATCAAAACTCAATCACCAAATATTCATATCAACTTTTAATCTATAAACAATTCAAATGTAATGAACAACTACGACTTTTAGGTATATTCACTAATTACATAATCAATATATTTTCACCGCAATATATATACTCTAATAATTGTTATCCAAACATTTGGAATACTAGACAATTTGATGAATCCCTTATTATCATCATACACATATATGTCTACACTAAACTGCAAATGCTAACTTAGATATTCTATAAGTTTCGCGTGAGATTGACCACAATGATGCATGATAAAAATGAAACTTTATCTTTAACTGTTATGGATAAAATAGCAATCAGAATATTTAAGCTCAAGTAATCCACAGTGCAGGCCCAATGGTCCAGAAGCCCAATTATTCGCCATCATTTCTGTCCATTCTCCTAGAAGAGGGGCCCAGCAGTGAACGCTTGTTGTGGCCGCTGACCGCTACCGCCCATTCTGACCGCGGATTGTCTATTCTGCAAGACTGGCTGTGACCGCTATATTCTCCGCCACTCAGATCGCCGTGCTCTCCTTCAACTTTATTTGCCAAGATTGATCGCTGGTCGTTGGCTCTCATCCCTCAAACTTGCTCACTAGAATATCCGCCATCCGCGACAGTTAAGCCTACTCGCTATATTTCTGTCATAATTGACCACATGTCTGACTGCTATTCCTGTCCGACCGGGGGATCCGCCAAGAGGAACCATCCATCAGAGATGTCCACTAAGCCATCCTCGCCCAAAGTTATCCATCTGAACTGGTCGCTGTTTTCTGAGCGTGAACGCATTCCGCCTCTTTCACTCATGATGTTATCCGCCTTAATGCCGTGACCAGCTGCGGACATGTCAATCCAGAATCCACTCCATCACCTCTCCAGCCTGCTGGAAAGATCCGTCTCCCTCACGCCTTTGAAAGTTTCAAGTCAGCAGAAGTCAACCGCGCCATGTAGAGTACAGTTCCGAGGCTTACCATGCACGCTACGTCCGCCAGAGTCCGTGATCGTGACCTTGATAGCCCATCATGTCGAATCCATCCCAATCATCAGAAATCTCTCTCGGGCAGACCTCAGATGCGACGGATTCGGCCGCATTGATTGTGTTTTCGACCGTATTTAATGTATTGTCAGCCGCATTAATTGGGTTTCCGGCGCATTAAATGCTGTCTGTCAATGCAACTGTAGTTAACTATTTGCTTTTGTCTTATTCTGTTTACTGTAGCATTTCCCCCTCCTCTATAAAAGGGGAAGATTTTCACTGTAAAAAGGATGGAATTTTTGAGTGCCGTTACTCTGCCAAAATAATGAGAGAGTGAACAGTGGATGTAGGCATCTTTTTGGGCCGAACCACTTTAAAAATTTTCTGTGTCTTCTCCTCCTCGCCTCTAACCTCTCTTTCTCATTCTTCTCGTTCTTCAGGCAACCCATTGACCGTACGAAACCGTGAGCTTGGACCCTAAAACAACCTCGTTGGCTAAGGGAACATTTTCCTGACGTTAACATTAACTAAATGAAAATTGAATGTTAGTGACAAGAAAAATATCAAAATCGAAAACCATTGCTCTGATATCAACTAAAAGGACTCGACCCAATCTTCTTCTCTCGAGTCGGAGATGATTCCATGAAAACTAAGATTTTTCTTATTGAAATCTAGGATTTAATTAAAACCATTTAAAAAAATCATAGTAAATTTCATAATTTTTTTATAAATATAAATTGAACAAATTAAAAAAAAAAGTACATTTCTCGTGTTTGATCTATATACTGGATATATAAAATATATTTATAAAATATATGGAAAGATACTTTATTTCCAAAACTATTCTCTAAATATATTTATAAAATCTGATTAATTAAAATTAATACATATATATATATATATATATATATCTTCAAATAAAAGCAAATCAAACACATGAAACCAAATCATGCAACAAAACAAAAAAAAAGAAGAAAATAAAAAGCTGAAGAAGAAGAAGAAGAAAATATAAGGTGAAGAATATACGAAATAATTGGAGCTGATTTCTGGGTTGATTTGGTATGCAATAAATTCAATTTCATATTTAATTTTCTATTTTTTTTTAATATTCTAAATAGGATTTTGTTTTATATTTTAGGTGGAAAAGAACTCAAGAACAATTTAAATACTAGTTGTTCCAAATAGAGTTTGACACCAAATTTGTAAGTGAATTGTTTTTATTTAAATTGAATTAATTGTTTATAATTATTTATGTTTTTAGATTTTGTCATTTATGAATTATTATAGTTGAATTATTTGTTAAATTATTAATTTCTTAGGCTTTTTATTTCAATTGAATTGAGTTGTTTTAAATTATTTAAATTTCAGCTTTTATTTATTTAATTTTTATTAGAAGAAAATTATTTAATTAGTTAATTAATTTATTAATTATGTATTATGATTTATAATTTAATTTTAGAATAGTTCTTATTGATAATTGTATTTTTATTTAGAAATTGAATAATACAAATTTACATATGAAAATTATTTGAGTTAAGAAATGAATGAAACGAGATTTTAAGAACACTAAGATTGTACTCTCTCATCTAACGGTCAAGTAGGTTTCACATATATAAATCTGAGAAAGTCGCTCAGCACGTGTATGACAGATGTTTAGGGAGTCATAGAGTCACCCATCATGTATATGATAGATGTTATCCCTCATTCTGCGTCTTCAAACCCAAAATAAAAGAAAAAAAAATTCCCTAACATTTTATTTTAAGTTGTTTTTTTAGTTAAAGTATTTGACTATTTGAAAAATAAATAAAAATAACTTAATAAATTTAATTAAGACTTATTAAGTAAAATTTGCGAAAAAACAAACAACTCATTACTTCTGCTCTCTATTTCCAAATAATGCATAAAAAAATCTCATCATAACGACAATTATTTGGGAACAACAAATGGTGTTTTGACCAATTTTTGAATGATAAAATTCACTAAATAAACAAGGTTGTTATTATTATTAATTTTTTAGACGGCATAATTTTATCCCTGCATGGTTTAACTTAAATTATAAAAAGAATATCCCTTTGAATTTATATAATTAACATCGAACGCGGGACACCTTTATGTTATTAAGATTTAATGTGGAGCACGTCAATTAAAAGTTTGATTTTATTGTTATTATTATTTTTTTCATTTTTCCCCGGCCCACTTTGACTAAAGGTTGGAATTTAACCTTCCATGCAAATTGCGGGAATATCCACATTCTTTTGTGGGTGTAAGTCCCTCACTTAGTATAACAAATAAGTATATTATTGTGAATGATCAACATAGGGAAAATGTGAGAATAATATCCACTTCCTTTTATATTTCCAAAAAAATAAAAATCCACTTCCTTTTGTTGGTAATTTCTTTCTTAATTTAAAGAAATAAATATATTATTACGAATTGATATTTAATTACTTTTGTTCCCCCATAAGAGGTTAAAGTTCAACCTTGCATGTCAAAGTGTGGAAATATCCACTGCCTTCGGTGGGAGTAACTCTTACAAACCTTGAATCTCACTTGTGGGTAACCATTTGAGTTGTGTGTTTAGGATTTAATTTAGGAATATCTTATTAAAATCTTAATCTAGTGTCTGCCATTAAAAATAAACCAACCCATTGTGGCTCACGAGAGTAGAATAACACTATAATATGAAATAAAAGCATCAATGTGGGCTTGTTTTTCGAATGCCACAAATGTTGTCTAATTCATATCTGGCTTGGAGGGTCATATCTCAAAATTAATCTTTTTTTTTTTTTTTTTCCTTCAAAAGTCCCGACATTATCTCTAAATCTATATATCTTATCAAGAAGTACTGTTTCATAGACAAAAGCTCATTTTGCTGATAGAATCCTACAACAAAAATAAATATATTGTTGTACTGTGAAAAAGGTCATGGAGTATGACCTAACTAATTTTGCCATACATGACCATACACTGGTCGTTTAATTTTGTTTCACTTCAGTTAATTCAAAAATCCAAAAAAGGCTTGTGGTCTCTCCCCGACCCTGTCTGCCCTCTTCAGTATTTTTTCCTCTCATTGGAATATTTAATTTTATTGATATTTTATACCATTAAAAAAAAGAAAAAATATTTCGAAAAAAAAAAAAAAAGATATGGAGAAAATGATAATTAATGTATAGGACAGAAACTGTTATAAAATGCCATTTATCATCTGACTGTTAAATCTCCGCCCTTCCTTCCTTATCACACCCCACCTATCTCTGGTTTTTCTTTTCTCCCATCGTTTTCTTCCAATAGTGGATGAGAGTTCATTTCAAGCCTCTTTAATGGTTTAAGCACTCTTCGCTAGTCTCTCTCGCAGCTCGTTACACACGCCTTGTATGCTTCCACAAACAGTTGCTCTACTACTACTCTAAAAGTACTCTTGTTGCGGCTACCATTCGATAGTGCATTTAAGACCCTTCTCTTTTTTCTCTTTCGCCGTCTATCTTCTTCATTCAATTCACGGAGTTCAGATATACCCTGCTCTTTTAATTGGTAATTTAATATACTTATAATGCTCTACAGCTCTTGATAACCAGTCCATGCTTATATTCATTGAAAGCGTTCTTTCTTGTAACTTATTTATAATGCTCTACAGCTCTTGATAACTAGTCCATGTTTGTATTCATTGAAAGTGTTCTTCCTTGTAACTTATTCCTCTCAGCCAGCTAAATTTCCATTTTTTTCCTATACCACCAGATTTAGTCAAGTTTGAGCTATAATTTTCTAGTGGTACTGCGTTTTCTCTTTTAAGTCCAATTTCAGATTAGATTATTGAATAATCTTGAATTATGACATAACAGCTAACTTTGTTTATTATTTTCCCTTCTTTATTGGCAATAGAATTCATGAAACACTGTTTAATGATTTTTTGAAACAGGTGTACTTATATAAGTAAATAAAAAAATTAAAAAAAAAAAACCCTTGAAGATTCAGCTCTGTCTATAATCAGAAAAAATCGAGAATGGCTCCAAGGAACAGTCGCGGAAAGGCTAAAGGCGAAAAGAAGAAAAAGGAGGAGAAAGGTACATAATCACGAGTACCACTTTTTTTGTTTTTGTATTAACAAGACAATATTAATAGTATCAATGGTTTAATTACCATTTAATTATCTTTTGTTACTTGTTTGCAGTTCTTCCGGTTGTTATGGACATCACCGTAGAGCTTCCCGATGAGACTCGTGTTGTTTTAAAGGTTTGTTGATTAAGTACTCATGGCTGTCGTGTGTGTTGAACAAATTCTGCCCAAATTGTTCCATTCAATTAATTTATTATAAATTTTGTTTGATGCAAATACTAGCCACGGCCACACCAACTGTGTGATTGTATTGTTTGTGTCCTCATTCTTCAATTTTCTTGGGCATCTTTTTCTTCTTTATTCTTTGCAAGTTGCATACTTCACTTTCTAATTCCTCTAGCATGATGTCAACCTTTCCAAGTTTGTTTCTTGCTTGTTAGTTGTGCTCGCATTCAAGACAAATGGTATTGGGTTGGCAAGTGATGTCATTTTCCTTCAATGTGTTTCACAATACTTTGATACATTTATTATTTATAACACGATACATGAATGAAAATTACATTTATGAACAGGGAATATCAACTGACAGAATTATAGACGTTCGTCGGCTACTCTCCCTTAACACGGAAACTTGCAATATCACTAGTTTTTCATTGTCTCACGAGGTAAAAATCATATCATGTATGATATATCAGGTTATTTTTATTTTTTATTTTTAACCAAGTTTTTGTAAATTTGAATTCAGGGAAATCCCAAAAAATCACTTGACTTTTGATAGATTATTTATTTTTTCCAAAATAGTTTTTTTTTTTTTATCTAAACTACTGTCTTACTTTACCTCCTGAAAATGTATGAAATGATAATAATATTCTTAATGGTCACAAATTCCACTAGGTTGATATGGTTGATCGTTTGACTTGAGGGACAAAAACGAAAATTCAATGAAAATATTAATTAAAATATAAAAAATCAAAATAAATAATATTAAATATAAAATTATAAAAAATATTTTTATTTAAAACTTAAAAAATAAAAAATTCTCTCAACTCCTCTCTATCTCTCTTTCTCTCTCCCTCTCCTATTTTTTCTTTCTCTTTCCCCATCTTCGATGGGATTTATAAGTAGATCAACGGTGACGAAATAGTGGAGACCCCGGTTCTAGGTCTTCGATGATGGAGACCAAGTTCGGGTCTCCATCTTGGGGTCTCCATCATGGTCTCCCATGGACTGGGTCTCCAATTCCCTTCCACTGTTATTATCATTGTTCGTCATCTTCTTGGTGGAGATCTAGATTGGATTTCGATCGTCCATCCAATTGAATAGACGGTGGAGATCCAGTTTGGATATCTATTTTTTTTTTTAATTTTTAAATTTGATGGGGTGATCTCCACCGATGGAGATAATTTTTATTAGTATATAAAATTTTAATTTTAAAATATTATTTAAATTTTTATCAATTTTTTATTTTTAATTTAGTGTATTGATCTCATTCGTCCATCTTATAAATGGAAGATGAAAGATGACGATAAGTTTTTATTAGTTTATAATCTTTTATTTTAAATTATCATATTATAACTATTTTATTTTTTTTACTTGTTATTTAATTTTTTAGTTAACTTTATAATGTAATAGGAATTTTGGATAAAAATAAAATTATATGAAAAAAATAGATAATCCATCCAAAGTTAATGGGTTTTTGAGATTTTTTCTTGTATTTAAGTATTTAACAAATAATTGTATATTTTAAAAATATATACATATGTAAAAAATTTTTTGCAGGTGCGCGGGCCACGGTTGAAAGACACGGTAGATATTTCAGTACTGAAGCCATGCGCGCTCACTTTAAGTGAAGGTAAAATAATCTCGAATCTCATGACCAACGGTAATAATTTAAGCGCTTAATAAAAACACGCGTAATTCAAATTAGCTTTACAACGACGATCAAATAGCTTCAAGACGGCGCCATCTCTAGTGACAGCTATAAATAGGAGCGTGTGAGCTGTTAACGGCTAATTGTTAATTTCCTCCTCTTCTCCCTACAGATGATTACGATGAAGAGCAAGCGGTGGCGCACGTTAGGCGAGTGCTGGATATCGTGTCGTCCACAACGTGCTTTGGGCCGTCGGGTACTGCCAAGGACGTCTCGAAATCCGATGGCGGCAGGAACGCTCAAGAAAGCAAGAGCGCCAAGAAATCCTCTGCGAAGTCGAAGCAAGACGAGCAGTCGCCGCCACCACCACCACCGCCTTCAAAATCTTCAAAATCGTCGGAGGATGCGGCGGTTGACGGAGACGGAGAGATGAACTACTCTTGCCCTAAGCTCGGCAGTTTCTACGAGTTCTTCTCTCTTTCTCACCTTACTCCTCCTCTTCAGTGTAAATTGTTTTTACCATCTTTCTATATTTTCTTGTGTTTGTAGAAACGTTGAATTTTCATTATTTTTGGCCTTTTTTTTGTTGGAATGATCTGAAGTGTCTACATTTAATATAAACAAAAAGGTATTAATTTTGATAGACATTGTGGATGTTTTTGTGAATTTTGCAGTTATAAGGAGAGCGACCAAACGGCAGGTGGATGGCATTTCTGCTGATGATCATCTTTTTTCAATTGATGTAAGTTGGCTTTGTCTTGCGTAGCAACCTCACTGACAATAAGTGCTGATAATGTTCTTTGTTGCCATACTATTTTGAATTGTTTCATTGAGTTCTTTTATTAATTCTCTCAGGTGAAGCTTTGCAATGGAAAGCTGGTTCATGTTGAAGTTTGCAGGAAGGGATTTTATAGTGTAGGAAAGCAGCGGATCCTGTGTCACAACCTTGTTGATTTGTTGCGGCAGCTTAGCAGAGCCTTTGACAATGTCAGTTTTTTTGCTGCCTTGCTCAATTATGTTCCATTGATGTACATTGTATTTACTCTATTTGTGTGCTAAATTTTGTGAATGATGCCTATTAAACATAGATTGTCAATAGATTGTTGTCTCAAGCTTTTATGTAGCTGAATTTTGTATTTCATGAAGTCTTATGTTAGAAATAGTATTTGCTTTGATTGTCACATGGTCTTGACTTATTAACTTTTTGGATGGTAAAAAGTTTGGATTATTGTTTATTTCTTGTTTTGCAGGCTTATGATGAACTCATGAAAGCATTCTCAGAACGTAATAAGGTAAAAATATATATATATATATATATATTGTTGTATCGAATTCCACTTTATTTTATTGCTGACATGCTTCATTGCTTTGACTGACAGTGCAAAATAATTTGATGAATAAGTCAATTTTATGATTTAATGTAACATTGTAGTTGTTGTTTTATTTTTTTTATTCTTTGTAGTTTGGGAATCTTCCTTATGGCTTCCGAGCAAACACATGGCTCATTCCTCCCATTGCGGCACAATTACCATCAGTTTTCCCTCCTCTTCCTATGGAGGATGATGCGTGGGAAGGAAATGGGGGTGGTCTAGGAAGAAATGGAGAGAGCGATTTGATTCCTTGGGCAAATGAGTTTTCTTTACTTGCATCTATGCCGTGCAAGACAGTGGAGGAAAGGCAGATTCGCGACAGGAAAGCATTTCTTCTTCATAGCTTATTTGTTGACGTTGCTATTTTCAGAGCCATCAAGGCTGTGAAGCATGTAATGGGAAAACCAAATTTAATCTGTTCAAGTAATTGCAAAGTCCCATTTACTGAGGTAGTTGGGGATTTGAACATCATGGTCATGAAAGATGCTAGTAATGCAAGCTGTAAGGTGGACACCAAAATTGATGGAACTCAAGCAACCGGAGTGGGTCAAAAGAATCTTGTGGAGAGAAACCTTCTGAAAGGGATAACTGCTGATGAAAATACTGCTGCCCATGTAAAATTTAAATAATGTGATTGATGATCTGTGATAGACATATGTCTTTTCCTTTTTTTTTTAGTTGACTGGGGTTTGCTAAATTCATTAAACAAACTTTTACATTTGGAGTTCAGGATGTTGCCACCCTTGGTGTTGTCAATGTAAGATATTGTGGCTACATAGCTGTTGTCAAAGTTGAGGAAAGAGAAAACAAGAAAGTCAGTCCTTTATCTCAAAGCATCGAACTTGAACAGCCTGAAGGCGGTGCTAATGCCCTAAATATTAACAGGTTTGTTATGACTGCAATGTGTTAAAACAAAAATAACATGTAGAAGTTGTAACACTCTCTTAAGGCAGTATGATAATTTGAACTAATAGTTAGTAAAAATATAAAATTTTGAAAATATAGAAACAATAATAATACAATCTTGTATGCATATACTGTTTCGGATATAACCAAATGTATGCTGCAATTGGTGGATGTTCACCTTGGTGATGTTCAATAATTTTTAAGTCTATAAAGGATACATATTATCTTATTATCTGATATTATACTGTCTTTGGTTGTATGTCATATGTAGTAACATTTAGAAGGGTACTATTTTTAACCCTCTTAACCTTTGAATTGGAATCTTCACACAAAGCTGCCAATTCTGCATGTGGAAAATACTTTTCTTTTAATTCCATTGGCCACCTTTTTGTTTCTTTGTGCGCCTGTTACTTACTAATTCTGGTATATCTCTGAAAGAAAAAATGCGTGTTTTTTCTGCTCTTTTGCTATTTGTATGATAAATTTCTTCTTTTTTTTTTTTTTTGTGTGTGTGGTGCTACTATGTGCTTTTAGTTCGTTGTTTTCCCATGGTCATTTTATTCAATATACAAAGGTCTAAGTAGTGTCATTTTCTTTTCAGTTTGAGATTACTTCTCCACCAAACAACATCTTTAGAACACAATAAACCAGCAATGCATTTGCAAAATTCCGAATGTGAAGAGCTTAAGGCTTCCCAAGCATTTCTGGAGAGACTGCTGGAAGAGAGTATTGCAAAGCTTGAGGAAGAGGGACCACAGCAGGACCGTTTTGTGAGATGGGAACTTGGAGCTTGCTGGATACAATATTTGCAAGACCAAAAGAATGCAGAAAAGGATAAGAAACAATCACATGAGAAGGCTAAGAATGAAATGAAAGTTGAGGGGCTTGGTACACCTCTTAGATCCCTTAAGAACAAGAAAAAAAAAATGGATGGAAACAGTCAAAGAATGCAATCTGAAAATGTAAATGCCCATGCTACTGGAGATTCTGAAAGTGCTACTTCAGCTTCTCAGCTTGAAACCAGTGCCAAAGATAATGAACTAGCACTAAAGGCAATGTTGTCTGATGCAGCCTTTGCTCGACTAAAAGAATCAGAAACTGGACTGCACCTTAAGGTAGCTTTTGCTTGATGCTGTTGTGGAGGAGGATAATTATGTCTCCTCCTACATATGGTACATTGTGAACTAACTTGCCATGTCTTTGACAGTCTTTGCAGGAATTAGTTGACTTGTCTCACAAATATTATCTTGAAGTTGCTCTTCCAAAATTGGTAATTATAAACTATCATTTCCTTAATTTTTGTAATGATCTGCTTGTAAGTAAGGTTGAGGTGATTCCTAGTTATAGTACTTATTATGCAATACAGGTAGCAGACTTTGGTTCTCTTGAACTTTCACCTGTTGATGGTCGGACGCTAACTGACTTCATGCATACTAGAGGCCTTCGGATGCGTTCACTAGGACATGTTGTAAGTGCTTATTCTGAACTAGTCTTCTGTTTTGCTAGTATACGTGTATGTTTATTTAATAGTAGTTTGGAGTTCATGTGGTCAGATGATATGCTTCTGTTTTCAACAACTAATCAAATATTGTAATCCTTGTGATGTGTACATCAACACATGTCAAAATGATAATAATTGTGCCCCTTTTAGAGTATTATTATCTTTATATACTCTAGTATTACACCCATTTCGGCAACCAACCTGTCAAAGTTTCGAATGAAGTTATCCCCCAATCGTAGGATGAGGGCCAAATGGTAGTAGTGGTAATGATAAGTTATTCAAAATTGATGGGTCTGTGTAATTACTGAATCTTGGGTGGTTGGCCACCTACATATGCTCTTGTAGATATTTGTTAGAGTAAGGATAATTTAAAAAATTGTATAAACCATGAAACCACATCTTTTCGGCTTAAGCATCAAAAAGTCTCCTTAGGTTCTGTTTGTGTCTCTTTAATAACATTTGTTCAATTGCTGCATTCAAGTTGCACTTGTTAGAGAAAATGGTTGATAGCTTAGGCTTTTGGCTCTAGCGTACTAACATGAAATCGAAGCTTCATTTGTCCCCGCCTCCCAGGAGTCCTAGGTTCGAATACTCTCACATGCAATCTGTTTATGAATCTTTTGAAATGCCTAAATTCTAACATATGGGCTTCATTGATCACTAATGCTTCTTCTTTGTTTTGGAAACCAGGTCAAGCTTTCAGAGAAGCTGTCACATGTACAGTCTCTTTGTATTCACGAGATGATAGTTCGAGCATTTAAGCACATTCTTCAAGCAGTGATTTCAGCTGTCATTGACGTGGAGAAAATGGCTGTATCAATAGCTGCTGCATTGAATATGATGCTTGGGGTTCCTGAAAATGAAGAATTGAATAGGTCTCACAATGTCCATTCCCTTGTGTGGAGATGGTTGGAGGTGTTCCTGATGAAGCGATATGAATGGGATATTAGTGGCTTAAACTACAAAGACGTGCGGAAATTTGCAGTTCTACGTGGGTTATGTCACAAGGTATTTGACACTAAACTATGATTTTCAACTTGTCATTTTTTTTTTTTTTGGGAACGGCCTACATTGTACTCAACTAATTTTATGGATCTGAAATTCTATTAATTTATAGAATCACTTATCGTTGTCTGTTTCTGGGATTCTTGAATTTGGGGACACATCATGAGCAATATATCAACTGTGAAGAAAACTTTAGTATGGTAGGAGGGACACTTATAGAGGTTGGATGTTGGAAGTTGCCATGCAGTGGGTTAAACCTGGTGGGATATTTCTTTTGAATTGACGATATGACAATCATTATTGACTTGTCAAATTTTGAAGTCTGTGTTACTAAGTTTTAATTTGATGAGAAGTTTCATATTAGTAATTAATTTGGGGGATAATTCTACTTTCCCATATGTAGTTTGGCATAATAACCAAAAAAATCTCTTGACTTTATAAATCACTAAAACCCCTCTTGTAGTTTATAAAAATAGCCAAAATGACGGCAGGGGTTTTTTTTCGCTATTTTATAAACAGCAGGGGTTTTTGGCTATTTTTATAAATTGTAGGAGGTTTTAGCGTTTTTTTAAATCAGGGGTTTTTTTTGGCTATTATGTCAAACTACAGGGGGAAAATTAGAATTATAACACTTTTCAAACTTCATCTCGTGACCCTTTGCATGGACTTGTTTTCCTCCTTGATTTGAGTATTCCTCTAAAAGTCTAAATCTATTTACTTGAAGTTAATTTTAATTTGAGTAAAATTGTTTATCTTTGCACATGAAAATTAGCGTTTTGTGAAATTTGGAAAAAAGATGTAGATTACAAAGTCCTACATGTGCTAACAAGTTTAAAGAATAAGTCTTTCTGTTATCAATGAAACATTAACTCTAGGCATTTTGATCTTTGTTTACTTTTACCTTTTTAGGTTGGTATTGAGTTGGTTTCAAGGGATTTTGATATGGATTCTGCAAGCCCATTCCGGAAAACAGATGTTGTCAGCCTGGTGCCTGTGCATAAGGTACCAACTGGAGATAGATGATAGAAGTAGTATACATGTTTCTGTTTCTTATAAAAATAGAAGAAAGAGATAGATGATAGAGCATGGTCTTTTCTTTGTTACCTGTAAAATGGTAGACTTTCTGTATTTTGTTGTAAATTGCATTTCTAAGTTTTTGCAGCAAGCAGCCTGCTCGTCTGCAGATGGAAGGCAACTTCTTGAATCATCAAAAACAGCTTTAGATAAGGGAAAGCTTGAAGATGCTGTCACCTATGGTACAAAGGTATATGGTCGCTAATTATTATATTAATCTTTCTTTAGTGTGGGTCTGTAGTAACAGCTATTTCTTCTACCTTTTTTTGGGCTTATTTCCAAGTTCTGTGATATATGCAGGCTCTTGCAAAGCTGGTAGCAGTTTGTGGTCCCTACCACCGAATGACTGCAGGTGCTTACAGCCTCCTTGCTGTAGTCTTGTATCACACTGGAGACTTCAATCAGGTTTGTTGACTATCCAATTTTAGAATTGCTGGAGGACATCTTATACACTAATATTTTGGTCATCTTTCCGAGCTCTCATTAACTATTATTGAACTGCACCTAATGGATTTCTGTGTAGACTTGACTGTATGAGCATCTCAAGAACATTTACTGTTTGCATTTATACAGGCTACAATATATCAGCAGAAGGCCTTGGATATCAACGAGAGAGAACTAGGACTTGATCATCCAGATACCATGAAGAGTTACGGGGATCTAGCAGTGTTTTATTACAGACTTCAACACACAGAGCTGGCTCTCAAGTATGCTTTATTCTATTGTAATGTATATTAATATTTATATTTTTAAATTTTTTTGGGTTGGTTTAAGTCCTTACCTCAAAGAACCAAACTGGGAGGTGCCATGTGTAATGTGCATCTTATGATGTAGTGCAAACTTATGAGAATAGATTTCACTTATAATTCATGGACGGTCATATTTTATCTTTTGACAGAGGATGGTAGTAGTAAAGGACTGGAAGATCCATTTTTGAAACTACTATGTTTTATACTATATAGTTCAATGTTATAATTTATTTTAGATGGTTTTTGATTTTCTCTGCCATTTAATCCTTTTCTATATTTAAAATGTATGCATTTGGCTATTAAAATTACTTAGTTGTTTGATCTTGGGCTGATTTAAGAGATGTCTAGGTTATCTAAATATCTTAATAATTTTGTAAAACTCAATCCTATCTTTGCTGCTGCATTTGTTGAAGATTGTTTTTGAGAAATGTCCTGACATGTGACAGTAGTTATATGACGTATATCTATGTAGGCATTTATGAAGGTTGTGCATTTTATGATTGTGCTTATCAGGTATGTAAAACGTGCCCTATATCTATTACATCTCACTTGTGGGCCGTCTCATCCAAACACTGCTGCAACATACATCAATGTGGCTATGATGGAAGAAGGACTTGGAAATGTGCATGTTGCCCTCAGATATCTCCACAAAGCTTTGAAATGTAACCAAAGGTTACTTGGTCCAGATCATATTCAGGTTTTTTTTATCATTTTTCTTATCAAATTTTGCTGAAGTTTGTCGATCGTTACATTATCTATAATATAATTTGGTTGTTTGTAGTTGATGATAGACTGAAACTTTATGCATTCAACTATACTTGTCCCCGACATCTCTGATGAAAAAATATCACCTTTTTCTCCATGTTGCATGGGAATGGGATTATTTTGCTGCATGAGACACGGCTGTTACTGTAGATGACAGTTTGAAATGCAACACAAATTTGTACTTTTTTGCACATATTAAAATTAAACAGCTACACTCAATATCTTCTTTTGGCAAATAGAAAAGCTGTTCAATTGTTTCACTTGAATGTAGTGTTTAATTTAACAAGACAAGAATAGATCATGCTTTATACGTCGTGTCTGCTCTCACATTACAATAAATTTGGAAAATTTTTTATGCATTTCAGATTTTACTGAAATTTATGTTCTTAGCTAAGTGTTTGTACTGGTTTTAATATTCTACAGACAGCAGCAAGTTACCATGCCATAGCAATTGCACTCTCCTTGATGGAGGCATACCCTTTGAGTGTTCAGCATGAACAAACAACTCTGCAAATTCTTCGAGCAAAGCTGGGTCCAGATGATCTACGTACACAGGTATATTTCTTTTTAAGTCCAACAGTTGAAGGCATATAAGATTATGAATAGCATGCAATACTGAGTTCAAGTGATGACTCCAAAGTAAAAATTTTCTTAATATTTCTTGGTTGGTAGGTGTGGTGGGGTGGGTTGCTGTGTTTGTGATTTAATTGCAAACCTGTTTTCTACAATCTGTAATTCTCATCTTTGTGATGAAATGCTGCAGGATGCTGCTGCTTGGCTTGAGTACTTTGAGTCTAAGGCTTTTGAGCAGCAAGAAGCTGCACGAAATGGTACTAGGAAACCCGATGCATCCATAGCCAGCAAAGGCCATCTGAGGTATTATATGTTGTCCTTGGGGTGGATGATTCAACTGATTATTATATAATTGCTGGTGTTGAGGATATGATCTATATTTTTTCGTATCAGAACACCCGAAATTTCTTGTTGATAATCATTCCTTCTTGTCAAAACATGGCAGTGTGTCTGATTTACTTGACTACATTAATCCGAGTAATGATCCCAAAGGAAGGGATGTGTCCGCAATAAAGAGAAAGAGCTATATTACAAAGGTATGTTGGAGATTAAGTTATGGTTGGTTGATAAAATTTTAAGTTTTTAACTATGTAGTATGAAGCTAGAGCGAGGCTTTGAAGGGTAACATAATGTTCTATAATGTGAGCTTGTAAGAACTAAGAAGCTTGTCTTGGGAAAAAAATCTAAAAGGCCTTATCATGGGCCAGAAGTCTAAACTAGTCAGCTGCTACCAGACCTTGAAAGGGTGAATACCAACCCAAGATCAGCTTGTGATGGAAACGTGCCTTCTATTCAAATAAATTAAGTGGCATCACATTCTTCCACAAGAGCACAATGTCCTCTTGGTTGGAGATGCTTTTAACCAATTTGTCAAATTTACATTAGAAATATGAGACAAAAGATCTGAGGGGAGTTTAAGCTTCCCTGAGAAATAGAAAGATAAAGCTGTAATTCGCTTCACAATGGAGGCAAAGACAGCCTGCAGAACCAGATGTAGCTAACCTCTTCTCTACATTTTGTAAAAGATGGCCAACAATTTGTAATCCCTTGTGTATTCAAATTTATACTATTCGGTATTGCACCTGATCCTACTAATCATTCTATACAGGCGAAGGGAAAATCTCACACAGATATCAGTTTGGCAAATTCTGATGAATCTACCAAAGGAATCCTGAAAGAAAGTTCAGATGAAGAGACACATATACCTGAACCAGGAGATGACACGGATGTTAATCAAGAAATTGTTTCTGCGCCTATTCAGCAGCAGCAGCCTGCTGTGGAAGAGACTGCAGAAGACAAGCCAAATGTTGCCAAAAATATTCTAATTGAAACTCATGAAGCAGGAGATGATGGATGGCAACCAGTTCAAAGGCCAAGATCAGCTGGCACATATGTGCGGAGACTAAAGCAGCGGCGAGCGACAATTGGCAAGGTTTATAGTTATCAGAAAAGGAATATGGATACAGTTGGGGACTACCCTCCTGTCAAAAATACTCATCAAAACAGTAGGTATTACCTTTTAAAGAAACGCCCTATATCTCATGGAAGTTTTGCAGATCACCACAGTGTGAACTCCTCACAAGGTGCCAAATTTGGGCGGAGGATAGTCAAGGCTGTGACGTACAGGGTCAAGTCCATGCCTTCATCTGGAAAAACTGGTGCGATGGAAACCTCCAAAATTGGTGGCGAGCTCTTAAGTTCTCCAACAGAATCTCGTCCCAGTCCCAGTTCTGCCCCAAAAGATGTCAGTTCTATGAAAAACTCAATAATCAGTCTTGGAAAGTCTCCGTCTTACAAGGAAGTAGCGTTGGCCCCGCCAGGCAGTATTGCAGCGTTGCAGGTTAGGGTGCCCCAATGTGATATTCCAGATAACCAGCAAGTTAGAATTGAAAAACATGAAAATGAAACCAAGGAAACAAATGACGATGTTAACACAAGTGAAACTGGAGTAAAAAATACTTTTGAAGAGCAGAGTTCTGTATTAAATTTGACAAATGATGTAAAAGAGGAAAGCGGAATTGTTGAGACAAAGGAAGAAACTCAGTTGAATGATGCAGTGGAAGACAACTCTTCTTTGATAGTGTCTGAGAGTGTGGAAGGACTCAAAAGTGGTGCTATTGAGGCTCATGATGTGGTACAAGATAGCTCGTTGATTGATGGCATGTCCAATTCACTTGATTCCCCCATCAGAGAATTTTATGAGAAGGAATCATCTAGACATTTTGAATCCCCTGATAATTCTAACCCCACACTGCAAATGGTTGAGGATTTGAAGGACAAACCCTCAGTTCTATATCCAGGTGATAGTCAGGGACTACCCAATAGGAAGTTGTCTGCGTCAGCTGCACCGTTCAACCCTTCACCAGCAATTGCACGTGCTTCACCACTTCCCTTAAGTATGACCCTGCCTCCTGGGCCTGGTACTGTTCCAGCTGTGGCACCTTGGCCAGTAAACATGAGTCTTCACCCAGGGCCGGCTACTGTCTTACCCACAGTTAATCCAATGTGCTCATCTCCACACCATCCATTCCCATCACCTCCTCCAACTCCCAACATGATGCAGCCATTGCCTTTTATGTACCCTCCCTATACTCAACCCCAAGCGGTACCAACCAGTAACTTTCCTGTAACTAGTAGTGCCTTTCATCACAATCATTTCCAATGGCAGTGCAGTGTAAACCCTAATGTACCAGAGTTTATTCCTGTAACATTTTGGTCTGGTTGTCATCCCATGGAGTTCTCTGTTCCAGCACCTGTTGTTGAGCCAATAGCTGATCCTATATTGGAGTCAAAGGTGCAATCTGATGACTCTGTGAGTCCGAGTTCAGCACCAATTCCGCCGGTGGATATTGATACTGTGGCAGAAGTTAAGAAAGAAGTAAACCCTCTAGATTCTAAATCAATGGCTGGTGCAAATGAAGTAGCTGGGGTTGCTTTAGAAAGTATAAAGGAAAATGGTCACCGAAATGTGTGTGGGATTGACAATTCTGGCAGTGGATCACAGCAGTTAAATGGCCCAAATGGAAGTGCTGGAAGCAGTGTAGAAAGGAAAGTTGAAGGTGAGAAAACCTTCAGCATTTTAATAAGGGGGAGAAGAAACCGAAAGCAGACTTTGAGAATGCCAGTTAGTTTGCTCAGTCGACCATATGGTTCACAGTCCTTCAAAGCAATATATAACAGGTTTGTCAGAGGGAGTGAAGCTCCAAAGTCTACTAACTTTCCTTCATCTGGAGATTCTACAGCTAGTGCAATATAACATATATTTTGGAAAAAGAAATTTCAAGCATTTAGTCACAGCACTTTCTGGCTTCCGTTGGTCACAAATTGCCTTGCCTCGTCATTCTTATGATCATTGAATTAATTCCAGGTTAACTTCGTTTCTTTTTCATAAGACAATGCAGATTATTTTATAACCAAAGCATATTTAAGTACACACATAGGAACATGCTTGTGTGCACACGGATACACATATTTCTCTTTTGCTGCCACGGCCTTTCTGCACTTTATCATTTTGAAGCATTTTTGAAGTTGTGATCTTCATGAGGCAACTATAGGTCGTTGGAGCAGAAGTTTTAAGTACAGAATGGGCTTGCAAGATTTGTTGTTAAAATTAAATATTAACATCCACAAACGATATTGCAGATACTCTTTTTGACAGTGAAGATATGGACGCTGGTGACCGAAGCAAAGACTAAACTTTTTGAAACAGGTACAATCTCACTGTTACTACTGATTGTGTGCGAGCCCGATTTATGCGTCATCACACTGATCAACATCTTTTGTTGGCTGTCTTCTCATGGAATTTATCTCTCAGTTTATTAATATAGCAAATTTACTTAATCAAATAAATTTTCAATAAACTTTTTGGATCATCAGAAACATGCAAGCCACACTGTCATATGGATCTTTTCCTTTAGCTTTTTGTTGCTAATCAACGGTTTTTATTGATTTGCAGGGTTACATGGGTTTGGTTTTTGCTTGATTTGGAGGTGTACGATACGAAGATTACTTATGATAGTTTCTAAATGTGTTTTAAGGTGGCAATTTTGGTGCATAATATTGTGTAGGAAATTTTGATATCTTCCACTACAACGTTTAAAAACAATTTTTTACCAATAGCAATGACTAGAGATATTAATTTGATTTAATTGTATACGACTGCCTATATTTTTTAAATTAGGCAATAAGACATTGTTCAGGTTGACTCGCGTTTCCTCTTGCTTGTTCAAATTAACTAGAATCCATGGAATTTGTTCAAATTAACTAGGCAATAAGACAATTTTGGTGCATGATATTGTTAGGACATAAGAACGATGACATCTTCTCCTATCTAATATACAACTGAACTCATCACATCTATTTTGATCCCTCATTTTCTTCCAAGTTCCATGACAATGCTTGTTAAGTCCTGTTAGAACAGAAACATTCTTCTATTTTAAATGATGGAATTTAAAACTTCTCCAACTCCGGCAAATTCATAATAGATCACGCCACGATGACAACATTGGCAACCTACATAAGTAGAATGTGGTAGATAGACATTATCTACAAACTGCCTGTTCGTTACCGTATCCACAGACAGGTAAAATCAGTTACTGTTCATAATTTTCTTATGATTTCTACAAAATATAGGACCAGACAAGCTCACCAGACAAAATTGAATTTAACACACAATTGAGAAACAGACTTTTAGAAGAGCATCAGGACACTGCTCATTGCATTGGATTCATTTGGAATGATGAAGGTGGATCAATCTTGTGTGAATTTTTCTTCCATGACAAAGCTTCTAAAATGATGACTGCTAGTAAAATTATGCCCAGAAGAAACCCATAGCCCACCTTCCAGTCGTTTCCTGCATACCCTATTTGCATCCCCAACACTATGTTCAAAGAGCCAAAGAAAAGTGCAAGCCTGCCAAACCAGTGATGGTACCAATTCCAGTATCTGCGAATCTTAGAATCCTTTTTGGGTCGTAGAAAAAATGCCAGTATCTGAAACAGAAATTGAACACCAGTTAAAATGTTCTACATATTCAAGGTTGATGTCATTGAAATTTGCAAAACAAGCAGCTAGATAATATAAAAATAAATATTGCATGAAAGAATTGCTTGGTTGTGTCAGATATCTGAGGCAAACCTGAAGAATGCTAAGCACAAGAATGAAGATGCCGATGCCTCTATGTGCATCTATGTTGGAACTCCTGACATTCAATGTCTCGTAGAGTTGTATTCCAAGTAGCACTGTAGCAAGCCCGAAAATGAATCCCACAAGCTGAATAATTGCATGAAGATAATACCATAATGGATCTTTATGCTTCAAGTATCTTGGAATTATTGCTCCCACAGGAAGGATTAAACCCCATCCAAAGATACCCAGTATCCCATGATTCTTCTTCAGTCTAGAACTTACATATAAAACAGATGAAGAACCTGGAAAATTATGCAATATATGGCTTCAGTTTTCGCACTACATGGTATTTAAATCAAATCAAACAAAAAGAAATATTTGATATGAGAAACCTGAAGCAAAGAGATGAACAAACCTCCAGAGAAGTCAAAAACTAAGCTTCTTTTGTCATCATGATGTGTCAGGTGAAGGTGTTTCGGGGTTCTGGCTCCAAAAGCAAATATAACTGGTTGATGACGTAGATGAGTTTCAAATTTAAGTTGAAATGCCATGTAAATCATAGGTCCATGAAGAGCAACAACCGGAGGAACATTTGTTAGAGGCAATTCACCCTTCTCAGGTATGACTTGCGATCGACGAGTGCCCTGCAAGAAATATTGCTTGATTCTTGGATGACCCTTTTTGTTAAACCATCCAACCATTGCACTGGAACCAGCCATCATTCCATCTCTTGAAAATCCCATCCCCACCCATCCTGAAGTGTATATTGCTGATAATATGATGGTCATTACATGATCATCTCTTTGCAAATACTGCCACACAAACCATGGTCCACGAAAGTCATCAAAAATCAAATGTTTATTGTATACGTTTAGGTGTAGCGATGAATTATTTACAGTAGATCATACTCACCCTCAAAATGAAAGTATTCCAGATAGGTTTGCAGACTATGCCAGATATGTTTCCATACGGTGGAGAAAGAAAAGTTCTTAAATCTGTATTACACAGCTCTAACATTTCACCACTGCTGTCAACGCCACTGCCACCAATATTACCGTCAGTAGTGGAACTTGGAGGTAATACACCTGAATTACCTTGTTTATTGATCCCCACAAGAGCAGTTGCAGCATTTTCACCATCAGCCACTGCAAAAGTCTTTGGTTCCAAGAATAGGCTCAGAAAATATAAACCAGCAAGAATCTGTGAAACCAGAACCTGGAATCTAAAATTTGCCATTGGATTCCAAGGCTTCAAAAATGTAGACATAAACCCACTTGAACATAGGCCAAGTAAAAAAATTTTGAGAGTGAAGGCATTGAGGTGGTTAAGATGTTTCAATTTCTTTAAATTTAAGGTTCCATCATGGTAGTTGGTGATGGTGGGGATGGCGGGTGATTATCATTCCCGCCAAATCAATCTTGCCAAGTTACCTCCTGTTCCTTCTGATCTCTTTCCCCCATCTACAGTTACTTTTTCAAATTTCAATCAAACTATCAAATATTTCAATTTTATCATAATTCAATAGTTCGAAATAATCGACATGTAATGTTGCCTTCGGCTAATATGAATATATGATTGTGATTGGTTGGGATTAATGTTACAAGTTAAAACTCAAAATTCACAGCTTTAAAGTTCTGAATATCAGCCTTAAAAAGTAAGCAAGCACCAACTAACAAGTCACACCCTAAGATGCTGGAAAGAACCTTGAAATTTACTTCTGGTAACAAATTTGAACAGGCCGATAGGATGTGTTTCTTTGGAGGATCAGGCCAGTGTCGGATCAATGATTTGATCAGTTTCAATTATAAATTGGTGTACCAAATGATTAGTAAAGGTAATGATGAGATGTGAGTTCGACGTAGGCTTGTTTTGTATTTTAAGTTAACATAACAAAGCTCTAGCTTTGACAGCCCAACCACAAAAGAAGACTAAAAAATAAATAAGTAAATAAAAAAGCACCACTCATTTGCCATGGATACCAAATCAAGGTTTTACTTTACAATAATACCCTTTTTTTTTTTTTTCTCTGTTTCATTCAGTTCTTAAATCAAAAAGATGGCTGCAACTGAAATTCAACTACAATTATACATTTATATCACTCACATATAAGATAGAAGAAAGCAAACATAAACTACACTAATTTTTGGTTAGGGGCAAAACCACAATTATGAAACTTCTTTGTTTGTGGCCAGCAAAACACATTTCACTTAGTTCCATAGCAAGCCTTGTTAAAACTCATGCGAAATTTGGTGACAAAATTACCATTGCATGGGGGCAAAGCAATGTAATGGGCTCAGCAGCAGCTACTATTCATGAAGCTTTTCGTTTCCTTATCTGGCAGATCACACTTGCAATGTTACCATGAACACCATATGTAGGGGTGATATATACTTATGTTACTAAAAGCAGAGTTGATCATGTGAAAATAGAGCCTTCTATGATGGCAATGTATTATAACATCAATATTGTCGCCTTACCAGCTAATAAAACTACCCGGGGTCCCTGATTTTAGAACCACTGCAGGTTCCACATGGGGTGAAGTTCTTGTCATAGTTCCAGTAGCCTATTTTGAACTTCCTTCCCTGAAGGTTCACAATGATAACACTAGAAAAAAAAAAAAAAAACATAATCGTCTCACTGGCCGCAATTGAGAACTGCACTGTTCTCTCTTTGCAATGTGAGACCTCTAACAGTGTTTTTAGGCAGCCTAAATATATGCTCCTCACCACTCTTTTCATCAACCTTAGAAATCCATCTGCTCTTGCCAGTTCTCATCATGGCATCATCATCAATTGCTTCTTTGAAGTGACTTCCTCCATTGTGATGCTCTCTCTTTCTACTTATAGTAGTAATCTCCATGCCTTTCCCTATAGGATGCTTCATAGACCTCACTTGAACGCGATCCTTCTTTGCCTTAACATAACCTCCCAATCCTTTCTTTTCAAACACCAAGTTGTTTGCCACCACAACTGAATTTTCAGGATTAACATTTAGCAAGTTGAGTAACCTCGTGTAGTCATCATTCTTGCAATCAATAACGGAGAAAGCAATGTCCCCATAATGCGATAGCAGCTCAGAGGGATCACCAGTTTTGAACTCCACAATGTCTTTAAGACCACAACTTTTAAGCACTCTTTTGGATTCAGCAAGTACAGGCTCAGGGAGGATGCAAACGAACCTCCCTCCTGTATGTCGCGCAGCAGCCGCCAAGGCTAAAGTTGATGATGAGACATTAGAGGAGACCTCCACTATGAATTTTGCTCTCATGCCTGCTGCTAGCGCAGATATGAATTCATTGCTCCCAGGCTCTTGTGTTTTCCTGTACGAATCACATTGCCACTTGTAATCACTAATCTGCAATGAAATGAAAGCAAATTAATTAATTTAAGATATAAACAGTAAAGCTTAACCACCCACAAAGGCCATAGCTCAATACTCATGATTTGTAACTTGTAATTTCAATGTCAGAGACAATGAAAATAATACAAATGCAAGCCAACTATTGGAAAAGATCAAACAAATTTGAATACAATTCTCATGCTAAATGGTAAAAATAAAGTACCAGTTTGAGAGTATCAAGATAGGCATTCGTAGCTGATGCTGCATTCCATTCCATCTTCAACATAGCTAAATGTTTCATAGTCTAAATTATAATGGAAAATTTGGTGTGTTTTATAGTTTCTAGATTTTTTTTTCGTTCCCTGTTCTTGGTTGTTCGTTTCTGGGTTTTGTTGGGAGGCAAAGAGGTTTTTTATGTCAATTGAAACACTTATCTAAAAATATCTACGCGGTCGACAAAAATCCTTGGACACTAAAATTGGTTGGTCTGTTACTAACTCTCTAAACTGTACAAGCACGTGTAAAATACAAGTTACTGCTTTCAATGCTTTTCTATCTTCTTCTTACAGATATTTACCAAATTTCGGTGACCGATAAGTGAGCTATTGTTTAAACTGCAGTGACCTTTGTATTCTATAACATATATTTGTTATTGGGTTTAAACTGTACAAGCACGCGTAAAACACAAGTTACTGAGCGACCTTCTTCATAGGAATTGTTGGTCTGTCAATGGTGGTTTTGCTTAATTTGTGAACGCGATCTTCCACAAACACGTCTGGTTAGTAGTCCTTGTTATTTGGGTATAGTTTTGGAATTTACTTATTTTTCCAACTCAACCTCTGAGCCAACCCATTTCGTCTGTACGTGGCATGCATGGGTTATTGCACAAGAACGTTGCCTCAGATGTACTAATATTAAGTTATTAACAATTACTGAAAACTTTTAAGCGCGAAATTACAAGATCACCACACGCCCGTATGAGCAGTTCCTCTTTCAAACGTTTTGATTTCATATATATATGAATTACAATATTTAGCCCGTCTCTCCTTACTGGATCTGATCGTGTTTGAACGAGTCCTTGTCATGCATTGATTTAGTGATATTGATGCGGATAGTTTCTAGATAAGGTAAATTTGCTCTGAAAATTATCTGCTAGTGGGTAAATATGGTTTTAGGGACTTTAGGGAAATATAAAACAAGTTTAGAAATTGATAACTTCGATTGCTTTTCAAGCATGAGTTACTGGCCCATTTATAGAAAATATAAAAAAGGTAAGAAATCATTATAGTAGTTAATTTCTTCTAAGGTTGGGTTTGAAAATGATGATGGGGAGTGGTTGGTTGCTTTTGAAACTGAGTTTGCAGAGTAGAGGTATGACTTCTGTAATTTGAAGCTCGTAGGGGAATGGGTATACTGCTACTGCATTAGAGACACGCCGTAACAATTCAATAGGCGCCATTGCAACCAGGTGTCTCCATCTTATATAAACACATAAATGATTATCAAAAAGAAAGATGAACTGTTTTTTACTTCTGAGCTCATCTTCAAAGATGTTGCCAATACCTTATCACCTAGCTCTAGCTTGTACCGACCGAAATCTTTCCAGTCGCATGACACACTGGGTTAAAAGAACCGGGCTCAGGTGTCTGAGCCTTAATTAACTTATTATTATATAATTCGGAGACGTTGGAGCAAGTGGGGGTGTAGCTCATATGGTAGAGCGCTCGCTTCGCATGCGAGAGGCACGGGGTTCGATTCCCCGCACCTCCATTTTGTTTTGTTATTATTAATTTTGGAAACTGACATTTTGTTTTATTTTTTGTCGGCTCTTCCAATCTATATGATTTTTCTACCTTTCATAGAGGCAAGTTAGACACTTTCACGCCTACAACTGACATTTTGTTTTATTTTTTGTCAGCTCTTCCAATCTATATGATTTTTCTACCTTTCATATAGGCAAGTTCGACACTTTCACGCCTACAAAAGTTAAATAAAGAAAAGGAAGAAACTGCAAAAATAAATGTGAAAGCATATAATTTACTGCTACCGAATAGTCATAATATGACGTCTTGTTCTTCTCATAAAATGATATTTAAGATTCTTTTTATTAAAACTTATTAGATCAAATCCCTTATCTGCAAATGTGAAGATATATCAAATTAAATTTGTAAAATAAAACTTTTTGTAAAATTGATCCCAAAGACGTGGTATAAATTCAAAATGTAATTGTAATTTCAGTCAATGGACAGGAGTTTATATGTTCCTTGCCCTAGTGCCAGACAATACTCTAGCGCAATATGACTTGTAGCAAAATTTTCCATCAATTTTTTTTCCTTATTTAATAATGAAGTTAGTTTACTAGAATAATAATCATTAAATTAAAATGGACCATACAGAAAATATACTAGCAAAGGAAGCCACGGCCCTTCTCTCTCAAGTTCGTCTATAGAAGTACTAGTATTCATGAATAAAAGAATCAAAACCCATCATCTATGACCCAAAAAACCAATATCTAAAGAACCCAAAATAAAGATTTTGCCTCTACTTAGCCCAGGCAACCGCTTCAATCTCTGACTGGGCACTTCTGTACAACTCCAGTCTCTTTGCGAGGTTGGTTCGGCGTTGCATGATTGCTGGATCCTCATCCAACAATGCAGACAACCTTTTCGTCTGAAAAAAAGTTATGCATAAAATCATGCCCTATTTTGTAGAAAAAAATAAAATAAAAAATCTTACTTTGGAAGCAATATAAAAGATGGATTCCAGTTGTGTTTGACTTGAATACTCACCTCTTTTGCACCCAGCTCAGTGAAAAAGTGATCCAGTAAGCTCCGTTTGGCCTCTCGTACTTGACAGTAGACAACTGACTTTGGAATTGAGTGTCTTAAGCTTGCACAAACCATGTTGACGTAGGATAGAACAGTGCTTCCTGTTTGTTTCCCAGGAAAAACAAAAGGAAATGAAACCTTAATCAGTACAAGGCAAATTACAAAATGTGGGAGCAACCTATCGGTAATATAACAAATAACTACACTGACCAACCAATGGCTGAATTTGTTGGTTTATTGTAAACTAGTATCAGGTGTCTATTTAGCAGGTGTTCTGAATACAAATCTCTCCACAAGTCTCATGTATAGGTCAAATTCCTCATTCATGAATGAATTAAATGTGCAAGCGAGAGACTAATGTATAACTCCAAGTAAATTCACCAACAGAGCAAACAAAAAACCTCACAAACTCCTCAAGACTATGCAACCAGTACCAAGTTAGACCTCATTGGATTATGGTAAGTCGGCACGATCTAGTACCTTAAATTGTGAATCTATCCGAAATTTTCATGTATCAATCAGACTTCCCGTCATCACATAGGTGTTCCATTGCACTTACCAATTCGGCGGAGATATGAATCATTATATCTGTCAAAAAGTGAATGTGTTGGATTTCCACCCTTCTCAACATCTTGAGGAAGCTTACGGAAAAAGTCAACTGTCAGGTAACTACACTCCATGTCAACTAGCTGAAGAGTTGCTCTCTTACTTTCATCTCTCATCCTTTCCAGTGACTCAACAGCTGCATTTCCAACTTCCATTCTGAGACTAGGGTACTGCTTTAGTTCCTATATGCAATACAAAGAGCCATCCACTTAGATAGTTATAAAATAATTAACAAATAAATGACCTTCGATGAGTAATTCAATGTTCTTTTATAGAAAATAAATTTTTCAAGGAAATACAAAGCTATTCCTAGAACTTTCCTTCTACTCTTCTGTCATTTTATATTATGGATGTCTATGCAACATCCATAGCTAACGGGAGAAGCTCGCAGGTGTAACAGATCATCACTGCATAAATGACAATAAAACAGCAAATATCCTCCATGTTTTTTAGTTTCTTTTTCCCTCTCAATAACATATCACGTGTGTATTAGAATAAAATTCAGAAATAAAAAATGTAATAAAATTAGCATGGTCAGGGGCTTACCATAGTCTCACTGATGGACTTATGAACCATGTCCTTTAATATAGCATGGATCTGTAATCATGGCAAAGACAGGTATTAATCAAACAAATGACCAATAATAAACAGCAGAAAAGACACAGAATGTTGAAACAAAGTACTTCAAATCATGCATGAGAATCACAAACTATCCATACTTTTTCTGGAGAAAACATGTAAATATTTACAGCAAAATTGACAGGTTTTTGTATAACATTTTCAAACTGCAGCTCCTCTACCTTTCCTAATTTATACTGTGAAAAGTTGATGGTGAAACTATTTGCAACCTTTTCCAAAACAATCAAAACCAAACTCAAAAGAAAAATGCAGATTAAAGCAACAATAAAATGATTGCACAAAATTCACCTTTTCCAAAACAATCAAAGGCAAACTCAAGGAAAAGTGCAGATTAAAGTAACAACAATATGATTGCATAATATTTTGTGGGCAGACACAAGAAGCACAAGCCTGGCATTCAAGTTTTCAAGGATAAACAGATTAACTTTAGAAGCAAGCAATTAGGAATGGCTCAGCCACATAATTATTCATATACAGTCCAATTCCTTTCAATTTGATTAAATATGAGATAAATCAAAAAATAAGACTCAATTACCACATGGCATGAAACGTCAGAAAAAAAAAAAAAAACTATTCATGTAGACATGAGTCGTACTGCATCAACAGCTGCCTCAGCAGGACCTCTGATAGTTACTAGACAGGATTCAATGAGACGTCGATATCCTTGTTCAGGAGCTATTAGATGTGGCTGATATCCATCAGCTTCAGTAATAAGCTTTCTTACATTATCCATAGAAAGATGTTTGTCAAATTGCAGCCTCTTCAAACCAGCAGGCAGTTGATTGTCAAACACACCGTATATTTTATCACCACCAGCACGTCTGCAGACATTGATTATCATCAAACCTAAGGTCAAATTACAACACTATATACTGCAGTTAATTTGTAAAAACTGCCTTGGATACATACATGCCATCAAGATGCTCTTTAAATGTTTGATCGAAAGCACGGCAAATTTCCATTATCATGTATAACTTCCCCTGCATTTGATAACAAGAATGTCACAAATGATTCGCTTTGCAAACATCATGCAAATATCAACAGAAAAAAAATGCATTTGGATAACTTAAAAATGGAAAGTAACGCATAAAACAAATGCTTACTCCAGCATCAGTAGCAACAGGCTTCCCAAGACGGCTCAGTTCTGCCTCTAGGTCTAAAATAGTTTTGTTAATAAGAGACTGAAGACCAGGGATTCGAGACTTGATGACAGTTTCCAAATGCTGAAAATTATGTATAAATAAAGAGCTGAAACTGATTGCCAAAATACTAATCTCAAATTTCTTAAAAACCACAACCAACAGGTGATGAAGCCAAGGGTAAAAAGCAAAATTTGTCATTTCTTATTTTTCTAGTACAGAAAGAAAATATCCTGTTTGTCCGGTTTCCAGTTCAACACTTAAATCTTAAGCATTTTCATTGATATTACCAAGCCTTAAAGAGCACAGCGTAAGAAACTTCACATAATAATTTTCATATAAACACCATTGCAAGAATCCTTCATACCTTAGAAAGCACCTTTCCTAAATACTCAGAACCCATCCTGCTAGCAAGATGACTGTACTCTGGGGTACTTTGGAAGTATTCTCGCTCTCTACGCCGGGCAGCAATCATGTCAACACTTTTGTTAATATCAGCTTGAGAGCGATTAACAACACCAATCCAAGGATACTGTAGCTTATATGATCTTCCTTCAAGGATCTACAATACCACCATATCAGGAGGGAGTGATAGTAATAAATGGAATATTATATATTGGAAGATCATAGAAAATAATAATAATTATATATGAACTTCATATACAACAGATTCTTTGACTGCACTTCAAACATTTTGTCTGTTTTATTAGATCAATTCACAACCTGTAACAGTTAACAAAAAATAAAACAAAACTAACATATCCGTCCTCCCCTACTTTGTGAGTAATGATTCTATTGCTATGTAGCACCTATGTAGTTGCAATAATGAGCCAAACAAATTTTCTAAGAACATAAATATGTTTTAAATTCTTGTAATTTCTAAACCATTTAGTTTCAATATAAATATATAATGGACGTTAATAATCTAATAATGTCATTAAATCTATATGATAGCATATATCTTGGCAGTCCATCCAAAAGTACATGCCTGCTCATTCTAAAACCTTTATAATAAAGTTATGTTCTTTAAAATTCTAATAGAAATTTCACCACTACTGAAGTCCAACAAAGGAACAAAAACCATATGACAGCAGACAGCATACACCATCAAATGTAGCACTAACTGCTAACTAATGCTAAACTAACTTTTAAAGGAAATGAAATTGCTAGTATCTTTGCAATAACAAGCAAATCTTACAAAATAGGTAATTGACCTAATCCTGCAAGATATATATCAATAGACTGGAAGCACTTATTTTCATAAAACCACATATGGCATATAATTCTTTCTACTGAAAAGAGCAACTTCAGAAATCTGATATGGAAGAACAGAGTTACAGACTTTACAATGAATTTACGTTGTTATTAGACTAGTTGATCTTTGTCAATTTGATACAAACTTACATCAACTGCATCAGTACCCTTGTCCATAAGATCAATCTTTGTCAAAACTCCGAATGTCCTGTCCCCTATAGAAGCCAGGAAACTAAAAATAATTAAGAGACTAAGTGGTTAAAATTCAAATGTGACATACAATTTTTCTTTTGGGAAGTGTCTGTTAACCATAGAGCCTATAACAACACACACCCCATGTACACACAAGCACACTCAGCGATAAGAATGAAATTCAAATCACAATCAGTCAAATTTAACAAATGTAATAGCAAATAAAATGTGAGGCCAAGTTCAATGCAAAAATTCAACAGCACACTTGTTTCCAGTGCCAACTAAACCCCTCAACAGAAACACCTTCCCATTGAAATTGAATATTCATTATTTTTTTTTCCCTCTCTTCCCACAGCCCCATTCAAGTTTGCATTGATATATCGGATTATTTAGTCTCTCTCTCTCTCTCTCTCTCTCTCTCTCTTTTCCTTCTTTTGTAATCTTTAAGAAGCTATCACTGCTCATAATCACCCATCACATATTTGAGTTACAGAAAGTTGTTAAGAATCCAATACCTTTAGGATCAACTTCACGTGAGATTTTAATTGCATCTGATGTAGCCAGATCTTGGTTGGCAGGAGAAATTGCCAGGATAATACAATTGGGCTGCATTATGGGAGAGGAAAAAAAAAGTTAATGACTCTCACCCAAAAACATATCCTTCCATGCAAGGAAACCAATAAAGAAAAGAGTCAACCGTTTTTATATCTACATAATGTCATAATGCTTCTGAAGTGTCCTTTCCCGAAATTTGTTAGGCTTATTCATTTGACCAAAATTCACTTACGAAATACAAAACTTGGTCCAAAAGCTCAAACAAATGCCAACCAACAGCACTTTTTATAGTTAGATAACAACTAGGAAGTTTCAGATTAACTAATAATGATTACCTTCTCAATATAAGACCTAACCATATTCTCAATGTCTACCACAATGCTTTCAGGTTGACCATCTGCAAGACACGATCAGTGTCATGTTCATGAATTAGTCTCTATTATAGATGCAGGACTAGTAAATATGTATTAATCAAAATGAACATACAATAATTGAGGGACATATAACCCACCAACAGCTACTTTTGTAAGTCCAGGAAGATCTACCAGTGTCAAGTTCACAACTGCAAAGTCAAACAATCGTAATTTGTATATCAAACAGCTTGAACAAAGAAAAAATAACAATGATATACCAAAATTATGCATTTACTGAAAGTGCAATGCTTAACAAGAAAAAAAATCAGAAAAGAAATGGAAATTAAAGAAAAATGCGAGATCTTGGAGAGAACAAAAAGTAACAAAAGCTACTATAATGAAGATAAAACTATCTGCACCTTGTTTCCCCTATAGCATAAAACTGATTTACAATATGTTAATACATCATTTGCAATGTACAATTTAAGATATTAATGCTGGAATAAATTTGGTGACCAGATTAAAGAAATTAAAATAGCACCTTCCCCAAATTACTTGGTTAAAAATCATCCATTTAAACTGACTTCCTAGCTGTTAAAAACCACCCATCCACACTGCTTCCTAGCTTACAATGCTTCTAATAAGGAACTTTCTTGCCTCACCATTAGGGGAATAGATACTTAAATGAATTGGAACAGTAGAGATTGCTTTTGAGCGTCCGGTTTCTCGATCAGTCTCATCAGAAATCTCCTGCCTCACAGCAGCTGCATGCATAATACAAGTTAAATTATCATGTAAGAGGGAATAAGAAAAATATAGACAGATTAAATAAAGAAAACTCAAAAACAAACTTCATCAAAATGTAGCATCACAACCAACCAAAACAAGATAAAGGAGCTCACTAGAAGACCACAGTTTATCATTAACTCAAAATTAAAAAATGAAAATAATAATCAATAAATAAATAAATGATCATCAAATATAACTACTTAGTAAAAGTCCTCTTTTCCAACCAAGAAATAAAACATACCAAAATCACTGAATTTCTTTCTTGGAAGGTGCATAAACTCTGCATATTCTTTTCCCTCATCAATCTTGTGAAGCTGCAAGACAAGAGGTCTCCTAGTAACAATGCCTGCATACAACAGACACAATTTATTTGGATCTCAAAGGAAATGAATGTTTGTACGCAAATTATGGATTTCATCTCCCTCTATGATGCACAGTGGAAAAATCTAGCAGCATAAATTACCTGACCCGCGAGGCAAAAAGTCTTTTCCAACAACGCTTTCCAACACCGAAGACTTCCCAGAGCTCTATAAATCATTAAAGACTTGTGAAAATTCAATCAGACCCATCTTCATAAGAGATGAGTTATTAATGGTTGTCAACAAAAACAAATGAGTCAATGCTATGCATATAATTTGTATCACTAGTGCCATTCATCCAACCATGTACATGTCTCCACAAAATCCTTTTTCTCCCTCAAACCAGCTAAAAATTGGCTATTAACATACAGGTAGATTATACTAGATCACATGCACTTCTTATAAATGTGTAGACTTCCACACGCTTGTCAAAGTGAAGAAGTAAGAATCCATCACAAATCCATCCCCTTTATAGTCCTATCAATTGATATTATAAAAACTATCCGGCAAACACATAAATACTTTAAAGTTAAAACATATAATTAATATGTCATGAAATATCCAGCTTTCCAACAAAAAGAGGAAGTGATAGAAATTGATACAGATAGACAGTGCGGTATTCCAAATGATATATTTTTTTAAAATGATATTCTAATTAAACCAATTTTCGATTCCATAAACTCAAAGATCAGAGTAAAAACTTTAATTTCAAAATTTCTTATTTGACTACGTACACTCTCAAAACCAGTGTTATTAAATAAACTAATTAAGAAATTATTTTTACATATGCAGTTCAACTAGCATAGTTGTTATATAAATAATCAGCTCAGATACAAACAAGACGATAATCAAAGCAATATTGCAAAAAACAAAACAAAAAATGTTTTTAATCGAAGTGCATGAGATAAAATCATCGTATATAATGCAAAACTCGTGCAAAATATAATCCAGAGCAAATTAAGAGACAGTTTCGGCTCCGATTCTATATATTTAAAAAAGAAAAAGAAGATTAAAACTTTATCGAAATAAAAACACAACATTTTCAAGATCAAAAAACAATCCTTTAATATTGTTTGAAAACATATAAATCAAAGCTGTAATGTGATATTTTCAAAACCGATAGATGATCAATAAAACTAGTCGCAGGTAATGAGATAATAAACAGAAATGGAGATCTGACCTGGCCACCAACGACGGCGATGGCAGGTAAGGAGTCCCATAGAGTCGGCAACGCACTCTCTTCACCGTGATCGCCTAGTGCCGTACACGCTCTCTGAATTTTGTTCACCAATGATATCAGATTCTCCATTTCTGTTGGACCGAGTTTGATCGCTGAGTTGGCGGTGGCGGTGGTGTTATGTTCTTACTCGGATGGTGACTCAATTCGTGTGGTTTACAAATCGTGATCGCTTTGAAAATTTTTTGGTTTTGAAAAGAGAGGGAGAGCTTTTTCAAAGTGTTAAAATATGATGGGCGAATGAACCGGGAAAATAGAGTGGTTCGGTATACGAGACATCAACACCTTTTTTTGGAAAATTTCTAACGGTACTCTTGTTTGTCTGTTTCTGTGTCACTTAATTGACCAAATTACCCCTGGTATTTGCAGTATCGCCGGGATGTGAAAGATAATTTCAGTCTACAACTGCAAATGCGCATTTGATGAGGTTGTTATTGATTTAATTTTGTTTTTTACACTTTCAAATTCAAATGTCAAACAACAAATTTTACCTTAAATGTAAATGATAGGTATTTATAATTTTCAAATATAAATAATGTATTTTATTTATGATGTCAACAACACCAATAATTGAGGAAATAATTTGGTCTAATGATAAGACCAAATCCACCCATCGTTCCAATTACTAAGTCCCACTAATGTATGAAAAAAATTTTCATTTTTGTGTAGGTAATTCTCTTTCGCCTTCTAAAAACAAAGATCTGAATGGTACTTTAGAGTTCTATTTCAATTAATCTCCGCTGACCATCTCCTACCTTTTGGGAGCAAATTATTTATATATGTAGAGAAACTTCAAGCTTAAGCAATGGTGGATAATAATGGATTGGTAGTTGCAGAGAAAATAGATGAACAATGGAAAAAAAAAAAAAAAATTATTCTAGTCCAAGTCTTTAATCATAGGTTCTGAAGGTGTGTAAGATCCTGAGATTAGTTTCTCAAGGTCTATAGACCTTTTATAGTTGCCACCACTTGAGCTTTCCAATTCACGTAACCAAGCTTGTCAAGCATAATTGGCAGGTTGAAATTTACTGTTTTGGCAAGCACTTGAAAATCCATTGTCGATGTAAGAGAAGTTTCTAAACCAGTAGAATGATTTAAGGAATTTGAGAGAGAGTTTGGTATTAGAGCCCTAAAAAATTTGGATTATACTTTAAAGTCTTATTTCAGTTGATCTCGATAATAATTGGACCTGATATCAGAAAGTCAAAAAAGAAAAAAAAAAACACTAGTAAAGTAATGGATCATTGTTGATCAATGAGAGATTCAAAACTCGAAGGATGAACATATAACAACATTTATAGTTACAACCTTGAAAATATAAATTAATTATTTATTAATTATTTAAATCAATGGCAATAGATGATAACCACATCACTCAACCAAGTTAGGTTTTAAGCTCAAATATTTCTTCTCAAATAAAAAAAAATTACAAAATATTGATGATACGTCATTCATACTTATGAAATTATATATTATACACCAATTAAGTTGCAAATTTATAATTAAAGTACGAAATATGACCAAAAAAATATAAGAAATCAAATTTTACCATTATTCATTCAAAAGTTTTGTGAATTTGTTTGCCTTTTGATTTACAAAAAGACTTCCTAACAACATCTATTGTGACAAAAAATGGCTCGAAGGTCGGCTAGATCTTTCATCAAACATCTGTTTCGTGCGATAGCCGACCTTAACTGAATTCTACAATATGATCTACAAAACACAAAACCTTCGTTAGGTGACCTAGAGGTTTGCCCCGTAGGAGAATCTTCCGATGCTTAAGTTAGTCCATAGTTCTTAATTATATACAATATAAATAACAATAAATCAGATAAATTATCTTCACTACGAAGTAGGAATTACTTTCTAGGCATCGTAATATACGCAAGGCCACTTAAATATCTATCATTATTGTAATAGGATCATTCGTCCAAAGGTTATTAAACCTACCAAAGGCTTAAAACCTAACCTTCGCTAATAATGTATTAATTTGTTAATATTTATGATTATCTCCACTCGGGGAGAGTTATTGTGGTTCCCAGTAAGACATTATTAGAATATTCAAAATAATGGTGGGACATTATTAGAAGATCCAAACTAATAGAACCTTATTTGGTGGTATCCGCATATTAACTACCATGAGTCCGGGGCGGGTTGTCTATAACAATTATCATTAATCAAAGACTAAAGTACCTTTTCTCTATCTACTAACTTAGACATACAAGGGGTAAAACACAATTATACATAAGATTTAGCATTCTCTATAAATATGAAGAATAAAGTTACACATACGTAATTTAATGAGAGAAACTTTTTGTAATTTACCAGGTTTGGCAGTCACATTCAACTCTACTAACTAAGTTGCAATCCCCTAACTAAGCATGCAAGGTTGTCGGTGTTACCCAGGTCTGACCAGAGTCATTCTCTTTCTCCTCTTCTTTCGCCATCGTAGAGTACGCCCGACTCTCTGTTCCGATTTTGGTCGTCTCTCCTGGTGGCTTGATCGGGCGAAGTTGATGTGGACAATGATCTACAGCGCTGCATGGTGGCTTTAGGCGTTGTGATTTTTAATATTTCTTATTATGAGTTTACATATTAAATAACAATGATATTATGAGCTATCTATTTTAATAAGGTCAAATAAGTAATCTATTAATTGGGCTCTAGAAATATCCATTGAATATGAGATTTAGTGTGTAGAAACTAAATACTAATTAATTATGGTTAATGAGAACCTAATTAGGTTAGTGTATAAATAATACTATGAGGATTATGGTCTCCAAGTCAAATCAACATAAGTAATTTTGCTCTCATTCTCCTTCCCCATTCAAGAAGAAAAATATAGAGCAACTTAAGGAGATTTGACTTTGGAAGACTCATTCCTTCTCAAGTTTGTTAATATGGATTCAGATATATCTTATGTACAATAATTTTTAATAATTTAATGAGTTTTTGGATTTTGGTAAAGATTTTTGCTTATTAAAGTTTTATCCAACAAGTGATATTAAAGCCAACTCATGTTGAATCATTAAAATTAATTGGGCATATTTCTTTTATAATCTGTAATGGGTGATGATTGCTTGTTCTTTGTTTTTAATGAGAATCTTGTTTTCATTAAGATTGATATTTATGTGAAAACAATCCAGAGAAAGATAATTCACATAAACATGTTGACTACGTTTTTTTGTGTTTTTGTTTTTATTAAAAGTCAAGGCAATTAACAGGTATGTCTATTACTATTTTTTTGTTTTATTTGAAAATAAAATAATATATTGTCACAAACGCTACATGGCAAACAATTAAAGATTGTTTTTTTTTTTAATAACATCAAGATGATTATTTTTGAGCATTATGGAATTGTTCAATTCTCTTTCTTCAATGAGTTTTCAGTGAAGCATTCTATCTGTGATATATATATGAATTTGCTTTGTTGAATAAGGATTCAATGGATAAAAATTTTTCAACGGCAATATATATATATATATATATATATATATATATATACTCTTTTTGAAAACATGTTCAATTTTAATTAAAAAAAAAATTGATATTTCAAAATAAATTGAATTGAAATTATATATTGTTAAAGTAACCTCTATAATGTAAATTTGTTTATTTGGAATATTAAGATGCATATATATATTGTTTATGCAAATGATGATTGGTCCAAAGGAAGATTATTGTTTGGCTAAATAATGGACATACTTGTGATAATAAAATATGTAATGATTATTAGGTTTTTCATGTAAGTAATAAGTCGGCCAAAAAAAAGTCTTATTATTTGATGAGATTAATTATTAATATTTGATCATTACACGGAGAGTATCATTTATAGTTAATATTTATGTTCAAAGACTAAATGTCAATGTTGTGCTAGATATCTTGTTTTAGGGCTCACCATTATGAGAATTACTTAATCATGTCATGTATGAATTTATTAATTGAGTATTTTTATGTTATGACATTATTATTGATTGTGAGCTTGTATTTGGTTTTGTTATCGATTTAGTTATTATTTATGGTTCAACAATATCTGTCAATATCAATTTCATTCATATGGTTAATAGCATAAATTTCAAGAATTTAAAAGAGAATGTTACGATTGTTCTCGCTTGCATAGATCTTGACTTTGCGCTTCCGACAGAATGGTCTGCATTTTTCAATGAGAATAATTTCGCTGATGAAAAGGTAAGCATGGAGAAATGAGACTGTTCTGATCGTATGAGTCCTATGATCATGAAACATTCAATTATGAAAACTTTTAGGGATTTTATGTCCAAAAAGAAAAATGCTAAGAAGTTCTTTGAGAAAATAAAACAACATTTTACGAAAAACAAAAGATTGAAACAAGTACCCTTTTGGCTAACCTTGTTTTGATGAAGTATAAAGGAAAAAGGAACATAAGAGAGTACATCATGGAGATGTCTCATGTTGTTTCCAAACTACAGGCATTAAAATTATAGTTGTCTAAGGACTTACTAGAGCACTTAACTATGATTTCGTTTTCTACATGATACAGTCAGGTAAAAGTGAGTTACAACACTCAAAAGGACAAATGCACTCTTAATGAGCTCATGTCTTACTATGTGTAAAAAGAGGAAAAATTGAAGTAAGAAGGTTTTAAAAATGCTAACTTAGTAACAATTTCTAAGAACAAGAAAAGGAAAAGAGTAGAAGAAGCTGCAATTGGGACATTACAGTATAAGGTACAAAGGAAACATGATAAAGAGTTTATTTGTTACTTTTACAAGAAAACTGGACACATGAAGAAAGAATATCTCAAATATGCCAAATGGCGTGCCAAGAAAATTATGATTCTCAATTTGGTTTGTTTTGAAGTTAATTTAGTCTCTATACCTAAACACACTTGGTGGATAGATTCTAGTGTCACTATTCACATAAGTGTGTCTATGCAGGGTTGCTCGTGGAGCCGATAGCCAAGTGATACTAAAAGATTCATCTTTATGTGCGATAACAAAACAGTTGCAATAGATGCTATAGAAACTTTTATTTTATTGTTAAGGACTGGTAAATTTTTGACTTTGGAAGAGATTTATGCAATACTGTCTTTTAGATAGAATTTGATTTCAATTAATGTTTTGGACAAATTTGGTTATTCTTATTTACTTGAAAATAATAAATTTAGTGTTTTTCAATATTCGAATCTTATTGGTACTAGTTCTTTATCATTGTATGATAACCTATATTTGTTGGATACAATTGCCTCAATTAATGAAACCTTGCACATAAATTTACGAAGTACAAAACGAAAATTAACTAATAGGGATTACGCCACAGTATGATACAAGTGTTTAGGTCATATATCTAAACAGAGAATACAAAAGCTTGTATCTGATAGGATTCTTGATCCCCTTGATTTGATAAATTTCGAAGTTTGTATTGAGTGTATAAAAGGAAAATTGACAAACATTAGAAGATTAGATGCCAACAGGTGTTTTAATGTCTTAGACCTAATTCATACTGATATTTACGGACCATTTCCTATAATCTTTTGGAATTGTCAACAGTATTTTTTTACGTTCATAAACGATTATTCAAGGTATGAGTTTTTATATTTGATACATGAGAAGTCTCAATCTCTGGATGTATTTAAGACCTTAAAAGTTAAAGTTGAAAATCAACTTGACAAGAAAATTAAAACTGTCAAATTTGACCGTGGTGTGAATACTATGGTGAATATGACGGATCCGATGAACAACATCCAGGACCTTTTGTAAAATTCTTAGAAGAATGCGATATTGTCCCGCAATACACAATGCTAGGCAAACCTGACGTGAATAGTATTGTTGAAAGACGAAACAGAACACTTAAGGATATGGCAAGAAGTATGATCAATCATTATTCTTTATCAGAATTTCTCTGGAGAGAAGCACTAAAGACTGCAGCATATATATCCTCAACAAGGTTCCAAGTAAAGTGAAAACTAAAACCTCTTATGAATTATAGATAGACAATAAACTTATTATTAGACATTTATACATTTGGGGTTGTCCAACTGAGCCAAGGCCTTACAGGTCAAATGAAAATAAACTGGACTCAAGAATTATAAACTGCTACTTTGTTAGGTACTCTGAACAGTCAATAAGTTTTAAGTTTTATAATCTCACTACTAGATCATTTTTTAAGACAAGAAATTAAGATTTCTTGAGAAAGTTGAGTTTATGGGGAGAGATAAGGTTAAAGACATTGTCTTTGAAGAGGAATTTGTTTCTCTTCATACTATTGCAATTGATAATGATCAGACTCATATTTATGACATTATTCAAAATGCAAATCTGAAATATCAAGACAAAGTAGAAGAACTCTTTGTGCAGAATGAAGAAATTATATCTGAAGTGCAAACTCAATAACCTCAAAAGGATATGTCATTAAGACGATCTACTAAAAAAATGAGAGTGCAACTCCAGATGATTATATCATTTTTCTCCAAGAACACAAGGTTGATATAGAAGTGGTGGAAGATGATCCAATCAACTTCTATGAAGCCAAATAAAGTTCTAATTCTCAAAAGTAAATTGATGTTATGAATGATGAGATGAATTTCATGAAGGACAATGACGTTTGGGATCTCGTCGATTGCTTGAAGGTAAGAAACTCATTAGTTGCAAATGGATATTTAAGACAAAAAAAAAATTAAAAGGTAATGTTGAGAGATATAAAACTTATCTAGTTGCCAAAAGTTTCACTTAAAAAAAAAAAAAGATATTGATTACAAAGAGACTTTCTCTCCGGTTTATACAAAAGACTCTTTTAGAATCATAATGACACTTGTGGCTCATTTTGATTTAGAACTACATCAGATGGATGTAAAAACTACATTTCTCAATGGTGACATTAACGAAACAATATATATATATATTGCAACTAGAAAACTTTATATCCGGTGACCCAAAAAAAATGGTTTGCAAATTGAAGAAATCCATCTATGGTCTCAAACAGGCTTCTCGTCAATGATATTACAAATTTTATCAAGTTATTATCTCGTATGGGTTTGAGTTAAATAAGGTTGAAGACTGTATATCATAAGTTGAGTGGGAGTAAATACATATTTTTGATATTATATGTCGATGATATACTATTAGCTAGTAGTGATATAGATTTATTATACGAAACCAAGAGATTTCTAACAAAGAATTTTGATATAAAAGATCTTGGGGATGTCTCTTTTGTATTAGGCATGTAGATTCAACGAGATAGCTCTCGAGGTATCCTTGGATTATCATAAAAGAGCTATATCGAAAGAATTCTTAATATATTCGACATAAAAGGTTATGTACTAGGAGACACCTCTATAGTTAAAGGAGACAAGTTCAGTCTCAGTCAGTACCCTAAGAATGAGTTGGAATGGAAAGAAATACAAAAGATTCTTTATGTGTTAGTTGTGGAAAGTCTAATGTATGCTTGAGTATGCACGCGTCCAGACATTACGTTTACAGTGGGAATGTTAGACAGATATTTAAGTAACATATGGATTAATCATTGGAAAACAACCAAACGGATTATACGTTATTTACAGAGAACAAAAGATCACATATTCACGTATCGGAGATCATATCATTTAAAGATGGTTGGGTATTCTGATTTCGATTTTGTTGGATGTCAAAACAGTAAAAGATCCACGTCAAGCTATATTTATTTGCTAGTTGGAGGAGTTATTTCCTGGAAGAGTATTAAGCAGACACTCATAGTTTTTCCACTATGACAATTGAGTTCATAGTCTGTTATGAGGCATCTAATCATGGGATGTGACTGTGAAATTTTGTCACAGAGCTGCGGGTTATAAATTCTATTGAAAAATCATTAAAGATATATTGTGACAATAATTCGGCTATGCTATATTCCAACAACAACAGAAGCTCTATGAAGTCAAAACATATAGACATCAAGTTTTTTGTTGTTAAAGAAAGAGTTCAGAGTTATCAAGTGACTATAGAACATATCGGGACAAACTCCATGATTACGGATCCGCTTACTAAGGGATTACCACCCAAAGTTTTTCATGAGCACACTGTTCATATGAGTGTTATTTTGGCTAATGATGTGCGTGTTTAGTGGGAGTTAGTATTTTGATGTTCTTTGTAATAGACATGTTTTATATTTATTTTCTGTAGAATAAAATATATGGTTCAGTTATAAACTCTGAATGTTATTTGTGTTTGATCTCACTAAAGATTAAAGTAGGACCAATTGAAAATAGATATATTTGAGATCACGTTGCATGTAATTTTCATGCTACGCATTCATACTCGATCTATGTAATTGAATATATTGATATGATGATTATTGATGGGTCTAGTTAAGAAAATATGTAACAAAGGTCGCTTTGATCCCATATTAATATCGTTGATAGACAGGATTGTAATTAAGGAGATGTTTCAAGACGGATAGCTTTTTAGTTCACACTCAATATTATAGATAATATAATTGTCTTCGAAAACATATATATCTCAAGTGGGAGATTATTGGGATTTTTTATATTTTTTATTATAAGTTTACATATTAAATAACAATTATATTATGAACTATTTATTTTAATGGAGCCAAATAAGTTATCTACTAATTGGGCTATAGAGCTATCCATTGGATATGAGCTTTAATGTATAGAAAACTATAACTAATTAATTAGGATTAATAGGAACCTAATTAAGTTAGTATATAAAGAATATTATGAGAGTTTTGGTCTCCAAGTCAAATCAACATAAGTAATTTTGCTTTCATTCTTCTTTCTCATTCAAGAAGAAAAATATAGAGTGATAGATTTAACCGTAGAAAACTCATTCCTCCTCGGGTTTGTCAATATAGATTTAGGTATGTATTTTGTACAATAATTTTTAATGATTTATTATGACTTTCTGGATTTTGGTAAAGATTTTCGTCCATTAAAGTTTATTCAACATTTAGGGCTGGGGTGAAGCTACTGGCCTAGTGCCCAAGTTATATGTAACGTTCCAAAATTTTCTGAATTTTTTTTATATATATATATTGAGTTTTATTTTCAAGTGTGATTAAAATAAAACTTCAATGAGTGGCATAAAGGTAATAAAGTAGTTGGTCTTGGGGTTAAGATGGAATAAGAAATGAAAAAAAAAATATCAAGTTAGGAATATTTATTATTCGAGGGGTTTAAATGAGAATTTTAAAAAGTTTAGGGGTCGATTTAGCATTTTAAATTTTTGAGGGACTAAATTGTAATTTGACATAAAAAATTATATAAAAAGACAAGCATAGTGACCGACACTATTCCTTTTTCTCTTTCCTTCAGCCGGCTGCGTCTCTGGTGCGAATTTTTGATTTTTTTTTTTATTTTATTTTCTAATTTCTTTATTTCTTTTAGTTTAAGCACCCATTTCAACCCATTTCCTAGCCAAAACACCTAGATCTAACCTCATTCAAGCTATTGGGTGTCTAAATCTAGACTTGAAAAATTGTCAGTGAAGTGAAATTCGGGTAAGTTAATTTTTTTATCCCATTGAGAGCTCAAATCGTGTAGAAATTCATATAGAAGCATGCTAGAATATTTAGGAAGCATCAATAACATTATATGATAGCTTAATCACCTCTCAAGCATGATTTTCTTTAATTTTTCAAACCCCAGGTAGAGAAATACGCGATTCTGATCCCAGAAATTTCAATTAAAGATTTTAGGGATCAATTGGGAGCTGTTAGAGGCTAGTAGAAAGCCCAAAGGTTGGTGTACTCATATTTTTAAAAATTTTGCTTATTAATTCCGAATTTTAATATATATTTATTATTATGATAGTTGATTTAATTGTTTGTTTGAGATATTAAATTGTTTTGGGTATTAATTATATGTTATTTGATGAAATTATTTGAAGAAAAATGATTTCGAAACAATTTTCGCAATTAAAATCCCCTATAGTCGAAATTGATGTATAAATTATTATAGGGGTATTTTCGTCATTTTGTTTGACTTGAGATGTGTTAATTATGAGATGTGTTGATAGTATATTTGATGAATTTAAGATTTGGAATGAAAATTTTGAGAATATCCTATTTTGGGATTGTCCCAAAAAAATAAGAGAAATGAGATAATAATTTTATTAAGATGTGATAATGAGATTAGGGGCGAAATGGTCATTTGAAATGATCACGAGTGGTACCCCGAAGAATCTGGAATAACAGATTTAAATATGAAATAAAATGTTTATGTGATTAAAGTCTTGTTAAATTCTGTATTTTTGAAAAATTTAAAGGGCCCAAGTAAAACTAATCACCGGTAGGTGGGGATTGGTAGTTGGCTAGCCAATAGGGTGATTTTTAGCAGTACTGCACCGTTATGATTGCTTATAGACGTTGTATGACGGACTGTGAGAGGCACCGAATGCCCGGTCCTGAAACGGAAACAGATTGTGATATGCGACCCGGTGGATAGACACCGAGCGGCCGTTGCCGGGGTTGCCGTTTAGTCTGACTGATGCCAGTAAACCCGTTGCCGATCCATGGTATCGTGATAGACTTTACGAAAGGCTCTAATAAATTGAATAAAGAAAATCTTGTGATTTTATTTGATAATGGCATTTGTGAAAATTAGATTGTGATTGTGCTTGCAATAAAAATGTATTGGAAAGTCACAGAATTATGATTTATTTTGTGAAATTGGGTACCGTGTGTTTTATTGATAAATAAATTATGATCGTGCATTTTGTTTTAATATAATTATGATTTCAATATTATGTGAGTACACCCACTAAGTCGAAAGACTTAGCGCGTTGGATTTACCGCGCGCAGGTAGTTGAATAAGGCTTGAAGCAAAGACAAAGACAAAATAGCTGCAGTTTCCCTCAAGTCACATCCGCCCTCATCATTTTGGTAATCATCATTGTTGTGTTGTAGGAATATCCTATTTTGGCTACAATCATGTTGTGTGGATTTAACGTTTATCACTTGTAATAACTTCTGTAAATTATTCGCTGAAAAAGATTTTATATGGTATTATCTTTGTAAAATATTTGAAATATTTATTATCAAATGATTGTGTGTTGGAGTGGATTGGAAACGGACGAGAGGTCCGAAACCAGAAAGTTGAGAAATGAATTGATTTAGAAGTGCGTTTTCTCTACAGGTTTAAATTTGGATTTTCAGAAAAATAGAGAAAACTCTGTCGAAATTTCGTTAAAGTATAATAAGAGTTTTTGAAAACGATAATTTTTATAAAAGAAATTTCAAAAATAAGAAAAAGAGTAACATCCCACGCCTCGATCCTCGTACAGACGGGAATTTGGGGTAAGGATGTTACATTATACCTCTCTAAGACACAAGAGAGGACAGCTTGTAGGAGGTGGTATTGCCGCTATCGGCAATGATGGGTGTCGACAGCTTACTAGTAGTCTGCTAATGGTGATGACGATAGTCACTGCTAGTTCTCCTCACTTCCATTGTTAATATTTGTTATTCAATTGAGAGTGAGATAGAGGAGTTGAGATGGTAGAGAGAGACAATGTGTTCCATTGATGCAGTTGTTAGAGGGAGAAGTTGTCTATGTCTGTAGCGAAGAGGGAGAGTGAGCTGGACTGCTAGAGGGAGATGGATAAAACTGAGACTGGGCTGGCATATGGTGAGTTTTGGGTCAATCCACTTGGCTTCCATGCACTGGGCATTTCACTCTCCCTACAACATCTTAATTTATTTTTATTTTACATCATCTTAATATTTATATATATTTAAATTGTACTCATTGAATCTTAGTCTAATGCTAGATACAAATTGAATTGTTGTATAAACGTGATTGTTTAAACTTGTAAATCTTCATGTTTAAACTTGCATCAATTACATGCGTGTGTTTGAACTGATTCCATATCATGGCTACCAAATGCCAAGACCGAGACATCCTCAATAACTATTGAACTAAAATTTTCGAAGAAAAAGAAAGTGTCGAAGATCATATTCATAGGAAGCTTAGAATATCGGCCCATTACGGCCCATACTAATAATAATACATTCCGACCTTTGCAGGTGCAACCTATCAAGACAAAGTCCGTATCCATAAGATGGTCCGGCGTCTACAATTATTTAAGAAGACAGATGATATAGGTGTACGTATTTTGCTCGTTCAATTACATGTTACATTCATCATGCCTTTTTCTTATAAAAATAGAAGTCTAATCAAACCTGTCACAATCAAACATTACGTATTCTATTCAGATATCTATTTATATAATAAGAAAATAACTAATTTCGTGGTAAAAAGAAGAACTACACTCAGGACACTTGTAAAATATATTTTGTAGAATTTAAACCCCACGTAAGGTGAACCGGGATGCGCACACGTTACGTTTATCAGGGTGGGCACGTAAAAATGATATAGTGTTCCATTGAAAACCTGATACATGCAGCATGCGCTTCCGAAAATGCCAAATAATATAGGTAACATTTTCCAGATTTAGAAATTTAAAAGTCTCCAGTGGATATGGGCACCTGGAGTCCTGGTCTCGGTCTAGGGCCTGGTGCTCCCCATTTGGGTACAACACTCGGCATATTCTTTGCTAAATGAGCGCTCGAATGGCATCTTCGTTATAATGAGTATAAACCAAGAGCTCTACTTCCACCACACGATGTCATCCGCCCATTGAACTATCGCCAATAGCGCGTATAAAAATAAAGTCACTCCCCAGTTCCCCTTCTCAAACTCTCAACACAAATAGAGTCTCTTCTTCTTCTTCTTCTCCTTCTCTCTATTGAAATGCTGACAAAACTCACACAGCACCACAAAAAACCTGTGTGATGACTCATGGCCTCTTTCACGATAAAACCCACGTTGAGCTCTCTCTCTCTCACCTCCATAAACACCAAAACCAAGCCTCCTCTCTCCCAACCACCTCGCTTCTCGTTCTTCAACTTCACTCGTTTTAACATCTTCAAACCATCTTCTGTCATCACTTTCTGCTACAGAAACCCGCCCAATCCCAGAAACCCCAGACCAAACCACAATAACCAGAACCTCCGTCCAAACCCTTTACGTGTTTTGGTTCCAATCTTACAGTCTATAAGAGGCTTCGCTTCCTCGCAGACCCAGAAATGGGTTTCACGTTTTCAAGCCTACAACACCGATTTAGAGAGAGTGGTGGATTTACGGAGCAATAATTACGTGCAAAACGGGGCGTTCGGGTTGGCTTTGTTGAGCGTGACGTCGACTGCGAAGGTGAAAATCAGTCCCTTTGTGGCGACATTGGCGGCGAATCCGACGTTCGTGTCAGGGTTGTTTGCGTGGCTAGCGGCGCAATCGATAAAGGTGTTTTTGAATTTCTTCGTGGAGAGAAAATGGGATTTTAGAATAATGTGTGCGTCTGGAGGGATGCCTTCTTCGCACTCAGCTCTCTGTACAGCTTTGACGACGTCAGTGGCGTTTTGTCATGGAGTGGCAGATTCGCTATTTCCGGTTTGTTTGGGGTTTAGTTTGATTGTCATGTATGATGCAATTGGTGTTAGGCGCCACGCTGGTATGCAAGCTGAGGTAACAAATGCTTTTTCTTTTCTTTTATTTTATTTTTTTCAATTTTTTGAAATGTGGGATATTAGGTGGTTTTTGTTGCTAGTACTAGGATATAGGTTGCTTATCGGTGTTGAAAATTGAATAGGAAAAAGAAAAGTGTAGGATACATGGATAGGAGTTGGGCCAGTGACTTTCTTTATGCCTACCTTGATGTTTTTGATAAGGGACTGTATTCGTTATTTGTTAAGAACTTGTCTCTGCTTTGTCTGTAAGGCATTGCTACATATTACAAGACTGACACCAAGAATGCGATGTAAAGTGGTGGCAATAGAATTGAGATGATTGAGTTATGGAGAAAAAATTAGCACTAGCTTAGTAGAGCTATGGAATATGATGCAAAAGTGTCACGTGATATAAAAGTTTGAAGTGTTACGTAGCCCAAATGGCATTAAAGATCAAGCCATTTATTGTGGACAAATATAGAAATGGAACTAAACATTACCATTGAGTCAAACAGATGTAACAAATTTATTACACTAAATAAGTGAGCACGCTTTAGTAAATCTGTTAGAGATCATCTTGTCAGATGCTCTTGGTCTTGTCTTTTGAATTTTTATGTCGAGTATGTAGTTTTTGATGATTTGCCCGGTATGACCTACACTGAAAGTTATTTGGGGGTAGACTTTTGCTTACTTTCCAGAGCTAAAAGTAACTATGTCCATACAGTGTAAGAACCTATAGAACAATGGGTAGTATATGTGAAATTGTTGGTTCTTTAAAGCCCTCCAGAGAGTCAGTAGCTTTTCCAGTGTAATTGACTTGGCTTGATAGTGGATGAGTTTTTAACTATAAAGATCTGTATTTTGCTTTTGGTTATATTTAATCTGTTGTCATTCTTCTGATTTAGTGCTTGCTTGAGGGAAGGCGGAGGACAAGTGAGAATGTCAAGATGCAATTCTTTTGTTTCTTTACTCATTTTATCTCTGCTTGCTGTTGCGTCTGAAGTCTGAACAAGCCCAGGATTTGGTCCTTTCGGTTAATAGACATCAAAATTTTAAATTGTTATAGACTTGTCAAATGGCCAGTATGAATTGGTTGTTTATGTAATTGATGGACTAGGTATTATAGAATTTGTGTGAATTAACAAAGTATTGGCTACTTCCAGTCCCAGACACTTAATGTTTTAATTAATATATTTAAATACAGAAAATTCTGTGCTTCACATATTATGAAGCTAATTGCTGGAAGGGATACAAAACTAGTGTCCAAAATGCATATACCTTTTATTCATTGACGAATTGTAGGAGAATGCTTGATTGGAATATGGGTGTGTGGCTCACCTCTTAACTACCTGATCCCCATTGGTGTCCAAAACTCACATTTACAGCATGACTTATTATTTTTGTAATTTGATTTATAGTATGATCAAGGACAGAAACATAAGTCATAGTTTATCATATATTAATCTTGCAATGTTGAAAAAAAATAAGTACCCTGCAACCTATTCTGGATTTTTAGAGTTTTTGGAGACCCTGTATCTATGTCAAAGCATGAAACTTGTATTTGCAAGTCTTCTGATGCTAGCTGCTCATGGATTCTTGATCAAAGAAGTAAATTAGTTGCACTTTTTCTCTCTCAATTCTCTATCATGAAATCCCCTCTCCTTCAAATTCTAAGGACAACTGGCTAGCTACTTGAATTGATTTCACACTTTTGTTCTCATTTGTATATGATCTAGGTACATTTTCTTTTGTTTGGTTTCAGAGAACTGTGAGCTGTAGTTAATAGTTTACCTACAAAAATATCTCTCTTCTACATATTTGTTTACCTTACAAATTCATCTTACCTTATTTTTTTCACTGGACATAGGTTCTTAACATGATCATTGCGGACTTGTTTCAAGGTCACCCCATCAGCCAAAGAAAGCTCAAGGAACTTCTTGGCCACACTCCATCACAGGTCTTTGCTGGAGCCGTGCTTGGTATGTTGGTCGCATGTATTTGTTGTCAAAGTTGCTTAGTTGCAACCTGAAACTTGCTTTGGCGGGAAATTTTTGGTCAATTTTTTTGTGGCATGGTTATTCAAATGTTTAAACTAGCCATGGCTTTTGTATGGCCTCCTCATATTGTACTTGTCTTCAATGATTAGAAATCAATGGAATATAATACACGTAACACAAATCTTTTGTTTCCCAATCCCAAGAGTACAACAAAATGCAATTGAGGAGCTTTCCAGTTATCATTTGTTTAAAATGCCGATCAAGCTTCATATAAATTCATAAGTGACCAACGTGCTCAACCAGATCCTCTTGCCTGTGCAAGTTAATTTTGAATTTTTTTGTTAAGTGAAAATGTGGAACTTTGGCATATCGTTTCTGTTAAAAACGTGTGGCGGCAGAGGTGAAAATCCATTTGTTCAAATTTCTTTCTTTTCGTGGTTTATGTGGCAACTCAATCGAAGTGTAGATTAGCTACGTTGTGCATGTAATGAATTATTAAAGAACAAAGGTTCCCCTGGAACAGGAAAGCTAGAAGCAGAATTTAAATACCATCAAATTCTGCTCAGTGATTACATTATTCAGCTAAACCACATCAACTCGTGCATACATTAAATAAGTAACAATAATGGGTGCCATCAAACCGTTATTAACTAACCCAAAAACATATTACAGCCATTTAGAATCCAGAGGTCACATGCACCATGACAAGCTAACCTTCCGTACGGTGGCACCTGCCATAATGTGCTCCAACATTTTGGACTGCTCGATTCTGAAATGCAAGTCATGGCCAGAAGTACTACAGGATGGATAGGTTGTTTTGACCACTTGACCAGCTGAACAAAGCTAGGTCCGGCCACAACCCTTTCATGGAGCAAACGAAAGGATACTATGACGGTCAGTAAAAGTATCAATTCTTCCCACTGTTAAACATGTACATTTTGCCGCTCCCAAATGCTTGCATTCGCAACCAACAGTTTGCTAAATGAATGGAAGATGTCAGGTGGGCAGTCTGTTTTACTCTCTGCCTGCGGATAAAATGTTCCTGCTGTATTTGTGAGACCACAAGGAATGAGGGAAACTCCATCAGCAAAGGCCTTAATGGTTGTCTTCTGGAATGGTTAATTGTTGTCCACTTCTAGGGTTTCACCTGTTGTTAAAGAGGCAAGCCTGAGTCACCATCATTTCCTGCTAGGTCTTTTCAGCATCCTCTTTGCCCTTTTCCTGGGAAGGGAACAGCCAAGAGATACAAAGGTTGTTTAGTTTGCACTACAGAACCACTATTCTCATGATACATTCACACCGTTTCCATCTAATACAACCATATTCTGTTGCTGACAATTGTGATTAGGCCAAATTGGAGAAATTACCTCTTAGTGGGTTTGCTGCCGTCACCACCACCCAGTACACCCTTCATTACAGAACTTATATCCACAGAACGCTCCTTCATTATCATATCATGATACATCTTACTTCCAATCTCAGTGATTTGTTCTTCCACCTCTTCTAGTGTTTGGTCCACATTGAGCTGTAGTTCTCCTTGCCTGATTACAGTAACATTGAATCCATTTGCTTTGGCTTCTCGATAAGCATCCTAGTAAAGATCGGTGATAGTTAAAGAAAAGATAAGTATTTATATGTAGAAAAGAAAATATGTACTTGATAAAGGTGTAGCAAAGACTAAGCTGTTCCAGCAATGTGCATGAATTGTCAAGCAAATCATAAAAAATCTAAATAGCATAAGGTCTTAATCGAAAGCATTACTGAACATTCATGCCTAGTTGAAGAGAATTTAGAAGCCCAACATCAGGTTAGCCTCACTATAGAGGCCTCTTGGGACAAATTTTCAAACTAATAAGTCATAGTAGAAGAGAAATATATTCTTTTGGCCTGACAGAAGGGGCAACACGATGATAGTACTCACACAAATAACAAAACATATCTGAATTATTGATCCCGTCAATTTGGTACTAAAAAAACCCCTCAGTACATCTACTCAAAGAGTGGGTTAAACCCTCGATAAAACAATTGGGGCATGTAAGCAGGCTCGCCTTTCCTAGTCCTTTAGTGGAACTTCCCTTGTTTACTTAATAAACAGCCAAAGTAGATTAAATTATATAATGTTGAAAACAGTCTTTACCTTAGGAGGCCTTGGAACAACAAATGCATGGCCGTTTCCAAGCATATTCAAATGAGCCTGAATGATGTAACAAAGATTCTTGCAGTCACTAGCATCCTCAAACGCAATCACATGACATGGTTTTGGTTCCAGTTCAAGATCTGCAGCCATCTCCAATGAATAGAATCCGATTCTTTGTTCACTTTCTTCAATTGTGTATAATTCGATGCACTAGAACATAAACAAGAGATAAGCAAATGGCTCAATAATTTGTGTTTTTCAGTGTAGTTAGACCAAAATTACATTCGTGCACAAGTGTGGCACATTTTCGAGAGACCACGCAGCACATGGAAAAACTTTAAAAAAATTTTAACTAGTACCCATATTTGACCATGGAATATTAATTAATTTATACATATGTAATCATGAATCATGATGTTAAGTTTGTTAATACTGCTTTAAAAATTATCATGTAAAAATATGTAGGATAGACTACGGGTGACATCTAAAATGAACAGGATACACATATATATCTCAAAATTAGCAGGCTCAGATCAACATGGAAGAAAAACAAGAACCACATTTGCATACTCACCAACACATGTGGGAGATCTAACCACCATAGATAATCTTCTTCTTTATCTTCTGCATATTCACGGTATTTGCTCATCACAGCTTGTGGGCCAAACAATTCCATTTCTCTTTTAATCTTGTTGAGTTTCTTTTCCATAAATTTCTTATTCCTGTTGGATAATTTGGTCATCAGACCAGCTGCTTCTTGTATTTCTTCTTCTGTGATCCATCGATCTAAATCCTTCCCAATATCCTTCATGACAGATTTAACTTCTGGATCTGTCTCTGCATTGTATGATTCCAAAAACTCCCGCGACCATTTCTTTGTGTATTGCCAAAATTCCTTACCTGACCTTTTACCAGATCTCACAGAACCATCACTGCCTTCTATCACTGTCTTGGAATGTTTTGGATTTTTATCTTGTTTCTTTTTCAAATCACTGGCCGCCAAACTAGCTGCAGTATTCTCATGGGTAGGGAACTCTGTTAGATTTTGAAGAAAATTCTCATCCTTTTTAACAGGACATAAAGTGCCAGCATTTGCAGCAAAAAGTGCCTTGCGTTGTTTCATGTAGTCATCGAGGACCTGAGGATTTTTCTCTAATGGGAGCCCTTTCCAGCGTGGTACGATTTTCTCTGGTGGATCATACAAGCTGATACCATCTAGAGGAAGAGTGATATACTATTAGCACCAGAGTTGTTAAATATAAGTATTTCCTTTTTTGATGAATAAACTCAAACATACACAGTTAACCGATCCATATATGATAAATCCGATGGACAGATTAGATAATTGTCTGAAGTGAGACACAAAAAACATTCTAAAAAAGATGTTCATAGATGACCCCAAAACATTTAGAAAAAACAGTTCACTTAACAGTTTTAACAGTTTTTTATAACCCATGATTGAAAAAAACAAGCCTAGAAAGTACTCCGTAGTATCAGCTAGAAAATCAAATTTATACAATGAATTCACCAAAAAAAAGGGAGATCATTTTGTATAGTCATAAAAAAACTACCTGCTCCATAATCGAGATTTTCAATGTTTGTATGGAGAAATTCATGCAACTGTGATAACTTTTCAGTCTCTTTCTCAACTTTCTTCTCAAGACCCTGAAAGAATGCAAGCTTGTCTTCAGCATCAATTAGGTAGAATGGATCCCGCCCTGCCAACTCATTATCTCGGACATGAAAAACAATCTCCCGAAGCCTATCATCTTTCATCCACTCAAGTTCACCATCATCTTCACTGGCAAGCTTTTTAATATCAGCATCTGTATTTTTTTTCTCTCTAGCAACCATAAAATTCTCTCTAAATCCAGCTCCTATCTTTTTAACAATGGGTTCAACTTCATGAAAATTTTTTTCCATCCAGTTTTCCATCTTTACAGACGGTCCCGTCTCTGTACTTCCACCAATAGCTTCACGATCTAAGGCAATTGCTGAGTTTTGACTATCATTAACTCTATATTTTTCATTGGAATAGTCAGCATAGTCTTTCTTGATAGGACCATATTCCCCATCTGTTCTAGTTGATCTTTCATTAGCATGTTGAGCAGATATTGATTCAGAGTTTCCACCAAATTTGGCAGGTCCAAGAGCTTTGTTGTCAATATCCAATATCTGACTTGTGCTTCTATCAGATTCCTTATCACTTGGTTGTCCTGAAACAGGGGCACCTTCTTGTGAAGTTTTAACTAGGGATTGGTCAAGCTCTTCTTTACTACGTTTTCTAGAAAGAAATTCCTTAGCTTCTTTAACTGACCTTATGACCCTTGGTTTCGTTTTAATGGAACTGGTCTCCGACATATCGCCATGACGAGCATCAGATGATTGAAGAACATCTTTTGTGTCTGTTGCATGCAAATTATTGTTACTATCGGGGTTCATTTTATGCGTATCTTTTAAAACGACGTCATTTGAAGCACTAGAAGCTTGCACCACCCCATTGACAAAGGAAGCTACCTTACTGGAAGATTCAGCATTCAAATCATTAGCTTCAACTGAAAATGTTTTCAACCTAGTTCCTTCAATGCTGCTGCCATGTTCTGAATCTCCATTCGGGACATTACCCAAAAAAGTCACATCACCTTCTGTTTGCTCTTTGATCACTCCTATCTCATCAGAAAATTCACCATCCATATCACCTTCTTGCTCATCCTTATCAACCTGCAACAGTCCTTTGCCCTCAGTCTCATGAATTTTCCTGGCCATATCTCTAATTTCCTCGATTTTATCATCAAAATCCGTAGATTTTCTTATTGGAGAACTCAAAGAATCCACCAACAATTCATCCTTCGAACCCTTTAATTTTATTATATTTTTCATTAGTTCTTGTTTATCTATCTTAGGCTTTTCAAACGTCACCATTGGTGACTCTCTAGCTTCTTGAACAACTTCCACTCTTTCCTTCTCTAACAACTCCTTCTCCTGCCTCGACTTAATCTTTCTCCGCAACATCTCCTTCTCCGATTCCGTATAACCCACCTCCTTTTTCTTGAAACCAAACAACTTCTTCACCACCCAACACACAGCTAAACCACACAACACTACACTCCCAGTCATAGACAATTTCGGGACAAACTCAGGATGACCAACAACACCACGAGCCACATTAACAAAACCAGTCTCCTCTCTTGCAACAACAAACTTAGCCACCAAACTGTTCCTCGGAATTGCATCCCCACCACTCTCCATCTCTCTAGCCAAACTCTTAGCATACACAATTCTAGACTTTACTTTCGCGTTATCTTCAAATTCCTCTATCTTCACTTGGCTTCTCTTCATAATTTCATCTTCATTCACCAAAACTTTCTTCACATTCCCTTCTGAATCCTGAAAAACCTCAAAAATGGGACCAGAACCAACACCCCAGTAATCAACATCCTTCCTGTACTGGTCAATCCAATTCTCCAATTTATTCAACAAAACAGATTCTCCTATCTGTTTCAACTTGGAATCCTTACCACTACTAGTTTGAACGGCACCAGCATCAGCAAAACCATTTTTCAAATCAGTCTCTTGTACACTATCACGATTCAAGTTGTCTACGAAAATAGAAATTGCGTCTAGAGGAATGGGGTTTTTTTGATGCACCTGTTGATCATGAAGGAGCTTTTTTCTCAGCGAGTTACGGCGACTGGTGGGTCCACCAAAACGAGCTGATGCCTGCAGCCTTCTGGTGGAAGAGGAGAGTAAATAACAGGGAAATGAGGGCTTTTTATGGAATTTGGACGTTGGTATGTTGCATAAATAAGGGTTTCTCTTGTTGCAGGCTTTCGTGGGAAATTTGGAAGTGAAGGGAGAGAAAGTTTGTGAATCTTTAGAGATTGGAAGATTGAGAACCTCCATTGTCTTGGAAATTCAAACTTTGAGCGTGCAAAAAAGGTTTTTGGATATATGGGAAGGTCACAGCTAAAACCCCGTTGGTAATGAAGGTAGCTAATCTGGTATTATCTAAAACTGCGTCGTTTTCACTTACTTGGAATTTTTTTTTTTTTCCCTTTTATAAAACTATAATTGTAAGGTAACTCGATTATGTGTTCAGAATGTACCAAGATTTATTGAAATTTATCGTTATATGTGCAGTCAGAAAACATACTTTTATAAAAATTTATTTTTATTATAAAAAAAAAAAAAAGTTTCACTTGATACATGTAATAAACATATTAAACTCATATCCTTAACATAACTATAAAAAGAAAACATATTTAATTGTTATTATGAATTTTTGTCAAGAATCATAGAGTCAAATTACTACCATGAGAAACTGAAATATGGTTTACATGTAAAATTGATTTTATGCAACTGTCAGAAAAATGTTTCATTTCTAAAATTTTGTTGACTTCTTACTATTGTAAATATAGTTCATAAATCAATCCTGTATAATTATGAATGTTAATTTTTTTTAATACTACCTATGATGAAACAAACAAATTGACACGTTGCCACCAAGTGACATGAGCCATAGTATAGATGCTTTTAATACACGAAAATAATAGCTTAAATCTTTCTGACACACAGTTTGCATACGACTTGAATTGTGAAAATGATTAGCTATTGTCATTTTAATTTGAAGTGGCATTTCTACGACAGGAGTAAAGTTGAAACTGATCAGGTTCCCATTAGCTTGGCATTATATTAGGCTTTTACACTGCAAGAGACTTGGCTTCTGCAACTCAATAAAGAGCTAGAAGAGAAGGCTGACAACCAAGAAGAACAATTTTTAATCATTGGTTTCATTTTCATTAGAAAAAGATAAGACTCAGATCATGACTGCAGTATCCAACATTCTTCTTTTATGGCCAGAACTCCAAATTCTGCAATGAAAAAGGAAGCTTATTGACAATTAATAAAAGTTTAAGCCTCCAGCATCCATACATACTTCAGAGATCACTTTCTGCATCTACAAATAATAGTACAGTAAATCCAGCATGCAAGTATACGCGCATACAAGAAAAATCCAACCATACTTAACTGCACAGGTTGGGTATGCAGGCCCCCCCTTCAGGGTTCTGCTGTTCTTTCCATATCCGCCCTGTGACTCGAAGCTTCAATTCTTTCCTGTCTCCTCCAGAGAAGAAAAGTGCCATATTACGCTGTATAATTAAGCCATCATGGCTGTCTCTAACCTTCTTGTGGCTATCTCTTATGCTTCTTGGTGTGCCTTCCCAGATGAGTTTCCTTCCATTTCCACCTACCTCCAGACTGTAGCTGTAATTCCGGGCTTCTGTCTCATCGCCCATGAAACGGAGAAAGGCCATATATACTGGAGCCATACCCAGCTGGAAAGCTTCAAAATGAAGACAGAAGTACTGGCCAAAACAGTGGAAAACCTAAACATAGATTGTCAAAGAGAAAACATTCAGTTTTTACAAATTATGATGTTTTGGGAATCACAATTATGTGCAAGAATCAAGAAACAAAGATGACATGTTAAGGCTATGCAGATATAACAAAATTACAAGTTTGACATAGTTATATGATCACCATCTCATTTGGTCAAAACAATGATTTAACAAATTCATCTTAACTGGAATGAAGCGAATGCAGGCAAAATAGAATCATTCCAATCTTAATTCTGTATACCATATATAACAATTTTTTTTTTATAGGAGTTATATACCATATATAACATTCAATTTCAAATTTGGAGAATTAATACAGCATGGTTAAAATACTAGTAATATGCTGCCGACAACAGCAAAATGAAACACATAGATAAGAGACAGAGACGAAGAAGAAGAAGAAGAAAGAATTAAAGATGAAGGGAAAAAAGAACTGTAGCGGACTAGAGGTTACATTGTTGAACTAAGAACAAAACATTTTACTGTGATAACCGGCATCATACTCTCATAAGTTGGGCTGAGGCTCATGCATTACTATTCACAAGCTATTTGGTATGTCAATTAGTAAAGCCACAATATATGGTCTTCCTGATCCCAAAGTTTCATGCCTTGGCACAAGCTAACCAACCAGCAAGAAGGACTCAATTTCATTTAGTTTCATTCTAACTTATATGATTTCCTTCAAGTCTAAATTAAATCAAATAAGAGAATGATACATACAGTTAACATCCATGTCGCGTTCTCTACTTCTCGAGGATTAGACTTGACATAACGATGGTTGAAAGTGCATCCAGAATGCATGTCCACTTTGTGATCATCCCTCAAATGAGCAACAAGGAATGGAATATCCCCAGCAACAGCACACTCTGATCCAGCATATGGACAGTTATAGGGCCTCAAGTTACATATGGCCTCATGTTTGAGTTTACTATAATAAGGGAAGATCTCTGGGCATCCAAGTGACATATATTTGCAAGGCAGTTCAAGTGATTCAGCTACCTTCTCCAGGGCTAAACATCTTATATCACCAAGCTCCTGTCTACATGTGGGGCACCGATTATGTACTCTTGTTTTACAGGTGGAACAAAGTGTATGCCCATTGTGGCACTGCAGAAACAAAACAATAGGGAAGATAAAATCAGTCCAATTTTATAACTAACCTTCAACATTTAAGATGAGTTAGCATCTGTATATGATTATTAGATCTCAGAATTTATAGCATTTCGGACAATTTTCTTATATCTCAAAAGCAATATAAATGCAAGTTTAGGAGGCTATGAAGAATGCTGATACATATGCCATGTACTACTCTTCAGTTCATACTACTTAACAATAATAGAAGGGTTTCATCAGCCAGGTAGCCTACTTGTGTGATACTCAGTTTTGGGAAATTCTGACCAAAGAGGAATACACACTCTCAAATCAATTCAAAAGGCTAAGAAATTGTTAAACTGCATCAACCTTTAAAATCAAATTTCCATAACATGTCATGCAACTAAAGAAATTAACCACTAACTAAAAGTTTGTGAAACTACAAATTAGAATCAGATATAAGCACAATAAAAGAAAAACAATCCTTTTCTTTGGTTTAGTAGCTCTGTATTTGGACCCTTAAATTCAATATCATAAGCATCCCGAATCAATTTCTTTTACTTGATGAGTAACACATTGCTAATGGGGAGCAAATGAAGGAAGCTCTGAAATGCACGAAAAATTATAACAAAAGACCTCCCCTACAACACATCAAGAGTTACAATGTAAAGAATCAACATATTCTACGAAAATGCTGGGAAAGAAAAGGCAGCACCTCAAACAGAAGATCAAAGGATCCTCAGAATATATAATCTAGTACTTTGCAAGAGAGCCTCAATCCTGTCAAAAACTATTCTATTTTCCCCAATCCATGTACACCATTTTAAACAAGTAATGCTGTGTCAACACAAATTACCATCTCTTAACCCCAAATCCCATGCCAACCCTCAAAAAGAGTCAAGACATTCCTTAGTTACTCTTATCTGCCGAAAAGTGATAAGAAGCAAATTTCAAAGTTCCTTAACAACCCAACAATGCAGTAATTGATGATCCATTGATCTCCATTTCTTCTACACATAAAGCAATTCAAACCAATTTAATTCTAAAGATACTAAATTGAAGTACTCTAACAAGGAAACCAAATATCGCACCGCTCACTATAAGAACCAAATAGCAATCTATCACATTTGACAAAAATGGTATATGTTGACTCAAATTTCCCATCACATTCTTCCTGTTTGCTTCAATATTGTAAGAGAGAGCCTCACTCCTTTAAGTTGTCATCGCAAAGTCTAAGTAAACCTTCTTAATGGCTTTCTTCTACTTAGCAGAGGGTAAAACATATAAGAAAATGACCTCAGAAGACTTCAGTCCATAATGATTCCCTTTTATGCACAACAACAGCCTAATTACCATCTCAAGCTCTGGCTCTTCCTACATACCCATATTCAGCACAACCTCACAATCAAAAGTAGTAAGAACAAGTGGGATTTTTAGCCATTTTTTATGATTGCCAAAAGCATGCTGGTTCATACGACCAACATGTGCAAATCTCACTAGAAGAGAGCCAGTTAGGCTTTCCAGAGTTTAACAATGCATGAAGTTGGTCCTCCACTCTCTTTGATATGCTCCTTAGGAGACTCTTCCTGACATGTATCATTACAAGACAAGACTTCGCTCATATAGTATTTTGATCGATAATTTCCAGCGACCCCAATTATAAAACTAATGTCGCTTTCTTGCACTCTTAAACAGAGAGATAGTCCTTCACCATCTTCCATACGCTTTATTAATGATTACTGATGCTTTCAGATTCACCAGTGCGTCTCATTTAAAACCAAAATTTGTTAGGATGTACTTGAAACAGGCATATACTGCTTGCTTTCAACACATTTACTTCAAATAGGATTAGATACTAGTAAATTAAACTAAAGAAAACCTCACTTTCACAAATCCAAAATTCCAAATTCTATCAGAAAACCAACCAGTAGCACCTAATATCTTCCATTACATGAATGTACCATCAGGACTACAAGCATTCTATCAAAAAAAATTAACATTATCCTACTCCAACCAACCAACCAGCCTAAAATCCGCCTTCTGCAATACAACACTGGATTATCTGCTAGTTCTGAGAGATTATTACTAAAATATCTTAAAACAAAAATCCAAAAATGGACCAAAAAAATACACTAAATTGACTGTCAACAACAACTACTAAAGGCCAAAAACTGCATAAACACTCCACATCAAACATAAAAACTAACCATCCAATCCCAACAAAAAGAAAAGCTGATAAAATCGCAAAAACTAAAAGCGTAAAAGAAAACCAAAGCAAATCAATTGAGAGAGGAAATGAAAAAAAATAAAAATAAAAATAAAAATAAAAACCATCAACCAGATTCAAGAAAAGAACAAACCTGATGGATTGGAGGGTACATTGAATTTGTACAAACTGGGCACTCAAGAAGTTCATGGACACTGGTAGTCCCCAGATGAATAGCTGAAGAGACACTAGTGTTGTTATTGGTGTTGTTGTTGCTGCTGTTATTGTGTGGCTTTGTAATAGAGGGAAACTGATGATGATGGTGATGGATCTCATCCTCATCAGTCAAATCTAAGGATGGCACACATTCAATGCTATCCAGTTCCATTCATATAACAGAGAAGGAAAAAAAAAAGAACAGATATAACCTTTATGGCTATTTGCTCGATGGATTCGACTCTGTTTCCGGTAATTATAGCCACCAAAATCCAAAAAGGAGGAAACTTTAATCAAGAAACCAGTGTTTTTATTTGGTGGGTATGGGTGTTCGAGCTTTATTATTCAAGAACCAACAGAATTTGACGAGAAACAGAGACTGGAAAAGAAAGATCGATTGAATCAGTGTAGAGCAAAGAAAAAATAACGTTTCTCAAAAAGAGGTGACTTCCTTCTTCATCGGTCTCTGAGAGAGCGGATGTGAGAGAGAGAGAGTTGTTTGAGTCAGTTGATCAAAATCAAACGGTTTCAAAGAAGCGAGGGAGTTTAAAAAATAAGCAAAGTTTTTGATAGGGAGATTAGGTGGAATGAGGAAAGTGAAAACTGTAATTATTGTGATTCGCTTACAAATTGGTGGGAATTTTATTTTTTATTTATTTATTATTATTATTGTTTTTTGGTTGTGGATTTTATTTATTTTTAACTATCTATTTGTTGGTTGTTAGCTCTTACTGTTTTCGTTTTCTATATGTGGGTCGGTGACATGGTGACCAGCACTCCATAAGGGGAGGGACATCGGGATTTGGGTGGTGTTTCTAGGATGTATGTGATGTCAGCACATTATTGGCCTATATGATCCATTATTATAAAAGGATATGTTTGCATCTTTTTTATTGTAAATTTGCTTTGTTTGGTCCCATTTGTTTTGATCTAACATACATTTATCTGCAGCATCTTTAATATGTGATGGGATTGACCAGGATCGTCAGATTGATCTCCAAAGCCTACACTACGCATCCAGTAAAGAGAAACAAATAATCAACATCTGCCTAAAATTTATGCTTTTTTTGGTTGATTTTGGGCTGTCTTAAATTTTGTAAGAATTGATTGATGGCAAGCGCATTGCTACAATCTGCCTTCTAATATCAGCAAAAATGTCTTAAATTCACGAAGAAAATTTGAGCTGTACCTTTATAACATGTTAAAAATCAAAAGCTCTTTTGATTGGTACTTGGTATTTGTAAATTTTTTTTTTTTTTTAATGATGAGGGAGGGGGTGATTAAATGTATAGAAAACTATCCACCCCTTCCAAAATAAAAAAATTTGAATTCATGACCTCTTAGAATCAAAGGAAGCGCTTAACCATTTCTACTAAAAGATGATGTGTGTATTTAGTAGTTATTAACTACTTAATTTACTATGATAAAAGACTAAAAAGTCAATATTATCTATTTATCATTTTTTTTTCTGGTTTTTTTTTAGCTGAAATCTAAAGAGCAACTCGAAATTCCTCTTCCACAAAATATTTCTTTTTATCTATTTGATAGCTGAAATAGAAATCTAATAAGAAACTCGAAATTCCTCTTCCAAAAGAGAGGAGAATACTACTCGAACAAAGGTAAAAATTCTACTCACATAAATTGTGGAAGATGAGAATGACTCCACCATCATGTCATTCCCCTCTTCTCCATTCTTTTTCTAGTTCTATTGAATCTATTGTTGTAGAAATTTTCTTTTTTATTTTTGGGTTCTGTACTTCACTCATAGACATTTCTCTTCACATGGGTATTAAAATTTAAATGTGATCAGTCCGGGTATAAAGTCATCATCATTGTTCCCCTCACAAAGATAACGTGTGCAATCTACAGAACATGATGTAGAATTTATTTCTTATAATTTTATCTTCACCATGCTTACAAAGAAAATAATTTGAGAATGAAAACTTGGGTTCAACGTTACTAGAAAGGCGAATGGGGTATTAAGAGTATCAAAAACTAGGATGTTAATACACCTTTTTTCTACTTTTATTTTTCGTTTTCCTGGCTTAAGGAGGAATGTCACTATCTTACAGTAGCAAGTTTCATTCATTTGTTGTACCATGATCACTCAATCAAAAGTCGTTAGACCTTTAGTTTTTGCTCTCCCTATGTTCCCCACTTTGTAAAAGTTGTTAGAATCAAACCCCAGTTTAGTTGCCCGAACACACGGAGAACGACAAATTCTGGTTCCTCTGAACAGTAAATCGGTGCAGTGGTTTGGTCTTACTAGTTATCGTCTTTAGGGAGATTCAATATCTTTGTTACTTTAGTTTGCAATACCCTGAAAGATCTGTTATGAATACCAAAAAATTTTTCACTGAATCTATTGATATTGTATGGTTAAGCAACTAATAGCTAGCCTATGAATTTAACAAATCTCAATCTAGCACAATTTCAATGGAGTTGACATTTAGAGAAAAGTCTTTCTTTATTTATGTCCAATGAATTACATCGGTAACAAAGATATAAAGAATAATTAACCAACGTATGCTACAAAATCTGCTAACAAGCAGCACTGTCTAATTGGAAACCTAAAATCACCAACTTGTCTCATAACACAGTAGTAATACTCGTGAAATTTTCATGCAATCGTTTGTAGGATCAACATACAAGGTTCATGTCTCCCTTGATAAAAGTGAAATGCTTATTCAACGCCAGCAGTGACCGAGCTCCCACTAGCCTGTATTTGACGAATATCTATCTACCATTGATTTGGGAAGGTTTCTCTGTAGTTTTCATCCTCGCCCAGGGTTAGTTTTGTAGTTGTTGCACCCCTGGCTCGAGTATTTAGAAGTCTCTGAGCTAACCTATCTTTTGCTGTTACTTTATTCCGCAGCATGGATGCAAGAGTTTGCTTCTTGTTTCTGGTTGATGATTTCTTCCCATAGCTAACATCTATGTCTTCTCCAATAGCTGCTGATCTCGAAGTAGACGCCAACGCAGCATCTCGTAGAACTGCTTCATTGTGTTCCCGTACTTTTGCAAGTTTTGCACGTTTCAGTAATTGTTTATCAATTTTTCTCTTCCTCACTTCCTCTTTTTCTCTATCCCGAACATTTTTTATAGCTTGTTTTGCTAATTGCTCCGATAAATCAGATTTCAAATCAAATGCAGTCTCATCTATTGATGAGTTCTTCTCAATAGCGATCTTATCTGTAGAAGAGTTCAGATTGATAGGGTTTCCTTCATCATCTCGCGGTATGATGGGCCCATGAAACGGGCAAACCTTCAAATCTCTTCTCTGACAAAGGCCTCCTTTCCTCAAAGGAGCACGGCATGGTTGTATGTCTACCGGCTCTTCTTTATAAAGAGTTGCCTGAAGATTCAGTTCAGCTATCTTCTCTGCTGGAATAACAGCATCATAGTCTACCCTACCCCAATGATTGTCAAGCTCCAAGCCCCTCTGATTAGCCAAAAAATCCCTGTCCAAACCCCAATTATCCAAGAAAGAACCCCACCCGACCACTGGAGCTTCAGCCAAAAGCTTACTCCTATGTGAGCTAGAATCAGTTATACCCGACTCCTTGTTTTTGGACTTCTCATTACTGCATCTGGGAGCATCATTACTGATGTCACCAGAGGTCGACGCCACAGCAACATTTTGCTTGGCCTTACTAGGTCTGCTTGAAACTCCTTTCTCAGTTGATCCAACCGTACCCTCTTCCCAAAAATCTTCTTCCTCTTCTTCATTTTTGTGATATTTCACATCAGTTGCAAGAGCGCAGCCCGATTCTTCACATCTCTTCTTCACTGAGAGGATACGGTTTTGAATATCAATCAATTCCTTCAGCATAGAATTTCTTAGCCTATTGTCTTGCACTTCCACCCTTATTAGAACAGAAATTGATTGCTGGACCGCACCCATATGCTTTGTCATTAAAAGCTTGTACAACTCCCTAAGTGCATCAAAAACCACCTTATTGTCATTATTCTCATGAACCTTTTCCCCTTCTTTCAATGAATCCAGACGCAGCTGCCTCAGTTCAGAAGAACGAAACTCCTCGAAATCTTCTTCGTCTAAAGAATCAAGCACCATATTTTCCTCTTTGTTACGAACGATGTCTAAACACTCACCAATCTCATCTACAATAGACTGTATCTCTTCCTTCATTGAAATAAAATTCTGCCCCAACGTTTCAAATTTGTTCCTTAAAATCTCTTTCGTCTTCATTTCCCTTTCCTTTCTCTCCTGCTGAATCCGAGCTGCATTCGCTTGTAGATTAGGAAATTGGAACCTTAGAGTGTTCTTAAGGTAATCAAAACCTAATCTAATATGTCTGTAATGAACACCAAAAGAGGCATTCCATTTCTCCAAGAATTCAATAGCTTTCGAGCGCAAAATGGATGCAATGGCTGGAGGAGCAGGAAGTGGCAGATTTCTTCTGAATCCAACACTTAAACTCAACAACTGATCCAAGTTCTCGACAACAAGAGCCCTAAAAAGCTTCGATCGCATGAAAAGTTCATCAATTATAAGAAGAGTTAGATATCGGACCTGCAAAAGCCATCACAAACTTCCCTAATAATTTTCTGATCATTCGAATTTTACAAGAAATCAACCTAACAAACACTCAAGTTATTAACGAGAGAACAACAGAACCACGAAACTTCAAGTTTAAAAAAAATAATAAAGAAAGAAAGAAAGAAAGAAACAGCCATTACTAGAACTACAAGATAAGCAAATAGTCAATTAAAGAAGCAAAATCTAGGAGGACCTGAGAGTGGTCGCGTTTCATGAGGTCCATGAGGGTTTGGGCGGCAACTCGGAGCTCCGTATCCGAATAACGAACCACGGTTTTGATGGCTTTGAGGAGACGTGGGTCCACCTCTCGATCCGTTGAGTCGGTCGCCTTCTCTATCAACGCCCTCACCTTCCCTCCCTCCTCTTCCATTTTTCACGAATCAATCGATATCGGTCTACACAGATTGAAATCAAATCTCGATTTCAATTTCAAAATCCCTAATTTCGGTCATTGCGCGCTAAGTCAACATGTCGGTTTTTCTGTTGTAAAGTCCTTACCCTCGACACAATGCCTCAATCTACAATACTGCCACTTACGTTTAAAACTATCTTATGACGTGGCATAGATAGGTTATCTATTCTCTAGGGCGGTTTTGTAAATTCGTTATTGAACTAGGGTATTTTCTATTAGGCTCGGCGTTTCCCTCCAATTTCGTTGCTATGAATCGAAGCTACCATCAGCTTCTTTGGATCCAAAAGTCTCAAGGCGCTATTTGTGGGCTCTTACTGTGCTCATTATTTTAATTTATGATTCTTACTATGTTCTTGAAGTTAGTTAAGCTGGAAAGAAATTGTTCTACTTATCATCAAAGATTCCTGCCTTTACTTTCGAATTTGATTTTTTTTTTCTTTAAATCTATAATTGGTTCACTGGTTCTTTTGTTTGACAATAATTCTTGATATTCAAGATATATTTTTGCTCCATCGACTTGCTCAGAAAATGTATTAAATATTAGTGTCTGAAACTTGATAATTTTTATCTTATCCTCTTATTATATACACTTTCCCTCTGTTTTATTGGGTGACAAAAGTGTCATGCCTTATTTTTTTGGTTTCTTGATGCTGGTTTGGCATAATTTAGCAAACAGAGAACAAATTCCTTCTCTTTTTTAACTGAATTTGTGAACTAACTTTTACTATTGCTTATATGAAACTATTATTGTTCATGCATATATGATATTCTGAAAATATGAAAGAGAAAAAAGTTAAAGCGACACAAGAAAGCAAGCTTTTGATTAACAGATAAGGTTAAACCATTGGTTCTTGAGTCATCACCTCGTCTATGCTGGAATCAGCCACAAAATGCTAATGACTGTTAGCTTGAGGTTTTAACAAATGCTTTAGAATGCTTCTCTTCTTCTATGTTAAAAATGATTGAATAGGATGATATTAGTTCAACGAAGCTTCACGGTAAAAAAGGACAATATGATGTGATAACTGGGGGGGTGTCTGAGTCTCAATCTAAGCGTACTATCTGTAAATGTTGCAAGCTTATCAGAGTCTAGAAGGTTTCCTTATGGTTTTGATAATGGTTTTGATATAGCTTGTTCGTTGGAATTTTGGTCCATCTACTTGTCTGCTTGAATCCCTGAAGCCTGAATCAACAGTATAGAAATTGGAATAAATTGTGGACGTTCATGCTCCAATTCTAACCTGGTTGTAAGTTGTAACTAGAGCATTTGCTGTGATTATCTGTGTCCTTGTGTATTCTGACTCTACAGGTTCAACTATTGGTATATCGTTGATTGGGAGCGTAAAACGCTGTCCAAATCTGTCATTCATCTCCTCTACCACAAAACCAGAAGATCTTCCATTTCAATTACAAATGAAGCATCGATGCTACTGATTATTCCTACAACCACTTCTTGCCATTATTTGGCATCAGACAGGATCTCTACTTATGGTCAATTCATATACATACCTAACTTATAAAGAATCTTTGAAAGACTTTGACATTAAAATCTCAAGCCTTCGTGATTGCACCTAGACAAGGTTGTTTATCCATCTTGTATTGCTTGGAACTTAAGCATATTCGAGTTGAAGATCGTTCTGGCATGTTGACTGAGCTCTCTTCTTGTGCAACAGTTCTCTTGAATCCACACAACTGCTAGAATTTATTATATATGGTAAATATATCAAAGCATTTCAACTTATTTAAAAAATATAAATCTTTAGTTTTCTATCTTAAATAGTTGTTGATTATGCTTATAACATAGAATGTGGTAAGTTTCTTGTACATTTTTCCTTTTGCTTTTCGTTGACTAACTGTATCAGCTAACGCATTCTCACATCTTAAACCTTAGATATTCTTCGGAACATTATTTTATGGTACGCATGTGGTCCATATCAAGACTAGATTGTCTTCAATAAGGAAATACTAGTGGTGCCCCTTTGGATGTCCCTGGAAATTTAATGGTAAAGAAAGTGACAGCCTTTGCACAAAGCTGCTAGCATTATTTATTGTGGTTACGGCTTAAAATTACCTAGTTTTTTCATTGCATAAATTAAGGTAATGCTAATACTTGATCTTCTTTTGCAAAAGAAATCTTTTCCTTTGCCCAAAATCTACTCTTTTCTGGATTTGGTCATAAAATACTCCAATAGAGGCCTGACATTAACTTTGTGCTCAATCCAGCTCAAAGTTCCTTAGTTTACATTCAGGTTGCAAACAAACTAGACTGGTCATACTTAAATCTCCCGGACCTTAGATAAAATGTTTGACAAACAATTAACATATTGTTGGTTTAGCATCAAGTTGGGAACAAACTAGAAGGCAAAATATTTGTAGTCATGGAAAATGATTGACTTAACATTTTTTGTCCATAGTGAATCAATGCTGATTTCTGCTGCATACTTAAAAACCTTTGTCACCTTGACAAAAATGAGTTGCGTCTGATTGACATCTTGAACTGTCATGAAGAAATCACGGACAATTACTGACTTTTTGGTGCGATACAGTAAATAGACTGAATATTTATTCAATTTCATGTGATCGTAAACTGATAATTAATTATGTATGCTGTTTGTTCATGGACCACCATACCGCGGGTTTGGGAGAGGATGTAGGTTCTTGTCCTCTCGTGATTATTTAGTAAACCTGATCAAGATTAAACAAATGAGTAGTTAATCTTTTGTCATCGACCTTCTTTTACGAGACTAAACTTCCATTGGTCCGACTTTTCTCAGGCACAATGGAGGAGTCTTGCTATTTCAAAATGTACTACTCAGAAGCTTCCTGGTAAATAACACTAACCCGATGATTGAGGACTTGTTTCAGTCACAGAAGGGATTTTGTTTTCTAATTGATCTGAACAAGACCAGATCTGGTTTGGTCTGACTTTTCACAAGCATGTTCTCATAAGTTATATATAATATATAGAATCTAGATAAACTTGTCAAGGCATATTCGCTTCCATTATGCACAGTGTGCATTTTTCATATAAAAAAATATATATTTCAAATAGTGCTGCTTTACAGACATAATTGGATGCATGTAAAGGACATTATATATTTATATTGAGTGTTTCCACGTTCACTTTTGTTATCTCCACCAGCTAGAGTCCAACTTGTAAAGAGAGGGAATTGTGTTGCTCTTTTCTACCCAGTACCCACTCCTTTGACCTAATTTAACATCTGTCGTTCAGAGAGGCTCAGGGCTGCTAAAATTGCACACGGGGTGACAATTATGCCCACTCTGTTTGACTTGGCCGGTGCTTCCATGTGCTACGATGCTGCCTTGGCATCACGGTAATTAGACTGTGACTTTTCAACTTTTACATTTCACCGTGGTGATTCTAATTTTTTATTTGAAAAGAAATTATAAGATCATCAAAGCGGCGAAACTGGGAGTTTGTGGCTGGAGCCGGACAATGATTATAGTGTGGGTAAAATGCATTTTAAAGTAAGTGGTGGGGCCACCGTATTCAATCTCACCATCACGTTTACACTTTACGTGCAGATCGAAATGCTCAACAAGATTTCGACCTGTTGACCGTTGACTGTATATAATCATGTAATTGACTAAACCCGTTAGGCTGAGCAAGCTCTCTTCAACTTAACTTACACAACAAGAAGACCGACGCTGTCGTCACCCAAAATCGCCTTCGAGATGTAGAATTCATTATTACTGTTTTTAAGGTTCTTATTTGTTTTCCATCTCCACCGAGAGCATTAATAATTAGTCATATCAAATTAGGTTTTATACCAAAATTCAGTAATTATTTCACATAAATTATCTTAAATTCCAGGCATTAGAGTTGGGTAAGCAGCACCTAGAATCATTCCTAATACAGTTGATAGGCTACCAAATTTTGGAAGTATTAACAAATAAATGCTCTTCTGCGTGGCTTGACGTCCGGCCAACAAGTGTCAAATGAAATACACCCCATATTTACCGCCATCCATCGACCAACAAGTTTAATATGTAGAGTTTGGATCTTCTCAGTGAAAGACTAATTTTCGAGAGTACTTACAAGTTTAAGATATAACAAATCTTAACCATTCGTAGGCATCTGGTGTCACTAGATTAAGAAAGACCCATAAAAGAGTACGGGCGGAGGAACTTTTAGGTTCTTGTATCACAATACCCCAAATTAACGATCAATATTAGTGAACGTTAGCTAGATGGAGGATAGTTTGATCAATTTGTAAGAATATTAAAAAAACTAATTTAAAAAATAAAGGAAAATTTTAAAAATTAAAAAATAAAATAATATTTTTAAAAAAGTGATGAATATCTACCGTTCACTATACTTCATGGATGGTGAATATTATTATTTAAAAATAACAAAATGGTATTTAAAAAATATATTTTTTAAAGTGGAAATCCAATCTACTAATTTGAACCTCTACCTCTATTATCCATTAAATCTGGAGATTCAATCTCCACTCCAATTAATTATCAAATTCACCCAATTCATCAACGAAACCCACCATCACTATCATCAGATTCATTACCATCACCAACAAAGCTCACCATCAACACCATTGTTGATCTCCTCTTCTCTTCCCAATCTCTATTCTCTTCCACTTGTCTCTCATTTTTCCATTTCTCAAATAAAACACAACTGCAATCCAATTTTGAGTCTCCTTGAACGGGATCTAGTCTAAAGAGGGCGTCTGGCGGTGATGGCAGAGGATGAAGATGGCGTCTGAAGCAACTGGGTCTGGATGGGTTTTAATGCAAGCGATGACAATCTCACTTGTAAGCAACTGGATGGCATCTCAAGTAGTTGGGTCTGAATGGGTTTTAGGGCAATCGACGGCAGTCTCACCTGTAAGCAACTGGGTTTTAGGGCAATCGATGGCGTCATTCACTGATTTCAAAAACCTCAAGCTTCAAGTTGCTTCGATTTTCATTTTTAATTTTTCTTTAAAAAAAAACTGGGTCCAGATGGATGTTTGTGCAGTTTGTGTGTTGAGATGATAATGATCTTGGTTTTGCTAGGATGACAGAAGTGCTTGTTGGTGATTATAATGTTTATTGATGATGATGATGATAATGATGATGGGAGTTTGATTCTTGTTGACAATGATGATTACGAGAGGGAGAAGATTTTTGTTTGATTCTTGAACAATGAAGATTTCTGGGTTGTTGAAAACAATAAAGACAGTGGAGAAGATCTAGATTGTTGAAACAAATCCAATCTAAATGTACACCGTCCATCCTACCTATTTATTTTCTTAATTTTTTTAATTTTTTAATTTTTTTCAAATTGATTTGATTAAAACAGTTTTTATTTAATTTATTCTAAAATTTTAAATTTTAATTTTTTAAAAAATTATAAAGATGTATTTTGATCCTTCCACCAAAATAAATGATCAACCATTAATTTTAACACTGTTAACTATTATCCGCGGGCTATTGATACTTTTAATACCGATTTACGTTAAGTTTAACCTCATAAGGGTTTTTTTGTGTTTAACTTCCCCATAAAAACATATAAATACTTCATTTAAACTGTACTAACGAAACTATTGGAAGAAAACATCTTCGATTTTTCACATCCTTTAGCAATGGAGAAACTTCCTCAATTTTCAAACAGAACAGCTCTGAGCAACAAAGATATGCACAACCACTAATATTTTTCCAACACGGAAGAAACCCAAATCATACATATATGACCATCGCAAAAGAGTACAAACATGATGGTACTTGCTGCAGATTTCATTCAAGCTAAAAAACAAGTGATTAAGCGCATTAACGATATTTTTTTATTAAATATAATACCCATATATTGAGTAACAATTTTGTTGCAGATTCATACTTAATAATACAACAAAGAAAAACATGTAAATTAAAACCTACTGACTTGACCTCTTTTGCATCCATATCTTTCCTCAGATTAAAATCCTAGAAAGCTCTTTTTTCTCACTTTTGGAAAATAAAAAAATAAATAAAAAACAAGAAAGGACGACAGGAATGCCGGGAAAGGGAAGTTTCCCATAAAACTACAACCCCACGCGCATCCAAACTCAAGCGCACCCGCGTGGAGCAAACCCGACCCTTGAACCCGCCAAATCAAAGACGACCCGGATCCCCTGTTGCTGGATATTCCCTACTATCGACAACCCGCCCATTGTTCCAGCGAACGCAAAGCAGAAGGTCCCGCTACTGTCCACTGGAATCAGATAATTGGTCGCCGGCAACGACACATCAGCGCCTCTGAAATGCAACACTACAGTGGGCACCTTCACTTCCGTCTTCCCCGACAAGTCAAAACAAGTGTCGAACAACGAGAAATCCGGCGCACGCTTCAAGCTGGCAGTTCCGACCCGGAAAGCATCACGGAGAGCGATATAAGCGGGTCGGGTCAATCGAGTGACGGACGTGCCCGAGTCAATAATGACCCCACCGTTGCCAGTCGGATCGAGTTTAAACAGAGAAGCTGTGATGCCACGGACACGTGTACCGCCGACGCTGATCCCGACAAGGTCGACGTAGTAAAATGTATCAAGCTTAGGATTCGAGATCAAAGGAGTGTACCGGGCGGTTCGCGAAACAGCAGCGTCGCCAAAAACCATGGACGAGGGTTTAGAAGAAGCCGACCGGTCTACCAAACAGTAAGAGAACTTGCGGTTGAACCGGGGGCCGGTTTGAGTAGGAAACGATAACTTCCCACGACCGAGTCCCAGCAAACCCGCCGCACCAACGAAGAGGCCTTGATTGTCGTGGCCACAGCCGAGCGCCACGCGTCCAACTCTGCTGCCGCGAAACGTCAGCGTTTCGGTGGAGAACTCGCCGACTGTGAAAGAGCCGTCACCATACGAGACTTGGTAGAGACACGTCTTCTTCCTCGGGTTGCAACCAGGAGAGTCAAGGCGGTTACACAAGGGAGTCCCACAAGGTACTCTACCAAACGAGCGTGACCTGCTCGGGTCGAATACCGGGTCGCTTTGAGCGTAGCATTTCTTGCAAGGCGCACACTGGAGCCAAACGATGTCACTTCCAGTGTCCAAAACCATGTACACGTACCTGGGAGGTGTCCCCACGCCCAGGCGCGTGAAGTACTCTCCACTACCCTGCGCCAGCCCCGATATCACGGAGCTGCTGAATCCGCTGCCGCGTGCGCGAAAGCGCTTACCGACGACGGAGTCGGCGAGGGCGGTAATGGACTCAACACGTAAGGAGTCACGTTGGAGACGGAGGTTGAAGAGCTGTTGTGGATCTTCGCTGACGGATAGAGAGTCTATGTGGTGTAACTGTAGAGAGAGACTGGATGTGTCGGATACGTTGAAAGACGTTTCGGAGTCGGACTGCTGAGTCCATGAGGGAGTGGATGGGCTGGCAAGAGAGTTGAGGAGTAGGGTTTGGTACTGGAGAGAGTTAGCGCAGGAGGAAAGAGAGAGGAGGAAAACGGAGAAAATGGAAAACAGAAAGGCATTTCTCGGTTTTCCTTCCATCGTAGAGACTGACAGTGAAGTAAGTGATGATGCAGTGAAAGATTTTCAGGGATGATCCACTTTATATAATTAATATTTTCAGACGGTGGGAGTGGTAAAAGCGGTTTCTGTAAGTGGAGTTATCACTTGTTCATTGTTTTTATAAAGGGAAACTTTATTTTTGTACCTCTATTTTTTTAAAAAAATTTATTTTTAAATACGGATTATAACTTTTATTATCCCTTATTTTTTTAAAATTCATCAAATTAGTTTATCAAATTAGTTCCTCTGACATCATTTATAACAGTTAACATCAATTAAAAATAATAAAAAACTATTTTACCCTTAACTTTATATATACATATTAAAATAACATGTTTATCCTCTTAAAATTTTTAAATTATAATTTGATTTGAATTCTATATGACAAAAATACCCTCCATAAATAAATTAATAAATTAATATAAAATATATACTTTTAATTTAACATGCCAATTTTTATAATTTAATTAAAAAACAAAAAAATTAAAAAGCTAGACTAGTCTCCATGGGAGACCCCTCCCATGGAGACATTGGTCTCCATTGTCAAAGACGTAATAGAGATGCATCTCCATTGCGTCTCCGACAATAGAGACTAGCATTGGTCTCTATCGTTGGAGATCAGATTTCGCCTCTAACGATGGAGATCAGAGGGTCTCAATTGTCGGAGATCAGTCTCCGACGATGGAGCCTGATTTGAGTGTCATATCTAATTCTTATTTTTAAAAAAAAATAATTTGCTTAATCTTTGATTTTTTTTTTTTAAATGTTTAGTTTGATGTTGATATTTAATTTGAGTGATGTTCATTTAATGAAAATAATAAAGATGATAATTTTGATGAATGTAAAGAATAAAATTGGAGAAGAAAAAAATGATAGAGGTAGAAAATGAGGGAGATTTTTTTTTAAAAAAATATTATATTATGTCGACATTGGGAATTAGCCGACCAGGTTCTTCATAGCCTAAGACTGTAAATCACTGAAAACTATAATAAAAGTAAGGGAATAGAAGCAAAGAGGAAGATATTAGACGCGGATTTTACGTGATTCGACTAAAGGAAAAACCTACGTCCACATTGCTAGCTCCGGTGATGGAGAGATAGTCACTGTTATTATTATGTTTTCTTATTACAATGGGAGAGAATAGAGAAAAAGTGAGAGAGAAAGAGCAAACCATTCCCCCAGCCCTCCCCCTAAATATTTTCACCCTTATTTATAGAAAGGGGGAGTTACTACAGTAGCGCCAAATAAGTTAAAATATAATGATGATTACATTTAATGTTTCAGAATTGCATTTAATACATCTGACAGCTGTCAACATATGTTTTAGGCGACTAATCAAAGTGGTTAGCCCAAGTGAGTTAGATAAGATCTTCGTAATCCAGGCTGTAATTTCTGACGGGATTTATGTGTACGACACGCTGTCCGCGAGCTAGAGCTCACTGTGCAGCTCGGGATAGAGCTCGTTAGGTATTCTTGGTGACTAGTTTAACGTCTAACGGGAAAGCTGTCCTACGAGTTGAGGCTATGACTAGGCTAGGCTGTCTATCATACACGAGCTCGCTGAGTTGGACGTTTTTTATGTGCGATAGCTGTTTGATCAGTACTCTGTTGAATTGTTTTTGCGAGCTGCTTCTTGGCATAATAGACCCTTATCTGTTGGGCTACTTCACTGGTCTTTTGGGTTTTTACCAGCCCATTTAGAGTGGACCGAAAAATACCCACAATATATTATTATTTTTGTAATTAAAAATATAATGTTATTCTTTTAGTAACTAAAAATACTATCTATAAATTGAATGATAAGATTGTAATTTTAAAATTTTTAAGAAAATAAACACTTCATTGTAACATGTGTATATAAAGTTAAGGGTAAAAGTAAAACAGTATTTTATTATTCTCAATTGACGTTAACGGTTAAAGATGATGTTAGAGAGATTAATTTGATGAGTTTTTAAAAAATAAGGGATCATGAAAATTATAAACGGATTTACATTTAAAAATGAGAAGTTTTTTAAAAATATAGAGATCAAAATAAAGTTTTTTATTTTTTAGAAGTTCAAAAAATAAAGTGGATACATATTAAAAACAGTTATTATCATTGTCTTTGGATAACTAATGAATTCTTCCCTTTTTTTCCTTTATTGATTAAAAAATATTATTTTATTCTTTTTAATATTATTTTAAAATTTTTTTGACCTTTTTAAAATCATTAAAAAAAAAAGATGATTTATCAATTATTATAAAACAAATGCTAATAATTCTATTAAAAATGTATCTGAGCAGATAGTTAGTTTTTCTACCTTAAATCTTGTGGAAATTTATTGTAAAGAAAATAAACTTGTGCAAATTCGTTGCCTGTGGGGTACAAAGTCGAAGTGAAAGCGCAAGGAACGATGGAATGATGTCAATAATGCCCCTTTGACATCGGCGGGAAGAACAAATGCGCCAGTAAGTATGAGTATTTACTTTTGGTGAAAGTTGAATCGGGTCTGTATATAATTAATGCTTATGTTATGTCAACAGTTACTGCTAAGAGATTCGCTTGGGGACTTGAGCTTGATTTGTTGGGACTTCAACAGTGAAGTAATCCCTGAAAGTTCGCTTTTTTTTTTTCCAACTTATTATGTTCATGAGCAAATCATACTAGTAATTTTAATGCGTTACAATATAAACATAAATTATGTAAGGGAAAATGAACATTGTCATTTTCCTTCGATTGCATGGTTACACTTTCCAATGTGATATGAAGGAGAAGTTAATCTGACCAATGGGAGTGGGTCCATAAAAAGAAATCTCTGATAATTTGATGTTCTTTGATTTGTTCTAAAGGATTTGAATTTACAACTTTACCATTTTAGATGGCTTAAATGAATAGTATACTACATACTTAAGAAAATAAACAGGATAACATTTTAAAGAAAATGTATATTAGATTTCTAGTATTTTGATACTGTCTAATGTGCCTTATTATCGTTTTCAATAATTTCAGTCATGTTCACATTACCTAATCATTAATGCCGTGTTTGACTTTATGGCATGTTCTCATTGATAACAAAAGAGAGGTGATCAAAAGTGTAAATAAATATCAAGCATTAGTGAAAGCCCAAGATATATCATGCTTCTCATGTTCAAAGTCTTAGATTGGAGCTTCTTACGATTGCTGATCAATCTTTCCTCGTGACTCTTGCTTTTGATTCTTATCTTGTAATCTCTCCCTTCTCTTCTTTACCCCTTTTCATCACTGTACAAACAAGAAAGCGCACGATACGTATGCTACAACGGTTTCCTTTCGGTGCAATTCCAAAAATATCATGCACGATTTCTTAGCTCTCTTTCTAAAAATTTGGATTCTTTAGAACCCAACTTTCACTTTGAAGAATCCTTTGATAATTGTCCACATTATAAACCATGTGAGTGATTCTTTCATCATTTTGTTTTATATATTGTCCACATTATAAACTATGTGAGTGATTCTTTCATCATTTTGTTTTATATATCCAACGTCAATTTTAATATAAACGAATACTTTGATTAGAAAGAGCACGTAAATGGTTTTGGGCCTTCGCATGCAACACTGGGGCTACTTTTGTACTCTAGCAAATACGGAATTTGTACAGAAAGAACCATGAAGCATAATTTTACTAGGTTGTTTAATTGATTGTGAAGATGGGGACTAATTTGTCAAAGCCTCAGCACTAAGTGACACAGACATGCGCGTGAGTTCATGTTGCACATGTTTGTAGGTCCCCATCATCCATATAACCACTGTAGCTAATTGGATTTTGGTTTCCCAGAATTGACACCCACCAAAACTCAAAAAATAGACAGTCATTTGAACTCCTCAAAGCACGATAAGTGCCAAGTAATTAACCGTGACTCGTGCAATAAGAAATAGATGATTGGAAAACTTGCAGCTATACGGTATACCCATATAAATTGGGTAGAAAAGGGAAAGAAACTAAATTCCCGAGTGGCCCACCAACATAACCTCATAAATGCTCATAGTCTATATTTCTTTACAGAATTATATATATATATATAAATTCCAGAAAAAAATCCTGATGTTATGTATACCGATTTGGTCTCCATGAGTTGGGTAACACATAAATGTGAAGTAGCAGCTAATTATGAAACTTGGTACGAGCCAGTGGTCCCCCCAAGCAGCAAGTAGGTACGCTATGTAGTTAACACTATCGAACACCATAACCAATGCTACGTAAAGAGATTATTTAGGTGAATGAATCTATATATGATTTTTTTTCAAAAGTAAATAATAATAATAATAATGTTTTCAGCCAAACAAGAAAAAGAGAAGATAAGGGAAGGCCGCAGTGGGCTTTTACAAGGTAGGGATTCGGGAACACTCTCTACTTACTTGGGAAAAAGGTCTCCTTGAAAGGTGGGCTTGACACAACAGCCAGCTCCGACATTAGAAATGTAATCTGTCTCTTCACATTATTATTGTTGAAACCTGTTTACAAAACCGTGTGGGGTTAGAGCAAGTACTTTTCAAAGGCCAAAATCAATAATAGAGGAACAGAGGAATCATGAAAAGCTAAAAGAGCACAGGGAAGTAGAATTGAGCATGCCAATCAGTAGGTACTAACAATACAAATACGTTATCAAGCAGAAGAGAGTTCACAAAGATATTCTTTGAACAAAGCAAAAGCTTCAAACCAAGAATAATTCTTTCGGTGAAATGTATCATGTGATGTTATGTTCATTGTATATTCCTTATGTCATCCAACTCAACAGCAATAGTGACAGTAAACAGTGTGAGTAAAGATATTCGGCAATTTACCACTGCATGCGGAATCTTCGTACAATAGCATAACTAGTGAATCAGCTTGAACGTAGAAGTTCCATGAAATTATAAATATCTGCAACTTGGGGAGTTCATATATGAAAAATTAGGCATAAAGTTATCAAAGCAAATGCGGTTGGTACTTGGTATAGAAGGAAGAAAATGAACTAACAAACTAATGGTTCGTCATGGGAGAAACTAATCATACGCTACACTCCAGAAGCAAAATATGAACTTGCAGTGGACCCAGATGCTGTGACGAAGGCAAAAAGCAAAGTGAACTACTAAGATATATTGAGAAAACTGACATTTGCAAGCTTGGGCAGTACTCAGCAAAACAAAATTTGGAACTCTCTATGCAACATAAAGCTACACTACTGATAAACACCTTTTACTCAATACGATTTAAAAAATTGAATGTCAAATCCTGGTATGGAGTCTCACAGAGCAGCATACCCAAAAAAACAAAAGCAGAAAGGATTGGAATTGATGGCCATTGCTGAAATCAATTGTGCATTTATCCTTGTACGGTTGTGCGAGCAAAAGAAGTAGAACTGAGGCACAATTCAGACTTGAGAAGCCTATCCTGATTTCTGAAGCATGACTACATGTAGTCTCATTATTTCAGTGATGACTGATATTCAGTAACTAACTTTATGGTTTAATTTATCATTATTTTTTATAATTCAAACATGTGTTTCGAACTTCCATCAAAACAAATAGGGTTGTTCCATTTTGTTGTGATAAGCAAAAGACAAAAGCTGATACAAAGTAACAACTTGGCAACTTCCATGACATTTGAGAGCATAATTACATTCTTCCACCAATGACGCCGTTACTTCTCCCTGGACCAGTCCCCACTTTTTCCACCAGTTTTACGCTCAAGCCGTACATCTGTGATCTCAATATCTTTCGAAGCAGCCTTGCACATATCATATACTGTTAGGCCAGCAACCGTTACAGCTGTCATTGCTTCCATTTCTACCCCAGTTTTGCCTGTTGACACCGCTTCCCCTTCTATGTCTACACTAAAATCCTCTGGATTCAGAGTTAGATCAACACGAACATGGCTTAGGGTTATGTTGTGGCATAACGGGATGAGAGTGCTTGTGTGCTTTGCTCCGCTAATACCAGCAATTTTCGCAACACTAAGGACATCTCCCTTGGCCAACTGGTTTGCCAAGACCAAATCAAACACCTTCTTGCCCAGAATTACCTTGCCGCTAGCAATGGCAGTTCGCTTACTGCTTTCTTTCGGAGACACATCCACCATTTGAGCTTCTCCGGTCCTACCAATGTGGGTCAGGCTAGGCGTGTTTTCACTCTTTCTTTGAGATGTCTGCCGAGATTCTTGAACCACAAAATCATTACTTACAGAACCAGCAAATCCACTTGGAGGAGCTTCTCCAAACACGGACTCCATTTCCTTCCACCAGAAACACCATATAAGCAAGCGTACATCAAACAACCATTCATCACAAGCAATTGGACGCCACCATAGAAATTGAATTAGAGATATAAACAGAAAACAACACCTTAAAAAGTGTAGATCTAACAAATAGTTTTGTCAAAGTAGACTTTTAGTTTCTTTTATTTTCAAATGGTCTCAATCATTCTCTACTATCAATCATAAAACAAGCACTTCAAGATTCACCAGAAAAAAAAAAACTGCATAACGCTATTTATTTACATAAAATAATAATAATAATAAATAAACACATTTGATATTGATCTACAGCTATCTGAAACTATAACGGTGACTTACCTTATTGAACTCCGCAATTGTGCTTGCGAAATCATCGCTGCTGTTACTACTAAACTGCCTTCTTGAGCGAGGAAATGCAACCGCAATTCGACGAAGAAACATGATGCTAACTGCAAGGAAATTCATAAAAAGCTCAATTTATAAAGGACTGAAAAAATAAAATAGAAAAGACGTTAACTTAATAACAAAGCCAGCAACCATTTTTATGAACTTGAAATTTCATTTTACACTCCGTTCTCGTTCAGGCATTTTCGCGAACATGTTGGGGTTATCCAATTTCAAAGGAAAAGCTCAGTACTATACAACTAGGAAGAATATCATTGCGAATTTAAGAGTAGAATTAGAATAAAAAACGAAGGTGCTTTTGTTTCGTTACAAATTATCGATGACTAAAGAAATCAGTGCCTGAAAATTGTACAGGCGATCGAAGCAAATGGACGCTCTTATCTGTGTTAAGGAGTATTAAACGACTGATGTTGCTCGTTACGATGTCGTTTAAAGTGGACGAATTTGAAATTACACTATAGTTTGGCATGACAGCGTCGACTGTAAAATGAGAGCTTTCTATTATTTATTTATAATGGATGATTGAAGGATTTTATTTTTTTCAAAATAATTATATGTATGTAACAGTAATTATTTGAATTACGGTTGAATTATAAATGGGACACTCTTTCCATCATAAATATTTTTATTTCTCGAATCTTTGTAAGAAATTTTAACTACATTTCACAAAAAGCTCTTATAGATGCTTAAATTATTTCAAAAAGAACAACTCAAAACTTTCCAATTTCATCTTATCACTTTTCTAATAATCAACATTCACAAAAGCAATTGAAGTAGAAAATTATTCAATTTCCAGGGTGCATGCACTATTGCATTGCATATAGTCTCGCAGTTTGAGTGGCACTGCTTAAACCAACGGCAAATATCGCACATGCGCTTTTACCTTTTGGTTTGAAAACCAATCAACTGTACATGTGGTCAGCCAAACGGGGCCTAGCAAGAGCCAACAAAGGCTTGGCTTTTGGCATGGTCATTCCATAAACCTCACTAGTATCGATATCTTTGGGTCTCAAGCCCTCCGGTGGACTCCAATCGAAACAGTGAAAGAGTCGAGCTAAAGCCATCAGCACCAATGTTACTCCAAGCGGTGCGCCGGGACATTTTCTCTTCCCAGCACTAAACGGAAGTATCTTAAAGTCGGCTCCATGACTTATCTCGACTCGGCTCCCGTCAGCCATCCAGTGTCTCTCGGGCCGAAACTCTTCAACATTGGCCCATATCTTGGTGTTCCTGCCCAGTGCATGCGTGTTGATGAAGACACGTGTCTTGGCGGGGATGTAATAGCCGTTGATGGTTGTAGCGCGCAGGGATTCATGTGGGATGAGAAAGGGTCCCGCTGGGTGCATGCGAAATGTTTCACGTACCACGCATCGTAGATAGTTAAGGTGGGCCAGATCAGCTTCGCAAACCATGCGATTTTGACCCACCACAGAATCAAGCTCTTCTTGGATTTTGTGAAGAACACGTGGATGTTTGATCACCTCTGCCATTGCCCATTCATTGGTCACAGCTGAAGTATCTGTTGCAGCAGCTATCATGTCCTAAAAAACCCCACAAAATCATACTTATATAATCAATTAAAATTGTAAGACAATACCATGTAAATAATTTGCTTTTTCTAGGAGAAGATGACCTGAATTAGAGCTTTAATTTCAACATCATCCATGTGTTGTTTCCCATTTTCACCAGGCAAGGACAACAAAACATCAACGAAATCCATCTCTTCACCATCCTCATCTCTAACTAATAAATTTCTTTCTTTCTCCTTTGTTGCCTTTCTATGTTCTTCAATAATCATCGTGTGAAAATCATCCACTCTCTTCTCAATCTCCCTCATTTGCTTTTCACAACCATGAGGATCCACCCATCTCCAAATCGGCAAATAATCACCTAAATATATCACACCCAAGAGCCGGAACAGCTCATGTGTTATGTGCATGAACTCCATCGCTTCCTCTGAACCGCCACCAAAATATTGCTTTCCTAACAACATCCTTGTGACGTTGTTCATTGAAAACGCACCCAACACATCTCTCAAGTTGACGGGCTTCCCATTTTGGGCCCTAGTCCAAACACCTTGGACAAGATGTTGGGCCTCATCAGCCCGATGCTTGGCAAACGTGTCCAGCCTCTTTATTGTTAATAGGTTCTCCATGCAAATTCTCCGCATCCTCTTCCAATGTGAGCTTAATGGAGCCAAGGCCACATCGCCACACCCGTAGGCTAGATGGATGGCGGCTAGTGTCCGTGGCCGGGAAGCAAATACGTCGTCCTGCCGGAGAAGTATTTCACGGATGATATCGGGGTCATTGGTGGTGATGGCGTCCACTTTGCCCAGGCGGAGGTAAACCAACGGCCCATATTTGTTGCACAAATAAGCTAGGTCCCTGTGAGGGAATTGGCCCAATTGGAGAAGGTTGCCGAAAACGGGCCATCTTGGTGGGCCTGGAGGAAGCATTGTTGTCTCGTGGGCAGTTTTTTGATTGAGGAATCGGTGTATGACATTGGCGATGAGAGATGCAAAGACAAGGATTGAAGCAATGGTGGCTAACTCCATCAAAACTACTGAATTCTAGAGATAATATAGATACTTTATACGAAGCTTAAAGAATTGCATCTAAGAGGCTAATAGTGAAACCATGGGCTCAAAATTGTCTTGCCATGTGATTCTATTTGTATATTAGGATTTAAGCTTTTTTAAACCCTTTAGAAGGTAATAAAAACATATTTTTTGATACCACATTCTTGACATGCAATTGAGATTGAATTGAATTCTACATAGATAAAAATAACAATCAGTAAAAAAAGAAAAAAAAAAGTATGAAACCCTCTTTGAACTTGTTTGGTTGGTGGAGCATGTTATGTGTGATTGTGTTTTGTGGTCTCCTACTCCAAGAAATAGCATTCGCGTGTTTTTAAACACTCGTGATCAGATGTTGGTGCACGGTAGAAGGAAGAGAACAGGTGCATGAGCCTTGTGATTAGGCAAGTAAGTCTTAAGTAATACTGTTTATCATACCTAAAAAGGTGTGCACCAGAAAATTATGATGTATTAAAACATTTCAAAAAAAGTTATGATGCCATTAATCATCACTTGGTTCCATGGTCTAGTGGTTAGGACATTGGACTCTGAATCCAGTAACCCGAGTTCAAATCTCGGTGGAACCTTCAAATTATTTTGTCTCGTTTTTCCTTTTTGCGCCAAAAACGGCTATTGCTCAATTACGGTACCACACACTTCTCGCTCTCGGGCGGGATTTTCTAAACCCTAAATGAAGATGACAACCAACAGCTACTTGTCCAATAGAAAAAATTCAAAATCCTAACTCGCGGACAATTCCAAATCAAGTTTCTATCTTTCTCTAATTGTCAGGAAATGGAACCTAGTCTACAGAAAATCGAGCAAACAGTGCTCGAGATACTCAAACAAGCGGACATGGAGGAGATGACGGAGTTCAAGGTTCGAACAATGGCGTCGGAGCGACTCGGAATCGACCTCTCCGATGTCGATCAAAAGAAGTTCATCAGAGGCGTGGTGGAGTCGTTCTTGCTCTCCACCGTCGAAGATACTGGCACTGCTACTAATCAAGCTGATGCGAATGTTCAAGGAGAGTATAGTCATCAGCAAGTCAACATCAAGAGAAAAGTTAATTTATACGGAGACCGCATCATTTGTCAGGTGAAACCTCAAACTAACAATTTCTTTGGTCAAATTTCGATGACTGAAAATGCTTTGTTTGTGTGAATTCTAGATAAGCATATCATGCTACATAGTTGAGATTGAGTTTCAATTTTGTATTTGTTGTGTAATTTTTGATAATGTAATTGGTATTTCTGCTTTTGAATTCCAAATTAGATCCTGTAGAATTGTAGAATTATGGGTTGATATTGTGGTCGATACCACGTGGAAGGTTCAAGTAGGAACCACAATGATAGAAAGTTTGTTTTATTTTTTTGGCTGGATTCTGCTTTTATTGAAGATTGTTCCTTTTGATTTAGCTTTCGAAAAAGAGGAATGTGGTGGTTCAAGAACTCAAGGGTAGAACTATTTTGACAATTAGGGATTACTATCGAAAAGATGGAAAGCTGTGTCCGTCTGCCAAAGGTGATCAGATGAGTGTTTTCCTGATTTTATCTCTTATATCTCTATTTCTTGCAAATTTTTTATTACGACGTAGACATTTCTGTATAACACATTTGCTTTGGCTTACCATTTAATTTTTGGTTTGAATATGTGGCTGCTGAAAACTTTATCAAGTTGTCTCGCTTTAAGCATGTAGCACTTCAGCTTAGGAACCTTTGGTAGGCTGGTATTTTAGTCATTTCTAGGGCTTTGATTGCTTGTCTATAAATTACAAGTTTTATTTATGTTGTATGGCCTTAAGCATGTTTTTGGTAGGGTTTTTTTTTTTTTTTTTTGGGTTAATTTTGAGGCTTTTGATTGCTTGTCTTTAGATCACAAGTTTCATTAAAGTTGTCTAGCTTCAAGTGAGTATTTGGTATGATGGTTTTTTTGTTCTTTTTGAGGCTTTTGATTGCTTGTCTATAATTGCAAGTTTTGTTCAAGTTGTCTAGCTTTAAGCATATAGAGATTTAGTGTAGGAACCTTTGGTAGGATGGCTTTTTGTTAATTTCTGTGGCTTTTGATTGCTTGTCTATAAATTGCTAGTTTCATTGGGAACTGATATAACTGTTGAACTCGTTGATATCGTTGCAAACGTAATAGTTATTGTTTCCCAATTACTTTATTTTGATCACATAGTAATGAATTCCTTGATACTGAAATCTTTTTTCAAGGGATTAATTTGCCAACTGATCAATGGGCTACCTTCAGGAAAAGTGTCCCTGCAATAGAGGAAGCCATTAAGAAGATGCAAGCAAAGATCAGGTGAGAGTGTTGTCTTGATGTTTGAAGTCAGTATTGGTATATTATCTTCAAGTCTGGACTGTTAATAGGAATCTAGAAATTTGGTTTTGTTAAAACAAAACAAAATAGCCAAATGAATTTCAAGTCCAAAAGGTTACATATGTAGCTTGAACAAGTTAATAATATCTCTAGTATATGCAATGATGTCCTGATAGCGCTCAAGTTTGAGTATGCAATACACAGGTTTTATTCAATAACTACTTCTTGGCTATCAAGCAGGTAGCTGAATCATTGACTGACTTCAACCATGTGATCATGTAGATCTAAAGTAGTGTATGGAGAAAAGGGCGTTGTGTCAGATTCTGTGACTTCATTAACTGAACTTGTTCCAACTGAGCCCGACCGTTTCAATGGGAAGAACTACTTGTATTGGGCACCGCAAATGGAAAATTTCTTGAAGCAGCTAAAGATTGAATACGTTCTTAGTGACCCATCCCCTGGTGTTGTACTAAGCCCACAAGCAAGCACTGAAGAAATCTCCAAAGTCAAGGTAGCTGAACAAAAGTGGGTGCATGATGACCACATATGTCGCCGCCACATTTTGAATTGTCTATCTGATAATCTTTATTATCAGTACTCAAAGAAAGCCAAGAATGCTAAAGAACTCTGGGACGAGCTAAAATTAGTTTACCTTTATGAGGAATTTGGAACAAAGAGGTCTCAAGTTAAAAAATATATTGAATTTCAGATGGTCGATGAAAAATCAATTCTCGAGCAACTTCAAGAATTTAACAACATTGCTGATTCCATTGTTGCTGCTGGAATGATGATTGATGAGAATTTTCATGTTAGTGTCATCATTTCCAAGCTTCCTCCATCCTGGAAGGACTTCTGCATCAAGTTGATGCGTGAAGAATATCTTACTTTTGGAATGTTGATGGATCATGTACATGCTGAGGAAGAGTCTCGCCAACAAAACAAGCAAGGAGAGCCTTCAAATTCGGTAGACTGGCATCTGGCTAAAGGTTTTGGACCAAGAATGAGAGAGATTAGAAAACCAGTTATGAACTGGAAGAGGCGAGAATCAGAGATTGATGGTAAGACTGTTTTCTGCAACAATTGCGGGAAGAAGGGGCACGTGTCCAAACATTGCCGTAGTAGGAAGTTTTACAAGGAAACAAACAAGAGGGAGAACGTGAACAGTTCGAGTACACCTACAGATACATAAGTTAACATGGATAACAGCATTTTGAAGTAGCTGATAGCCGTAAAAAAGTGCAAGTATAAACTTAAAACCATCTAGCCTAGCTTTGATCAGCTTGAATTTTCGAGTAAGTGGGTAAAAACATCCGTTGTTTGATATTTCATCTTGTGGAAGTACAGAGTATCTACTATCTAGTTTGCTGTTATAATATGTTCGTCATTCGAAGTCCCTGCAGGGCCTTTGAATCTGATGTCTGTATTATTATGTATTTAAATGTCCCAGCCAAATGTAAACTTGTAGCAAATAGTATCTATTTAAATCGATTTTGCTTCAAACGGAAATGATATTTAATTAGAATTTCTTTCCCAAGCCCATATAAATGGCATATTGACCGGTCATTGAATTTGTATCTGAGTCGTGATATTTACACCCCTTTAAAATTGTACGAACACCCCTTTAATAAAGCATCTTATTAAAATTTTGAAAACTCTTTAATTTGTAAATAACCCCACCTAATATCAAAATTACCCTTTCATTAATTCTGTTCTATTATCTATTTGCAAAAACACACCATTTACATTTATATTATTGTCTTTTTAACATTATTAGTTTTGATATTTTATGATCATGTCTCTGGGTCCACGATCCTCAAATTGCAGCAAAATACAAATAGAAATCATAATGCCATTAAGAGGATAGCTGTTTTATTTATTTTATTTTCAAATAAAATTTTTCTAAAAATTAATCACAAAAAATATATTGAAATATTAAATCATTTTTCACCAAATATTTTTCAACATGTACATGAGAATAATGAGAGAAAAAAATATTGTGAAATATATAATGCACTTGAGTGTTTGATTTTTATATACTATAGTATTTCTTAAATAATAATAATAATAATTGACATCAAGAAGCTTTCAATTTTTTTTTTTTTATAAAAATATTAAAAAGTTTTGCGGTTAATCTTTTGGCTGTAATAGAGGTGGTGGTAAACAAGAGATAGTAAGTCATTCATTTGTTTGGTGTGATGAGAAGATTAAAGGCATTTGATTAAATTTAATTTTTAAAGTTATATGATAGCATCTGAACAAATTTCTCGTTATTTGGTCTATGTCTAATTTTTTATCTAGGTTCAATAAATGTTATATATTAAGAAGAAAATAAGTTTGAATTGATGAATGATTCCTTATGAAGTATTTAAAATAAAATAAACTTCTTAATATATATATTCTTATTTTTTTTTACTTTTAAATGTGTTTTCTTTTTTTCTTTTTCCCTTTTTAACTAAATACAATAATTTCATTGATGATTTTAATTTATTCTCAATATTCTATAATTAATTTACTTCTTTAAAAATTTGTTTGATATTTGAAATCAATATTTAAAAAAGAAATTAAGAGTTTAAGAAAATAAAAAGATTTTATCATATACATAAGGAAGTGATTAATATTGGAGGGTATAGTTACAAATTATTTATCTTTTTTAATAATTTTATTTAAGAATAATAGTTGACTTTTAGAAATAGATGCTGTTGGGGTGTATATACAATTTTTTTGGACCGTAAAATGTCGTTATCCTTTGGATCGTTGTTCCTGCATGGGCTTTTCACTGTTTGGCATTGTTGAAAGTCTGATCCATCTCACTTGGGTTCTCTGTTAATGTCCAGAGGACCGTGCAGTCTGTAATGAACGGATGGGACAGACAGAGGACTGAGGACTGAGGACTAGGTTGATTTAATAACAAGTAGATGAACTAACACGTTGTTTATTTTTAATTTAAAAATGCAGTTCCTTTCTGTGAGGTTATAATATCTGCAATGAGAGGCGTCAATTAAAGGGACACGTCTATTAGTCAAAAAACACATTATTTTTCAATTGACGGTGGTTCACGTTTCTCCATCTCTGTACTTTCATATAATCAGGACCTTAATGCTTGAAATGGAAATGTTTTGAGAGGTCTCTCTCTGCTTCCTTTCAAGGACTTTAAACGAAATAAACGCATAAATTGAATTGATGGTGGTCGTCGTTGCATAAATATACATCACATTATGTTACAGACAGTAGTTTTTATTTTATGGGTAGGTGCTTTGATTGGGTCAAAAAATTAAGGCGCTTTATTTTATGGTAGTTTTGATTTTGACTGAAGAGTAAACAATTAAAGAATATTCCAGCTTAGGTAACCATATTGACAACATGACTGGTCAAAGATGGTTTTATGTTATGATTCAAAAATCTTCACGGCAGATTTGTAAAAGGATATTTTAATTTATTGTAAAATCTTATTTAATTTAAAATAAAGATAAGATAAACAGTAATTTCTATGATCACTATAAACTTATCAAATTTTGCTTCTATCTATTTAAGTGCGAGTTTTGAAAATCATGATATTATTATTGTAATTCATTTTTGTCAGAAAAGCACACGAAACCAACCAAAGCGTCTCTAACGGTAGCCAATTGATATGCCTATCAATATTACAGAGAAAAGACTCCACTTTTCTCCCCATTTTGGCCATGAAGTAAACGCACAAGTCCCCAATTCCAGACTCTGTAAAGCAGTAATATGCTCTCCTTCGTAACTATAACATTGACTTGGACACATCAATAACAATAGTTTTCAGACATTACCGATTAAATTAAATTTGAATTGAATAAAACTCGCCGATTTCAAAATATTAAACTTAAACTAGTTATAGATCAGGTAAAATTATTTCAACATAAACTATATTATCTTTTTTATGGAAAAGGACTCAAACGACAAAGCATCTCAAAATTAAAAATAAATAAATCTATCTGCCATTGGTATTCATGAAACTTGTCTTCCAATTTTGTGCAATGACCCGGTCAAATTCTTTCATACACCCAACATTTGTACAGCCAAAACTGATTTCTTGGACCAGCATTATGCATGCATTGACTAGACTACCGAATTCATACTTACGATAAAATTATAATTTTATACTATGATCAATTTTGTACATAAAATTAGGTCTCTATGCTCTTGCTCCATTGGTCGACCATAACCAGTAATAAATAATGAAATATCAGAAAATGGACCCAAACAATTGGTGGGTCCATAGGTTTACAATAAAGTGTTGATGGGGACGTGTTTGTACCGCAAGTTTGAATGCTCCATATTTGACCCATCACATGGCTCGCTTTGCCTCTTCTCGTTCTCTCATACTAGTACACATGCCGGGCTATGTGGGTCTCTCTCTTTCACCGCCTCCTCTGCAAGACAATGAACGAATCGAAAAGGGGAAAAAAAAAATTAAACACGATAAATGAAAAAAACAAGGACCCCATGTGTGATTGACAGGATGGCGTGAGATATGCGCGTAGAAGCTAAAGGTTAAATGCTTATACGACTTTTGCGGACACACTGACGCTTATTTTGTCCATCTGTTTCAGTATCCATACATTTTTCATGCTGGACTCACTTTCTAGGGGAAATTTGATGAGAATGCATGTATAAGAATACAAGTAAGTTCGTTGAATTTTCCTTATATAAATATATCAACAAAATCAATCCTATACGGGTGCACGGTGATTTTTTTGACGAATTTTGAAACAAACTTAAACCGTGGAAAGATTTAAGCACTACAAAATGGATTGCCCATGGGGGTAGGCTCGTTCGTGTTGATAATTTGTTTGAATGAAAGTGATATTGACCCACATGGGAGGCCTTGAATTAGGACTATATATGCACAATTTTACACGGGGTTCTTGGGCACGTAGTCGTCAACAAAACACATGTAGGAAGGTTTTGTCACACTTTTTGGCTCATTTATTTTCGAAGTCATAAGCAACAATTACTTTAAAAAAAGACTGCACATGTACCACATGATATTTGTCAATGCCATTCCATTGGCTCAATCTCAACATCTTCACGCGGAAAAAATAGGACCACAAACGTTTCTGTCTTTCAAATAAATTACAGGGATTAGTTACCTTGCTCCAATTGTCTATGCAAATCATTGACTGTTATTCAAGCAAATCCTGGAGTTACTATTTGTTTTTGCTCTTTATTGAATTCTACCTGTTCTGATTTATTTACCTTTTTATTCTCAATTACTTTTCTGCCAGGTTTGGAGATACCTCAAACCCCCTTTATAGAAAGAAGAAATCTAGTTTCACTGAAAAAAAAAAAAAAAAAAAAGGGAGAAGTCTAAAGGGATGGCTAAGATTTTGAGAACAAAATTGGTTCTCTCCACCTTTCCATGTGCAAACTAAAGCAGCTTCGTTTGTTTGGTCACTTGCAATAAAGGTGAAAGCAAAATTAACTGATTGAGAATCTTACAGTGTTCTTTGTTGGGTTCACCATTTGACAGAAACATCCAACCCAGCAAAAACTTTTATCTATTTTTATTTGAAGGACCAGCAAAAATCATTCATGCTACAATGCAAACCTTTTTTATCATGCAAGAATTGCAGCCGTTCTTCCCAATTAGAGGTCCAAATTTGAAAATGAAAGCAAAAAGACTAAAAATAATGATGATCATGCAAAGCAAGCAATGATCATGGAATAGAAATCAGGAAACTAGAGCTATTAACAATTTTGGTAAGAGCCACCAGCCACTTGCTCTCTTTGGTCAACAAACAAGCATCCCTGATTCAGACAATTATTGGAGAACAGGCTGCAAATAAACTACCATCAAACAACAAAACAATTGTAACATCCAAAGGAAGCAGAGCAAGCAGCACAAAACTACTGATGACACTCCCATACAAATCACAATCTCCTACTACTTGGGTAACTGAAACTCTACAAGTATACAAATTCTTCGCAAAAATGGGGAATAAAATGAGCATTGCTTGGCCAAGAAGTAAAAAAATAGGGGCAATATGCATTTAAGAAAGGGGAAAAAAAATAACAAATCTATCAGTTCTTTAATAACCAACAATTATAAAAGTTGGTTAAACTTACAATGTAATTCATCTTGCAAAAATACTTCCTGGTTGACAGGATATGTATAATATAAACAATCATAGAAAATCTGGTGCCCTACTTGGTCAATAAGTAGTTGTTTTCTACTTCTAGTTGTCCCTGCTGCTCCTTTCAGGATCCTTTGCAGTGTGACAAAAACCGGTGAAAGCTTTTCAATGGGGTCTTCTTCTCTACATTTTAGGCCTATCCGCTAAGTCTAATGCAATTTCTTATGCTATCCAACTGATGATAAAGGCTGTAACGAGTTGGATTCACATGAGAACGCGGCAATTAACTTTTCCTTTATCAGCTGCTCGGATCCCTCAGATTTGATGACAAAAGTGTGGAACACTGTATCATTTGCTGCAGCTAGCTTTGATTCAACAATGGTAATCTGTGCCTCTTTAAAAGCTTGAATGACTCTTGATGCAGGGTGTGAATCTAAAGGACAGCTTACTCTCACAACCACCTCATCGTGGGACGCTTCAATCTCTACATCAGGAACTCGGTGCTGGATTTCTGCATTCGGGCTAGACTCCAACCCTGAAGAGTCTCTTGAAGTGCTACCGAATTTGTCCCTATCTGATTCCATGGCCTTTAGCTTGGCCTGAAGCTCATTGATATAAGCTATGGCATCTCCCAACAGGGATGCTTTATCCATCTTGGATATGTTAGGAACCACAGCTCGTAAAGCATAGAACCGCTGGTTTAGCTTCTCGCGCCTCTGCCTCTCAGCCTCCACATGATTAAGCGGCTCTTCTCTTCCATTCGCAGGCTTTCTGCCCCTTTTCCGCGGCCTTCTCTCATCAACTGTTCCTGGCCGCTCATCCTTGCATGAAGCTTCAACATCCGAATGCTCAGATTCCACACTCAGTGGTCTGGATATCACTGATGGCCTTGAAGTAGCCCCAGAAAAATCAATCTGCATCTGTGCTGCTGGCTTTGGTGACTGGTAGTGACTAAAATGAAAATCCTCTCTTGCCCCATTCACAAGCTCTTGAAAATTATTCGCAGCATTCTGAGCCCCAAAAATTTCCGTAGGGGCTCCTTGCTTCACACCTTGAACATTCCCCCAACTGAAACCACCATGAACACCATTTCGAATATTCGGGAACGCAACAGCAGTCCTATTCCCATTTGCATAACCTTCCCAAGATGGCCTCTCCTCCATCTTCCTAACAGCAAGCTTCTCCCTACTAAAATGGGGTTGAACATGATTCGAGTTCCGCAAATCCTGCCCGAAAATCTTTTGAACTCCCTCCACTCTCTCCAAAATCCCCATATTCAAAAACACTCCATTCTCATCCTTTTTCTGATTAACCACTGGTATCGCTGCAGTAACAATTGGCTTAACCCTGAGCAAGGATGAATTCGTTGAGAACATCCCCCTTATTGACTGCACCAACTCCAAGCTCTCAGGTACAGATCTAACAGACCCCAATTCGACAACCCCAATATCAGTGGCAACCAAAACGATGGTTTGAATCCCAGCAGACCTTGCGAGAAACGATCTAACACAGTAATCAGAACCCACTTTCAACGCATCCAATAACCACACATGCTTCCCAGATGCAAAACACTTGCCAGGACCTCCCTCTCCGCGAGGGAACGAAAAGTACATGGATGCTAAAAAGAACATCTCAGTATCAGTGACCCTGTCCAATCCTAGAGCGTAATTGTCCTCCTCCGACCCACCAAACAGAGTGTGCAGTTTCTGGAGAACCCTTTTTCTCATCCTCTGCTGGGTCTCATCTTCAAGCCTGATATTGAGAATCCGAGTAGCCTCTGACTCTTCTCCTTCTTTGGGCTCTCTACACGACCCATCTCCCCAACCCAGAACCACTTCACCAGTCTTGGACCGCGATATTTGCCAGAAAATCGCGTAGTTCCAGCTGAAATTGGATGCGTTGGGGCGGTCCACCAGATCAGAGAGCTTGTTTTGGAGTGTCTCGTCACTGCCAATAGCCATCAAGAGGTTCTCATTCGAAATTGAGCTGGATATCAAGTAATCGAAAGCTCGTGTGCCCAGAACAGCTGCCACCATAGCCTTGTCTTCATCATTCCACATACTACCTCCCATGTTAACCTCTATTTTCATATCTAAACTTCAAAATAGGCCCAGAAAACAAAAATGCTACAAACTCTTCAAAAACCCAGATCAAATCTACTCGCTAAAGCCCCGTAAATCAATACCAAACTTAAATAATCAAACTTGAATTTCAATGCATTAAAAGGAATCAGATAACTATAAGTTGAAAGCATGTCACTATGATTTCAGATCTCACTCACAACCTCTAAAAGACAAAATTTATAAACCAAAACCCACAAAGAAAAACAAAATGAAACATACAAACTAAAAGTCAATTCAGAAAATTATAAAACAAAAGGCTGATACACACCAGTTAAAGGAAACGAAATTGGAAGGCAGCAGAGCGCAACAGCCTCTGAGAAAGCTGTAAATTTTCCAAACAAACAAAGAAGAAAAAGCAACAGCAGCCAGGTGAAATTCCCAGAAAACACACAAACAATTAACGATTTTCACAAAGAAAGAAAAAAACAATCGTTTCCCTTTTTGTAGCAAAGTAGAGGTCAGAGGAGGAAAAAAAGAAATCGAGAGTGGGCGTTTGGCGAGAGAGATGGAGTTTGCTGTTTGGGCTCTCTAAATCCCAATTGCATCCTGAGTTAAGTACTTAGTAGGGTTAAAAAGTAACCCTGGTTTAACTTGGGTTTGATGCCGGGTTGGAGGTTGAGGAGTAGTCGGCAAAGTTTTTGTTTTGGTTTGATTTTTCTTTTTTGTCATTTTAGTTGTGTTTTTATTGTTGATAATAATAATAATAATAATAATGATAAAAGGAAAAAGGATTTTCACACATGAGAGAGTTTACCATTAATTACTTGCCTATCATAATCATCATTTATCATGGGACTTTAAAAAGCTAAGGTTTTTCTGGTAAGAATTTGATGATTTTAATGAAAAGCAGGCATGAATTTGCGTGATTCTCATGTCTCACAGTGGGACGCAATGAATTAGAAGCGCACGTATTACCTGTGACTCCACTTGACTGTTTATTTATCTGTTTTTCCGCTTATTACTTTTAATTATTTTAGTTAATCAAAGTAATCAAGTGAATCCATTTTTTATTTTTTTTTTAAACTCGAGTGAATCCATTTTGAGATTTCATATAACAACCCTTTTTCCAAGTCTAAAATAAAATAAAAAAAATTGTAAATTCAATCCATTTAGAAAATGTCGACGTATGAATTTAGCCGATGAGGTTTGTGTAGGCCCAAACTGTAGGAGATGCTAAAAATGATATAGTTTGCAATTAAAGATAAAGGAAGAATACAAGATACTCAAAATTTTTAAAGTGGTTCGGCTCAAATTCTACCTACGTCCACTATTTTCTCACTTATTATGTAATGTAGTGTGGTATGAGTCATTAGACTCTCTCTCGCTCTTGCAATGAGGATCCTCCCTTATTTATAGGGGGGAGATGCTACAGTGGTACATAATAAATTAAAACATAATTATTATTACAGTTAATGCTTCAATGTTACATTTAATGCACCTGATTTGCATTTAATGTGTTTGGGTTGTATTAAATGCGCCTAACAGTTGTCAAAGCAATTTGCTTAGGCGGCTAATCTAAATGATTTAATTAAGTGGGCTAGATAAGATTCTTATAATTCAGACTGTAATCTTGGCTGTAATTGTCGTAACTTTTGACGGAATTGACGTATATCGCACGTCTTACACTGTGATTGGTTTGGTGGTTCTGTCTGTAGTTGACCGGTCATATGCGAGCTGTAGTAGCTATTAGCTTGTTTCAACGAGCTGGAAAGGTGCCGAAGTCTGACTGAGTTGTGTCTTTGTGGTCTGATCATGTAGTCTGATTCTACAAGCTGAACGACTGGCAAGCTACATACTTGATCAACTGTACAGCTGATGAGCTATATTTTGGATAAGTCGGGTCTTTGGGCTGCTTGTACATCTGACAGATTGGACTTATGGGGTTTGATAAATTGGACACTCTATGAGTTGTATATCTGTTGAGTTGGACGTCTGATGAGCTGGCATCTGATAAGCTAAATATCGGATGAACTGCATCGCGAATGAATCGGATATCGAGATAAGTTGTATAGCTGATGAGGTGGACAGCACCTCTGCTAAATTAGATCTCTCAGCGGGTTATGTCTTAACTAAATGTACAGCTTCTTAAAAAGGGTTTTGGGCTTCTACTTGACTTGACTTTTGTCGACAATGTTGGGCTTGTACCAACCCATCCAAGGTAGGCTAAAAACACCCATAACAGAAAATAAATAATATTAATTTTTATAACAATTAAGGCATAATAGTTTTAACATATGATTGTATCGTGAAAATCTACCAATTTAACATAAATGTATGGATAGCATCATAGTATTGAAGCACACAATCGTGACATAATTTTCTATTAGTATTTACAATGCTCTTGTACTTGATTGTGTATGTGTGTATATATATATATTTTGAAACACTTGATTGTATAGTTTTAAGGCATATGGAAGAAAGTAAAACGTGGTTTCAGCAGTGTGGGTCCGAAGACATGAAGCTTTTAAGCACTCTGATTAAATTAAAGTAATATGATAATGAAAAATTAACCGTTGGATTAAAGTCGGGTACTTTGGGGCATATCATTGACGTAGAAAGTTTAAGCAAAAGAAGAAACCCCAGTTGCGAACAAATTTTGATAAGTTTGAGGTTTGAACAGATTAATCAAACGTTAATTGATGTTTTTAGAGCAATAATGGTGCAGCAGCATGGCCCTTGATGGAGTAGAATCTAAGGCAAACAAAAGAGTCGAAAGTGAAACCAAGCCAAAAAGTCTCATCGTGCGCTCATTAAATTAATTCAATTATATTGTAAAATTAGGTCTGCTTGTGACGGGGAACAGTATTAGTTTATCTTTCTTGTGATCAGTGTGGGTCCTCTCTGTCATCGACTTCTTCTGATCTGATATATGGTCAGATAAATGGTTGAGATTTTCATTTGAAGAACATTAATGTTGTTCTAGACAATACGAACAGAACATGGCCCGTGTTAATCATGTTACGCGACGAAAATTACCCAAGTCCCCCTTTAAAAGATAAAAAATTTAATGGTATTTTAATTGATATTTCATTGGGTGCGAGGAGAAGATGGATAATTAATTAGAGACCTAATTAAATCAAGGTAACATACATTATTTAATCAGTTAATTGCTGTTATGTTTAATATTCTCTATCACGCTAGTCTGTTTTAAATGCTTAATCACCTTAATTTAAATCTATAGAGCATTGATTGAGACCACGTCAATCAGGTGTCTCCGGCATAAAATGGTAACATAGATTTTATTTTTCACAGCTGGATTACTTTATTATTAAGCATAGATCGCATAATCTACATATATCAACTCTCTTCTTAATCTTCCATGAAGCTATGAACTCGTGATTTTTTCAATTTTTTTTTTTAAGTATTAATTAATTTATTGAATTTATAATTCAATCAATCAATAGATGATACATGATTCGTTTAATGTTAAGCTACAATTATACTTTTGAAATTATAAATCCGAATCATTCTTCATTCCTAAACTTCGAGATTTTAACACATTATCTTATACATTTCCACATCCTCGGTTTTTTTTTTTTTTTTTTGAGTACATATACTTTAAAAGTTATAAATTCAAATCATTTTTTTTCTCTTTTATCATACTATCTTTTAATATTATATCCTCTCCTACTTTAAAAGGTTGGAGTCCAATCACAAAAAATAATTTTCAGTTTTTTTTCTTATTATTTTTTGATCGAATTGACCTTTCCTAATATTAGATCGGAACCTCATTGATATCAAATTTTATAGCATAACTGAAAATCCACTCTCAAAGATGGGCAGATTTCTACCCATATATTGCGGAAAAATTATCATATTTTTACGTGTTTTTTGTTTGAACTTCCACCTTACTTTGACAAAGTATCGACGGTTGGGCTGGTGCCTAAAGCTAACAGATAGGAGTGCAAGAATAGATAGAATTGCATTTTTTTTTTTTTAATGAGAAGATAGAATTACATTTTTATTTTGGCTGATTATTTATTTATTTGTTTAGTTACTTTGAAATAATACCTGATTTTTATATTAATTAATAAGTAATATTGGGCACCCAAAGCCCTACATGGAGCGTCAGGTACACTGACCAATGAAACATCATGTTCATATAAAAATGGGTTTGCATGTGCCAATGCTAGCACGAATAGAACTGTCCAATGAGAATCATCTGGGAGGGCAGGTAGCGGACACGCGTTGATGGGCGGCTATATCACACCTCTACAAAACATACACGTTTACACCAGCACGCGGCCCCCACGTGCCTGCCACAGTAGACTTTCAACACGTTTCACAGCTCTATCCGTCCTCGATCTAATCAAAACAAAACCGATAACTTTTCAGAAAAAAAACAAAAAAAAACACAAAACCGATGAAATTTACCGAAAGAAGAGAGTGACAAAGTAAAACCCCAAAGTCCAAAAGCAATTAAAATAATAGTAAATAGCCCGTGAACAGCACGTGACAGTAACGTGAAGCGAGGGTAGCTCGTGTCATTTGTGTGACAAGAACGTGATGTGCATTTAATATTGAAGCTTTTTGTTAAATTTGGTTTAACGTGTTTGGCGTGTGCCATGAATTTGTTATTTCCACGTTATTTTTGATGTGGCCAGGGGAAGTGGAAGCTATTAGTTGTTCAATTTTGGTTTTTCTTTTTTTTTTTTTTGGGGACTTTTAGTGTATTTTTTTTTTTTAAATTTTATTTTTCGCTCTCCTTAAATATAGTTACTATTGTTTTTGTTGGGTACTTGTCCTTGTGTAGGGCACCTTCTAAAACGTACACGACTTTTGTACCGGATATAAAAAACTGTAGCACGACACATAAATGTTAGACTGACGTGCTGTCATTCACATGCCAACAACCGCCCACGGATCTACATATTCTTCAAACGCAATTTCCATGCCCTTAATAATAGCATTTTTTCTTTAACAAAAAAACTTCACGAGTTCATCGTGGGCGTGCGACTGTGCGTTTGACACGCACGTAAGGAAGCCAAAGTATTATTATATCAATTAGTTGAATTAGATTTGTCAAAAAAAAAAAGGATTAATTAGTGATGCCACTTTATTTGGCCTAACCAAGTGCGATTAATAGAAGCATTTTGAAAACTTTTAAATTTCAAATTTCTTTCTCTAAGAAAATAATAATCTTTATGAATATTGATAAAAACGTTTCTATCCAAAACTTATAACATGATTCATGATTCAAAAATAAACATCTTTATCTGATTTTTTTTTTTTTTTAACTTTTTGAAATATAATAACAATCAAAGTAAGAATCTCTGAGAGGGATTTCATAAGAATATCTAAGAGGGATTTCAACCTTTATCATAAAAACAAGAAGAAATTAGAAAAATATTCAATAACTTCAATGAGGAGTGGATAGAAACATTTTTATCAATTTTATTGAATCACTTCAATAACTATTTTTACAGATCTTAGATAACAGTTTAATCACTTCAACAACCAACAGTTTTATTGAATCTTGAATTATAATTTTATTTTTTTGTTTCACAGATTTTAGATAACAGTTTTAGACTTCATTTGGAAAGATGATGTTCAATTTTATTTCTTTGAAAGTTGATAAGATGTGACTAATTTAGATACACCTATTCTTATAATAAAATCAATATTAAATTATCAATTACTATTTAATTAAAATATATTTTCACAACAGACGACATTTACTGCTGTTATAAGAGAAAAATATTGTCTAAATATATTTATCAAATTCTCCTGCTATAAACTAAAAGTATTATCCACTTATACTTATGAAATGAGCATAACGAAACTTAATCTCTCTATATTAAGATGAATGAAAAGCTGTATAAAAATCTGGATCGGGAGGAATTTGCAATTTATATGTGTATATTAGCAAAACAAAATTGTTATAAAACGTGTAGCTGCAGGTAAATAACTCACGTGGCTGGAGTGTGATAGGGAGTGGGAGTTGGTTGGGTGCACCCTCGTGGGAGTTGGCTGGATGCACCCTAATGAGGAGCAAATGGCTCTACAAATCAGCGGCATGAACGTGAATTCATGCGTGTTCCCAATGTTTTCCAATTGCCAGCACACCTGCTGCCCACCGTCAAGATTTGACAGCATTTTTACTCTTTTCGCCACAAGCGTATATTAACAGTTAGTTCATTTACGAGTCAAATTAGGTTTTTGTAAATTGTAATTGTACGTTTTATTAGTAATCTGTTCAATGCATTTTCCATTACTTAAATCATCATTCAACGCATTTGGAATCACATTTGAACAAATAATTCAACACTCTACCAGTTCAATAATGCTTGCTATTTAAAATATGCAATAACAAATCATTCATATATATATATATATATGATTTATTGGATCAATCCAAAATACAACTGGAATCAACAGCGATATATATTAAGGTGCGACTCTAGGATTAGCTTCCAGAAGTAGGAGGGACCAACTCATGAAAAGTGGGAGGTAATTCATAAATAGTGAGGAAAATACCACACTTATGATGGTGGGTGAGCTAGAACTTAGCACATCATATACCAATCAAGATGCTTAACCACTAAAGTAACCTACTTTTAAGTCATTCAAATATTGTTTCATAATATTTTTCAAAATATATATATTGTTTCATAATAAGCTCATGTATAAAACTTTTATTTAAAAAAGAAAATTATCTTGATGGTTCATGTCCACGTCTTAATTAGTTTTTATATGGCCAATATTCAACTACAATTATCTAAATTTTTCATATATGAATATTTCAAGACCATCATTTTAAACCTTTCAATACACGAGTATCACCATATTACTATAAAATTTATTGTCAAGATAATATATCAAAATAATTTGTACCTATCACGTTATAACGTGATTGCTATAAAGCGTAGTATTGTTTATAATAATTATTATATTTAAGATGCATATATACTTCAAATTAATTATTATTGCATTTCAATGTGACATACATAAGAGTTTCATATTATATATATATATTTATACAATCAAAATCATTTATGCATGTGTATTAAGTAATTCTAAGTCAATATATGAGTTAACATTCTGTATCATTTGATCATGAAAACTAATAAAATTTTTTGAAACATTACATTGTCTATATATATATTCCTTAATTTTAATATTGATGATGATAGATATGCTAATGTATATATAGAGAGAGCATAATATATTCCTTAATTTTAACATTGGTGATGATAGATATGCAAATATAATATATATATATAGAGAGAGAGAGAGAGAGCCTTATCCTTATATTTTGGTTGAAAGAGAGGTGGGTCCCGAATTAATGTGACTGGAAGCTAAGTATGATAGGAAAGCATGTGTCACCTGGTGAACGTGCCTATTGTGTTCGGCACATTTTTGAAATTTGTTTTGGTTATAAATAGACTCATGAATCATGATAGCGAGATTCTAACCAATCTTCCTGACATAATCGGCTTTGGTGCGCCTAATCATCGTATATTTGTATGTTTGGTGAGGCCGCACCACGCTACGTAGAAATTCAATTTTTCGAAACATGAATTTCAATCAACCAATCACCACGATATTTTCCACAAGAGAAAAGTCTTTTCACTTACTATTCACCAATATTATTCTCAGCTCTCTTACACACTTGGCTGCCTCCAAATAATTATACTAATAAACAAAATTATTAATTTTCTTACTATAACAAACATTCTTTCGATGTTTCCCCGTAGTTTTATGCTTTTTTAAAAGTTAATGCCAAATAAATAAAAAAAAAATCATCTAAAATTAATTATTATTTGCATTATTCAAATAACTATTCATATGTCATATCTATCCATACAATAAAAGAAAAAAAAAACATGTAATATGTACTTTTAAAATACATAGAAATGCATTTAAATATCCCATTCATAAGTAGATGAGCTAAGGAAGCATAAACCTTTTTTTTTTTTTTAATGCTAAGGTACCAACTTTCCTAAAAATATTTGTACTTGCAAATACTCACAATATATTTTAAAAATGGGTAAATTGCATAAACCTCTCGATGTTTGGCAAAATTGCACAAATACGATGATACTTGAAAAATTCGCAGTGAGCTCCCTTGGGATTTCAAAACTCATCACAAATATCTCATGTTATTAGTCAACAATTGTTAAATTCTTAAGGCCAATGATCAGAATTATAAAAAGATTAAAATACCTTTAAATAAATTTAAAATTAATATAATATATATTTTTAATTTAATTAAACATATAAAAATTAAAATATAAATAAATAAGTATATTTTTTTTGAAAAAATTAAATATATATTTTGGTCTCTATGGGAGACCAAAGCAGACTTGATCTGATCTCCCATGAGGCCCAAAACCGGCTTCATGGTTGGAGACAGTGATGAAAAAGGTCTCCATTGCTGGAGACATAGATTCACTAGACTCCATTGCTGGAGACGCTGGTCTTCATCATCGGAGGCTAGATCTGGTTTTCGACGATAGAAATCAGAAGATCTCTACTGTTGGAGATCAAGAGATGCTAATCTCTATCGTTGGAGACCCGATCTGGTCTCCGACAGTAGAGACCAGATATTCATCTCAAATTTTTTCTTTTTTTCTAAATTTTCATTAAGTTTTGTAATTTTTATAAAATTTTTATTTGACTAGAGTTATGTTTGGTTTGATTATGATGTTAGTTTAATGAAAATGATGGAGATGATGATTTTGATGAATGTAGAAGATGAGAGGTGTGATGAATATGAAGATGAGGGGATGATGAGAGGTAGGAGATGATGATTTTTCTTTTTCTTTTTTTAATATTATATTATTATTTTAGTAATTAAAAATATTATTTTTAGTTAAAATCTTTATTAGCTGTGAATTAATCATTTTACACTTTAAAATTTTGATTTAACGGTAGTTGATTAATGGTTGACCAACGATAGGGGAGGTTAGTGATGAGTTTTTGGAACCTCAAGGGAGGTCGATGCGAGTTTTCCAAATATTATCATATTTGTGTAATATCACCAAACTTCAGAGGGTTTGAGCAATTTGCCCATTAAAAAATATATATCCTAATTTTATTTATTTATTTTTAAGTATAACTATTATGTCTTTTTTTCTTTTTCTTTTTTTACATTTTTCATTTTTATTGAGCATACCAATCATCTCATTAGTTGTCTAAATAGGATTGTTATTTTCACCTACAGGACCACTACAATTAGACTACGATTTCAATTAACTTAAAAGGGTTATTTTAAGCTATCATATAAGTCTCGTAAGATTAATAGGTATTAATATATTTTCGAATTCAAATCAATAATTTATTTTGACACAAATTCAAAAGTAAAAATGTTAATCATCTATAGCAGCAGAATAACAGAATTAGAAGCAACCAACCGAACTACTTCTGCTCGTACAATAAATAGCCCTATTAAGTGTTGTTTCAAATGAGTGATCTCAAGTCTCAACCCATCAATGATTAAACAAACATGTTGTGAGTTCTTTTGTCTTTCAATAATTTTGGTCTAATCATTCTTTAAGATGGCAAGGGGCCAGTTCGCAATTAAATTGGGTTTTTTGTAAGAAAATTAACAAAATTTATTGATTTCATTTTTCGTAATTTCTCTCCTTTAATCAACAACCACATTTAATCTCTGTGGTTGGTTCATCTATCTCCATCTCCTTTTCTTTAATTTGATATAACTCATCTTTGCTTTAAAACGCCTCTCCTGACTGTCCAAAGACATGTTAAATTTGTCTTCTTAGTGCAGATGTTGATTAGTTATTCTCAGAATTATAACTACGTATTATTAAAAAAAAATAATAATGATTACAAGTCAAAGTTGTAGCTGTTAGACTTTTTCAAAAAAAAAAAAGGTGCAGCTGTTTGAGACAAGTAAATAACGTTAAATTTTAAGGCAATTATGGAGATTGAGCCAGGTAATATGCATATATATATATATATATATATATACATATATATAATATTTGTTGATATACTCATGTGACTAATCAGACAATATATAACAAACCTCAAAGTGATAGAAGTCTTTGGTTGATGGCGCCATTGGTTAGACGCCAACGACCCCCATACTTTCCATCGTGTGTGATATGGGTTCGACATCTATCCGTCAAATCCAAAAATAATAATAATAATAATAATAAGAATAATAATAATCATATAATAATAGTCTTCCACTATTAAGTGTGGGTTTCTTCCTCATTTTCTCATAAGTGGATTCCTTCTAATTGAGAGTTGTTCCCTGGACTATACTATAGTGTTCCATTTTCCTATGAGTGGATTCCTTCTAATTGAGAGTTGTTCGCTGGACTATACTATAGTGTTCCTATCTTGATTGGTCTTGATAGCCCTTAGGGTTAATCCCAACTCTCAAAAAAAAAAAAAAAAAGTGATAGAAAATTTACCATCATTAATTTACTGGAATTATTAGGAGATTTCATAATTTGTATTTTTTTCTTTGGAGACATTTTTTATATTTTATTTTAAAAAATAAAATAAAATAAACACCCAAATTACATTTAAACTTTAAACAATAATTAATGAAAAATATGTTATTCTTGCTTATTAGTGATAATGTATAGCGAATTTATCATTTTGTTAATTAGTCTTTTTAATTTCTACGGCGATTGATAAATTGATCTCTCAATTAGGATCATTTATTTTTTTTTATCTAAAGACTAAATAGTATTGAAACTTACAGAAGAAGATTGAATAGTGACTGAAAATTAAAATCTAAATAATGTATAGTTTTTTTTCTTATGTCTAAATCTATTGTAACTTAGTTTATTTTTTAAAAAAAAGTTAAAAATTGTTTTCACCTTGACATTTACTCTTTTTGTACTATTAATTGTTATGAAACTTTATCGAAATAATTCATAAAAACAATTCGTAGTTTGGAAATATCTCAATTTTCTTACTCTAATTTCATTTTTACCAAAAATTCCTTCTACCATTAAAAAGTTAACAGAAAATTGAGGTCTCATAAGTGGAGGTAGTAAAAAGACATTTTCACCCCTAATTAAGATATATTTATTTAAAAATAATAAAAGAAAAACTTTAGAATAATATTTAAAAATAAAAATATATAAATTAAGAAAAACCGATATATGGGATGGATGGTGGAAATCAATGTATAAAATGAATATATAGAAAAAATTACAAAAAAAAAAAAAAAATGTGGTGGTTGATCTTCATCAAACCAAAAATCAAATCCTTCAACTTAGCAACCAACATCAATCAATAAACTAAAAATTCTAACACGTGAATTATGAAGTTTACAAACAAGTAATCACTCTATCAATCATTATATATATATATATATATATATAAGAATCGAATTTACTATCGCTAGAAACCCAAAATATGTTTGTGGGAGATAGAGTCGATCTCTATCTTTTCCCTCTTTCTTTCTCCTCCCCCCAACCTCACTCTCTTCCCTTCTTTCTTCTCTCTGCCCCCTGGGTTTCCAGCAAATTTTGGGTTTCCAACAATCATCAATTGTCATCAATCGACAAAAAACCTACCCACAATCAAGTATATATCATCAACCATCATTATCATCAACATCGACTTGCAATCCTAACCTACAATCATCAACTGCAACCATTAAAACTTGCCCAAAACAATCATCAACCATCAACAATCAAAACCCTAACCCATGAAAGGGAGAGAGAGAGAGGAGGAAAGAAGATAAAACAGAAAAAGGAAGAGGAGAGAGAGGGAGAGATGATAAGTTGGATTTTTTTTGTTATTTTATATTTTTATATTTCATGTTTTTATATATTTTAAAATTACTTAATTCATTTATAATATATATATGTTTAATAAATGTTTATTTAAATTGAGTAATGCAATTTCCTTTTATCCCTTGAGTCAAATGATGAACACTTTTAACTTAACGAAATTAGTGACAATCACTCAATCAGAGGTATCTTTATCCTTTCACACGCCTCTAGAGGTATTTTCAGTATATATATTAACGTCAAGTGATTTTAGGTAAATTTCAAATTAAAGGTCGCAAAAATGAGATTTGGGCAAAATACAAGTCGTTTTTAGGGATTTTTCCAACTTTAATTACTATGATACAAATAACTACAAACAAATAATTAACAAAATTCTAACACGTTTTTATGTAGATATTATTTATAATTAAAATATGATTAGAGACATAGTAGAATTAATGATATATATATTTAAATAAAAATGAGATGACTTCTGAATTGAATGATAAAACAATTAAAAAATAAATATTTAAATTATAAATTAAATATAGTAGTCCAATTCTATGAAAATTTGAGGTGAGATGTGTTTAGGTTTTTTATTTTAAAGATTTTATTATTATTATTATTATTATTTGTGGGAAAAAATGAAATTTGTATAATATAAATTAGTATAAATTTGGAAATATATTATATTGAGATGATTGAACTTGCATATAATATTTTAAATATTATTAAATGATTCGTAATTAAGGGGTTGTTTGTTTTTGACACTTAACACTTAATGGGTCTGAATTAGACCAATTAAGATATTTTTGTTTGTTTTATTAAGTGGTCAAACCACTTAAAACAACCCAAAAATCACTTAAAAAAAAAGTAATATTTTATGACTTTTCACTTAATACAAAATCACTGAATGATTTTATAAATATATTATTCCAAGTTTATCCATCCCAAAATAATATATTTCCAAGTTTGTCCTAGTTTTACATTATATAAATTTCTTTTAATGCTTTAACAAGCAACATTGAAAAATAGAAACCCTAAATATCTTAACATCAAATTTTCTTATAGTTGGATTACTATATTTCTTCAATTTAATTCCGGTAAGAATTTTTATTAATTTTCTTTATTAATCTACTTGTGGAGTAGCCTATATTGTGTTTATTTGTTAAAGTTTCACTATGTTGTTGGTGTTTTTGGTTTATGTATATTGATGAGAATTTGTTTGTGTATATCGAATTTGTTTGTGTATAACATAACCTTAAAGTTTCTCCTCTTGTTTCTTCTTTTGGTTTTTTCATCTCAAAGTTTTTATCGAATCTGTTATCGATGTATAACAAAACCTCAAAGTTTTTTTATCTCAAATATTCTATCAACTGTTATTTGTTAAGGTTTCACTGTGTTGTTGGTGTTTTTCATCGAGTATTTATGTTTTTGTGGGGATATAAAGTCAATTTTGTGAGCTACTACCAAAGTATTTGCTCTTCACAGTTTTTTATTGTCTGATTCTATTTTGTAGGGTGTAAAATTTTGAAACCCAAGTGCTATATACAGTTTGAGATCTCATATATACCTGTCTTTGCTATTCACAGTACTTTCATTGTCTGTTTTTGTTTTTGTGGGGTATAAAATTTTGAAACCCAAGTGCTATATGCAGTCTGAGATCTCATATATAGCTTTTAGACAGATAAAAAACAAGTGCTACATATATACCTATTGTTGGTGTTTAATTTATTTTTTTCATTATTATTGTCAGTGGTGTATACTGTCTTTGTCATGATATCATTGATTATTATTGTTGATTTGTTTATTTTATCAAAATTATTATGCATGCCAGTAGTTTAATTTATGATATAGTTGATTTTTTATGATAAGTTGAACTTTAAATTTTTATATAGATGTCATGTATGGCAGAGAAATATTGTGATAGCATGTATGGCATTGCACAATTTTCTTCGAAAAATATCAATTGATGATGAACTATTCGTCCAATATGACAATGAGGAGCTTCAATTGGATGGTGACAATGCCAATGATCAAAGTCAAACACCAAGCACAAACAATGAATTTAGAAGATCAGATCAAGTGTTCATGCAACAATTCAGAGACCAAATTGCAAATCAACTTGTTTAAATATTCGATTGTTCTTATTTAATTATAGTAGAAAATATATATTACTTTATAATTTTAATTTTTGTTGTAATAGTAATTAAATTTAAGACCATTTTGTTTATTTTTATTTGAATATATAAATTTAATTGACTCTACTATAATTAATCTTATTTTAATTATGACTAAAAATATTATATATAAGTTACAATTTCAACTTCTATTGTAATAATAATGTGATTTATAACTATTTTGTTTATTTTTATTTGAATATATAAATTTAATTGACTCTACTACAATAATTAATTTTATTTTAATTATGAGTAAAAACATTATATATATAAGTGTTGTAATACTTGTTAAATAATTTATTGTAGTTGTTTATATCATATTAAATAAAGTTACTTAACAACTAATAGTAAAAGGATATAAATGTCAAATTACTAGTATTCAGACAATTTTAACTTTAAAAAACAAACAAGATTATTATACATTCAGAGGTAAAGAAAAAAAAAACAAACATGTCAATCAGATTTCAGATTTCAGTCACTATTCAGTCTTCAGTCTTCAGCAGCACTGTTCAGTCTTCAGACAAAAAAACAAACGACCCCTAAGTGTTTTTTTGTTCAATTGTTTTTAAGTAGTTTTAATTTGGTTGATTATTTTTTTAAAAAAAGAAAAGCTAAAATAACTTAATAAGTTCGTCTCCATCAAATCATAAGACGAAAAAACAAACGGTCATCAGTCTTGTACTTTTCTTCACAATCTCGATGCATATGTATGCTACTCTCTTGTATTCGTGTGTTTATTTATGGGCCCTTATTCAAAGTTTTCAAGGCAAACCGTGTTTTGATGCATTGACGGATAAAATTGATGACGAGTAACGCTTGTATATTAAGTTAAATATTACACAATTATTATAAAGAATGACAATATATATATATATAATAGTTTTACTATCAGTAATACTAATTTTTAATATTAAAAAATTAGATCGAACTAATTAAATTCATCAATTGTATTCTCTTTCATATTTAATTAAAATACAATAGATGAATTTAATTTGTTCGTCTTAATTTTAAAAAAATTAGAAAGTACCTCTAGTAAAATTATTATATATAGAGCTTCTATCATTAGTACCTCATGACTTTTAAAAAACTAAGACGAACCAATTAAATTCATTCATTTCATTCTCTCTCCTAAAATAATTTATTTTTTTATTTAATTCAAATATAATATATAAATTTGATTGATTTATCTTAATTTTTTTTATAATTAAGAGGTACTAATAGTAGAATTATTATTATATATATATATGTTGGGCTTAATTGCATATTGATTTTTGAGTGAATTACTGAAAACCCTCCCAACATTTGCTTTATTACAATCGGAAACCATTTTTACGTTTTGTAACAATGACCTCCCCTCTACTAACGTTTGACCATGGTTGACCGTTTGAAATAGTTGAAAAATGACAGAATAGAGTAAAAAGACGATAATACCCCTAATGAATTAATTTTATAAATTTTAAATTATAAAATAATTAAAATTTAAAAATAATAAAATTTAAAAATTATTTTAAAATTGATCTAAACCATCCATCTCAAAGATGGATAGCCTAGATTAATTTAAAAAAAAATAATATTTAAAACAAAAAAATAAATTGATGATGGTTTCTGATTATCGTTTTCGGTTCTTCAACAGTTCTGGTTCATCTTGTCTGTTCCAACATCATCATTCATCAACATATTCCAACATCATCAACACAACAATCATCAATACAAACAAAACTACTGTCATCTTTAAACAAAAACCACAACCATCATTATCAACAAACACCATCTACAATAAACACAATCAGCATTACAAACACAATCAGAATATCTGGGTCGGAAACCCAGATCGGCGTCTGGAAACCCAGACGTCGATATGTCTGGGTTTCCGAACCCAGATCGAGCTGGGTTTCCAGATTTGGAAACCCAGATCGAGCTGGGTTTCCAGATCTGGAAACCCAGATCGGTCTGGGTTTCCAGATCTGGAAACCCAGACCGATCTGGGTTTCCAGATCTGGAAACCCAGATCGATCTGGGTTTCCAGATCTGGAAACCCAGACCGATCTGGGTTTTCAGACGGGGAAACCCAGATCGATCTGGGTTTCTAGATCTGGAAACTCAGACATGGGTTTTCGTCTGGGAACCCAGACATTGGTCTGAGTTTTCGTCTGGAAACCCAGATCGATCTGGGTTTCCAGACGGGAAAACCCAGATCGATGTCTGGGTTTCCAGACGGGAAAACCCAGATCGATGTCTGGGTTTCCAGACGGGGAAACCCAGATCGATGTCTGGGTTCCCAGATGAAAACCCAGACATCGGTCTGGGTTTCCAGGCGAAAACCCAGATCAATCTGGGTTTCCAGATTTGGAAACCCAGATCGATCTGGGTTTCCGATCTGGAAACCAAAACTGAGCCTAGAACCGAGATGCTCGATGCCCAGACGTCGATCTGGGTATCCGGGTAAGAGAATGAGAAGATAAAAATGAAGAGAAGAAGGAGAAGAGAGGGGGAAGAAGATGAAGAAAAAGAAGAGCAGAAGGAGAAGCGGGAGAAGAGAGAGAGAGACCGAGAGAGGAGAGGAGTGAATTATAATTTAAATTTTAAATATTATTATTTTATAATTTAAAATTTATAAAATTAATTCATCAGAGGTATTATCGTCTTTTTACTTTATTTTGTCATTTTTCAGTTATTTTAAACAGTCAACTCTGGTCAAACATCAGTAGAGGGGAGATCATTGGTACAAAACATAAAAATGATTTTCGATTGTAATAAAGCAAATGTTGGGAGGGTTTACAGTAATTCACTCATTGATTTTTCCGGTTTGGGCTTTAAACAAGTTTATATATTTTTATTGGAAAAATGAATACGATGGCAACAAAACTCTCTCTCAAAAGTCCTTTTTTTTTAAAAAAAAGATGGACCCAAAACTCGCTATCAATCCAATAATCCCCAAGAGCCACATTATGTGGCTTACCTGGGCCTCTCTTGGGCCTATCAATCAACAATACCGAGGCTTTTGGCATAGTTCGACGTCTGCAGACCCTACAGTTGCCTGACCTTTGATGCGATATTTCAATTGAAACAGGCAAATTTATTTATGAATTAAACTATAGAATAGTACAAATTGATTTACCTTTAATCTGATTATTATTAGTCATTATTGTTTTATTCACTCTTATTATCTATATAGAATCTTTAAATACAGCCGATAAAGACTTTCATTCAAATATATAATTGAAATTTGATGTCTAAAGACTAGATACACAATGTTAATACTTTTGATCTGAACAGCATATAATGATGAAAAATAACTAAATACACTGAAATATATAAAGTAAACCGTTTTATACACAAGTGTAATGACAACAATATCCAAGCTAAATTGCTCTAAAGTTTAAACTACCGCAAGCCCACTTTTGCACATCCAAAGATTGCACAACATTTGCACTTCCTCTCGCAGTTCAATTGATTAGTTACTTTTTTAAATTACAACCTTAATAGGGTTTCAAATTTCACATTTGTCTATAAAAAATCACTATGGGAATTGTTGTTTCCATCGTTAAAAGCAATTAATCTCGTTATCCAAACGTGATCGGTCTCAAACTTCAGTAAAAATGGTTGCACAACATTCGAGGTGGGGATATCGAGAAATAGGTACGGTTTATTTAGCATCACCCGGTGCTTGAATCCACAATGCATTGCAACTCACGGCGTCTGGCCTATATCGATAAACCAAAAACTTTCCAAGTTTTGGCGGCCCATTTAACATTAATTCAACTTTCTTTTTTTCGTTGTTTTAACTTAACATGTAGTGTTGTTAAAAACACCAACTGCTTCTTATACAAGCCCCCTACATAAATACATCCTATCAAAATTTCAAATTTAATTTTGATTTTTCTTAAATTCAAATTTGAGGTTGGAGTTGAAACATTACCCGACACCTTAAGCTTATTGATATGGATATGAAAGCTTACCATTGCAATAAACTTGGATCATTCATGTTTTTCAAATAAAGGTCATTGTTGTGTCTATAGCTTTTGCTTCCTTATTTTATTATTATTATATATTTTTTTAACATTACAATTAAATCGGGTTTAGAGAGATTGAATGACTCAAATTTACAACACCTAAGGAGTATGTGTGAGAGATTTACTATTAAATTAATCTCATTTAAGTTTTTAGGTCAACCTTTCCGTTTAATTGATAACAAATAAAGATTATTTAGTTGATTTTACTCTGCGTTTCACTTGTTAGAAAAAAAGACAAGCCACTTGGCGTCCATTTGAACAATGTGATGTCAAAGAATATCCGGATGAAGGTTAAAAAAATGCACGTGATTTCATTTCATCAAAAGGATGCCAAAAGCCATCTCATTAACGTGGCCATTCAACGGCTTGAAAGGTGTAGCACAGAAACATACATATACCGCGTCGCTGTGACCGCAACTCTTGTGCTGCCAGCGAGAAACAAAGTTCTAAAATTGCGGTGTATTATCAATTATGTATACAAGAAGCGCATGTCATAGTGTTTATAAATTATATTATCAATATGCGGCAAGAATACAAGTTGTCGGATTCCGATTCCCCACTGTCTGCCATTGCCAATGAAATAGGGACAGCTAAATTATGGGGCCATATCTCATCGCTTCTTTCGGACGCAAGCGTCTTATAATATTTGCAGCTCTTATGCCACAATAATCACTGCAGACTCAGCAAAAGGACGACAAACATGTTATTTTTGTCCTTTTAAATTTAAACTGAGGCATTTATCTTCACTGTCATTTTTGTTTTGCACTCTTTATCTCCTTGCATGTTGTCACTATGAATTATTTTTAGCTCTCACATATTCTCATGTAACAAACATTAATTTCAATGAAAAATTCTGAAAATATAGACTTAACTAAAAAAATGTATAATAAATAGTCAACAAACGTTTCATATAATATTCCGAGTGATAAGATGAATTTTCATGCATGTTTTTTATCACTAGAATTATATTATATCATGTGAAAAAATAAATTTTATAAGTTATTAATTATGCCACATGAGGTGTTGAAATTGAAGAAGCAGTTAAAAACTTTTTTACTTCTCCATTTTCTCTCCGGAAAAATGGTAATGAAGCAGCAATCTCTAGGGTAGCCTATCTCTCCTTTTGAGAGAAGACTGATTTGTCACCATTCTTACCTTTCCCTGTCATTTCAAAATCTCACCAAAACCCTCTCTCAAAAAACCATATCGGAGCCAATCTCGCCATCAAACGCACTGTTTCATTGATGCCAACAACTCACTACTCCCTACCTTTACTAGATCTACTGCCACTACTACTCAAACCTCCACCAGCACCTTTCCCCTCTTTCACCAATCCCCTTTACACCTTGGTGTGACCCGTAAAGCTCATATATGAGCTATTTCAAGTATCCTCTCGCTTAAACCGCTTCCACTTAGCCTAAACTACTATCTCCCACCCATCTTACTCGGTGTTTAAAAAATTATCGAAAATCGGCGATTTTTCGACTAGAAATCGGTAATTGGCGACATGTTGATTCGATAAGGGCCGAATAGGAGCTCAAATCAGCTGGGCTGTTTAATCGGCCCAATTCACTTGTGGGCATTTTTTTTTTTTTTTTAAAAGGACAAACTCAAAACAATATCGTTTTGGGCACACGAAAATGACACCATTTTGGGTGTAGAACAGATAAAAACGAAAGCTTCTTGGAGAAGCTTTCGTCTAGTTCATTTGTTAGTGGTCTGTCTGTCTGTCTCTCTCTCTCTCTCTCAAGGTTTTCATTGTTCATCAAGCTTCTCCAAGAAGTTACTGGTCTCCTCGCTGGCAGTTGTCATCAACATCTCCTCATCGGTCTGCCGTCGTCATCGATCTTTCACGAGTTTTTTTTTTTTTTTCTCTTCTAAGTTTTTTTTTTCCTTATCAATGTTCAAGGGAGCTTAAGCCTTGAAGTAGTGATTTTTTAAGCACTAAAATAGTGATTTAAACAAAAAAAAAAAAAAAAAAAACTTGAAACATGTTGGAAGTAGTGATTTTTAACACTTAAAAGTAGTGATTTTTAGGACACATTTACACTTAAAAGTAGTGATTTCAACAAAAAAAAGGGGAAACATGTTGAAACTTGAAAATAGTGATTTTTAAGTATTAACGCTTAAAATAATGATTTTTAAGACATATTGATACTTAGAGTAGTGATTTTTAAGATACATTGACGCTTAAAAGTAGTTATTTTTATCTTATTTTTCTTTTTAAGAGTTATCTATTGAATTTGGATGATGTAAAATTGTAAATATTGTAGTTGGTTGTTCACATAAAGAAGAGAGATTAGATGTTTAATAGCTTGTGAGGATATAATGATATATTTGTACTTCTAAATTCTAATGCGAAATTGTTATTGAATATTTGTTGCTTATATCCTTTGTAATATTTGTTGTGTAAATGTGTAATGCATGCTTCAATATTTGTTGGATGACTAGGTTGATTGATATTCATGAATCATGACGAATGTTAATCAATCTTTGGAAGCTTCCACTACCCAATCTCTTAAACAATATTCAAGTGATATCAGATGAAAGTATGGGACGTTGGCGATTGGGAAAAGCTTGAAAAAAATTAAATGCAAATTATGTAGGAAGGTTATGTCCAGAGGGATATACAAGTTGAAAGAATATATGGATCACATATCCGAAAATATGACCAAATGTTCTAAGGCACTACGAGAGGATATAGCTAAATGTAAAAATGCAATTGTGGAGACAAAAAATAGAAAAAAAAAAAAAAGAAGATGATCGAGGAGAATTTGAAGAAAGAAGAAGTAAATATCGGGGAACAAGAAGAGATGGAAGAAGTAGAGATTGGAAAGGTAAGAAAAGAGCGTCATTTGTTGGCCCTATTGATAGATTTGTAAAAGAGATTAATTCGGAGTTGTCACGAGGTTCAAGGACGACAATGCGATAAAAAAAAAAAAAATCAATGAAGCACTCTTTAAAGAGAGAACTGATTAGGTGTTTCATTGATTTGTAAAAGAGATAGGTGACTTGTTAAATGTTTGAAAGTGGCATTCCGTGACATGTTATTCATAATGATAGTTTCTTACGTGCTTATTAAGCAATTGGTCAACTTGGGTCGGTTTATAAAGCTCTAACTCATTATGAAATTGGGGAGTGATATTTGCCGTTAAAGGTGGGAGAGACCAAATTGTTGTTGAAGAGGCAGCAAAAAGAAGAGTGGGCTCAGAATGGATGCTCAATTATGATAGATGCTTGGACAAATAGAAAAATAAGGAATATAATAAATTTGTGTGTGAATTGTAGGTATGTATTTCTGCTTCATATAATTTATCCACTATACCTTATTAGATTATTTATATCATTGATATTATAATTGATAAGTTTGATTATTTAATAAACAATGTTTGATTATTTTATTGCAGGGTAGGAACCACTTTTCTTTCTTTTAAGGAGTATTTTGATGTGGCACAAACTACTGAATACATTTTTGAGTACGTGAATAAATATATTGAACAAGTCGGCCCTAAAAATATTGTTTAAATAGTAACCGACAGTGCCACTAACAATATGGTCGCTACCAAGATTTTGAAAGAGAAGAGGCTAAACATATTTTGGACCATATGTACAGCTCACACCATCAACCTCATGATTGAAAGTATTGGTGACCTTCCAAAGTTTAAAAAGTTTATTGAGCAAGCAAAGCGGTTGATAATCTTTATTTATGCTCATCACCATACTTTGGCAATGATGAGGTCCTTTACAAAGAAGATAAACATCATGAGGTCAGGAAAGACTAGATTTGTATCATCTTTCCTTACTTTGCAAAGTTTGATAGATTTAAAAAAAAATAAAGTCAATGTTTAGTAGTGAGGAATGGGATAAGTGCAAATTCTTAAAAAGTGCTGAAGGGAAATTGGTCTGCTCAATTGTGATGAGTTTCAAGGTTTAAAATGGTGTGACAAATTGTTTAAAGATTTTTACACATTTAATAAAAGTGTTGAGACTAGTGGATGGGGACCGAAAATCATCAATGCCTTGGTTAATTATATGGCGAACTAATAAGGGCTAAGCAAGATATTAGAGAGACCTTAAATAATATAAAAAATAGTTATCAGCCGATCATTGAAATAACTGATGAAAAAATGAAAGATTGGTTAGATTCTTCATTGCATGTGTTTGATGGGAGAAAAACCAAATACAAGCAAATTCCACAGCGGAACTTTTTCTCCCATCAAAGTGGTATCAGAGCCAGGTTCCGAATTTTATAATGATGAATATGGAGAACAATTTGAATCTAAGTAGAATGATTACTCTGAATGGTTCGAACTATCATATTTGGAAGGGAAAGATGGAGGATCTTTTATATGTGAAAGATTTTCACTTACCTGTTTTTGCTACAGAAAAGCCTAGTGAAAAATCTGATGCAGAGTGGACTTTGCTTCATCGGCAAGTATGTGGTTTCATTAGGCAATGGGTGAGTGACAATGTTTTGAATCATATCAGTGGGGAAATACATGCACGGACTTTGTGGGTCAAGTTTGAGGAGTTGTATGCCAGAAAAACCGGGAATAATAAATTGTTTCTGATGAAGCAATTGATGTATTTGAGATATCATGATGGTGCTCCTCTGACAGATCATTTGAATACATATCAGGGGATTATAAATCAGTTGGCTGGCATGGGTATCAAGTTTGATGATGAGGTACAAGCATTATGGTTGCTTGGTACATTACCGGACTCATGGGAGACTTTCAGATCTTCTTTGTCAAACTCTGCTCCGAATGGAACAATGACAATGGATTTGGTCAAGGGTAATATTCTGAATGAAGAGACGAGAAGAAAAGCACAAGGGTCTACTTCATCTTCAGAAGTCTTGGTTACTGAAAGCAGAGGGAGAAGTAAAAGTAGGGGTCCGAAGAATAGAAGTCAACACAGAAGTAAATCCAATAAGTTTGCAAATGTTGAGTGTTTCTACTGCCATAAAAAGGGACACATGAAGAAAAATTGCAAGCAATTGGAAAGGAAAAATAAAAATGACACAAGCAAAGAAAAGAAGAATGAAAATAATAGCAATGATGACAGAGTTGCTACCGCCATTCATGAAGACTTTCTTTTCATGTATGATGCTGATTCCATTAATTTTGCATGCCATGAGACTAGCTGGGTGATTGACAGTGGTGCTTCCATTCATGCTACATCGCGGAAGGATTTCTTTACATCTTACACACATGGTGATTTTGGGAGTGTAAAGATGGGGAATGATGGCACGGCAAAAGTTGTTGGCATTGGAGATGTGAACCTGGAAACAGATAACGGCTCCAGGTTAGTTTTAAAAAATGTAAAACATATTCCTGACATTCGTGTGAATATTATTTCTATAGGTAAACTTGATGATGAGGGATACTGCAACTTCTTTAGTAATGGTCAGTGGAAGCTCACCAGGGGTGCTATGGTTGTAGCCAGAGGTAAAAAGTGTTCTACCTTATATTTGTTGCAGGCAAAAATTTCAAAGTCCATCATCAATGCAGTTCAGGATGAAGACAAAGTAGAACTTTGGCACAAGAGGCTTGGACACATTAGCGAGAAAGGCTTGATTTTTTTAACCAAGAAAAAGCAGCTACCTGATATGAAAAACATACAGTTGAAGAGATGTTCTCATTGTTTAGCAGGGAAGCAGAACAGAGTCAGCTTTCACAGCTCTCCACCTACAAGGAAGTCAGGTATACTTGATCTAGTGCATTCAGATCTCTGCGGCCCTATGAAGACGAGATCACTCGGTGGAGCCCTATATTTTGTGACTTTCATAGATGATCACTCGAGAAAGACTTGGGTTTACACCTTGAAGACGAAAGATCAAGTATTAGATGTGTTCAAGAAATTTCAGGCACTGGTTGAGAGACAGACTGGGAAAAAGTTGAGATGCATCAGAACTGATAACGGGGGAGAGTATATAGGTCCTTTTGATGAGTATTGTAGACAGCAGGGTATTCGACATCAAAAGACACCTCCCAAGACTCCTCAGTTGAATGGTTTAGCTGAGAGGATGAACAGGACACTAGTAGAGAGAGTGAGATGTTTGCTTTCACAGGCACAATTACCAGGATATTTCTGGGGTGAGGCTTTGAGTACTGCTGTACATGTTCTTAATCTTACACCGTGTGTTCCTTTACAGTTTGATGTACCAGATAGAGCTTGGAGTGGTAGAGATGTTTGCTATGATCACTTACGTGTTTTTGGGTGTAAGGCATTTGTGCATATTCCCAAAGATGAGAGATCCAAGCTTGATATGAAAACTCGACAGTGCATCTTCATCGGTTATGGTCAGGATGAGTTCGGATATAGATTCTTTGATCCGGTTGAGAAGAAACTTGTGAGAAGTAGAGATGTAGTATTTGTGGAAAACCAGACTATACAGGATATTGAGAATGGGAATTCAGTGTCCGATGACAATAATGGTTTGGTCGATTTGAGTTCAGCTTCTTCAACAAGTTTGCCAACACAGGTTGATGATCAGCAGGTTGCAGTTGATATAGGTGGTTCCTCACAGGCAGAGGAAGATATTGAAACGAATGAACAGATGCAAATTCCTGATGCTCCATTAGATGTACCACTCAGGAGGTCTACCAGAGACCGACGTCCTTCCAATCGATATCCTACAAGTCAGTACGTGTTATTGACTGACGGGGGAGAACCCGAGTGTTATACAGAGGCTTTGAAAGACGAACACAAGAAGGAATGGCTTGAAGCTATGCAAGATGAAATGCAGTCACTTCATCAAAATCATACTTTTGAGTTAGTAAAGCTGCCTAAAGATAGAAGAGCTTTGAAGAATAGATGGGTTTACAGAATTAAGCATGATGAGCTTAGTACTCGACCTCGATACAAAGCCAGATTGGTTGTCAAAGGATTCAACCAGAGGAAAGGCGTTGATTTTGATGAAATTTTCTCTCCAGTTGTGAAGATGTCATCCATCCGTGTTGTGCTTGGTTTAGCAGCCAGTCTTGATTTAGAGATCGAGCAGATGGACGTGAAGACTGCATTCCTCCATGATGATTTGGAGGAAGAGATTTACATGGAACAACCAGAAGGTTTCATTGTAAAAGGAAAAGAGAATTATGTGTGCAAGTTGAAGAAAAGTCTTTATGGTTTGAAACAGGCACCTAGACAATGGTATAAGAAGTTTGAGTCAGTTATGGAGGAGCAAGGCTACAAGAAAACTACTTCTGACCATTGTGTATTTGTTCAAAAATTCTCTGATGATGACTTCATTATTTTACTGCTTTATGTTGATGACATATTGATTGTTGGCAGGAATGTTTCAAGAATTGATAGGTTGAAGAAGAAATTGAGTCAGTCTTTTGCTATGAAGGACTTAGGGCCAGCAAAGAAAATTTTTGGCATACAAATTGATCGTGATAGAAAGTCCAAGAAGTTATATATGTCACAGGAGAAGTATGTTGAAAAAGTACTTCAGAGATTCAACATGGACAAAGCTAAAGCAGTTAGTACTCCACTTGGTGCACATTTCAAGTTGAGTATGAAGCAGTGTCCTCCTACAGATGCCCAAGAAAATGATATGGAAAAATTTCCATATGCTTCAGCAGTCGGAAGTTTGATGTATGCAATGGTATGTACTAGACCAGATATAGCTCATGCTGTTGGTGTTGTTAGCCGGTTCATGTCTAATCCTGGAAAAGAGCATTGGAATGCTGTCAAGTGGATCATGAGATATCTTCGAGGTACTTCCAGTTTCAGACTTGGTTTTGGTGGTGAGAAGCCACTGCTAGTTGGCTACACAGATGCAGATATGGCAGGAGATGTGGATTCTCGTAAGTCAACGTCTGGTTACTTGATTATCTTTGCAGGTGGTGCTGTAGCTTGGCAATCGAGATTGCAGAAATGTGTTGCACTTTCTACCACAGAAGCAGAATTCATTGCAGCAACTGAAGCTTGTAAAGAGTTGTTATGGATGAAAAAATTTGTAGTAGAGCTTGGTTTCAAGCAACAGAGATATGTGTTATTGTGTGATAGTCAGAGTGCTATTCACCTTGGGAAGAATTCAACCTTTCATGCAAGATCGAAGCACATCGACGTGAGATACCATTGGATTAGAGATGTGTTGAACGACAAATTGCTAGAACTTGACAAAGTTCATACAGACCATAATGGATCCGATATGTTTACAAAGGTATTGCCAAGGGAGAAGCTTGAGGTCTGTAGGATGATCGCCGGAATGGCGAACCCCTCCACATAATCGGGAAGGGGGAGATTTGTTGGGTTGGGTTCCCTCATATGTAGAGGCCCAACAGTGTTGACCTTTCTATTAAACTTCTATTACCACTTTAAGAATCCAAAAATTTCCCTCGAAAGTGAGTTGATGGAAGCCTTAATAGAGTGTTTGGAGGGTTTTTATCATGGTGATCTATCCTCTCAACATTGAATTATCATGCATGAATGACCAAAGTATAAGATAAAAAAAGGTGTTTTTGGGAAACCATTGACTGTTAAAGGATATGAAGATGATTCTACAGATCCAGGTAAAAAATTGAACATTCTATTTCATATGAATTTTTTTAAGTTTTACTTATTTATTAGTTACTATTATAGATTATATTTTTAGTATTATATTTATGAAAATATATCTTCCAAGAACTAATTCTATATTTGATTATTTTGTATGGTGTAGTTGAATGGTCAAATATGTTTGGAAGCCAAACACCTAACTTGAAAAAATTTGTAGGAAGAATTCTTTCATTGATCATTAGTTCATCTGAATGTAAAAGAAATTTGAGCAATTTTGAATGGGTAAATGTAATATTCATAATATATTTTTAATGTTCTAAAATTTAATTATTTATTGATTTATTTAATTTTAATTTTTAAATCTTATATAGATACATTCGAAGAAAAAGAATAGACTAACTACAAGCTGATTAAATAATTTAGTCCTTATTTAGTTCAATTCAAAATTGACACACAAAAAGCAAAAGCAAATTAACAAGAATGTTGATATTTACTAGCAACTGATATTGATGCTACCGATGCATAAGGATGGCTTATTCTAGGTGCTAATGATGATGATGAAGTAGGTTTCGGTTCAGAGCAAATGAGACAACTTAATGAAGATGATTTTCATTCTGAAGAGGAGGATGAGAAAGAGGGGGAGAAGAATATTGATTTAGAGTTTGAATCTGACAATCAACAAGTTATGGAAGGCTATTATTCAGATGAAGAGTGGTTGCATCTTTCTCCTCGCCCTTCAGATTTTTAGGGTCTTAACATACCTTCTTGGACTTTTACTTTTTGGTTGCTATTTCATACTTGCTATGTTATATTTATAATTTGCATGTTATACTTATATATGATATTGGTTGTGTTTGAGATTGAAAGAAGGATCGGGAGTCCAAAGTAGTTGAGATGTGAACAGTGTGATAGTCTTTTGAAGTATTGTTATTTTTGTATATTACAGGATAGAACTGTTAAAAAAATAGTTGTTATATTGTCAAAATTTTCAAAACATTTAATAGATTGCTATATTGTAATTATGTGAATGTGTTAAAGTGACTTTGGAGATTACATGAGATAACTTTAATGATGTTTTGTGATCATTTGATTGTATTTTGATCATATAGATTTTTTTTTTATATATATCTTTGACTCAGTTTGACCGTCAGTTAACAGTATTCGTCGATTAATCACTGAATAATCGATAAATCGCTAACCGTTACTTCGCTAATCGATTAATGGTTAGCGATATTTGGAACATTGATCTTACTTCAAATCCAGTCTTTCTCCCTATTCACTCCCTTAAGATCCACTCGTCTAAATTGACTAACATCCGAAAATGAACAGCACTGAAAACTTTGCCACTCTCTAACCATAACAAAAGAAGAAAACCAAGTGTGCAGCCTTACAGAGGAGGCTGTTGTGCAAAATCGTAAGTGGACGAACCGAACAAGTAATATAGTGATAAGAAAAGTATCGTCCCACGAGGATTGTTGTCAATTAATGCCCAAAATTAAAGTAACTCACTTTTTATTTGGCAAACGCAATTTGATTTAAGGAGTTGATAACTATAACTAAATTTAACTACAAATAAGAATAAAATTAATTCAATAAATTAAAACTCTAAGATTATGATTTCACTATAACTAATCTGTTCCTTCCCTTTGTTCTTTTTAATAAAAAATTAATTATCTGGTTGCTAGTCGAGATTCCCTGAATTATTCACATAGCCTCTCCCGTGGTCTAAGAAAAATACCCTATAAAGCTTAACTGCTATGTCCCCATGCAAGTTAAAATATTAATGGATTCATTAAAATTTATGGATATCTTTTATAGACTACAAAAACCAAGCAGGTATATTCCTATCCTTTATATAATTTATGACATTAAATACAATGAACTAGACACATAAATCAGTTTTCGTTATCATTATGATTAACAATTCAACTAAATAGTGGCCAGTTATTTAGAAGCATTAAGAACAGTATTAAATGCATCAACCAAGATAGAAAACTCTTAATTGAATTGAACAAATGTTTGGAACATCAAAGTTATGTTACATCATAACCTTAGAAAAATAAATTACTCCGTGCTTAAATTAAAATTTACAAAAACTAAAAGAGTAAACATAACAAAAGATAGGAAAACTTAGTGGATTGAAGTTTCACCGTAGAATTTCTTCTTCTGCTTTGCTCCTCCTCTCCAAGTTCTCTCTTTCTTTCTCTAAACTACTTATTGTTTTGGTGTTTGATGAGATGCTTGGAATGGTGATTCTAAGGCCTATTTATATGCAAAGTTTACCTCCAATTACATCATCGCTTACATCATCTTTTCCTAGTTTTCCACCATTTTACATTATCGCTTGCATCATCGTTCACCTATCTCATTCAAGTCAACTTTTATTTTGCATCATCGCTTGCATCATCGTTCACCTACCTCATTCAAGTCAACTTTAATATTACATCATTGCTTACATCATAATTTTGATTACATCATTCCTTACATCAGTATGACATAATATTTATTTCTAGAATACTTGATCTTCAAACTGTGATAACTTCTTTATGTGATATCTGATTCGAGTAATTCTTGAGGTGATGAACTGCTTCGAATGACATTCATTTTATAGCGATGATTTTGTCTAGAATAATAACACTTGGTGGGGTCCACATGCGATTTTCACCAATTTTATTCTGAAAATGAAAAATACAAAATGATGAAATACTGTACTTAATAATAATAAAAACATCAAGAACTAAGAAAGAATTCTGGTTTAAAATATAAAATAACTTTATAAAATTAGAATTATCAGAGGCTATACCGATTGCTAAAGAAGACCTCTCCTTAAATCTGATAGGAAAAGTTTATTTAGGAAGAAGAGTGAGTAGAAAAGCTTTTAAGGGAGTTATTTAGCAGATCTGGGGCCAATATGGATAGATCGAAGTAAAGACAGTCGAAATGAACATCTTTGTCATCAAATTTGAAAATCAAGAGGTAAGGAAAACAATATTGGATAAAGAACTTTGGCATTTCGATAATTACCTAATAGTTTTTGAAAAGCCAAAAAGAACTGGAGATTTAACAAAGATGACTTTCAACTATATTAGCATGTGGGTACAAATACACCACCTACCTCTACTATGTATAAATATGATAGTGGCCAAACTTACAGTTAGATATGTTGGGAAAGTGATTCACCTTCCCCCTAAATTGAAGGACTGCTAAGGTATCTTTCACCGAGCAAAATGTCCATTTCGACATATGTTAACTCCTGAAAAGGTTACAAAAACTAATGTTGATAACTCAAGGGAACTCAAGAAAATGCAGTTCAAATACGAGAAACTTCCAGAGTTTTGCTTCACCTGTGGGAAAATAGGCCACAACGAAAAGAAAAAATAGATCATGAACCTCAATCCTTAAACCAAGATAATATGCAACTACGCTCAAGGGATATAGCCCAACTCCTTACTCTCAAATTGACTACTCTTTAAGCCCTTTCTTTTCACGATACCCAAATAGCAAAAATTGATAACTCATAAGAGATTTCAACAAAAATAAACCCAAAATCCCTTTCTAACACTGCTAAAAAATGGAAGAAAGCAACCAGATAGCCATTCAATAAGGCCTTGACAAAACTATTCCCTAGCCCTTTCTAAAAAGTTCTCTCAACTTACAAAAATTGAAAACTATTCTACAACAAAACTTTCACTCACAACAGAATTAAATCCCCTAAAATCAACTCACTAAAACCAAAATTCAACCTTTCTTTAAGCCTAAAGAGGCTGAAATCAGTAGTCTTTGTTCACAACAAAGCGGCAACAAAATGAAAAAAAAAAAAACTAGCTTTTCCTAAAGAAAATAGCACCAGTAAGAAACTGAAAGAAAAAGACTCACACTCAACTACTCCGTTATCGGCAGAGCTTACTATGTAGGCTCACGCGATCAATGATAGATTTCTAGTAGAAGTTCGAAGGGTAAAGAACCCACGAGCATTCCTAGCCTTGAAAAGGGTAATAAAAACACATTCCCCTAGCTTGGCTTTTCTATTATGAACCATTAGGTCACATAGACATATACATTAATATGAAAGATGGATATTAGCATTTTTCAGGCTTTTATGGTCATCCAAATGTAACCCAAAGAGAAGAATCATAAAAGTTTCTTAAAAGACTAAATCAAGTTGATAATCTACCTTGGGTTTACGAAGGAGACTTCAATGCAATTCTAAGTCCCTCCAAAAAGCTAAAGGGTTAGACAAGAATATCCATTATATCTTTTAATTTAGAAAAGCAACTGATGATTGTACCCTTATGGATATCGGTTTTGCAAGGCCCAAGTTCACATGGAATAACAAGTAGAAGGCTAAAACAAACATTCAAGAATGACTTGATAGGTTCGTGGTAGACCCAAAATGGATAGAAAAATTTAGCAATGCCAAAGCAGAACATCTCAGTTTCTCCTTATCAGATGACTGATCAATTCTCCTCAAGTTATAGGGACCAATCTTGGATCAAAAGGATTGCAGCAAGGGTTTCCGTTTTGAGCCTGTATGGCTTAAAGAAGACAAGTGCAAAAACATCATAGACTCTACTTAGAAAGAATAAGCAGTTGCTAACTCTCTAAGAGACCTGAAAACAAAACTTATATATATATATATATATGCAAGAAACCTGTCCAAATGAAGTAAGGAAAAGTATGGAAAAATAAGTAAAAGAATTAAATCAAAACAATAATATATTGGGTCAATTTTTTCAAAAAGCACAAAATCTGTATAATTAACAAAAGCAAAGAGAAGGAGGCAGAACTTTTGAACTTGCTATATGATGAAAAAGTACTAGAAACAACGAGTTTGAGCATATTGGATGATAGCTGGTGACAAAAACTCAAAGTACTTTCATGCCAAGGCAACAATAAGAAGGAAAAAGAATTTTATTTCTCGACTTCTAAACACCCAAAATGAGGAGTATCAAACAATAAATAAAGGACTTATGACCACGATCAGTAAATTCTTCTCCCAAATTTTCCTTTAATCCAATCTCTCTGTATAAGATATAGAAGCTGCTATAAGGAATGTGTCCTCAAAGCTCGATGATAATACCAAAAATCTACTGTAAACTTTACGGTAGAAGAAATCAAATAAGCAGTTTTCAATTTCGACCCAACCAAGGCCTTAGGGCAAAAAGGTTTGCTCATTCTTTTCCACCATAAGTTTTTGCCCCTCATACATGAGGACCTAATAGAAATCTGTTTGAAGGTTCTTAGTAATCAATCTTTTACTGTAGAATTTAATTCAATTGATGTGGTGTTAATCCCACAGGTGAAAGACCCGAATTCTTTTAAGGATCTCAGACTTATAAGCCTCTATAGCGTTGTTTACAAAGAACCAAATTCCTATAAAGATCTCAGACCCATAAGCCTCTGTAGCATTGTTTATAAAGTTTGTGCGAAAGTATTAGCCAACAGAATCAAATCAGTTCTATTGAACTTCATCTTAAAATACCAGTCGACCTTTGTTTCTATAAGACAAATCTTCGACAATGTGTTAACCGTCCTTGAAATCCTCCACTCAATCGACAAAAAGAGAAAAGGAAGAACAGGTCAAATGGCATTAGAACTCGATATGAGTAAGACATACGACCGCGTGGAGTGGAGATTCATGGAGGCAATTCTAAACAAGATGAACTTCCCTCCAATATGATCATTACCATACTTGATTACATCACCACCACTGAACTAAAGTTCATCCTTATGGTAAGAGAATCGGGTCGATCACTCCAACTATTGAAGACAAGGCTATCTGCTATTGCTATACACCTTCATCATTTACACTGAGGCTTTCTCAAATCTCCTTTCAACTACTAAAGAACAAGATAGAAACTTGGTGTCTAATGTTGCATAGGAAGTCTCGTATCAGCCATCTATTCTTTGTCGACGATAGTATTATGTATTATTTTTAGCAAAGCATCATTGAAAAGTTGCAAAGATATTATGAAGACTTTGAAAATTTATGAGAATGGTGCAGGCCAACAAATACACATCCAAAAATCTAGTTTGTCCATCAGCCTAAATATCGATCAATAACTTTATAAAGATATCCAAATTCAGCTCAGAATAAACTCTAATGTGTCTCATGATAAGTATCTTGGCTTGTCTACCCTTGTGGAGTGAAACAAAAGGAAAACTTTTGAATCCATAAAAGATAGAGTTTGAAGAAGAATGCAGTCTTGAAAAAACTCATTGTTTTCTACCAAAAGGAAAGAGATTCTCATAAAAACTATGACCTAGGCTATTCCAACTTACTTCATAAGTCTATTTTGGTTTCCTATCAACTTGTATAAAGAATTGGGGTCGATTTGTTCAAAATTTTGATGGGGCACAAAAGATGGCAATAGGAAGATAGGTCAACTTGGAAATGTTATATCTCCTAAAGTATGTGTCGGTCTTAGGCTTAGGGACTTATCCTTCTTCAATCAGGCATTCCTAGCCAAACAAGCTTAAAAGGTTCAGACAAAATCCTTTGTAGTAGTTGTTCTGAAGGCTAAATATTACGGGAATACCGTTTTTGAGAAGTTTCAAACTTGCTAATGAGCTTCTCAAGTCTGGTAAAGTATCCTATTGGGGAGGTACTCCTATTGGGGAGGTAACTCCTCCTCAGGGGTGTGCAAAGAAAAAAAAAAGGAAATGAAAGATCAATTTAGGTTTTTAGTGACCCATGGATTCCTCGCCCCACTACTTTCACATTAATCACTAAAGGAAATAGCTTAACAATTATGGTGAAGGAGTTTATAGACAAACAAAATTGTTGTTTGGATATAGACAAATTATCTCATACCTTCCTCCTAATTGACATCGATGTTATTGTTTCAATTCACCTTGGGTGCAGGCTCATAGATGATAGTTAGCTTTAACACTATAAAAAACGAGGTCAGCATATTGGTAAAAAGTGGATATAGATTAGCAGTCCAACGTGCAAACCCTTATTCTCTTCTAGATTCCTCAATAAACTAAAGATAGTGGCGCTCATTTTGGAACTAGAACATCCCCCTAAAGGTAAAGATTTTCACTTAAAGATGTCAACTGAATGTTCTCCTAACTTGTGTTAGTCTCTTGCAAAGGAAATCCAAGTCCCTTATATCTGTTTTGACTACGATAAAGAAAATGAGACAGGTGACTGTGCTTTAATCAACTGCAAATCAACTAAAGAGGTTTGGTCTATTATCTCATTCAATCTTATGTTGAGAAACTTGTTTAATCGCCTCTTCATTGAAATCTTTAAAACTATTCTTCAAAAAGGTGAGAGAGAAAACTTAAACGGGTTTTACGTTTTGTTATGGTGTTTGTGGGGTAATAGAAATATTGGACTTCATGAGAGTAAAGTCAAATAAGCCCAATAGTTTGTGAATTGGGCCATGGATTTCTTGGTTGAATATCAATCATCTTCCTCGACACTTTCGCCCTCAAATTCTCCAAGCCCACCATAAACTCTCTCCTCTTAGATCCCCCCACCAAATAATTGTCTAGAACTCAATACTGATGTGGCAATCAAGTTTGGTCTCTCTAAGAGAAGTTTGGGTGTTGTTATAAGAAATAGTGAGCGTTGGGTTGTTGAAGCTTTTGCAAAACACTTTTTTGGCTTCTTCGTGCCTGAGGTTGGAGAGCTTTTAGCCCTTCGTGAATGTCTTTTGTTTGCTAAATCCTTGAAGCTAGGGGTGGCAAAAAAGGTTGGCGTGTTGGGTTAAGCTGAATTCGATTTGATTCGTTTATGAATTCGTCCAATTCGATACGAATTTGTTTAAGAAACGGGTTAACATTTTTGAATTCGACATGAATTCGTTTACAAACGAATGACACGACACGACACGACACGACTAATTCGTTTAGTGCTTGAACCATAAAGAATTCTAATTCGTTTAACCTGTTTAACCCGTTTAATCCGTTGAATTCGTTTAACTCGTTTAATTTTAATAATATTTTAAACATATATATAATAAATCATTCACAATTAAATATTTAACCAACAAATTTACAGATAAAAATCAAAAACCAAATCAACAGAATCAACACAAAAACCAAACACCAAATTAAACAACAAATTCAACAGATAAAAATCAAAAATCAAATTCAACAGAATCAACACAAAAACCAAACATCAAATTTAACAGAATCAACATATAAAAACCAACACATTAATTTTCAGAAAAAAAACCCAATAAATTAAATCAACAAAAAAATGAAATCAAATCATGTTCAAACTTAATACAAATCCATGACAATTAAAATTTCATAACATTATGGTGGTGGAGCCGTGGATCTGGTGGTGTCGTGGTGGAGCTGTGGATCTAGTGGTGTCGTGGTGGAGCCGTGGATCTGTGGTGGACCGTGGAGAAAAGGCGACGATCTTGAGGAGAAATGGAGAACGAGAGCCGATCGTGAGGGAGGAGGGGAGAACTGGTTGTGATTGTGAGGGAGGAGGAGAGAACGGCCAGCTACCGTGAAGGAGGAGGGAAGAACGGCTAGTGACCATGAGGAAGGAGAGAAGATCGGACGGCGAGTGGGAGGGAGGAAGGAAGATCAAACGGCGAGCTTGAGGTAGGAGGGAAGATCGGACGGTGAGTATGAGGCAGGAGGAAAGATCGGACAGCAAGCGTGAGGCAAGAGGGAAGATCGGACGGCGAGCGTGAAGGATGAAAGGAGAACGATTGACGACCGTAGGGAGAAGACAGCGACCGGACAATGACCTTAAGGTGACCGTGAGGGAGAAGAGGGTGAGTCGGTGCAATGGGTTGTGGGGTGTGGGTGTGCTGTCGAAATGAGCTTGAATGGGTTAGATTGTTTATGTTTTGGATGAATATGTGTATATATATCAATGCACGATTACACATAAACCCCTCTAATATAATTTATCCCCATTTTAATCATGTCAATCCGCGATTCGTTTAAGTAAACCCAATTCGATTCGTTTAATAAACGGGTTAAACGGGTTGATACGATTATGATACGAATTCGTTTAACTTCAACCTATACTCATTTATTTTTCGCGAATTCGTGTCGACCCGTCGTGTTGGGACCCATATTGCCACCCCTACTTGAAGCTGAATATCTGGAAAGCAAAAGTGGACTCGTGCAACTTTGCATTGTGGATCACCTTGTCAGAATCTTCTAATGATGGTGCAAGTTGTATTATTTTGGACGTTAAAAATTTTTGTTTTGAGTTAGGCAATAGCAAATGTAATCGCATCCCTAGGAAAAGTAATGAGGTTGCTCATACTTTGGCTAGTCTAGCTCTCTACTCAAATGTTAAAAAGGTCTAGTTGAATACCAACTTAGATTGTATTGTTTCTTGTGGTCAATACAAGTCACTTTTATCTTTAAAAAAAAACAAATTATGCCACATAATATGATATTAGTATTGAATAACAAAATAACTATGTACACACAAAAATATATTCAAGATATTCCTAAATATTTTCATCTAATTAAGTCCTTATATGAGGAGAGAAATGGGTTGGTTGGGTGGTTAAAACTAATCCCACTCATCTCAATTCAAATAATGGTAGATTCAACTCTCATAACGCTTACAATATATGGGTAATTTTTTTACCTTCATGTGGGTAACCCTTTCCCCATATGAGAGCAGAAGTTTGGACTATAAGTTAAAGTTTTATCTCTGTTGATCCTAGTAATAATATGACATAGTATCGGAAGGATGGACAAAAAAAAAATAAAAATCCCTATTGCAATGTGTCCCAGAACTGAAATAATTAACAAGTTTTAGAGGACAGAATTTTTTTGACACTATCTCCATCAACCTTTATTTGGTAGTTGCGACAGTGAGGGGCTTCGAGGACGGCTTCATAGCTATATATATATAAGCAAATAAATTGAAAAAATTTGTATGAAAAAAATCTTAGCATAAAAGAGAAAATAAAGACAAAAGGTACACGTAAACATGATTGCGGCATGATGTTACGGATGGAGAAGATAAGAAATTATTGGTGGGTAGCTTCCCAGACGGTGAAGCAAGTTTCTTTTTTTGACGAGAAAGCAACACCTCCACCAACAACAATAATAATATGGTCATTCCAGAAAGGAAATAACTTGGACTTGCCTTTTTCTCTCCAAATCCAATCTCGTGTGCTGCGTACTGGCAGCGTTCAAGACCATTTAAACAAACCAAACAAAATGTACAACATGTTTTCCATCCAGCTTTGTTTCGTCCTTTAATTTTCTTTATAATTCAAAACAAATTAAAGCAATGTATTAATTGGTCTTGCAGCTTGAACTAGGTACTTCACTTATCTTCTGCTTTTGGCTTGGCCAATCAAATTGAAGTTTCCCTTTTAAAAATTTAAAACCAGGCAAATCAAATCACAGGTCAGGACAGCTGGTTTGAAAAGTGTATATAATAGCTTCTATTACATCAGTTATTAGCCAAAATCCCTTCATTATTACATGAACGCAATTTAAGATGCATCATGCACGTGATCTCTCTAAGGTGACGCAGAATTTTTGGGCTTTTAGGTGAGATATTATGTTTCCTCAACTTCCATTCCACTTAAATAATACCTAGTTATCTAATTTATCTAGATTACTGATAATAGAAAACTTTAAATTTAAATGCATAAAACGAGTGAGAATCCGTCTTAAGTTTAAAGTTTCATGACGTGTTAAATGCTAATCTTTATTCATCAGTGAATATGATTCTCTTTAGGCAACAAAGAAAGATAATAAAAAGAGTGGGAGTTTCTACACATGGTCTTTTGTCATAATCAAGATAACTTTCATGGCTACAAAACCATCAAATATCATGCACAAACAATCACACGAAACGCCCATAAAGAGAACAAAAGGTCACTAATTTCTCGTGCCACCTTACGCCTTGTGAAGTGTGAACCATCCATCTCCGACTCGACTCAAGACCAAAAGCTATATAGCCATTAAGCTATGAAAACGAGTTTTCGTGAAAGGGCAACTCAGTCATTATAGTGCTAATGTGTCGAACCTCCACCACATCTGGTAGGACACACAGAAAGACTTGGCACTTTACAAGTCCACGCGCTCTGATGACTTGTCTGCAAAACATTGCCATTTGTAAACGGTAACTGTATCTCTACTTATGTGTCAAATAAAAGTACTCATGAGTCATGACTCATCGTTTGTGCTACTACACTGACTTAACTCATGTTTCAAATAATTATTCTAAATTTTTACATAATTTTTTAAAAATAATCTTATAACTTCGAATTTAGATCAAAATTATTAAATTAAGATATTTTTATTGATATAAATATATTATAATAATGCAATGAATTTTAAAGCCAACAAAATCAAAAAAATATAAATTTCAATAATTGATCACGCATATTATTAAATTTATATTTATTAATAAAAATCAACATACAGAACATATGGGAGAGAATCAAAGTTCATAATTAAACTACTTTGAAATTCTTTTGTGCATAACTTTTTTATGTACAATAGAAAAATTGTTTTAAACGTATAGGAGTTTTAAAATTACAACCTCTCTTTTAATGTATAATAGTATTATGTGGGATATAAAACCATTTTCTTTTATATTCATCTTTCAGTTTCGAAATTTAATTAAGAAACCCCTTATCGTATACCTAAAATTCTCTTATGCGGTGGTTTTTATCCAAGTAAGCGCTGTTTGTTTTTCACAAAATAAATTTCCAAATATTTTTATAATCTTTCTTCACTATCATTTGAATAATAACTACAAAATGCTAAAATTAATTTATCATTCCTCTCAAAGCCATTCCACTTCTTTAAAATTACATCCCACGGAATTCGAGAGGTTAAATATCTAAAAAAAAAATTGATAAGTGGAGAAAAGTGGAATGTCTTTATGATTAAATTTTTTTATTTATCTTTCATCTCAAAGTGATAAATTTTACTCACATTTCATCACTTATGAGGATAATTTTATCATCATTTTTGTGGAACAATCATCTCTTATCACTCTCGTCTTTTAAGAGAAAAATTTTCAATTGTAATTTAGAATTTTATCCCAGTTGATTTAATAGTAATTAGTATTAAGAAAAAAATAATAATAATAACACCTCGGTAAGCGATAAATGTATACGAAAACAAGTTTCATGAACCATTAAATAAAATTACCAAACACTCTAACGCGCGTACGCTATGCCAAGTGAATAGCTGCTTTAAAAAGACGACAAGGGACATTTCGATAGGGCAATTCGGTAAATGTACGCAATAGTTACGACGTCAAGTACGAATTATAAATGCCACGACAGTCCAGCCTATACGGTCTCTAATGTAAATGGAGCAACCACCATACGCTGAGGATGACCTGACCACCACAGCAACCGCCGATGACGCCGCAATCCTCCGTAATTCCACTCCACAACGCGGCGGCACGCGCCACCCAGTCTACCGCGGAGTCCGGAAGCGGCGCTGGGGCAAATGGGTCTCCGAAATCCGAGAGCCGCGCAAGAAGTCACGCATTTGGCTGGGGTCGTTCCCGGCTCCGGAGATGGCGGCCAGAGCCTACGACGTGGCCGCGTACTGTCTAAAGGGACGCAAAGCGCAGCTGAATTTCCCCGACGAGGTTGACGACCTGCCGCGGCCGTCCACGTGCACGGCCAGGGACATCCAGGCCGCGGCTGCCAAGGCTGCGCATGCGGTGATTTCGTCGAAAAAGAGTAATGTATCAGATGGCAACGGCGACGATTTTTGGGGTGAGATTGAATTGCCTGAGTTGATGAACAGTGGGCGGTATAGTAATTCTTGTGGGTGGACTTTTAACGGTGATGGCACGTGGATTGACGGAGAAGCACAGCAGCCGTTCATGGCTTGTCTCTAACGTGGACGGATACGGCAGACATGTACGTATTAATTATGCATCCTTAGTGTTATATTATACAGGCTGCTTGTATTTAGTTTTTCATTAATTTCTTGCTCTTGTTATGTTTAATTATTCGGTTCGTCTTTGGTTATTCACTGGTTTTGTATATTTTCGAAAAAGTTGTAAATCAAGCCCCGAAAACAATAATTGTTGTGAATAAATAATTTTTTTGTGGGGGGAAATGAATGAATGAATAAAGTGTAATCAATTGAGGGTGACTCTACTTAAAATAATAATAACAACAATAATAATAATAAATAAATAAAATTAACGGTGACTCTGTTGCACCTAAAAAACGTTCTCCCCGTACTCAATTATTCTCGACAGCTATCTTATAAATTTACAAAGTAGTTATTTACTCCTTACAAAATGCCAGAATTTGTCATAAACATATTAATCACTTTAATATGGAAATAAGAGTAAGTCTTGCGATATGCCATTCGTAATTTCCTTATATGATAAATATTCAAGTACAAAAGTATTGGAAATTAATAAATTGTTTAAGAAATTATTTAAATATAATTTCATTTCAATAAAATTATTTGAATGAGTTTATTATATGTACCATAACAAAGTTAAATAATACATCTATAAAATATATATATATTGAGTTTCTTTTTTAATTCATAAACTATGTTGTTGACGCTTACTCTTTTCTTTTTTTTTTTTTGTAATTTATCAATTAACTTTGTTATGATGTATGTAAAAAAATCTCTTTAAAATTATTCAAATAATTTATTGTAATAAAGTTATATTTAAATCATTTCTCATAGCTCAAATTGTATCATAATATTGAAACCTATTATTAAACCATAAATTAACTTTCAATATTTTTGTGCTTGATTATATATTAAAGTGATTAATATTTCTTATGGTAAGTTTTTGGTACTTTTGAAGGAGTAAAAGATTAATTTGAAAATTTATAAAGTGGGTGTGTAAAGAAATTTTTTTAATGACAATAGAGCCACCCTTAAATATTTTAAATTTATGTGTTCATGCTATTACTAGTATTGATACGTTGACAAATAATTACTAATGACACCATGTGCATTGTACCAAGTGGCCTTCATATATAATTAAGTTCATACATTGATCAATCTTCCATACACATTTTACTATTCAAGCAGGGATGAATTTGATATGTATAAATACCAGAAACTATAATTAGTTGCCTTAGTTCTTTTGCGATTTTATTTATTTATTTTTAGGGCCAGGCTAAATAACTTGGTCATGGAGTTGTAAAATATATAATTATATCTCAAGTGATGCACTAATGAAACCAATGTTATTATTATTATTATTTTTTATACTGAAACCGATATTATTTGAATTTTTAAATGGCAGGGACGTAATCAGAATTATACAACAAGGTGGACTATAATAATTTTTTTAAATTAATTTAAACAGTACAAAGATATTTTATAAATTGAAAGTGTAGGTATGCTTACTTAAAGAGGAGATATAATAAACTTTATCCTTTAAAATTCATATTATAAATAAATATATTTATCAAAAAAGAGCAAAAAGACTAAAGAAAATATGGAAGACTATCATACTTCAAATTCATAAGTGCATTAGAAAAAACACCAAAAAATATTAAATTTTAGTAATATATTATGCAACTAATATCATGATAAAAAAAATATAAAAAGCTTATGTAAAATTTTACATTTAATGTATGAAATAAAATTGTTATATATGTAATATTTAAATAGAAATGTTAATATAAACAAAAACATTCATATAGTTGGTTTGAAATAAATATATATGTGTGTTTATCTAAAAATAATAATAAATAAAAATATATATTAATAAATTTCAAGATAAATATAATTTTATATTTATAATTTTTTGTAAGGTGGGCTAGAAGCCTACCCTAGCCACCACCTACACACGTCCTTGTTAAATGGGTTGGATGAAAGTTTCCATCATCTTCTTCATTTTTTTCTCCATTAAACATAATAAAACATGCGAGGTATATCTTGAAATTTTGGCGATGTGAGAATTTTTTTTTTTTTTTTTGAGTGCGATGTTTGAAATTTGGACACATGCATACTAGTATAAAACAAAACCCATCTTTGCGAGAAATGATTTTGCTTAGCGTGTTTAACTGTCTTTGATTTTGCCTTTTTACTCCAAATGTTGTGGAATTCGAAAGATGCGATAGGTCAAGGCACATCGAACAGGGCCCATGGAATTGAAACTTGTAATCTTCAGACAAAAATAATCACTGAAGACAAAATTGGAAAAAGAAAGAAAGAAAGAATGGTCTCAGTAAGTGTCTTAATATGGAAACAAATTTGATTAACAAGCAATTTTATCTCTAGTCTAATTCATTGAAGACAAATAATGGATTTCATTTGGAAATGAAGTGGTGATTATATATGTTGCGGATTTTTTTATACACAATATTCGATGCTCTTATGAATTATGCTTTACAAAAAAAATTGTTATATCATCAATATAAAAAGATTTACTTCTTACATGACATAAATATCTTTTGATAAACAATCAAATTAAAAAATTATTCTTCAATGCTTATATATATTTTTATTTAATGTTTAATATATTTTCAATTAATGTTTTCATTTTTTTAATTAGATTTAAAAATTATAATTAAATAATTACTAATTTAGCGACATGATTGTTTAATACATCATCTGAAAATAGATAGTCATATTGAAAATATCTATATTTTTTTTAATGTCATCTTAGCTTAATTAACATTTACGAGTGATAATTGTATCGGAGATGTTTATTTTAACTCAATCTCTATTCATTCTATATGATACATAATTTTTTTACAATTTATAAACGCATTAGAGATATTTTAAGAAACGGGAAATTTGACGTGGATTGGAGCGTATTAGAGCTACTTTTGATTTAAATTCAAATAAAAAACATTAATTGCCTTGTTGATTTCTCCGGAGCAATCACTTGTCTTAATAGTAGTTTCAACTTCTCATTAACAAGATAAAAAGCATATGCCTCGTTTGAACAAAATGCATTGTCATATCAAATTCGGCTATAAAAGTCACTGAAAACCTCGTTCAAGACCCACAAAAAACAAGTTGCTAAAAACCAAACGAGCACTTGCACTTTACCAAATTAGCGCAGTAATCACAGGATTAGCTGTTGATTTTCTACTAGCTAGTCGCAGATGTGAATATTAATTAGAATTTACAATCTCTGATGAGGGAGAAGTCGGAACCGAATATTCGGATGGACCACTGTATTGGCACCATTTATGGACCGAGTGTGATTTATGAATTTTTTTAAAATTGCATATATCATTTTCATTGCTATGAATTCAATTCTCTCTTATTCGTTTGTGTACGGAGGTTTCAGGCCCTCTAGCTCCAAATTGGCACTGACTGTCGACCACTTTTGCTGTCCCAATGAGAATAACATTGCAATCATCTTGCTATGGAACTTGGCGAAAACAATGACAGTGTATGTTTTGTTCTCTTTTGCCACTCCAAAATGGGCCAAACATTAAATAACAAGATAATTATCTACTCAACTTCAAAAAAAAAAACGATTATCTACTCAACTGAAATCTGATTTTGGCATTTTGATTTTCTTTTAAATTTGTAACCATAATAATACAGTGACTACAATCATAAGCAAAGCAAAAATGTTACCTTACAATCGTTAGAAATTGTTGGACATTTACTACCCGTTCAAACATTCTTATCTAAAGACTACTTAAAATTGAGGACAATGGATGACTTAGTGGAAGGGCACATTCCTATTTGTCCATCAGGTGATGAGTTCGAATCTCATTACCTCACCTCTCTCACTTGTGTGTGAATAACTTTTTTTCGATTTCTAGAAATAGCAATCACAACTGTGCTATTATAATCTTATTTGAACTGATTTTAAAAGTAATTTATCACGTAAAATGTGTCAGTTTAGAAAAAAAAAAAAAAAAAAGACTACTTAAAACTTTAAAAGCTTACTTAAAGCTTACTCCCAATACAAATTTCTGGTTGCTTACAAACAATGTTAACACTGAATTCAAAGTATGAAGAATGTACATGACCCCCAACCCCAACTAAGTAAAAATTGCGGCAATAAAAGAAATTTTGAAGTGGATTGATATAGAGTCGATAAGCCGTTTTCGTTATACTGACTTGACGATATATATATATATATCTATATATATATATATATATATATATATATATATATTAGTCCAAACAACAGAAAATGGCGGTGCATGTAAAGATTCTATATGCTGTTTGGCAAAATATTGGAAGCATATGCTTGAAGAAGACACAAGGCATCAAATGGAAGGTGGGGGGTCAAAATTAAATTATTTTGTTTCATTTGTTAAATCAATTCTTGTTGTGGGCCTTGTGGCACCACAAACATAGTAACATAAATGAACACGTGATCAAATTTTTGGGAGTATGATCACTGATGCGGATCGATGCTGTACACGTATGAACTGTGTCTGTCAAATGGAAGTGATTGCTTTGACGAATTGGCATTGCATGATTGTACCATGCTCGCTAGATGTTGAACACAATGCCCCCACTTCTTTGTGGACATGGACATGCAGAATACGATAATGCTTAAGGGCACTTGTACACTTGTATTTTTCCATATCTTTCAAGCATTGCGACGTTTCACTTACCACATCAAAACAATCGGCGAGGACAAATGGACTGTGTGATCTAGGACTGGTTGGTTTAATGAGGGTGGGTTTATATCTGAATCTAGGATTCTACTAAATTCTGATTCATTCAGGGTTGAAGATGCCAGACAATAAGACAGATTGCTGCTGATATTTCTGATGCCGTATAAAACTGCCACACGTATTTTTGTCATTCTTTACTATAAGTTTTACAAGAAAATGCATTATCGTGATGGGACTCCTAATCTTGTATTAATGACGATTATCATCCTTTACCAAAATATGGTCCAAGTTGGGTGCACTTAGTCTATAGTTAGTTTAGTATTCATGAATCTTCCAAAATCAATCCTCTCCCTTGTGGGGAAGGAGATTGTCGGCTTATTTAACTCAAATTAGTGAAAATAGGGGAAAATAGCAAATACATCCGATATTAAACTAATAGTTTGAATTTTAAAATCATCTAAAATTATAAACTCACCAAAATGCCTTTAATGAAAGCATTTTTGAGTTTTTTGTTTGGAATAATGCCCGACGTCCTAAATTTTTTACTAAAATTCATACCCAAATGACATAACATGTAAGTTGTGAATATCATATTAATTATTACATCATTTTGTGATTTATAAGACGTTAACAACTCATATATTATATCATTTGAAAACGAATTTGAATAAAAACTTTGGTAAGCTTAGCATTACTCATTTATTTATTTCTCTAATGTCTTTTTGCTTCTTCTCACTGTCAGACATAGCAGAATTAAGCTCATACCATCTTGTTCCCATGAACCATTAAAAATACAGCTGATCGTGCGTGGGTTTCTCTATTTTCCGTATCGAATATCTGATATAGGTTCGTCTTACTCCCCTGCATTACTTGGAATACATTTGTGGCTGGTTGAGGTTGTTTTTGGAATTTTATTTTGTGAAGAAAACCACTCAAGGATATGAGTTTGACATATTAATGCAATAGATATGAATTTGGGGCAAGATTTTGGGACTTGTGATGCTAAAATGGAAGTTGAAAAAAAAAATTATGTAGGTCCCGAAATCTGGTCAAGTAAATACTAATTCGGAACCAATATATCATTGTGTTCAAGACTTATATCATTTTATTGAGACCAATAAGATGATATTCGAGACCTAACTAATGTAATCTAGGACATTTTAGTTGAAATGGGGACTAACTGATATGAATTTAGGACCTAGATATTAGAATTCGAGACCATACACACAATTATTGTGAAAAAAATAAAATCATTTTCAATAAAACAATTAGCAAATAAGTCCCGAATTACATAAAATAGGTCTTGAATTGTGTTTAAACCGGTCGCAAATTGACACAATTGGTCCGATTTTGAGGTTGAACTTATCAGTATTTAATTCCAAATTAATAATGTTTGATCCCAAATTTGTTAATATTGATCTCGATTTAGATCTATTTGGTCTCGAATTGATAGTGTTAGGTCTTAAATTTGTTACTATTAGTCCCGATTTGGATCTATTTGATCTTAAATTGGTCAGTTTTAGAATTGTAAAGTGAAAATTAAGGGAACTAAGGTTGATCCGCAAATGGGATACACTTGGTCCCAAATTGCAACTTTCTAGTCTCAAAATGGTAAGTTTTTAAGTCCCCAAATTGAGAGTAAATTGATTCCGAATTGAATTTATGTAGTCTCGAATTGAGCAATTTTGATCTCGAATTAAATTTTAAATTGGGGATATAGCCATCACTTTCAGATTTAAAACCCTAACTTAACCCACAAGAGCCCCAACCTCCCCACCTCCCCACACCCCACCGCCCCTCGACCCCCACCCCAAAAAAAAAAAAAAAAAAAAATCACAATCTATGATTTCAATCAAAAATCACAATCTATGACACAATTTTTTCAATGCATCTCATAAACTTCCTTTTGGTTGTATTACCAGCTCAAACGCTTGCATGCGCTACCAATAAAGCACCATTCTCCTTGATAATCCGGGTTGATTGAAGGAGAATTTCTTTTTTCGCAGAGTAAAACTCATTTTTGCTCTGAAAACATATATCCAACAAGAGAGAATATAAGAAATTAACGTAAGTACTAGACATACAAGCTCGACATGATAGACTTAAAAGGACGACAAGTCCAAGCACTACTGCACTAGGCATTCAAATATAGCTTGAGAGGAACAACTAGGAATAAACAAAATTAGCAAGTTTTCAATCAAACTGTCAAAGAGATCAATATACAATGGTCCAATCAAATCTATAAACATATACATACATACATATATATATATATGTGTGTTATATATATTTATATATATATAACACCATATAGAAATAAAATAATTTTTGTGGGCTGTAATTATAAATCGACCAACAAATACAGCCAATAAATGAGTACTTTAAACATGTTACGAATACAATCTCAATTGCATTTCAATAATATTGTAATTAATTTATACCATCTGATTTAAATAATTTTTGAAGCAAGGAGACTTAACTGTGTTTTTAACATTGCACCCTAGAGACAATTCTCCAAAAGGTCTTTGCATCTGGGGCAAGCAACGGTAAGGAGATTCCAAACACCAAAACAACCTTGGAGTTCGATCTTATCATCCTTTCAATGTCATTAGATATCTTCAGAATCTTGTCCAGGCCCTCAACTTGAATGGGAATTTTGACACTCATAGTATGCCACTGGGCACTTGACTGATTCGCAACTTCCTACGCATCTTATATGATAGTTATTAATTAAGACTCACCGAATCCAAAACTAAATACAATTATAAGCAAGATAAACAAGTGAACAACACATAATCAATATGACCAGAAGCGAGGAGCAACTAAATTGTGCAAATGTGCATGCATGTGTGTTGAAAATAATTTCTTGTCACTGTAAACTGGAACAGCAAATATGAAAACTAGGCCTGCGCATAGTCTGGTTCGATCCCCTTTGAACTAGGACCAAACCAAACCAAAATTTTTGGTCCTTAAAGGAAAATGACCAATTTTATTTCTAGACCAGACCAGACCAAATTAAATTGGTCCGGAATTTGGGTTTCAATAATTATGATTATGTAATTTAAAATTTATATAAATGTTAGAATTATTTTAACTAAATATCTAGGCTCCAATAAGTATTAAATACAATTTATATTATATATATTATTTTAAATTAAAATATTGGATGTGACTTATATAATGTGTCTTCAAGGTATTCGATTTTAGAGTTGGATTGGGTTTAATGAGTTTGGACCATAAATCGGACCACATCATACGGTTTGTAATAATAAAACCATACGGTTGTTTAAAAAACCAAACCAAATCATATGGTTGATTTGATTTGGTTCAGTTCAACAATTTATGGTCTTTTTTGCCCGGCCCTAATCGAAACAAGGATAGGACCTCATAATGAAGGCTTCAGTTCCAAAGTACAGGTTCATGAACACCTGCATCCCATATTGTCAATCTATATTGAGTAATAGGCCTTCAGTTAGACAAATATTTCAAAGCCAAATGATAAATGATTAATGATTTTGAGTATGATGTCAAATCAGCAAATTACTATGATTATTGTTGTTGTTTTTAATAAATATTATTATTGTTGTCTAGTGTCTCTAGTTGCTACTACAAAAAGGAAAAATTATTTCTTTGAAATTTACTTGTAGTCATAAAGGGGCTTATAATTAAAATATAAAATTGTCAAAAGCAATAAATTGATACAAACTCGAATTAACATATAGTGATAGTAATTGATCAACTAATTTGAAACTAATAAATATTAAAATTATGAAAAAGAACATAACATCCAACATATTTTTATTAAACATAAACAAACCTAACATAAAATTTTCACCTGAGGCCCGAGATATATTGAGCTCACACTGGTTCGAAAATGCAAGTGACGATAATGCACATGATGAGTTAAAAAATGACGCAAAAGAAGGGAAGATGGAAGAAAAGGTTTCACCTCAGTCAAAAACAATGAATTTGGAACTGAGGCTGCATATGTGTCAGCATTCAATGGTGTCGTAAAAGGTCCTATTTCCGCCACTTGACCCTTCTACAGGTCCAACCTGCAATAATATGTATATCAGCAACTTCAAAAGAACCTGGAAGCATAGTTTCATTGTGATTGTTGTTTGAAAAATAATGCACATATTGGAGCACAATAAGGATTGGACTACAACCACATCGGATTATGAAGGTTAGTCTTTTAAATAAGGTTGTAAGGAAAATAATCACCAACTTTGATTCATTAAAAGAACGCACAAGGAAAGCAGCTGAATGACTTTCCTTGGTCTCCTTTAAGATTTGATTAATTACATATGATTTTGAATTTATGCAGAAAATCCTTTAAAACTACAAAAATTTTTACAAAACTGCCATAAAATATATCAAAGACGGCTCAATATTTTTTAAAATGTAACAAAACTTATCAGATTCCTACCCTTTCTCCAACTATACTAAGTCCTTTAACTTGTAAAGGTTTGTAAAATTCTCTCTCCATTATGCCGTAGTTAAATCAATGTATAAACGGCTTACCGAGACAATTTGGTAGAATTGAATCAACATCATTCAGTCAATAATGTGCAAACTCAAACTTACTTTTATAGTACTTCCTAGAGGAAAAAGCTTTCCGAAGTGAATATAAAAACCACTGAGCAAATCCCCAAGAATGCTTCTAGCAACAAAAGCAACAACTATTCCTACACAAGACATAATGAAAGAATGAGCATTGTTAAAACAAATACTGTCAAGATACCATCAAGAATGTCAAATATATATGTTGTGTTTGGTTGCCATTGGTTGACTAGCTCTAAAGTTTGACGAGTGGAAATTGCATCTAAAGTAAATAAGTATTTCAATAAATAACATATAAATAAAAAAAATGAAAATCAGAAAACCATTGAAACGAGGTGGATTCATTTCCAGCAAAGAAAAAGCATATCTCCACCACCCTAAGGTACAGATTTCGCCGGATCTCCTCCAATCATGAATCTCACCAAAACTACCACCAGTGAGGAAGCCACGAAACACATAACTGGCATAGCCTAACAATAGTATAGAGCTCACATAGTAGCTAGGAACAACCCAAAGGGCAAGCCATTTATTCCAAGCAAATAACCCAAAGTAAAGGAATGCTGTTAAATGAGCATAAACCATACAAAGTTCTTATTCGACGTTCTTCATATAAATTCAACACAAACCACTAGCGTAGCAATGATATGACAAAGGCTGTAGATTAAATCCAAACTTGTTAAAGACAAAGCAAAATTGATATTCTTCGTGGGTTATTGAAGGTTAACTGAGCTAAAATTAAATAGCTTTCAATGTCATTGTCTCTAGTGGTTTCATAAAGGATTGTCTCTATTGGTTTCATAAAATGAACATACTTGTCTCAATTGCCAAAATAAGAAGAAGCTTTAGTAATTTCCAAGCTCGTAGACAGAAACTCGTAAATTCCAAACTCTGTCAAGTGTCAATCCCTCAAACAGAAAACAGGGCATTTGGTTGCTAAGAAGACAAAGAAAAAGCAAGGAAACGAGGCTTTTTGCTTCACACAAATTTTTAGTTTTAAATTACGCCCCTTTTCTCATGTTTGAATATATCTTTATTCTAATATGACAAAATATTATGAGCAACAGCCAGTTACATCTTTTATTTTTAAATTTTAGGAAGAAGTAATTTTTACATACACAAAAAATTAAACAAAATTATTTTGATTAGCAGTAAACGAATACCGGCTATGCCACCAACAATCATGATATAATGCATATTGCTTGCCTTTGCTAAAGCCATTAACCCGATATCAGTGAAACCGAAATTTGAAATTCTTTCTTGTGCATACGTCTTTTGTTGATCAAGCCCTAATAAACTTCGAGAAGAAAAAGCATTAATGATCATATTTGTTGTGCACCGATGCAAAAACCGCACAAATAAAATGATAACAACAAGCCTCCATGCCTGCGCAAGGTACTGTGATGTTATAGCTGTTGGGGTCACCCTTGTTCCACTAAATATAAAGAGCCAATTGTCACAAAATGAAAATCATTTCAAAGAAAACCAAACACAATATGACCATAAAGAAAATGAACAACTTACATTTTTGCAATTGCCATGAAGGCGATCGAACATCGCATTGGTTCCTCTAAAGCACCCCAAACACTTTTCTCATAAGAAAGTTGCATCCTTAGTAGACTACGCGACAGTAAAGCGGAAGGATCCTGTGTGGTATACTTGTGACATCTTCTCAAAAGTTTGGGTATCACCACCCAAGCCAATATAGGAATCATAATATAACAAAAAACTGGGACAACCACATCTCGAAGATATGGAGGTGTAAGGTTCAGTTTATTAGAAGCCTCCTCGACTTGTTTCCTATTGTAAGCTAGTACATTCATTGCACTGTGCCAAACAATCTTGACTCTATCATCACAATCAGTTCCAATGATACCTTTACCATTTCACTCCAACCAGAAGCAGCAGGAACATTCAAATTTTGAGGTTTGTTGGCCTTGTAACTGGAAGGCGAGGTATGTGATCTCCAATTAAGAGCAGGACTTATCGAAACATAAGAAACAGCACCATGAGAAGACAAATTTGTTGATAAGAGTGTGAATGCTGAAATGGGTTTATTTTTATATGATTGAGGTTTAACAGCGGAGGCCCTGAGTTGTGAATGTGTAAGTTTACCACATTGAAAAGAATGAAAACTAGTAGAGGGGTTCACGGAACAACTAGGTGATGGTTGCATCAAATTTGATGCAAGTCCAAGCATTGTAAGATTAAAGATAAAAATCGTATACTACCAAAATGTTTGAAGAGGCCAGCTAAAATTAAGAACTGCCAAAGAAATCTCTTGCAAGTCCTTGTGCATTTATTTAAGAATGATCTTTTACTTAGTTTAAGAGATATTTAATGTTAATAATAAAATTAAGTATTAAATCCTATCGGTTAACTAAAGAGATATTATATTAATAAATGTTCACATTGATGGAATGTGAAGTAAAGAGACCTTAGGAATGTGAAACGAATGGGTCTACTTAATATTTGGTCCTCTCTCTATCCTATATATATAGTTATATTTCCATCAAGAATTGTATGAAAGAGAAAAACTAAAGAGGTTAAGAGAGAGAGATTGATATTTAAAAGACCAATTTCATGGATCAAGGTATGTTTGTTTTTTTCTTATTTTGTTTACTTATTTATTTGTGAAAATCATAAAGTTCCAAGATTTAGGAATTAAGTTATGCATAAATTTAAATAAAAAAAAAATTGCTATCATTTGGTATCGGAGCATGTTTTTAGGAACTTGTGATTTTCCTCTAAAAGTTTTCTATATTTCTCTCTTCTGGTAAATTTTGATAAGAGAATTTAAATTTATTGTTTTCCTTTGCTATTATTGGATTAATACTTCCAATTCATTTTGTTACTTTTATCATTTTAATCAATTCAAAATGAGTCAGTCATATTATTATTGCTATGAATAGATTGAATTCATGAATATATATATTTTGATTATATATATATATATATCTTGTATGATTTGTTTAATCTTGAAGTTCTTTCCGGTTTCTACTGTTGATTTTCCATATAATTTAAAATTGAATCCATGGACTCATAATGATTACTTAAATTTAAATTCGTATGATTATATATTTATATAATAGTTGATGGGGTTTAAATTATGAGTTTTAGACTACTATGTATTCACGTGCTTATATAATTCATTATAGAAAGTCCTATGATTGAGGGAGTTATTATAGAAAGATTTTGTGCTCATGATTAGGAGACAAATTGACAGATTGTGTATATAATTAGGAGATTTATTTCCTGTTTTATATTTCCTTTTTTATCTTGTAGTGTAGCTATAAAATAGAGCCTTAACATGTACAAATTATTCATGGAATAGAATAAAAAGCAGTTTTATTCACATGGTATCAGAGCTAGGTGTGTCTAAACCCTAGTGATCAATGGCTGATTCCAGCGATCAAAGCACAGGGTCCTCTATTTCAGAAAGTGAATCAAAAATCTCAACCAATGGTTCGAACGGAACCGATACGTTATCTATTCAACTCACAGTGGCCAAACTCAACGGGAGAAACTACCGTGAATGGGCACAATCAATCAAACTAGTCATCGACGGCAAAGGAAAACTCGGGTACCTTACCGGCGAAACACCCAAACCAGCCTCAACAGACGCTACAACTCTACAAAAATGGAAGTCAGAAAATTCCTTGGTCACGGCTTGGCTCGTGAACTCCATGCAACCTTTAATCGGCAAAACCTACATGTTCTTGCCGACAGCAAAGGAGGTCTGGGAAGCCGTTCGCGAAACCTATTCAGATATGGAAAACTCATCCCAAATCTTTGACCTCAAGACCCGGTTATGGCAGATGAAGCAAGGAGAGAGAGATGTCACAGAGTATTACCTGGAGATGTCGGCGATTTGGCAAGAACTCGACCTGAGTTACGCCGACGAATGGAAATGTTCTGACGACAATGCTCACTATCGGAAGCGACTCGAGGAGGAACGAGTCTTCGAATTCTTGGCCGGCCTCAACCAGGACCTAGATGATGTTCGCGGAAGGATTTTGGGCCGCCGACCTCTGCCATCAACACGCGAAACCTTTTCTGAAGTTAGAAGAGAAGAAAACCGAAGGAAGGTGATGCTCGGCCCATCTATACAGAGTGAGTCAACAGTGCCGAAGGCCCAAACTGGTGGATCAAGTGAGGGATCAGCCCTTCTAATCAAAGGCTCATCAAGTGGGCTGGGCTCAAATAAGAATAAAAACAGGCCTTGGTGTGAACACTGTAAAAAACCAGGCCATATTATGGAAAAATGTTGGGAGTTGTATGGTAAACCAGCAGATTGGAAACCCAGACAGAGCAATCGGAACCGTGGATATCAAGCTCAAACAGAACTCGTTCCTACTCAAAGTGGAGGTTTTAATTCTGAACAAATGGACCAACTTTATAAGATGTTCTCCAATTTCCAAACCGCTGGTCAGTCTAATATTCCAACTGGGTCATTAGCACATCGAGGTAATTCTTTACAAGCCTTAAATACCAAATTACAATTTCAGACTTCCTGGATTATTGATTCTGATGCCTCCGATCATATGACTGGATCATATAATCTTTTTTCATCATACTCACCTTGTGCTGGAAATCTTAAGGTTAAAATTGCAGATGGGTCACTTTCGTCAGTTGCAGGAAAGGGAGTATTCGACTCTCTGATTCTCTCATTTTAGAGTCGGTTCTTCATGTTCCAAATTTATCTTGCAATTTGTTATCTGTCAGCAAGCTAACGAAACACTCAAACTGCTTTGCTAAGTTTTTTCCATCGTTATGTATCTTTCAAGGCCTATCATCGAGGATGACGATTGGCAGTGCTAAAGAGTGTGATGGACTCTACTACTTTGAGGAAGTAATTCTGTATCTTCCTCTAAAGATAATAATATTTTGTTATGGCATTTTAGACTAGGCCATCCCAATTTTCAATATTTGCAAAGAATGTTTCCTACTTTGTTCTTGAATAAAAAGTATGTTGATTTTCAATGTGAGATATGTGAATTGGCAAAACACCATCGTACTTCTTTTCCAAAATCTATATACAAGCCATCAAAACCATTCTCATTAATCCACAGTGATCTATGGGGTCCCTCTCGGATTCCTAATCGCACTCATGCCAAATGGTTTGTCACATTTATTGATGATCATACACGTGTATGCTGGGTATATTTATTAAAAACGAAAGCAGATGTTCATTCCGTGTTCATTAATTTTCATTCCATGATCCAAACACAATTTCAAACCTCAATACAAATTCTTCGAACCGATAATGGTACCGAATATTTCAATACAATTTTTGGTGATTATTTTAAAAAACATGGGATAATTCATCAAAGCTCGTGTATTGATACTCCTCAACAAAATGGAGTTGCCGAACGAAAAAATCGACATCTTCTTGAAGTTGCTCGTGCCCTACTGTTTTCCACTCATATGCCTAAACAATTCTGGGGTGATGCCATCTTAACATCTGCTTATCTTATAAATAGATTACCCAGTCGTGTACTTTCATTTGAAACACCCATCCAGCGATTTCAAAAAATTTTTCCAACTTATCGTCTTAGTATTGGTGTTCCGTTAAAAGTGTTTGGTTGTACTGCATTTGTCCATGTTCACTCTCATCATCGCAGTAAATTAGACGCTAGAGCAGTTAAATGTGTCTTTCTCGGGTATTCATCTACTCAAAAGGGCTACAAGTGCTATGATCCCATCAATAAAAAAGTATTTGTTAGTCTTGATGTTACGTTTTTTGAACACACACCTTACTTTCAAAAATCTTCTCTTCAGGGGGAGAAAGTGAGTGAAGATCAGTTTTTTGACTGTTTTTTGAATCTTGATTTCTCTCTCCCTGAGTCAACCCTAAATACTAAACCACTTCATGACTCACTCCCAATCCCAAACACTGAATCACCCTTCAAGTCTAATATGCCATGTACAAATGGAAACTTTAAGACAGGGGGAGATGGAAAAAAACAAAATAACAGGGAGATAATTGTTTACTCAAGGAAGCCAAAGTCAAAGGAAAAAGAAGACGTCACATTCAAGGCACCCGAGAAGTCTGAACCAGTGATAGCTCCAAATACACTAGAACCTTCTGACCTTGATTTGCCCATTGCTCTCAGAAAAGAACCTCGATCATGTACACTACATCCTATCTCAAGGTTTATGTCTTATAACTCTCTATCTACAAAATTTCGAGTGTTTACCTCTAACCTTGACAGTGCAGATATCCCAAAAAATATCTATGAGGCATTACAGGTTCCTAAATGGAGAAATGCAGTCATGGAAGAAATGACGGCCTTGGAAAAAAACGGTACATGGGTGATAATGGAGTTACCGAAAGGGAAGAAACCTGTAGGCTGCAAGTGGGTTTTTACCCTAAAATATAAAGCTGACGGAACAATAGAACGGTATAAGGCCCGCTTGGTTGCAAAAGGGTTTACCCAAACCTATGGCATTGACTATACTGAAACATTTGCACCAGTAGCGAAAATGAATACAATTCGGGTCCTATTATCGTTGGCAGCAAATCTAGATTGGCCTCTTCAACAATTAGACATTAAGAATGCATTTTTGAATGGTGATTTAGAAGAAGAGGTATTTATGACATTGCCACCGGGGTTCAACAAAAAGAGAGAAGAAAATCTGGTATGTAAACTCAGAAAATCCTTGTACGGCCTTAAACAATCACCAAGAGCATGGTTCGACAGGTTTGGAAGGTTATAAAGGGTCAGGGATATAGTCAAGGACAGTCAGATCACACAATGTTCATAAGAAAATCTGAAAAAGGATTGAAGACAATTCTAATTGTGTATGTAGATGACATAGTCCTGACAGGAATGACATAGTTGAGATGGATAGGCTGAAGAAAGTTCTAGCTGCTGAATTTGAAGTAAAGGATTTAGGTCAGATGAGGTATTTCTTGGAAATGGAAGTTGCCCGGTCAAAAAAGGGCATTTTTGTTTCTCAACGAAAATACATCCTTGACTTGCTTTCTGAAACAGGAATGCTGTGATGTAAGCCAAGTGACACTCCAATTGAAGCAGGAAAGAAAATTGATACCTGTGGGAAATCAGTGGAAACTGATAGATATCAGAAGTTGGTAGGCAAGTTAATTTATCTCTCACATACAAGACCTGATATTGCATTTGCAGTAAGTGTAGTGAGCCAACACATGCATTCGCCTAAAGAAGAACACCTGGAAGCAGTTTATAAGATTCTCAGATATCTGAAGGGAACACCTAGAAGAGGATTGTTTTTCAAGAAATGTGAAAGAAAAGAAGTGGAGGTGTTCACAGATGCTGATTGGGCAGGATCAGTAAACGATAGGAGATCAACCACTGGGTACTGCACTTTAGTTTGGGGGAACTTGGTAACATGGAGAAGTAAGAAGCAGAATGTAGTTGCTAGAAGCAGTGCTGAAGCGGAATTCAGAGCAGTTGCTCAAGGAATGTGTGAAGGACTATGGTTAAAAAAACTCTTGGAAGAATTATTTGTCACAGTAAGTTATCCAATTAAACTTTACTGTGACAATAAAGCTGCTATCAACATTTCTCTTAATCCAGTACAGCATGATAGGACTAAACATGTGGAAGTAGACAGACATTTCATCAAGGAAAAAGTTGAAAATGGAATTGTGTGCATGATATATGTGCCTACCAAGGAACAGATTGCTGATATCTTCACCAAAGGGCTTCCTCGACAGTTATTTAATGATTTCATTTGCAAGTTGGATTTAATTAATATCTATGATCCAACTTGAGGGGGAGTGTAGAAAGTCCTATGATTGAGGGAGTTATTATAGAAAGATTTTGTGCTCATGATTAGGAGACAAATTGACAGATTGTGTATATAATTAGGAGATTTATTTCCTGTTTTATATTTCCTTTTTTATCTTGTAGTGTAGCTATAAAATAGAGCCTTAACATGTACAAATTATTCATGGAATAAAATAAAAAACAGTTTTATTCACATTCATATATATGTTGTTATTTTAATAGATATTATAAGAATGATTTGTCAGTCACCTAAGTGACCAAATCCTAAAGTTTGTATCTATTAAATTATACGGTATATTAGAACTTTATGATTATTTAATTTGATAACTATAGTATGAGTAATTTGTTAGTCACCAAAGTGGCCAAATTAAAAGGTTTTATAGATGTCAAATTAAATAATAAATACAAGTACTCATGATTATGTGATGCTATAAAAGAAATGACATGATGATGTGTATATATATATATATATATTCATGGGTATATATTGAAGTTCAATGACTATAAAATGTTTAGGATTGCCCAAAGGTTGATTAGTTATTTTTAGTCATGAACATGATCGTGGTTAATTAATATATTTTATTTGATATGTTTTGTATATCCAAAGATAGCAAACATGTCAAATTAAGATATATATAATTGTTAATTAAATTAAGCATCAATTAGGTTTATTATTGTATATTGTTGATTCACCCAAAGGGGAACTTCAATGTACATTTATTGTTTCATTATTGTTAATACCCGAATCTAAATTGTATGTTTAAATTTTTTACTCAAAGCATTAATGTATGAGCATTCTATGCATTTGCAGTATCTGTTCCTGTTTCTCTTCATTCGCAAGCTTCGTCTGTTTTAAAGTATAATGAGCTTAATTTTTCTCAATGATGTGAACAAGTCCAATTTCACCTAGGTGTTCTGGATCTTGATTTGGCACTTTTAACTGATAAGCCTGCTACTATTACTGATTCAAACGGTGTAGAACAGAGGTCTTTCCATAAGGCTTAGGAAAGATCAAACAGACTAAGCCTAATGTTTATGCGAATAATAGTAGCAAACAACATCAAGTCCACAATTTTCAAGACTAAAAGTGCAAAGGAATTTATGAAATTCGTGACAGAACGATCCTAGTCTGAGTCTACTGATAAGTCATCAACTGAGAGATTAATTAGTACTTTAACCACTATGAAATTTGATGGTTCACGTACCATGCATGAGCATGTTGCCAAAATGACAAACATAGCAGCAAAATTGAGATCCATGGGAATGGAAGTGAATGAAAATTTCCTTGTGCAATTCATTATAAATTCCTTGCCTTCTCAATATGCCTCATTCCAAATGGGTTACAATACTATTAAGGATAAGTGGAATGTGCATGAATTGCATAACATGCTCATTCAAAAGGAGGCTAGGCTAAAGAAAGAAGGGATTCATTCAATCAATCTCATGGGTCAACAAGAAGTTGGAAAGAAACCTAGAAAAAAGAATAGAAAGGGCAAGCAAGGACTAAATAAGCCTAATGTGTCATCTGCCTCAATCTAGAAAAGGAACAAAAGAGTGATAAGTGTCATTTCTTTAAGAAGCGTGGACACTATCAGAAAAATTGTCTGAAACGTAAGGCATGGTTCGAAAAAAAATGTAAGCCTAGTGCTTTCGTATGTTTGGAATCAAATTTGGCAGAAGTTCCCTATAATACTTGCTGGATTAACTCTGGATGTACTACTCATGTTTTAAATACGATGCAGGGATCCTTTACAACCCAAACCATAAATCCAAATGAAAAATTTGTCTTCACAGGTAATTGAGTCAAAGTGCTAGTTGAAGCTATTGGAACTTATTGTTTGATTATGGATACGGGACATCATTTAGACCTTTTTCAAACCCTTTATATTCCCTCTGTTTCTAGGAACTTAGTTTTTAGAAACTTAGAGTCTTTGTCTAAACTTGACATAGCTAGATACTATTTTAAATTTGGGAATGGATGTTTCAGTTTATTTAAACATAATTATTTTATTGGCTCTAGTATTTTATCTGATGGTTTGTACAAATTAAAGCTTGATAATCTTTTTGCTGAATCTTTGTTGACCTTGCATCATACAGTTGGTACTAAATATAGCTTAGTTGATAAAAGTTCAGTTTACTTGTGACATAAACGTTTGGGTCACATATCCAAAGAACGAATATTGAGATTGGTAAAAAATGAAATTTTTTCAAATTTGGATTTTACAGATTTTGGTATATGTGTGGATTGTATTAAAGGAAAACACACAATTAAAAAAAAAAGCCACAAGAAGCAAACAGCTCCTTGAACTTATACACACCGATATATGTGGGCCTTTTGATGTTCCATCTTTTGGTGGAGAAAAGTATTTTATCACCTTTGTTGATGATTTTTCACGTTATGGCTATGTTTATTTGTTGCATGAAAAATCTTAATCAGTTGATGCCTTAGAGGTGTTTGTTAATGAGGTTGAAAGACAACTAGATAGAAAAGTAAAAATTGTCAGGTTTAACAGAGGTGGTGAATATTATGGAAAATATGATGAAACTGGACAATGCTCTGGTCCATTTGCTAAATTCCTTGAAAAACATGGTATTTGTGCTCAATACACAATGTCAGGTACACCGCAACAAAATGGTACTGTCGAAAGGCGTAATCGTACTCTAATGGACATGGTAAAGAGTATGTTAAGCTATTCTTCTTTGTGGATGCATGCTTTAAAAACTGTCATGTACTTGTCAAATAGGGTTCTTAGTAAGGCAGTTCCAAAGACTCATTTTAAACTGTAGACAGGAAGAAAACCTAGTTTAAGGCACCTGTATGTTTGGGGTGCCCGACAGAAGTAAGGATTTATAATCTACATGAAAAGAAACTAGACTTAAGAACAACTAGTGGGTTTTTCATTGGTTATCTAGAAAAATCTAAAGGATCTAAATTTTATTTTCCTGACTATAATATGAAAATAATTGAAACTGAAAATGTTAGGTTCATAGAAATTTGTGACATTAATGGGAGTGTAGAACCACAGAAAGTGGAAATCCAAGAAGTCAGGGTGCAAGTTTCTTTGCCCATAACTTCTTCTCAAGTTGTTGTTCCTATAGTTATTGAAAAGATTGACAACGCATAAGGACAACAAGTAAATGACCAATTTCCTAATAATGAAATTATTGCAAATGAACCTATAGAAAATCAACCACATGAAGTAGCATTAAGAAAGTCTCAAAGACAAAAAAAGGTCTGTTATTTCTAATGATTATGTGGTTTATCTACAAGGTCAGAATTTGACTTGAGAGTTTATAAGGATCCAGTTTCATTTTCACAAGCCATAAAATGTGTTAATTCTATTAAATGGTTGGACACCATGAAAGAAGAGTTAAAATCCATGGAACGTAATGGAGTTTAGGATCTTGTCGGATTGCCTGCAGGTTGTAAAAAGGTCGATTGTAAATGAGTCTTTAAGACTAAACGCGACTCAAAAGGCAATACTGAAGACTCGTTGCTAAAAGTTTTACTCAAAAAGATAGTATTGACTATAATGAGACATTTTCTCATGTTTCAAAAAAGGCCTCATTTAGAATAATCATGACAATAGTAGCTCATTATGACTTAGAGTTTACATCAAATGAATGTAAAAACTGTCTTTTTGAACGAGAATTTTGAGGAAGAAATTTATATGGTTCAACTTGAAGGTTTTGTTGTTGAAGGACAGAAACATATGATATGTAAACTTAAGAAGTCAATATACGGATTGAAACAAGCCTCCCGACAATAGTATCTTAAATTTAATGATATAATCACTTCTTTTGGATTTAAAGAAAACACTATTTATCGATGTATATATCTGAAGGTTAGTGGGAGCAAGTTTATATTTCTAGTTCTGTATGTTGATGATATTTTGTTGGCTATTAATAATTTTGGCTTATTACATGAGACCAAGAAATATCTCTCTAAGAACTTTGAAATGAAAAACATGGGTGAGGCATCCTATGTGATAGGAATTGAAATATTCTATGACAGATCACAAGGATTGTTAGGGTTGTCTCAAAAGGCATACATTAATAAAGTTTTAGAGAGATTTAAGATGGAAAAATACTCTACAAGTATTGTTCCAATTCTGAAATGAGACAAATTCAGTCTTAAACAATGTCCAAAGAATGAATTGGAACGCATAGAAATGGAAAGGATTCCTTATGCATCTGTTGTTAGGAGCTTGATGTATGCTCAGACTTGTACCAGGCCAGACATCAGTTTTACTGTTGGAATGCTGGGTAGGTATCAAAGTAATCCAGGCATGGATTATTGGAAAGCTGCAAATAAAGTGTTAAGATACTTACAAGGAACGAAGGATCACATGCTCACTTACAGGAGGTCTGATTACTTAGAGGTAATTGGATATTCAAATTCAGATTAAGCTAGATGTGTCGATACAAGAAAATCCACATTTGGTTATATATTCCTTTTAGCAAAAGGAGCGATCTCATGGAAAAGTGCGAAGTACTTTGTCATTACTGCATCCATTATGGAAGCTGAGTTTGTAGCATGCTTTGAAGTCACTATTCATGGTTTATGGTTGCAAAACTTTATTTCAGGACTTGGAATTGTCGATAGTATTACCAAGCCGCTGAAAATTTATTGTGATAACTCTGCAGCAATCTTCTTTTCGAAAAACGACAAGTATTCAAAGAGTGCTAAACACATGGAAATTAAATACTTTGCCGTTAAAGAAGAAGTTCAGAAACAAAGAGTGTCAATCAAGCACATTAGCACCAACCTTATGATTGTAGATCCATTAACAAAAGGATTGCCACCAAAGACATTTAATGAACATGTTGAAAGAATAGGTGTTATGGGGTATCACTATTGATATTATTATATTATGCTTTTATGTGAATGACACTCTGAGCTCATTTAAATACAGTTTCTGATATATAATATCATGTTTATTTCGTTGGTATATACATGATGACTTGTGTGAGTTTTAACAGGATTTGTCTCTGACAAAGACATTATTGTTGGACCATTATGTTACATCTCATTACATGTCATGTCAAGTTCGAAACTAATATTGTGATACATAGAAGGAACTATATCAAATCAAGGATGTATGACCGCTATGATCCTAATTAGTTTTCACTTAATGATGATTTATGTTGTGACCAATGTAAGAAAAGATTTAGTTTTTACCATGCATATTATGTTTTATTATTAAACTATGATAATATTACATGGATCAAGTGGGAGAATGTTAGATATTTTATGGTCCATGTGCATTTATTTAAGAATTATGTTTAACTTAGTTTAAGAGATATTTAATGTTAATAATAAAATTAAGTGTTAAATCCTATTGATCAACTAAAGAGATATTATATTAATAAATGTTCACATTGATAGAATGTGAAGTGAAAAGACCTTATGAACGTGAAACGAAGGGATTTATTTAATATTTGATCCTCTCTCTGCTATTTTATATATTTATATATATAGTTATATTTTCATAAAGAATTGTATGAAAAAGAAAAACTAAAGGGATTAAGAAAGAGAAACCAATATTTAAAAGACCAATTTCATGGATCAAGTATGTTTGTTTTTTTCTTATCTTGTTTACTTATTTATTCATGAAAATCATAAGATTCCAAGATTTAGGAATTAAGTTATACATAAATCTAAATAAAAAAAAATAAAAATTGCTATCAAATATATATACACAAACATATCAGAGTAACAAAAAAAAAAAAATCCATAAAAACGCCAACTTAGCTTCCCGCTCTCCGTCTTCCACTGCATTACAAACTCTCACGCGCGCGCGCACACACACATATATATATATAATGATGAGAATTTGAGGAGAATTCGTCAACTGCGACTTACATTAAAATATTATTTGTTTGGGTTGCGGATTTGTTTAGATCTTCTACTTTATTTAAAATATTATTTGTTTACTTTAAACTTTAATATTATTTATTGGTTTTCAGTTAGGCGTTTCTCCTTCTTTGGCAATACTTCCAACCCAAGTAAAACAAGGAAATAAATAACAAACAACAATGGCATGAACCAGTTATATATCTCTAATTTTCCTATAATTTCTTAACAATCAAACAAGGCCACAAATCAGTGAAATTCAAATAACTATTCAAGCGTTACTTGCAACGAGTGAATGAACAAAAATTCTTAGAGTTTTTTTTTCTTTAATTTTTATTCCAGAAAAATAAAAACAGAATCTCATAAACACTACTTTATAGGCAATCGTCCACCTTTTTCTCTTCTCACAGTGCAGTTCCCAACCAGGCTCAGCGATTCCAAACCTATTCAAATCAATGTATGGAGGTTTTAATTTCCGACCTTTTTTTTGCAAAACCTAAAACAATGTATATAGACCGAGTACCAGAGTTTGATTAGTAGTTTAAGTCATTCAAACTCGCTTAAGGTAGGCTAGCCCATGCGATTATTTTAATTTAACCTATCTTGTTAAAAAAGAAAATAGATTTTAGCATACAATTAGATATTAAATGTTAAATTTTATTTTCTATGTGTTAGAAATATATAGATGTAACATCATTTTCATTTTAAAAATATCATTTATCTTATTTGTCATTATTCAATTATGAAAAAAATTATTTTATTGTTATTTTATTGTGAAAATTATTTTTTCAATTTACATATATATATAGATCTATTTTGCGATCATTCAAATTATCCTATTAATGAAATTATATTCTCTCTTATTTTCTCTTTTTCTCTATGATTTTAATTAAAAATGTTCTAAATTCATTCCTTTTATATTTTATTTTATGACTGTTATGAGTATTTTCTAGACTGCCTAAATGGACTGGTAAAAGTTCAACGAAAATGATCCAATGAACCGACCTAGCAGGCAAAGGCCCAACTGGTTAGAATGAGCTCATCCATCAGCCCATCAGCTCTTAGCATGAGCTTATCCATCAGCTCATCAGCTTGCCCAAAACAAAATCAGCTCGTTTTGGACGAGCTCCAGCCCATTCAGAGTATAATCAGTTCATTACTTGACGTACACGTTAAATCTTTCTCAGCATGGCAGTAGCACAAATTAAGAAACACACAACTACCAAATCAAGATCCAAATTTCACTGGATTTGACCCAGCATTTAATGGGTGTCAGTTTTGAAAAAATGTAATTAATTATTTTATATTATATTACAACTGTAGCATCTCCCATTTCTCTACAAATAGAGGTTTAAACTCATTTGTAAAGGGATTTTTTGGTCTCCTCATCGCGCTGTAACCAGAAAACTCATAGTAACAATGACTGTCTCTCCTTACTAGAGCTGACGCCGTGGATGTAGGTCATTCCTAAGGTCGAACCATTGTTTAAAAACTCGACTAAGTTGGCTGAGTTCTCACCGCTCTGTTGGTTTCTGAGCCGAGAACCCCCCAGATCGAGAGGTTCAAATCAGTTGCTGTAAAAAATCGGCCCAAACTCGGCTTTTTTTTTAAAAAAAAAAAAAATTCCAAAATGATGTCATTTTGGCACGCCAAAACGGCATCGTTTTGGTGGCGTCATGTTATTTACACGCCAGAGAGCTCTCAATCACTTAGATCTGTTCTGCATTCTGCTCCTACCCGCCATGTTGCTTCTAAGTTTTGCACCGATTTGCTCAAGTTTGGTTTTGCTGTCGCCGATTGGTGTGCGACTTCTGCTGTCGCTATCGTCCTTCGCTCCGTCCGCCGCAGTTGCCTTCCCTATCCGTGAGTCCACTCCATCCGCCGCAACGCCGAGTTACTGTTAGTATTATTATTTTTTTTTTCAATTTTTTTTTTGTTTTTTCATTTTGTTTTTTGCTTTCACCAGTCATTTTTGTTTTTCACATATATTTATTTAGGGCTTGATGATTGATGAATTATACAAACTATATTTGTTTAAGATTTTGTACATTTGTGATTTGTTACATTGATGGGAATGAGATTATGGGAACATAGTATTGGAAACATGTTCTTGTGTTATGTGACTTATGTTATGTCAAATGTGTTTTAATTTATCCTATAATGTTGTGTTCTATATTATTTGCTATATTTATTTTCAGATAAATTTGAACGATAATTAATGTTTATTACATTGATCTAAAAAACAAATTTATCTAAAAATCATTTGTTATATTGGTGGAAAAATATACTCTTTAGCTATATTTGTTTAGGGTTTTTTTCACTTTTGTTTAGGTGCAATATTTTATTTAAAGATAAATTTGCTTAATAATTGATGTTTGTTGTATAAAAGTTTCCATGCTCAAAGCTATATTTGATTATTAAGTTGTTTTATATTCATCAATTATGGATAATGAATCTTCGGGAGCTTCCGTTACCCCATCTCTCAAACAAAACTCAGGTGATATTGGATGAGATTATGGAAAGTTGGTTGATCTAAACATTATGGAAAGAGTGCAGTGCATATTGTGTGGGAAGATTATGTCTGGAGGGATACATAGATTGAAAGAACATGTTGTTCACATATCCGAAAATGTGGCTAAATGTCCAAAGGCAAAACCGGAGGATACAAATAGATGTAGTAATGCACTTATGGAGTCAAAAAATAAAAAGAGAAATAAGATGATGAAGGAGAAATTGAAGAGAGGAGAAGTGAATATCAACGAATCAGAGGAGATAAAAGAAGTAGAGGTAGGAGGGGTAAGGAAAGAGCCTCATCACCTTGGCCCAATAGATAAGTTTATAAAACCCATTAATCCAGAGTTATCATCAAATTCAAGGAAGTCAATGCGATAACAAAACATTAATGAAACACCTTTTAAACAGAGACTCGATCATGTGCACAATTGGGTAACAACTTGGATGTTTAATAGAGCCGTTCCGTGGCATGTTGTTGTGAATGATGATTTCATGCGTGCTTGTGAAGCAATTGTCAGTTTGGGCCTAGTTATAGGCCACCAAATTATTATGAAATGAGCGGTATTTGCGAAATAAGGTGGAAAAAACCAAGTTATTGTTGAAAAGGAAAAAAGAAGAGTGGGCTAAAAATGGATGCTCAATTATGACGGATGCTTAGACGGACGGGAAAAAGAGGAACATAATAAATTTGTGTGTGAATTGCAGGTATAAATTTCATATAATTTATCTATTATACAATATTAGTTGCATATTATATTATTTAATTTATGTTTGATTGATATTTGATTATTGTAGGTTAGGAACCGCTTTCCTTTCTTCTAAGCAGTGTTCTGATGTGGCACACACTACGGAACACATTTTTGAATATGTGAATGGATGCATTGAATAAGTCAAACCTACAAATGTTGTTCAAATAGTAACCGACAATGCTAGCAACAATATGACCGTTGCCAAGATTTTGAAGGAGAAAAGGCCAAACATATTTTGGACCTAATGTGCTGCTCACATTGTCAATCTCATGCTTGAAAGTATTGACAAGCTTCCCAGGTTCAGCAAGTATATTGAGCAAGCAAAGCAACTGACAATCTTCATTTATGCTCATCACAGGACTTTGGGAATGATGAGGTCTTTTACCCAAAAAAATGATATAGTAAGGAGGGGAAAGACTAGATTTACATCTGCTTTCCTTACTTTGCAAAGCTTGATGGATAAAAACAAATGCTTTAAAGACAATGTTTGGTAATAAGGAATGAGAGAAGTGCAAATACTCAAAAAGTAAAAAAGGAAAATTGGCCTACGAAACTGTTATGAGTTTGGCGTTATGAAATGGTGTAACATGTTGTTTAAAGGTTTTTGCACCTTTGATTAAAGTGTTAAGACTAGTGGAGGGGGATCGAAAGCCATCAATACCTTGGTTATATGGAGAACTAAAAAGGGTTAAACAAGATATTAGAGAGGCTTTAAACAACGTGGAAAATAATTATCGACCAATTATTGAAAAAATTGATGAAAAAATGAAATATCGACTAGATTCTCCTTTACATAAGACGACATTTCTATTAAATCATTATTACCACTTCAAGGATTCAAGCATTTCTGATGAAACTGAATTGTTGAATGACTTTATAGAGTGTGTGTGGAGATTTTTCATCATGGTGATATAACCTTTCAAGATGTAATTATCATGACTGAATGACTATTATATCAGATGAAGGAGGGTCATTTTGGGAGACTGTTGGCCATTAGAGGATGTGACAACAATTCTAAGGATCCACGTAAAAAATCGAATATTCTAATTCATATAAATTGTTTTTAGTTGTTTAACTTGTTTGCTAATTCCTATTATAGATTATATTTTTCATATTATATTTATGAAAATATATCTTTCAAAAACTAGTTTTACATTTGATTATATTTTATGGTGTAGTTACTTGGTGGAGCATGTTTGGAAGTCACACACCTAACATGCTTAAAATGGCAAAAATGATTCTTTCATTGACAACTAGTTCATCGGGATGTGAAAGAAATTGAAGTAATTTTGAATGGGTAAGTTCAAATATGCAATATCCATAACTTATTTTTAATGTTTTAAATTTTATTTATTTACTGATCTATTCAATTTTAATTTTTATATCTTATGTAGATACATTCGAAGAAAATGAATAGATTGAATACGGATCGATTGAACAACGTAGTTTTTGTTAATTTCGATTCATAGTTATCAAGCAAAATGAACAAACAGATTGAGAAGAATGTTGATGTGCTACTAACAGCTAATGCTGATGCTATTGATGCACAAGGATAGCTTGTTCGAGGGGGTGATGAGGATGATGAAGTACCGATCGGTTTGGAACGACCGAGGCAACTTGATGAAGATGATTTTGATTATGAAGAGGAGAGAGGAGAGAAGAACATTGATGTAGAGTTTGAGTCTAACAATGAACAAGTTATGGAAGATGTTTATGGAGATGATGAAAATTGGTTGCGTTTTCCTTCTCGCCCTTAAGATTTTTAGGGTTTTAAGTCCTTAACATACTTTCATGGACTTTTCTTTTTTATGACTATTTTATTGTTGGCTTCTTGCTATGTTATTATTTACATACTATATATAATGTTAGTCACTTGGTTGTGTATTTGTGTTTGAGAATGAAAGAAAGATAGGAGGCTTTAAGTAGTTTAGATATGAATCATGTGATAGATTTTTGAAGTGTTGTTATTTTGGTATATTATAGGTGAAATTGTTGAAAAAACAGTGGTTATACTGTCGAAATTTTTAAGGTTGTAATTATGTAATTGTGTTAAAGTGGTTTTGGAGGTTGCATGAGATAGATTTTAAGGGTTTTTGTGGTCATATGATTATATTTTAATCATGTAGAAAATTGTTAAATTTTATTTTTTATAGGTTTGACCGTTGATCGACGGTCAAATCGAGTACTCGTTGCTTGCTGTCTCACCGGTCGAGTCGCGAATAACGAGTTTTGGAACACTGGACCGAACCACGTAAAACTTATGGTTTTTTTCTTTCTCTCTATCTTGCTTCTTCTATTTTTCGTTTTATTTGTGTTATCTCCAGTTCTGAACATTAAGAATCTTAGTTGACCAGATTCAAACGTTAACAAATTACACTTCTCGATATTTTAATATTTTGTTACCTTTTTAGTTGACAATTGGTTTATGATTTACATTATTTCTAACATTTTAAAAATACATCATGTTTACCTCAAGGGAAAGAGGTTTATTTCCATCATTCCTATAAAATAATTTAACTAAAAAGATTTTTTAAAAAAAATCTTTATCATTGAGATAAAAAGTAATAAAAAATTAAAAATTAAATTAAAAAAAAAAAAGTTATATTTCATCATATGATTGAGCTCCATCGCGCAATGGAGACTGATCTTTAATTTGCCTACAATGAATGTCCCTCATCTGATCTCCATCTTCAAAGATAGACGGAGGTGAAGATCTGGACCATCAAAGTTGATAGAATCCGATCTCCACCCCTTCTTTTTAATTTTTCATTCTATACTTTTAATTTAAAAAATATATATATATACACCGTCCATCTCATAGATGGACGGTGGGCAATTGTAATTCATTTACAAAAAGCCACGTGTCCTAATCAGTCTATCAACGGTGTGATATTGGCACTGTTCACTAACTCTCTTCAAAACCCTCCATTTTCCCTCTAACCTAAAATTTCAATCTCTAAGCCTCTCCCTCCCCCGCTTCCATTGAAGATCGCTACTCAGCAGATTTCACTTCTGGAAAAAAGGCCCCAACCTCATACATTCACAAAACCCTGAAACACACACCCTCAAAATGGAGTGGAATCCAGAAACCCTCCATAACCTCTCGCAATGCTTCCTCCACACGCTGTCCCCAGCCCCGGAGCCACGCCGCGCTGCCGAGAAATCTCTAGCCGATGCTGCAGAAAACCCCAACTATGGCCTCGCCGTTCTCCGCCTCGTAGCCGAGCCGACGGTCGACGATCAGATTCGCCACGCCGCAGCTGTCAACTTCAAGAACCATCTCCGCTATCGGTGGGCCCCGTCCTCCGATTCGGGCAGTGGCACCACCGCCCTCACTCCAATCCCCGACCCCGAGAAGGAGCAAATAAAGGCCCTAATCGTGTCTCTCATGCTCTCCTCCACGCCACGAATCCAGAGCCAGCTCAGCGAAGCCCTAGCCGTCATTGGCAAGCACGATTTCCCCAAATTGTGGCCCACTCTGCTGCCCGAACTCGTTGCCAACCTCCGATCGAAGTCCCAATCTAATGATTACGATTCCATCAACGGTATTCTTGGAACCGCCAACTCTATCTTTAAAAAATTTCGTTACCAGTACAAAACAAATGATCTATTGCTTGATTTAAAATACTGTCTCGATAATTTTTGCGCTCCACTGTTGGAAATTTTTCTCAAAACTGCTGCTTTAATTGATTCTATGGTTAGTTCTGGTGGTGGGTCTGCAGCAGCTCTCAAGCCGCTGTTTGAGTCTCAGAGATTGTGTTGTAGGATATTTTATTCGCTAAACTTTCAAGAATTGCCTGAGTTTTTCGAGGATCATATGCAAGAATGGATGGGTGAGTTCAAGAAATATCTAACAACTAGCTATCCTGCGCTTGAGAGTACTAGTGATGGACTTGGGGTGGTCGACGAGCTTAGGGCAGCAGTTTGTGAGAATATTAGTCTTTACATGGAAAAGAATGAGGAGGAGTTTCATGGGTTCTTGAACGATTTTGCTTTTGCTGTGTGGACTTTACTTGGGAACGTTTCACAGTCTTCAACGCGTGATAGATTAGCTGTTACTGCAATTAAGTTTTTGACTACTGTGAGTATGAGCGTGCATCATACCTTGTTTTCAGGTGAGGGAGTGATACCGCAGATTTGTCAGAGCATTGTGATTCCGAATGTGAGGTTGAGAGATGAAGATGAGGAGCTTTTTGAGATGAATTATGTTGAGTTTATTAGGAGGGATATGGAAGGAAGTGATATTGATACGAGGAGGAGGATTGCCTGTGAATTGCTAAAAGGAATTGCGACAAATTATAAGCAGAAGGTAACGGAAATAGTTTCTGTCCAGATACAGAGTTTGTTGGGGTCATTTGCTGCAAACCCTGTTGCCAATTGGAAGGATAAGGATTGTGCCATATATTTAGTTGTCTCACTTGCAACAAAGAAGGCTGGGGGCACTTCTGTTTCCACTGATCTTGTTGATGTTCAAAGCTTCTTTACGTCAGTTATTGTTCCAGAGTTGCAAAGTCAGGACGTAAGTGCATTTCCGATGCTCAAAGCAGGTGCTCTTAAATTCTTTACAATGTTTCGGAGTCAGATTCCAAAGCCCCTGGCATTTCAGTTGTTTCCAGATTTGGTTCGGTTACTTGTTGCAGAATCAAATGTGGTTCACTCTTACGCTGCAAGTTGTATAGAAAAACTCTTGTTGGTCAAGGATGAGGGGGGAAGGGCTAGATACAATTCTGTGGATATAACTCCGTATCTGCCTGTTCTGATGACTAATCTATTTAGTGCCATGAAATATCCGGAGTCTGAGGAGAATCAGTACATAATGAAGTGTATAATGAGGATACTTGGGGTTGCAGACATTTCCACTGAGGTTGCTGGGCCTTGCATCTCTGGCTTGACCTTTATTCTGAACGAGGTCTGCAAAAATCCAAAAAATCCAATTTTTAATCACTATCTCTTTGAGTCGGTAGCTGTTCTGGTGAGGCGAGCATGCCAGAGGGATCCCTCTCTCATATCAGCTTTTGAGGGAAGCATTCTTCCCAGCCTCGAAATGATCTTGCAAAATGATGTGAGTGAGTTCTTACCGTACGCATTCCAGCTTTTGGCTCAACTTGTTGAATTGAATAGGCCACCACTTTCCCCGAACTACATGGAGATTTTTAAACTTCTTTTGATGCCTGAAATATGGAAGAGATCTTCGAATGTTCCAGCACTTGTGCGTCTGCTTCAAGCTTTCCTTCAGAAGGTACCACATGAGATCAGCCAAGAAGGCCGGCTGGCCCAGGTGCTTGGGATATTCAACATGCTTGTCTCATCCCCTAGCTCTGAAGAACAGGGCTTCTATGTGCTCAACACTGTCATTGAAAGTCTTGAATATGGTGTCATTGCTCAATACATGCCTCACATCTGGAATGCCCTGTTTGTACGCCTCCAAAGGAACCGTACAGTAAAGTTTGTCAAGTCTCTTGTCATTTTTATGTCACTTTTCCTGGTCAAGCATGGTTCTGCAACCCTTGTGGATACAATGAATGCTGTTCAGCCTGCGATATTCAGAACAATTGTGGAGCAGTTCTGGATTCCAAACCTTAGACTGATCACTGGAGCCATTGAACTTAAGTTGGCTGCTGTTGCTTCTGTCAGACTTATATGTGAATCTCCAGTTCTTTTGGATGCTTCTGCTGTTGGCGTTTGGGGGAAGATGCTGGATAGCATTGTGACCCTCATTTCACGGCCAGAGGAGGATAGAGTTGAGGAAGAACTGGAAATGCCAGATATTGCAGAAAATGTTGGTTATACAGCAACATTTGTCAATCTCTACAATGCTGGAAAGAAAGAAGAGGATCCTTTGAAGGATATAAAGGATCCAAAGGAATTTTTGGTGGCATCGTTGGCAAGGATTTCTGCTGCTTCCCCTGGGAGGTTCCCTCAAATTATCAACAAAAATCTTGAGGGACCAAATCGAGAAGCATTGCTTCAGCTTTGCAGCAGTTACAATTGCACAATAGTTTAAGTGAGTAATTCCCTCTCTCGATATTGCGTACTTATTTGGTTATCGTTGTTAGTGCTGCAGAATGAAGTCTTTATAATTGCTAATAGGAGGTCTTAAGATACATAAATGATATTATGAATCCTACTCCACTTGGTGCAGAATTTGTTGCTACTTCTCAGTGGGTTTAGGTTGAAGCAAATGTTGATTGTTAGATTTTACTGGATCTAGAAAATTCATCAGCTATCAGTTTCTCATTACCATAAAGTTGATTGCAAATGATTTGTGTACTGACATTTGCTTAAAATATTTTGATATGAGTTTCATGATTCATGACGCTTATTTGTAGTCATAGTCATAATTGGAGTTTTTGACAGAATTTTTGAGAAAACCTATTTCTGCCGATAATTGACCTAGAGACTTTATAGGAAGCATGCTCTGTATTAATTATCGTAATTATTTAATAGATTCATCTCATGTCTTCTGTAGAAGAATCCATGTGTAAGCTAACTATGTACGTTGTCTTTGTGAATGGTTTATAAACTGGATTGCAAATTACATTGTCCATAAAAGTTATGTTTTAGGTCTTTTAAGGCATTTGTAATGTTTTTATGGATATACTTTTCTAATAACATCTATGAGAAAATGCAGTCAATCTTTTGAGTGCTACAGCTAGTTATGGACTTAAAATATTGTGTTGGTTGATTCCGTATTGTGTCTGTATTTTGAGATCAATTTTAGAAGAAACATTGGAACAAGAAAAAGACTTGTTAGAATGAAAATCGAATGTTACATGATCAAGTGCACCAGAAGATTTACCAAACTAATGCTGAAAAGAAGTATTATTTCTTCTCTTAATTTGTAATATTTGTGATTTTTACTGTGAACTGTCGGCAATAGTTTAGAATCTTTGTTCTTCTATCAAACAAAATAGATGAAATCCATGCTACCACTCTGTTGAAGGTTTGAATTTCCAACCAGCCAAGGCACCTGTGATGCATAGTCATGTTCCTGGTTGCCTGTATCTCGCTCTACATTTACTGGGTTAAATGTATCTTATATGGAGCTCTCCAGCCCATCACATATGAGTGCACTGTTACAGCTGGATGACACAGCCCCTATTGTTGTCTTCATCATAATCTCATACATCTTTTGTATATAATTTTGCTTCAATCTAGAAGACATCATCTAATTACATGTCTGTTCAACTTTCAGGATCTTCTGGCGCATGAAAGCTTTTTCCTTTCTGGGAATCATATGCATGGAGTATTGGACAACTTGCATTTTTTGAGCACAAGGTACTTGATACATTGTGGTTGCCAAGTTTCAACAATTATTTTCCGATTGTGCAATTTCTTGGGTTCTCAATGGTGGGAAGTTCATGGTTACAGTTGCTCGCTGAGTCATATTGTGCTTGGGTTAGCAGATGGTAGTTCCAAATCGGTTAATTGGATTCTGGGGTAAAACACCTTCATTTTGTTGTTTTCAGATTGTATGAGTCTTCTCGTTCGACTCTCATTTTCACAAGCAAAATGGTAGATCTATGTTGCAGTCAGAAGAGTTGTAACCTTAAACTCACCCTTCATTTAAGTTCCTTTTACATATATGCATTGTTGTGTCCATTTGAGGAAATGTAATTTGGCTATATTGACTGCACTTGTAGCTTTTATGTTTTACTGCAAAGCTTTGTATTTCCTTCATCCTTGATTCCCAGGGCCCATTGCACGTGGAGCTGTTCAAGAGCCCTGAACTTTATTACCAAGACCAGAGTTCCTTAATACTTTGGTGGTCCTGACTCTTGTTTAACGGACTCTTAAAAGCCTTGTTTATCTTGCGGCTCCTCTGAGCAGATGTGAATGTGCTGATTGTGTTGGGCTTCTAGACCCAAAAGAGAAAAAATGATGATTTCATCATAGGGTTTTTCAAGTGCCCCCTAAAAGTCAGATTAGGTGAATTAATTATTTTAAAATCTGCCTTTTGCCATATATATTTTCTGAAATGTACTTCTTCCTGTTTTTTCTTTTCAACAACAAAAGAAAAAGAGAAAGATGACAAATGCTAACATCATACACATGTAAGTAAACGTAAGATGTCATATTATAATATTTATTTATAAATCACAAGGCCAATTGCTATTATTAATAACACCACCATATAAAAAAAATCAATAGAAAACCATGTTTAAGTTTTAACTCATCTTTCCAAGAATACGCACCAAATCTGTTAATTCTAAATTAATCAGATTTACATGCCCCACACCACTATTGTAACCATGTCTGGTTTTACATAAAATGGACTCTGAATTCCAGGGGCTCCGAGTAAATAAATATGCTAGAGGTGGTTATATTATCTTAGCCATCATTTTTGTGGACCCCTCTTGGGTTCTCCTTGATTTTATTAATTATATAATTTTCACAAATAAAATACTATAAAAAAAAACAACAAATGGAAAAAATTTCTATCTACTAATCAAATTCACAAGAAGCACCCCACCCACTGAAACGCACACACATTAATAGAATTAAAAGACGACAATACCCCAGCTTACACCTACATTCCCGGTTTTGAAAGACCTTGCCTAACTGCCTTCCACTATGTAGCATTGCTTGGCATCCGTTGGCTGCTAATTATGATTAAAAATCTATGGTTCCTTTTTAATTGTGTGATATTTTTTTATATGTAGAGGAGTTACTCAGATAATCATAATCATAGTAATATTATGCCTCATCTGACCCCACCACCATACGGTTCACACACTGAGGCATATGTATGGTATATCATACCTGGTCCCCCAGCCACCCACCCAAATTTTTTACCCACTTTTTCCCTAAGTTTAATGTCCAGTGTGCCTTTAAATGACCAATTACAACTTCGAACTGACACTACTCCTCTAACTTTATCCACTTTGACTAATCCTCTGCCGCCCATATGACTTCCTACTTCACGCAATATTATAATTTTTTAAAAATGCTTATTATAATTTGTTATTTGTAATTTATCATACGTTTTTTTCTTAATATTATTAGAAACTTCAAGAAATAAAAATGTTTAGACCATAAACCTCTATTTTAAATATGCGTAGGTGAGTAACAGATGAGAACAAATTATCGGAAGGTCTAAATATAACAATTAATCGTTGAGGTACAAATTATCGGAAGGTCTAAATATAACAATTAATTGTTGAGGTTCCCTTAATATTTATTCATTGTTTGAAATAATATTTATAAGCGATTTTTTTAATACGATTAAAGTAATAATTGAATTCTCCAAGTCTATTGCAAAGGGAGATTATATTTTTACATAGATATAAACTAATATTATCATAATTAACTACTTGGTATCAATTATTGTCAAAAAGTAGAAATAAGGTGGGAGTAAAAATATAAAAGAAAGATCAAGGTAAAGGACCCCACATGAATATTTTCTAACGACTACTTCCACGTAGAGTTGAACTAATTTTTCTTCTTGGTAGTGTAAAGGTGACATTATATTGGGCCTTATATTGCTAAAGCAATAAAAAGTTGTTTAAAAGCTAGATGTCAAGCGGAAATCCAGGACCGATGGATCTCAAGATTCCACCCTCAATATTTGATCTAACGGGTCATATTATCGTCAAACTAGGTCAACAAAGTATGTCATGATTTGTACGGCGAACGGACCAAAAATCCCACTCGCCTCGCCCGCTGCCTCTCTCTTATTTGGGTATTAAATATTTTTAAATAAATGTATATCATGAGACTGGTTGATGGCGCAGCCATTACTGCAGTGCTGCTACCACAGAAAAATGCATGTTTTCTACACAGTTATATACCTATTTAAAATGTCAGGATACGAGAATAAGGTTTTTATAAATATATAGTATTGATCATGAATATGATAAAGACTTTATTTCATGTATTTAATAGAAATTCGGAGCCTTGGCATGTTATTGGTGCAATTACATTATTAATCCATTCAACAATAAAATAAAGACAAGTAGGTTAATTGCATTTTACTGCATAAAGACACGACGTGATATCGTTTTGGTTACATTATTACGTGATATGGTTTTAGTTACATTATTATATGGGTAAATTAATTAGTTAAACTTTTTTCTTTTTCAAAAAAAAAAAAAAAAAAAGTAAAACTTTAAATGCGAATATTGTACGAGCCACACTGGGACATGGTTGAACATGGCTTCTTTAATCTTTGTAGATAATAAATTCTTTATTTATACGTGTAGGTATTGTTTTTTCTTTCTCTCTGATTGGATAGTTCTAATCGGAAATGGCTTAACAACATTTTTTATTTGTGATTTTTGAATGCAAACAAATGAACGTTGGTAACAAGAGGGGTGGCAAAACCTTGCGACTCACACCCCACTGGTGAGTGGTGAGAACTTTTTTTTTTTTAAAGGGGACTTTGGAGTATAGCAATGAGGTTTTGAATCGGATTTGAGTAAACACCTTTGACTCCAGTTTTGTATCGATCGTATTTGATTCAAACACCTTTTGCTTTTCTTGATCTGACTACCTATCTTAATACTTATTATTACACATTAATATTGTTATTATTAGCTATTTAGCTTTATTATAATTGTTTCAATTCATTTTTAAGCATTGTGTATTACTATTTTGTTCATATTTATTGTTGTTGTATTAAAACAAACTATAGATGTAGATAACTTGACATATTTTAACGGAGTTTTGAATTATCTTTTTAATAAATCGGTACTGTTATATAAAACCTACAAATCTTATGTTGTTTATGCCATTACCCATACTTCATGTTTAAATTTAACATTTAGTAGTTTTATATTACATTCAATTGAACTTATGTTTATATAAATTTAAGTATATATTAGAATTTTAATTGTATGTTTGAATTTAATTGTGTGTTTCTAAATTTAAAAAATATTTTTTTAATTTAAATATATATTTACATTTAAATAAAGTTCATATATACATGCATACGTGGATGTGTGTATATAAATGTTAGAATGTGGGGTGAAAATCAAAAACCCGTTCTAAGTCACAAATCAATTTTGGAGCAGTACTCCACTCAAAATGAATTTCACGTTGGGAACCGGTTCGATCTACTCTCCATATGAACTTTTGTCATCCCTGATAACAACACAATTTTACTCTTTTAATAATAATTTATTTATTTATTTATATTAGTATGTAATATAATTTTAATATTTATAATATTTTTTAGTTAAAAAAAATTCAATTATTATTTAATATTTAATATTTGGAAAAAAATAGAAATAACATAAAGAATATTTAATATATTAAAATTAGATAAGATAATATTTTGAACTATTAAAATCAAATTGATAAATATTTTCATTAAAAATATATAAAGAGCAAGTTCTAATCCGTCTCTAATGGGAGGCTTGCGGGTTGCAATGACCTTCTTTTTCTTTTATGATGGGGACCAATGTAAGATAAAATTGGAACCAGTAGTGATGGGTATTTTGATATAGACCGGAGATTAGTTTTCAAGAATAGGAGAGACCAACTCACAAAGAGGAGGAGGGAAATGCCTATAATAATTTGTGACTTTAGAGTGTAAAACTCTCCGCTTTAAAAATGGTAGCTAATAGTTTATGGAGTCTCCTTTGAGTATATAAAAACATTTTTTAATCATCAATATTTATGTAATTATAGGGGTATTGTGAACAAAAATGTTTTAAAATTCATGAACTTGTTTTAATTTTATACAAAAGTCTAGATTTTCCCTTGTTCTTAGATGTATTTGTGTACTTCTTCGTATTTCAGGCTGCTTAAAAGTCATACATAACGATTTGATTGTACTATTCAGTTCCCTTGAGATTCCAAATGCAAAAAAATATAAACAAATGTATAGTTTTTTAAAGTGGTTCAGCATTTCTCACGATCCTAAAAGATCAAATATTCAAATTTCACCCTTATCCTAAAATAAAATTAAATGTTCAAATCTCACTTTTGTCTTACAATATAAGATGTGGTAATTTTATGTGAATTTAATATCTCTTCTCTTACCTTAAAATATATATATATTAATTCATGATTTTTTTAATGAATTAGGCCAATTGAGATTTTTTTTTTTAATATTCTTGTTGACGTAAATTTCATCAACCAAGGTTTTTTGAAGCCTAGAAATGCAGATAAATCCAAAGCAAAGGAAACAGAAGAGAAAAGAGGAGAGGAGGAAGGAAGAGAGATAAAGGTTTTACGTGGTTCGGCCTTAAGAATGACTTACGTCCACGGTGCCGACTCCGGTGAAGAGAGATAATCAATGTTATTAAACTTTTGTGGTTACAATCCCCCAAAAAAAAAGTCTCCTTACAATTGTGTACATCCTCTGTTTATAGGGAGTGGGATGTGCTACAGTTGTAATACAAGTGGGAAAACATTAAATGCTAATTATATATTTATCAAAATCTTCTGCCAAAAGCATGAATTTCTGACACTGATCCATGCTTAGTGGTTGAAAAAATCACGTTGTCGCTAACTCCGGAAAGGTTCAATGTGCACATCATGCCACTTCTCAAGCTAGCTCTACTCTGGGCGAGCTTGAGCTCGTTGGATAGTGCTATCTAAGACTGATTAGTGACCTGAAATGAGTTCTTTTAGGTGAGTTATCTACGAGCTGATCTTTGCTATTGCTGGGAACTTGTTCGCGAGCTCATTGTCTTGTGATATGAGGGCGAGCCTTTGGGATCTGGTTGCTGACGAGCTGTTTGTTTAATGTTCTACTAGGTCATTTCAGTGAGTTGACACTTGATAAGCTGGACCATTGTATGTTGAACCAGTTTAATTGGGCTTTTGAGCTTTTACCAACCCGTTTATAGCAGTTCAAAATATACACATAACAATTCTATTACTTACATCACAAGATTGTGTTATGCGGTTTCATTTTATACTTTGTTTAAGTTTCATACAAAGTTATTGAGAAGTGGTATTTAGTCCAACTGCCCATGATTGTTTTCACATGTTTTAACATGAATCCTAACGTCTGATTATCATTCCCGAGGTACCCAGATAAATATTAAGTAATAATAATGTTCATTCTTTAATAATTTGGTATGGTACCCTACACTACACTAACACTATAATATCAAAATATGCCTAAAATCTAGGTGGGCATAAAGGGGGTAGCCAAAGACAGAGTGGCAAGACCTCATTGTGTGGGTTGCTATGAAGCCTTGTGCCTACCCTTTATTGAAGTTTAATAATAAGTCATATTTAGGCAAGGGCAGCCAAGCAAGAAACACAAACTGAATTGGTCTCCACATGGGGCATGCACTTAGACCCACCAATCATGTATTTTGCAATTTATTATGTCATTAAAGAAGGGCGCATTGTCTATAACAAGGTCAACCTCTCTCTCTCTCTCTCTCTCTCTCTCACGCACAATCACCTTCTATTCTAATTTTCCATAACTTTAACATGAGAAAGCAACTTCTTTTTAATCAATAACCCAAAATGATGGGAACAAATTCAGAAGATTCTTTCAAGATACCAAAGCTTTTTTACTGGTGAAATTATTTTCTAGTCACGGAATCAGATAATTACCTAATTTAGGTCAAATTGATGATCATTTTCTGGGCATTCGTCATTAAAATGATCTCTCTCCCCTTTTTTTTTTTGGACAATTTTGAGGGATCAAATCTCTAATCTTATTGGAATCTACAGATCAGTGGGATAAGATTATAATTTATAAAATAAGATAAATTCAGTTTTCTTTTTCAATCATGGAAATTAGAGATCTGAACCTTTAAGAGAGGGCAAGAGTCATCTCAAGGCCAAATTAGATCCATTAATCGCAATTAAAATATTTATCCAAACATGGATCCAGCAAAATAATATTTTTATTTATTGATACTATTAGTGCATGACCATATAAAAATATCATCTTTACACAAATTATGGCGGTGGAGATTAAAATACACGTAACTCAATGTGGTTGGTCTGTCTTTCCTCTTGTCCATGTCTCCTGTTGATATAATTGACTCTCTTTGTTTAGTCAAGAAGTTTGACAAAACTATAATAAATGGATCTAAGAAGAAATTTTGGTAAGCTTGCCTCCAAACTGGAAGTAGATTGGTAAGTTTTTGTTACAAGTTGCTTTCTATTAAAGGAGATTGTGAAAATCTGTTGGCTGTATATGGAATATTGTTAAGGACTCGTGTTCTTCTATTTGAATGATAAGAACTTCCCATTTCCAAGTGGGCAAATAATAAAAACAAAATTATGAAAGTGCTTCCTTGTACTATATTCAAATCAATTCCACCCACTATATATATTTCATAGTATAGTACAATACAAACGACAACGGTGATCCATTTAGAGTCATTAATTTTGAGCCAACTACACGAGCTTCTAAATTTAAGAATTTTCAATTATACTAACGGTTTCTGGTTTTGAACATTAACTCTTATATTTTTCTTTATTATTAAATTACGTCGATCTTTATGATTATTTAAGTTCTTATCATTAATTTAGATAAAGTAAAATTAATCATATGAATGTCAACTAAATATCTGTTGAAATAAATTTATTGCATTTATCCATGTGTAGAATAGTAGTATATATCGTGCTCCTAAAATATTTCTAATTCTTCAATTCATATGACATTGAAACTGATTTTTAACTGTTATGCTACTCTTGTTTACTTTACACTTAAATATTTTACACATAAAAAGGGAACGAAATTAATCGAAAACTTACCGATTGTTGTTTGGTCCCATTATTATTCTTAAAGCTAGAAGTTTGTAAAATTTTATGATTATAAAATCAATGAGATAAAAAAAAATGAAAAAAAGAGAATTTGTTGCCGGATTATAGTCAAAATGGTAGCTTAATGTTGAAAAGATGCTAAGTAGGAATAAAATCTTAATCTGTAGCTTAGTTAAAAGTTGATTGGTTCTTACAACATACTCTCCCTTTATTTTACGTTATTCAAACAAAAAAGCCTTAACCACGTCCAAGATGCATATTATTCATTTCACACATGAACCATATTCCATCAACACACACCAGCATCATACTCCTAATTTACATTTCAATCAATACAATGACTAATAACTATTTATGTATTTATAGATCATGCATGATTAAACAAATAGCGTACAACAATGTTGACTGAACTGTATTTATTAAATGAATATCCAATAAACACAATGTTAAGTTGTACGCTAGCATAACATTAGAGAATTAGATTAGGTAAATAGAGGGACCATTTTGGTGGTTTAATTAAGGTTTAGACTATGATTTGGATTCCACTCCACCACTAAGCTTTTCTTAATATATGTAAAAATATTCTCATCCGTGCGCTCACAAACAATAGAAAAATACATAGCTTGCTTCAAAGGGGCGGTCCATATTTTACTTTTATTATTATTCTTGTTATTTTATGACTAAATCAATTAATCAAACCTCAATAGTGTCATTTATTTTTATATTAAAGAGCAAGGAATAAATGCCACACGCATTCACGTGTTGCTACACACGAGTGCTTACTCATGGATTTTTCTTTTTCTTTTTCTTTTTCTTTTCAAAGAATATATAATGTCGATTAATTACTGAATTTTATAATCACGATCGAAAAAACTGAACTTTTAAATTTTATTTCAAAATAATAATATCTATGAGATGTAATTTAAATGCAATCCTATAAGAAAACAATGATAGCAATGTCTCACTATTTTTAGATTAATAATTAGCTTTTTAATATTGTATTCGATAATATTTTAATTTGAAAACATCTAAATACCTTCCAAACAATTCATATTAACATCCAATGAGATTTAATGATAAAATCATTCATCCAGTTTAAGTTGTTTCCCCAGCAAATGATATATATATAAAATAATTTATATTATTTATTTAAAAATAATAATAATTCATATCATTTACTTTACAAAAATTATATTATTTACCTTAAATATAAGCACTGAATCATAATATAAATTAAATACTGAACTAGGGATGACAATAGGTAAAGTTCAGACGGGTTTGCCAAAATTCATACCTGTATCCACCACACTTTTTTTGTGCCCATATCCCGTACCACACCCTCCAAGGTTTCGCGAATATGGGTACGGGTATGGACCTGTGGGTATGAGTGGACCCTGTCATGAGTGAACTCGCAGGCACACCCATACCCATCAAACAATATATATATATATATATATTGTCACTATTTAGACTTCTGTTGTCAACCAGACTAGATGTCTAAACATGAATCAGATGTGATATATATCATAAATTTCATAAATTCATATGCTTTGACTATAGTTGACTCTTTCATTATTTGTAAATCGTTTCACAATAAAAAATATTTATGAGATGTAGTTTAAATGCAACCATATAAGAAAGCAATGATAGCAATGTTTCACTACTTTTAGATTAATGATTGGTTTTTCAATATCGTATTCGGTAGCATCTAAATCTTTAACGCATTTATATGCTTTCAAAATAATTCATATTATTTACTTTAAACCCAAATAATTAAATCATAATGTAAATTAAACATTCTTATTGACAAAGATGTCAAACACATGGTTACTTTTTTCAACCTTCAGGGGTGTCCATGCTTAGAAATGAAAGATGATTCTAATTTACGAACTTTAGAATGTAAGTGTTAGTAACATATCACTGAGTCAACCTTATTTTACAGTAGAAATACATATTTAAATAGTTTTAAATTAGGAAAATCAAATTTCTGAAGCAAGCTTTACAAAATTACTAGCGTGTTTTTAATTTTTATTCACGCCAAGCAAATATTCGTTTGCTGACATTGTTACTTGTCTACCAAAAAAGAAAAAGAAAGGTAGAAACTAGATATTCGATAAGATAAAAGGTGCTTAAAAATACCAAATTGCTAAGATGATAAAGAGTATCAAGAAGTGTAATTTAGGTTATGATACTTTTGGCATTTTTAAACCATTTTAGTGCTCTCAATCACCTTCCTTTTCTTTTAATAACTTATTCCATCTGCATCATGCTTAATTTCTTTCTACAATTGTATTTTATGTTTGTTTTATCTTAATTAGTGCTGTCTTATTTTGTCATGTTGGCAAGGTTTTTATATACTAAACAATATATAACATTTACATAAAATATATATATACATATATGATGATGTGGTCACTCAATATTTCCTTTAATCTGACTGTTGCTTTTATAATTGAACAAAAAGGTAACCTATAGACATATAAAACAGTAAAATTCATTGAATCTCCTTAAAAACGCAGTACGAAATTTTATTATCTGTTATAATCAAGACAAGAAATTCATTATCTTCTTAAAAACCATAACAAAGATATAAATCATAAGAAAAAAATACAACTCAGATTTATGATCTCATTAAGGTGAATGAAAAAATATCGCCACCGAATCAACCTTAACTTTAACATATAAAAAAATAATAATTGACATCTTCTTTTTGAATTATATTCATTTTATATTTTTCATGTCTAAGCTAATTATCAAATACAAATTAGGTTTATACAAAATTTTATCATGTAATAAATTTCCAAAGCTTTATGAATTTATCTAATTACAAAACTCCGGCCACATTCAATCTATTCTAACACCTAAAAAAAATCATATAATTCAGAATACATATTGAATTTTAAATATATTACTATGATCCGTCAATTTAAGTGTAAAATATTATTAACTTAAATAGTTGAATGAATACTCTTTAATATCTAGCTATATATATATAAACGGGGCAGAAGCTTAAAAGGAAAAAGTAAAACACTAATAGAGAGTCCGAATTCTTTAATAATCGAAGCTAAGAAGAAACTCCAACTTATGAGGGACATTAAATAGAATTATGCCTCCATCGTTATTTTAAAAGATATTTTTGTCAGTCAATCAACGGCTTGATTAGCGTTCCATAATATATCAATCCTTCTTCATGCTATTCCAAGTATCCAGCTACCTTCAACAGTGATATACAATTCATAATTATGGATGCTCTAAATTTGACATTCCACTGAAGAAGTCGTGTATCATATGGAAAATTTAATTTGCCGTAAAAATGAGTTAAAAGGAAGCTTGGGATAATTAAACAGTACACGACCGAAACAGAATGTCCTGCATTGGAGCAGGGCAAGCAAGTCGGATACTGACACGTGGGTACGAAAACGACCAAACCACGTGGCCGAGCTTAATGAGATTGGCACTATGACGTGTACGGTGGACCACCATCTTATCGCGGCATGGCCTCCTACTCTCCTCCGTCATTTCTAAAATTACTCTCTCCGTACACGCACGCTCTCCTCCATTACTGTGCCTCGTACCTTCCCAATCCTATTTATCACGTTTGATTACGTATTAAGAGCAAGAGTAATTAGGCATTACGAGCAAGAGTAACGGTTTCACTTCACATTTGTTTTGATGAAGAAATATTTTGAAATAAATTTGGTAAACATTATGAACACTTCAATGGTTTTAAATCGTTGACATGTGAAATTGATCGACCAAATTTTTAAAATCCAATACTTATAAATAACACAAAATAAGGTAAAAAACAAGCAAGTAATAGAAGAGACAGAAGAGGAAGAACACTAAACACAAAGTTTTTATGTAGTTCAGTCAAAACAATGTCTACGTCCATGATTATTTCTCTAATAATTTTAATAGAGTCACAGTATATTATTTATCTCTTATATTATAATGAATTTTGAATCGAGTTGAGTGATATAATTTGAGTGCAACTGAAATAAGAAAGAATTTTTCCTAAGTAGGTTAAGAATCTTTCCTTATTAAATGAGAACCTTGTTGACATGAAAATTTAAACTAATTATAAACTATCAATTATTTTATGATATTAATAAAAAATCTAGATGATTTTTATAATTTTGTACGTAAAATGTTGACAATATTATTTTTCAGGAAATATTTATATATGAATTGATAAAAATAATTATTTAAATTAATAAATTATGTCATGAATAATACATAAAGTTGGATTTTAGTTTTTACACAGACATCACTTGCCTGAAAGAAGAACTTTCAAACTCTGAGCAGCAGAACACACACTCTCCAAGCAAATAAATTATAAATTCAATAATGACAAAATAGGTAAAAGGAAAATATTATTATCACTAATTGCATAATATAAAAGTGAACAAGTTACAATTATTCCTTTAAAATAATGAATTGTGCATCAAATATCAGTTAATAAATTTCATATAATTATAAGGATAAAAAATATCATCCTCTCTCTGTATATATATAATCCACCAATATAAAGTATCTTGATAAAATTATTATTACACAACACACTGATTAAATTCTAGAAGAGATAGCATTGAATAATTGAACATTGAAGGGTCTGTAGTCAGGTTTTTTTTGGGAAGAAAAGAAGTGTATAGTCAGATATAATGACCTTTTTTTTTAAAAAAAAAAAAAAAAACAGAGGTTGCCACTGACACTATCCATGACCTCTCGATGACCAGCTCACAGAGAAGTGAGTCAGTGATGCAGTCCCATTGTTTTCCAATTTAAGCGCGTGAACTGCACTCAATCTAAAGAGCGCCGCTGCTAAAAACCAGACTTAAAAAATCATGAGTTTTTGGGTCCTCGACGAGTGACGCATAAGGGGCACCATGCGTAAATATAAAAACTTCATAGTGTCAAAACCAACCAAAAGAAAAAAATAAAAATAAATATACGACCAAAAATTCTCTGCCGGGTTTACACGAGCCAACACGATTGCCTGCCACGATGCAGACAAAGAAAGATACTGCAAATGTAAGAAAATTAAACAAAAAATGCAAAACGTGACGGCGGCTTGAAATATAAGTAACGCAATGGAACGGAGCTCCCCACTCCGTCCATCCCTGAAACGTCACGTTTCCCTATGTGAAACTCAACACGGGGGCTTGGCTCTGATGTGATGTGTTATGATGATTGATGGGCAGTCCACTTCCTGCACCTCGCCGCCTTTATCAGACGGCCACAATTCGCTTTCGACTGAGTGACGTACGATAATCCCGTGATCCCTAGTTACATCCGAATAACGACGGTTAGATGATAGGGTGCAGGCAGCGGGAGCTCTATTATAGAAAGTAGAAGTAAAAAATATATATATATATTAAAATTATGAGAATTTTTATAAATTGTTTTTTTTTTCTCTGTCATCATAGGGCAAGACTCATGTGATTTATGTCCCCTCGACTAAGTTCCATTGCGTGACAGACAAATAAAAATGCGTTCGTCATTTCTGTTTTATAAAATTATATTTTACGTTATAACGATCACATCTGTAAAAGACATAAAAACTATTAGATAAAAAATTCATTGAATTCTTATGTGTTGTCTGAATTTCATTTGAGACAATTGTAAATGCAATTTTTTAGAGTAAAAGTTATTATGTAAAATGTGATCCATATATAAATGAACACCGATATTATATATTATAAAAGGAACAAAACATGTTATATAAAAAATTCATTGAATTATTGTGTTTATCCAACCTTTACCTGAAACACT